>CM031238.1:62806893-63434302 GCA_018340775.1 Taxus wallichiana var. yunnanensis | reverse complement strand
AGGTTGTGCTCCAGGTATGTTCCTTGGTACAAAAAAGTATGTATCCCTTTGCTTGAACTCGATGAAGCAAATGTGCCTCTTCCGGTTCGTATGCATGGACCGTGAGTAGAGCCCACAATCGTTGCCGCATCGTCCCTCGGAATCCTCTCGCCATTCCAGTCTAAACTTCGCTATGGTCAAGCGTGCATCATTTCCCTCTCCATTTTCTTCTCCTCCAACTCTGCTTTCATCTCTCGTTTTGCCTTTCTCAGTAACATTGGGGCATACCACAATATCCCGACAAACAATACATGCAAGATGATACTTCAAACGATTGATGCCTCCAAAAATGTTTTGCCGCAGAAATTACAAACCACGATTCCCTGAACTGCTCCATGTACACCATACTTCCAAGCAATGGTACAGGTGGGAACGACGTTAGCGCGGAACAATTCCTCGCTAGTGATGTTGACCCGATGCCAAACCCGATGCCATTGTAAGCTCTAATCTACAACACAATGTAAACTTAATTAAAATAAAAAAAAATAAAAAAAAAATGTCTTTATAACCCTATTTAACCGTAATTTCAAATTTAAAATTGTAAATCCTACGAACAAGAATACATTCTAAAAAAGAAATTAAAATAACATTTACAAAATTACAACAATACATTCTGACAATTTCATTCATTAATGATGATGTCACGAATCCACGATAACAAACATGAATAAATTAATAACTATTAAACGAATTTGTGAAAAGAATTAAAAAAACATACCTCCGGTTCCAAATGACTATTAAAAATTTAAAATCATTCACAATTAAATTGAATGCATTTAAAATTACAAAACATATTCGAATACAATATGAATATATAAAATTTAAATAATATAGAATGAATTTGTGATAAGAATTAAAAAAACTTACCTCCGGCTCCAAATGACTATTAAAAATTTAAAATCATTCGCAATTAAATTGAATGCATTTAAAATTACAATATGAATATATAAAATTTAAATAATATAGAACAATTTGCAAAAACTTAAAAGAATTTAAAAAAACTTACCTCCAAATGCAATTCTTCAAATTTGCTCTTCGAATTCGCTATAAAATCCGTTTAACTCATGCAATGCAAGCTCAATGGCTGTGTGATTGAAAATGAAGTGCTTTGGTGCCTTAAAAAGACAAAAACAATTTATTTGTTCCATGTATGGCGAGTTTTAGGCACGGACTGCTTGAATATTCTCGCGAATATTCTCCGAGTCCTATTTGGCAAGTTAACATGGCGAATATTCGTTTGGCTTTGATTTTGGCGAGTACTCGCTTGAACTCGCCCGATTTTATTGAATTTGCTAACTATGGTCCAAAGACATGTCACCTCACATCCAAAAATGTTCTCAAAGCGAGCAACAATGGAACAACTCCAAATTCAGGTCAACAAATTCAGAATAAGGTTGTTGGGTCCAGATTTGATGTCCAAGCTATGAGTGCATATGTTTTGGTGTTTGGAGATGACTACCCTCTAGTCAAGATCCATGGTATGCTAGATAGGACAACAACATTCTTCTCTCTTAGATTCTTCAATTCAAGTCCAAGATTGTTTTTGCGTATGGGATCTGGATGATCTTTTGAGGATCAAGGTAAATGTCACTATTGAGTTCTCCATCTCTTGCACTTGGCATGAAAGAAGAATTATGAAGAGTCATATTAAGTTTGTTGTGTATTCTAACAACATGATGAAGGATGAGTCACTACAAAAGGGCTTCATCATTCCTTACACCATGGAGACACAACTCTTCAATGCTTGGGGAGGTATAAGGGGTGGACACAAGGTAAGTCCCACACTTTCATTTTTAGAACAACAGTCATGTCATAGAGATTTTCAGCTCCTAACTGATAAGCATACTCTTGGGAAAGTCCTTCCATAAAAGTAGATGTTGAGTTCATGAATTGTAATGTCCCTTTCTAGGGCTGAAACCAAGAGTAAGGGTTTAGCCTAAACCCTAATGAACCAAATCTGAAAATACACCATCAACCAACAAGCATCAATCTGAAAATGACTGAAAATATGCTTCAACTTTATTAAAATAATCAATAATCAGTCCTCTAGGGCAGCGAACTCTCTAGGGACTTCACATCAACATTTAACCATGCAATAACAACTGAAAATGCTTCTAAATAATTAATTCAACCACAACAATATTTATCAATCCAAATTACATCGAAAGAATGGAGAAAATAAGTGATTATGCCTAGCTACAATTAATTTAATGATAACAGCAGTACAACCAAAACCAAGGGCTGGAAATGATAGATAAACTTCTCCAAAAATCACCAAAATGTAGATTCTAGCCTTATAAAATATGAAGAACTCAACTCAGATTGTCCAAATGTGACCTAGATAATATCAAACCTTTCATCCAAACAAGTCGCCTAGGGTTAGAAGGGAAGAAATAAATATAAAATCTTATTTAAATCTCACTTGTGACTTCCCGGTGAAGTCACCAAAGCACACAAGAGGGTTTCCATCCCCAAGTGTGATCCTATTGAAGGGTTTCGCCCCAATAAGCGTCCAAAGAAAGGTTTTCATCCTTCAATGGCAAGAAGAGAAGCTACACTAGCTCCAAATCTAAGTAAATGTCAAAATAGATGAATGATGATGACCCTCCTCCATTTGAACCTCCTTAACTCCCCTTCTTGGTGCCAAGGATGATTTGATTTTCATAACCTAAGAAATCAGATCTGACAATGCACACTCTTAATAGTATTTTCAGATTTGAATCATAAGAAATCCTTCACACTATTAACTTCATCCTTCACACTATTAATCTTGTCAAGTACCTTCTTATAGCTGTCCTGAAAATCAATCTCATATGACAATGGCTCAGTCTTTGGAATGCTTGGAAGATGGATAGAAGCTTCTTGGAAAAGATCCTCTTTCCATTTGGTACCTTTCATCTTATCCTCATTGTTAGAATAATTCTCATGATGATCAAAACATTGTAAGGACATAGTATGAGGGTGATACAATAAATCCTTGCTATGGAGATAATCAAATTGCTTACCATTAGTTGCTGATATGAAAATTCCAACAAACTGAAAATAATCATTAGTACTGGTGAGGTACTTTTCTCATGTGCATGCCTTCCAACAAAGTCTTCTTGGAACTCCACCTCATAAACTTCATGATTTGAAGGGAAAATTGCTACTGTTTTTTCTTTTTTGCCACCTACGTATATTGCTTCTTCTCTAATTTTCTGTAGGTGTTGTTTTGCTCGATAAACTATCAACTTCGCTTCTTTTTCCCTTCTCTGCCATTCCTCACACAGGTTTAACTCCTTATTACAACTTTTGTGCTTGGCAGTGATGTGGTAAATTTCCCTTCATCATTGGGATCCATTCTTATCACTGATAATGGATCATTAAATTCTGCCTCATACGCCTCTTGACTTGATGCATTTTTTTGTAGCAAGGACTCATTCACTGGTGGATTGATGAGAGTGTAATGAATGGGAAATCTTCCTCACTTGTGCATTCAACAAGTGATGTTTTTCCTCCTTAAATTTCTCTCTATTTTGTTGGTGCATGCAATCATTAGAAGTCAGTAAAATATCATTTTCTTCCCTTGATTTCATACCTTCCATAGGCTGCACCCTCTCAGTTTCTTGCAGCTTTGATTGCTCTTCTTCCTCCTTCAGCCTTCTTTTTAGCTTTTCTAATTGTATCACCACAGTTTGAATGGGATCTATCTTTTCTTCCCTTTGCAAGAACTTTGCTTGAAAAGACATTGGTTTACCGGTAATGTTGGAGATTCTTTGAGGATTAGTGTTCAACGTTGCTTCAAAATAGACTTCACTAGTGTTTTTCCTTGTTTGGAGATAGTTGCTCTTAGGTTTGCTTTGTGTTTGTTGGGCTTTCGCACTACTTGAGGGTCCTAGCCTTGTTTTTCCTTTGGAAAATTAGATGCAAGAATGTTTTTTCTCAAGAGGACAACTTTGTCTGCCTTTTGATCTATGTGGAGGCATGAGGCCCATCATCGACTTCTTGTTAAAGGAAGGATGTTGATCAAGGAAGCTTATTCCTTGGACCGTTGGTTGTATTCTGATTTGATTTCTATTCCTGTGGCCATTAGGACGAGGTTATGTGTAATGTCTCCAAATGAACACTATAACACGTCCAAACTATTTGCCTCAAATTTGATCTTAGAATGCACAATAAAAAATAGAAAGGGGCAGATCTGAAAATTATCCTAGAAATAGTGACTTACCTAGAGGATGAAACTTATCCAAAATTGAAGCTAAATCACTATATTTTTATCAAAAACAGATCAGCTGATTTTATTATGCCAAAACACAAGAAAAATACCAAATTGGAACCCAATTGAAGGCTGAAATATTTATTAAAAATCTGCAGTTTGCTCCTTCAGAAACACAATTGAAAACACCAATTCTTTGACTGATTGGCTATCTAAAAATCAGAAGATGGAACAACAACCAAATCGCTGATTGGATGTCTAAAAATCAGAAGATGGAACAACCCAGATCTGAATTTTAACAGCTCCAAAACACCCCAAACCAGTTCTCTATATGGGTCGCTTCACCTAGAACAAGTTGGAAATAAAGGGGAATCACAACAATCAATATTCTCCTTCAAACCCTTGTTTAGATCTATAAAATACAGCCTTCAAATATTGCTGGAAAACACAAATAGAAGAAGAGTTTTCGTTCTCTTAATCCTCAAGAGGGTTTTTGTCCTCAAGAGATAACTTCAAAGGGTTTGTGTCCTTAGAAGTTGCTATGCAAAGCTCACAAACTCACACCAAAAATATGAATTTTTATAACATAGAAGAGATGCTTTTCTAAGAAAGTCGACTTGCTTTTATAATCAATCTTGGCTTAATAGCCACCCATAGCCACCAAATCATCTTCCTTTTCCCACATTTAATTTTTTTGGCTTGTTCACTTTTGTACATGGGTCACATTTCCTCTACAAGGAAATTAAAAATTATAAAGTGACTTCCATTTTATTTTTTTAATTAGTCTTTAATAAATTAATATAAGTGCTTTTGATAAAATTTCTTTTTATGCACTTTATAATAATTCATTAAGTCTAAAATTTCCCTTTAATCATCCCTTAGCCGTTGGGAAATAAAATTGGTCTAAGGATCTTCTATTGGTTATTTTAGAAAGAGGGACATTTTAGTCTTCCCTTCCCCAAATTGCTTGCCCTCAAGCAATTTCAAACTTGGTTGCGCCAAAATTGTTGCACTTTCTTATGTAGCATGCTCAAGTGGTAGACCCTTACGTTGTATCATTATTCTCTAATAATCCCTGTTCCTCATCTTCCTTTCACGAACATCCATAATAGTTTCTGGTTCTAGCACCAATTTGCCTTCATCATCAAGAGGAGGCGCAACTCCATGGAAGAAATGATATGTTGTCTTATTGCCTTTTTGAGGCATGAAACATGGAAGACTATGAATTTTACTTTGTGCCCAAAGTTCTAGTTCATATGCAACATTTTCCACCTTCCTTATGATCTTGTAGGGACCATAGAACCTTGGTTTTAGCTTTTCGGATCCCTTCCCTTTGAGGGAAAATTGTCTATAGGGTTGCAACCTCAAAAAAACCATATCTCCTACCTCAAATGACCTCTCAATCCTTCGCTAGTTTGCATACAATTTCTATTGATTTTGGGCATGTAAGAGGTTGTCTTTGAGTGTTTTCATGATGTCTTGACTCTGTTGTACCAAATCTCTAGCCCCTGGCACTCTACTATCCGAAATGAAATTCACGAAAAGAAAATGCATCATAACCATACAAAGCTTTGAAGGGTGACATACCAATAGACATGTGGTAGGAAGTATTGTAGCAAAACTCCCCCAAATATAACCATTTGATCCATGTTGATTGTTGACCTGTAACAAAACTCCTTAAGTACCCTTCTATCCATTTGTTGACAATTTCAGTTTGTCCATCTGTTTGTGGATGATAACATGTACTAGGAGTCAACTCTATGCCTGAAAGATGGAAAAGTTCTTGCCAAAAATAATTCAGAAATCTGCGGTCCTTACCTTCAACGTGGGAGGCCGGTGATGAAATCCATAGAAATACTCTCCCACTTTTGATTTGGAGTTGGTAGAGGTTGTAGAAGACCTGCTGGAAATTCATGTTCAACTTTGCTTTGTTGGCATGTGAGACATTCCCTTATGTGTTGAAGAACTTCTCCTTTGAGCCCTTTCCAAACAAATTTCTCACGAATTTGTTTGTATGTTTTAAAATAACCCAGATGACCAGCCAATGGAGAATCATGCATAACTTCTAAAATATTATGTTTTACCTTGGATTCCGGTACCAAAAAGACTCTATTTTTGTAGAGTATGATGCCATCAATCACCCTGTACCTTTCATTTTCAATTTCTCCTTCTAGGACAGTACTAACAAACTGATTTTTTGCATACTTTGCTGTTATAACAACCCTCCAATCTGCTGTAATTTATGTCATAGAACAACGATATGTCTTTCTTGATAATGCGTCAGCCACTATATTATTTTTTCCTTTCATAGATTCAATCTCAAAATCAAAAGACTGAATTTCACTCACCCATTTTTGTTTTCTTTCATTCAAATTAGTTTGGTTGAGGAAATACCTTAAACTATTATGATCAGTCTTCACCACAAATTTTCCACAAGTTAAATATTGATGGAATTTCACCAAAGCATGCATGATTGCCAACATTTCCTTATCATAAATATAATCTCTCTTTTCAATATCTTTGAGTTTCCTACTCTCAAATGCAATGGGATTCTTGTTTTGCATCAAAAAAACCCCAATACAATCTTTGGATATCACACTCATCAACAAAAGGAATTGAAAAATATGGAACAAGTATAGAACATGTGCTCATTACCTTTTTCAAGTTGTCAAATGCATCTTGGGCTGTTTTGGACCAGCTGAAAGCTCCTTTCTTGGTTAAATCAGTCAAGGGGACAAGAAGTTGGGAAAAACCTTTGACAAATCTTCTATAATAACTGCATAATCCCAAAAATCCTCTCAATTGTGTCATAGTGGTGGGTGGAGGCCAATCCAAGATGGATGAGATTTTTTTTTGATCTACATGGGACACCTTGGGCATTGATAATATGCCTCAAATATAAAATTTCAGTCACACCAAATTCACACTTAGATTCCTTGGCATAAAGTGACTGCTGCTCCAAAATTCCTAACACCATATCCAAGTGTTGGAGATGCTCCTCCCATGTTTTGCTATAGACCAATATGTCATCAAAGAAGACCAATACAAATTTCCTCAAATGCTCCCTAAAAACATGATTCATACATGATTGAAATGTAGCAGGGGCATTGGTTAACCCAAAAGGCATCACAAGAAACTCAAAATGGCCAAAATGACATCTAAAAGCAGTTTTGTACACATCTTCTTTTCTTATCCGGATCTCAAATCTATCTTGGAGAAGTAGATAGCTCCATGTAGCTCACCAACGAGTTCATCAATCTTAGGTATGGGATACCTATTTTTGATGGTCCTCTTGTTCAATAAGCGGTAATCAATACACATTCTCATAGTTCCATCCTTCTTTTTCACAAGAACAATTGATGATGCAAAAGGACTAGAACTAGGCCTTATATGACCCATCTCCAAGAGCTCTTTAATGGCCTTCTCAATTTCTTCTTTGTAGATTCTAGGATGACGGTAGAGAGTAGTAATGACTGCCTTCGTGCCCAGCCCAACTCAATAGTGTGCTCATACCCTCTATTTTGAGGTAACCCATGAGGAAGATTGTCAAAAACCTTTGCATGTTTGTTTTGTATGGCGTAAATATCTTCATTATATTGCTGTTGTCCCAAAATCTGATCTGCAGATGTTACTAAACACTCAGCTGCCCAAGCAATCTGCCCTCTTTGAAATGCTCTTTCCATCCTTTTTGCGATTCTGACCATAGGAGCTTCATTTTCCATTTCATTTAGCACTTTTTCTTGGTTTGCTGATTTGAATTTCAGCTCCATTGTTTGATAATTTTGAGTGAATTCTCCAAGAGAATGTAACCATTGCACACCCAAAACAAAATCAGTTTCACCAATACCCACCACATAAAAATCATCCATCACTTTATTTTACCAAGAGTGATTTCAATTGCGATATCTTCTTGATACAAGGAATGGTGAAACCATCCGCTACTGTAACATTAAACCATTTGAAATCTTCTAATGGCAGCCCCAATTTCTTAACCAAATCAACATCTATAAAATTATGAGCTGCACCACTATCAATTAAAATAGTTACTCTCTTACCTTTTAGTTCTCCTCTAACACAAAAAGGGTGGTAACTTGGAGCTCCGGATAGTGTGGCAAGAACACTATCCAAGTGGTCAACTTCTTCCTTCTTCTCTTGATCTTGATCTTCATCTCCTTAAGTCTCTTCTTTATTTGCTTCTTGAATCTGTTCCTCACAACATTATTCTTGTTGAGTTTGGGGCTCGCCCTTTTCATTTGGAGACCATCTTCAGCCTTGTGTTGTTGCACCGGATCCGGGGGTTTTCTAGCTCTTCAGTTGACAGGGATAGGTACATTTATCTTGCCTACTGCTCCTCTGAAGCTATTGCATCCTCTGATCACAATAGACGATCTCGTTGTTGGTATGCCTGTGTTTCACGCCTTTTTGAGTCCATTGGCATCCAGATGGACTGTCTCCCACCCTTCAGCTATTTTCTGGATGCCCCTGCCCACCTCCTACTCAATCAACAAGACCATAGGATAATTAGAGATGATATCTACAGACAATTCATCCAACACACCTGGACCAACCCTCCGGGGGTTGCGTCTGAAGATGTCACTCTATGCTGCACACTTTATTGAGATCCGTGATGGGGTCATTTTCAGACCCATGTACATTTCCCGACATTGGTTATAGGTCCTTCATATCTCTCTGGGCCAGTTTAGAGTGGGCTCACATTGACTTTGTGTTGAGACTGATTATCACTTAGATTGCTCGGAGCGGACTTTCCTGCTCTGCTCTCTCCAGGAGGTTGAAACCGAAGAACACTTCATTTTTAGGTGTCCTGTTTACTATGAGATTTGTGGGCGATTCCATTTCTGTTCTCGCGAGCTTCCTTCCTTCACAACTTTCTTCAAATACTATGATCAGAGATGTCTTGCTCTCTACCTTCAGGAGGCCCTCAGGCTTCGGGACAGGCTCCTCCATCCTCCCCCAGACGGATGGATACTAGACTGATCACTTCTTTCTTCTCTGGTGAGGGGTGCCAAGCGGCACTTGGACACGTGTTTGGACCCCCAGTCCAGATCCGTCAGGTCTCGAGACTCCGTTTCTTCCACCCGAGGCTCCCTATCTCAGGCACGTCCCAGGGCCCCTCCGCATAGACAGCGACCCACTAGGCTTACTAAGAGGCACCGCCTTCCTCCTGACACCGGCTCCCCAGGCATTCTACAGTCTCAACTTTTGGTCATCGACCTTGCTGCGAGTTACTCCCATCCGGCCTTGAGTGTTAGGTGATGTTGTTGGGGGTGTTGCTCCTTCTTCCGCTCCCCCTCCCCACACCGTCATCTTTTTCTTCTTCGTTTCTGGTTTCTCGGCCTCTGTTGTTTCCTTCTCTTCCTCTCCTTCTCTCATTGTATTTCGGGCGACCCGTTTGGGTCCTCTTGCTGGGTTTGTTTGCTTTGTACTCTGCAGTCCCATTGACCTACTTTTGTGGTCATGTGTTGGACATTAATAATATTATCTTATCTTATCTTATCTCTTCTTCTTCCTCCCCATCAGAAATTACCTCTAAGTAATGTACTTGGCCCTTGCCTATGCAACGATGGCCGGGAGTCCATGGATCTTTGCATGTAAAACAAAGATTTTTCCTCCTTAATTCATTCCTTGTATTATCAACATCTTTGTTCCTTGGAAGCTCTCTTTGGGGATTCATACCCCGCTGAAATGGCCTTCTTGCTTGGTTAATAGGAGCTGTTCTTGGCTTCCCTTGAAATGTGGGTCTAGGCTGCCCCAAAGAATTTCCTTTTGACTGTCCAAAGGGCAGATTTTTGCCCTTAACTGCTGTAGATTCCAGATTTAGTGATCTTTTGATTGCATCTTGAAGAGAGGGAGGCTCAAAAGCCTTCACCAAACCCCTAAGAGGTTCGGTCAAGCCTTCCATGAACAAGACAACTAATCTTCTTTCACTTACATCTGAAACCATGACTGCTAATTTCTGAAAATCAGCAACATACCTTTCTACTGATGCTTCTTGTTTGAGTTGTGCCAACTCTCTGAAATGCACTTCTGGATCTTTCCTATCAAACCTTTTTGTTAGCCTTTGACTAAACTCCTCAAGAGTGGTAATAGAACCATGCCCTTGTGTCACCAGACCATGATACCACCATTTGTGAGCTACACCTTCTAAATGCAAGGTAATAAATTTGAGGGCCTCTTCCTCATACATAGGATTTAGTGACAAATAAGTATCCAATTTTTGCAACCAGTCCCTAGCAGAACATTTATCCATACCATCATATGTAGGAAGAGTAATCTTACCCAATCTATGTTGGATATCTTTTCTTGGCTCTTGTTGATGACTCACCTTATTCTTCCTTGGTCCTTCACTTCTCCTTAGTTGGCAAAAGTCCCTGAATGAAAGCAACTCCCTTGTGTTGTGATTCAAAGATGCATATTCTTCTCCATATAGATCCATTTCTTTTGCAAACCCGTGTGCTAGTGGCTGTTCTATCTCCACTTGGGGTTCTACTTTGTAGAAATTTGGCACTTTGAAGAATCTAGTGGGGGTCTTGTTTGAGACCCTTTCTCCATAGGATTAAAGTTATGCACTTTATAATAATTCATTAAGATTAAAGTTCCTCTTTTAATCATCCTTGAACCGTCGGGAAACAAAATTGGGCTAAGGGTCTTCGATTGGTTATTTTAGAAAGAGGGACATTTCGTTATATGATTGTTATTGGATATACCCATCTTTTCTCTCGTATAGTTCTCTATGAATATATTTTTGTATTAATATGGCATATCTTTCAAAAAAAAGAAAAAGTATATTGTATAGAAACTTTGTAGTAGTATGTAACATTTTGGTACTATTATGTTTTTGGGATTTAAAAGGACGTGATATGTATATTGAACATAGTGGTCTAAGTTGCTGAAGCTGTTAATCTATAAATATATCCATGTATATGGTGCTTTATCACCCTTGTCTTGTGGTTACCACTTTGAGAAAGCTTGGTCCATTTATTAAAAATATATATGTCCAAGTCTTAAGACATGTTCAAGTTACTATATGACACGAATGCAAAATTCTCTGGTAGGCAAGTCATATTATTGTCAAACTGATCGTGCACCTAATATAGTGTTATCATTTTGTAGGAACGTGAACATTTTATTAAAGGGCGAAGTTTTGAATTTTGGCTTTAGATCAGCTTTAGATTGAATTTTTGTTTGTAACTGAAATTTGTGGTATTTGGGCTGCAGGATACTTATATTCATTAAATGCTTCTGCGCTTAGTTCAAGCTGGAATACGGTGAGTTTGAATTCAAATTTTATTCCTAATTATTCTTATAAAATATTGATTGTTTACATCGGCAAAGAGGAACTGTGATGAAGTGATAGCATTCAGATTTTAGCCTCCGGAGCATCATAAACCCATGAAGCATGACTGAGCGCACATTGTAGAATACTTCCTTGCTTTTGTCATGTGATATAAATATCGTTTGCTCCCCTTTAAACATTAATTTTTGTGTGGGTCTAGTAATTTGAAGGCTGAGAATATTGTGTGCTTCAGGATATAGACAAGTAAACTCAAGTTACCCTTGTCAAGCTCAACAAAATTCAACCTTTCTCAAGGAGTGCATGGAACCATAACTTGCCTATGAAGACCATTTTTCTTGAAGAAAATTTCAAATTCTCTACTAAGACATTCTTAGATTTTTAATACCGTGACCACTTTGTTTTTCAATAAAATGTTTTAAACTATTTGAAATCGTCAACAATTTATTTTTCCTTTTCAAGAAATAGATCAATAATTTTTCACAACACCGATTAATCAAACTCAACACACGTGTTGATTGGGCCTTTCAGCTCACCAACGTAAAGAGCAAAACACCCTCATGTATTAAGCCTTGTTCATTGGGAACTGTTACGGGTTATTGGAAGCTTCTCAAAGGTCCAAAAGATATGTTTAAAACTGATTTTAAAATTCATATTCTAACAAATAAAATCCTTTGTTATGTAAAATTTTTGAAAGAAAGGATTTAAAATAAATGGAAAAAGTTGAGGAAGTTACTCCCTACACCATTGTTCTCAGAAACTGCTGCAAATAAAGATATATTCAATTAAAATTATAATTCCCACTATGAATCAATAACCATTTAGCATGAAAACAACAAAGGCCCAAATTCATGATAAATTATGCAAAACATTTAGCTAATCCATTATGCAAGTTAAAACAACAAAAGCCAAATAACCATTGGAATGCCATAGCCAGAGATGAATTTTTGATTGTAAAAACCCAAACAATAGTAGCCCAGATGGAATTTCAACTGTAGAAATCTAAGTTGCCAGGAAAAGGAAACGGAAACAGGTCTGAAATGTGGATTTTCAAGAAACCTAGTATATGAAACAACGCGGAAATGTCCGTATAGTATATTATAGAAAATATAAATACTTATAAATTATGCATAATACTTTTTTTTTTGTCCATAAAAGATAAAACACTTGAAAATAATAGTATTAATGAAAGTTCAAAACATTCGACAAGATTAAGGTTTCACTTGTTGATGAATCATGGGTTATAGCCCAAGTTCAAACTTCAAAGACAAAATTTAAATGCAAATGATTATAATCTAGAATATTCTCAAAATCAGCAGCTCCATGAATGCCACTCCCACTAGCTCCACTCTACTGCCCCTTTTGTAGAACTCCCTTGATTGTCATCATCGACACCAAGTAATGGAAGTTGGGCGAGAGTAGCTGCAAAAACATCAAAGCCAGTAGTCTTTGGATGAATATTCCGGAGTTTGTTAGGCTCTCTAGTATAGTCCTTAGTTTTCTAAGACAGAAAGAGCGAATTGGAATGCACAAATAACAAATCCTCTTCCTTCTTTGATGCCAACATTTCGTTTAGGTAAGTGGGTTAAGACATATGTACCCCTATTTTGCTTTGTTGAGTAATTACTAACCACATGTTATATAAAAGGCCGTTGGAAATTTCAAATTACCAATAATGTATGAATATATATCAAAATTATTAAATTTTAATCGATAAAAACATGAAATTTTTGATATAATTGTATACTTTGAGAATTTTGATGGCAAAGTACTTGGCATCATAGCCATGTATACCACCACTTGGCTGGAGTCATGTTGTACTTCTCAAAAAGAGTCTCAATTTCTCCTATGCTACCTTCTAAAGCTACAAACATTCCCATGTCATTGCAACCACACTAGCTACAAATGGATATGTAAAAAGTCTTCGAATGATGTTTTAGTTCTATTTGCAACTTCTATGTCATCATATGGTGGTTGCCTACAAGTATCTGAAGTATTTAATTGGTATAGTATTTATTATTTAGAGCATATGCAAGGAGATGAAATGGGTTGGACATTTTATTCCGCCTCTCTATGACGACTCTTAATTTCATTGGAAAGGTTTTCTTGAAGATCTTGTTTTTTTCCCTTATGATCTCTCTCATATGTTCAAGCATGAAGCCAATTTTGTCATTAATTTCTCCCATGCAAGCATCATCTATATCTGCATATTTTATCATAATAGATTAAGATTTGTAAAACTTAGCAACTACTCAACCTTCTCTACCAATCATAATCAAGTATTAAAGATTTTATCTTTTAGGCTCTATCTATGTTTGCTTGCCTCCACATACCCCATAAGTTGTCTCAAATATTACCTATGGATCCTATTACCACCATATGTCGTCTCAAAATGAGTGTGCGAGGAAAATCTAGTCTCACCAACCCATAATTTTTTTTTTTGTATATAGTAATTAATAAATTTAAATTTGTATAAATTACATTTTAAATTTAAAAATTAAGACTTAAATTTTTTTTTTAATGAAACACAAATTTAAATTATAGAAAGTTAGAACTTAGAAACTAAGGATTTGTTCCCTTTCCTTAAATCCAACCTCAAAAATCTATTAAAGATGGCCTAGGACATTTGATTATTTGTGACAAACATTTGAATTCCATTTACTTTTGTATAAAGTTGCTCTTTCTACAAGTTTTTCTAATCTTTTGCATCATGAAATTGAGGAATTTTTCTATATCTTGCCTCTATAATCAATCTTCCTACTCTACAATTTTGGGGCCCATTGATTCAATAACCTCTATCAAGGTATTGGCAACAAAATGAGTATCTTTCATTTGACTCTCATGATCAACATCTCATTAGGAACATTTATGCACGAGCATCCACGACACTAAACGTCCTTACATCATTTTGGAACAGTTTGGGTTTTAGCTAAGTGTTGGATAGATTTTCTACATAGTTGAAAACCTAGGCAGTCATGAGATAAATCTCCCTCATTTACCGGTGAGGCTCCCGCGTAAGATTTGTTAATAAAATATGCTAGTATCTATATGGGGTTTTACTTTAACCATGTAGCTCATGAACTATAGCTGTATAGTTTTAAGCAAAACAAGTAAGCAATTTGTTTAAAGAAAGGAAATATTTAAAGAAGAAGTAATAAATCACGGGAAGAAATAGGAAGATGTGCAACCCAATCAATAAATAATAGAGTTGATTGCATGCACATAGACGAAACCAATAGATATTAACACACGAATTATAAGCAAAGGCGTCGGATCTAGATATAAAATAACCCAAAGTTTATAAATAGATCTCGAGATAAAAAGCTAGAAGCAAAATGCACCGTGACACAAAGTTCTCCTGGAATCTGCTCCTTTGTATTCCTTTGCTTCAAATAGCTATCGGGGTTTCAAAGCACAAAGTCTGGAACACAAGAATCTTCTGCTGATTCTCATCTTTTAACCCGTAGGTTCTTACTCTACTTATAACATGTAGAGGGCGCAAGAACAAGTCGGAAGCTTTTAGTGAACGGACACATGTGGAAGTCGGAAAGGAAACAATTGACAATCTCCCTCCTAGAATTCCTCTTTGCATGACATGCATGATTTGCAACTGAAGATAGAACTTTCTATTTTGCATGTCTGCCACCTATTTCCAAGTAGTTGACTTCTTCAAGTAATGGCTTTTAAACCAATCACTTAAGTTTTATAATTTAATTGATCGCTCAATTACTTTGTTGGAGGAAATAAGAGAAAGAAGAAGAAAGAGGAAAGTTGCAGTCTTGTCCTTTTCATATTCTTCATGCAGTTGATTCTTTTGCCTTTGATTCTCACCAAAGCTGGATCCGGAAGCACTGGATCAAGTAAATGGATTAGTTCTTCTCTTGAAGCTTTTGTAGTTCTTCTCTAGTACATGCATCGGTGCAATGTTTGCCGTAAATAACTCATCTTTTTTATTTTTAATTGCATATGAGCAATTAAAAATTCTAGAAAACACTCTAGGTGAATGCAAATTCAATGAATGCTTAACCGGAAGATTGAGAGAACATGCGCGAGGTCTGGAAGGAATTCTCCATGCACTGACTTCTTCACGGCTGCATTCGAAATAAGAGGATGAAGCCTTTGCAATTATGGATCTAGATTTGGATCTAGCACACTCCATGACGAATTCGACAACCGGGTTTGTGAATGGAAATGCTACGACTTCGAATGATTCCACTTTGCTTTTGATCGCACGCATGAGGGAAGTCTTTCCAAACTCTGGATCTGTTAATCAATTCGGAAAGAGGTTCTGGACCTAGATCTGTATCTCCAATGTCAGTAAACTTAGAAGTGATGCATGACTCTGCTGTGCTTTCTTTTTCATCCCGCTTTGCCATGGCCGAATCTGTCTTTGTCTGAGCAATTCTTTCTTTTTATTCGGCGGAATTCTTCACAACCGGTGTAGATCTGGATATTTCTTCAGATTCGGAGGATATGTTCAATGTATTGGACATTGATTTAAGCTCCCTTTCTCTTATAAAAGCACTTGTAATGAATTCCTGCAAATAATTCAGACAAAGATAGCAACCGGAACATGAACACTTGATTTTAAGTATAAAAATCTGCATATATCAAGCCTGCTGCCCCAAAATTTGATGTTTTGTTTGCATGCAAAGCAAGCATGAACTTTACCAACTCCACCTGAGCACCTGTACCACTATGCAGACAATTAATCAGACACAATTCAAGCTCCTTCAATCCTAGGCGCCAAACTTTGAAGCTTCCCAGCAGTGGAAAATAAACTTCAATGCAAAAATCCTCCTTCCTTGGGCGCCAAAACTGTCCGGGCTGCAATCCTTTGCAAAAAGAATTAATTACACCTTCACTTATGGCAGCCCATGCTTATATAACCCTCAACATTCTATAATTAATTATTGCCCCTCCTATTCCTGGCAATTAATTAATTAATTAACATACTTTTCTCTTCAATTTGGGCGCCTATTTTGTGCATGCTCATGGCTGCCATTAAATAAATTAAATTTATTTAATTTTAGCTCTCTACTTCCAGTTCACTTAAGCTTCACAGTGTGCTTTGACCTCATCCATTGAAAATAGGAATTAATTATATCAATTAATACTTAAAAAAATATTATTCCTCTTCAAAATGGGGCGCACTTTTTGACATGAAGGGGTTACATTAAATAAATTATATTTATTTAATTTTGGAATTCTATTTTTAAATTCCCTTACCTTCTTCTTCTTTGTTGACTTTTCTCCATGCTTGGACACCAAAATTGGGTGAATAAACATTAATAAAAATTATTTAAATGCATTATTATTCACCCAAGGTGGGTCGCACTTTTTGGCAAGGGTGAATTCTATTTTTAAAAGTCAATTTCTAATGGGATTATTCACTTAAGTTGTTTGACTTTCATAATGGGATTATTTACCTTGCAAGGCAGGTAAGAAAATCCCATCAATGCCTTAAGTGATTTTTCTTTTATTTCACAATGGGAATTTTTACCTGCAAGGCAGGTAAGAAATTCCCATCTGCCTGTTGCCTCCAATTTTTCCATTGTGACTTAAGTGGCGTTGCTTCCATGGGAAAAAGTACCCTGCTAGGCAAGTACAAAATTCCCACTGCGTGTTGCTTCCAAAATCCCGAGATCCACTTAAAATCCTCTTTTTTTCAAAATGCAAATGCGCCTGAAAGAAGCTTTTTGTGCACGACTTTGTCTTTTCGAGAGAACAGACCTCGGTGGCGAATTCCTTCGGCATAATGTCCATAGATGATCTCAGTCTCCAAATACTTGACAAGAAATCGAGACCAAACCGTGAAAGGAATTGACCTAGAGAAATTTCACAAAAAAATGAAACGGAAAACACCAAAAACACGAAACGTTGCCAGAAGTCACAAATAAAGCCCAGGATTCATTCCTGGTTAAAACCCTACTGGTATATGGGAAAATTGACATGTATGATCACAACAAGGTTAAACCGGAGCACAATTTGCCTCAAACGGGCTCAAAATAATTAAATACAAATTTCCCGCAAGCAAACCTCAGCGACAAAATATAACAATTTTGGGCATCTGGGTATTTGGCGAAATTGGCTAATATGACTCTCTGGGATTATCTTGACACAATACAAACACTTTACGGCTAAGTTGCGCATTCGAATTCGTGTTCGAATTTGCCGATGATTAAATTCTGAAAAATTCATTGGTAAAAAAATCAGCGATTAAATTCGTGATTAAACTCGACTATGAGAAAATAACGAGGGTGAAGTTTAATATCGTTCACAAGAGATTTTATAAGACAATATAGGTAGAAACCCTAAAATGCGTAAAGAAAAAACCCTAAAACGAACTTTAAATTTTTTTAGATGATTTTCAACACTTTTCAAACACGACTTTCGACGTATTGCATAAAAAATGACGTCTGGGATCCAACACGAATTAAATCGCGATTTTCAACCTTTTTTTTGGGTTTTTTAAAATCCGGCTAATTTCGAATTTTATCCTTTAAATTTGCCGAATGCGGCAACTAAGCTATCTGGCAATAAAAACACGAAATGACTCATTATTTTAAAAGAACATTTTTTTTAACATGTCTCAGATTTTAGGGTGAAATCTGGGGACACCAGTTGGCTCCGTCTGTGGACATCTTTGCCTCTTTCAAAATGAAAGGAGTGAAGATGAGATCCCAGCATCTCTGGTTTCGTGTCTTGTCCATTGGGCTCGGGGTTAGGCAAACAAAAACAACACAAAACAAAAAGAAAAGGAAAAACAACAAAGTTTTATTTATATACATACAGGTTTTACCCTGCTTTTTTATGTCCAGAAAAGCTTGAGATGTTGCCGTTGAAAGGCAGTGGTAACTCAATTCCATCCCGGTAGGCAAGGAAGAAAGTGTCCATTCTGACATCTCTTTTGATCACGAAGGGCCCTTTCCAGAGTGAATCAGATTTGTCGTGCATGCCCTTCGGTTCATGTCTCTTGTCCCACCAGAGTACCTAGTCTCCGATTTTGAACTCCTTTCTCTGGCCTTCTTGTCAAATACTCGGGGAACATCCTTATCAACTTCATCTGGTGGTGGCTCATCCTTTCTTCTCTCTGTGGTGGATAAGTCTGCATCAACTTCCTCCGTTCCCAGATTTACTGCCGCATTTCTGAGGAAGAACTATCACCATATTCTTTGTTCTTCTTTAGGTACTGATCATGCTTGTTGAAAGTCTCCACTAAGGAAACTAAACCCTTGGGGATTTTGTTACCTTTTGGTTGGACTACTCCACTACTGTCATCATAACCTGGATCAACTTTTCCTGTGACTGTTTGTTGTGGTGGTGATTTACTCCCTTCAACATACAACTTGTCAAAGTTGCCTTGTTCCAGAAATGCAGATGTTTGTTTGTCCTCATTGAAAGTCTCTTTCGCTCAACATTATCAGGGACTTTGGGGTGGTAGACCATCTCCACTTTATAGTTTCCTTGTCTTAATATGGACGGTGGTCTATCCGGATTCAATAGTGCAGCTGTGACTACCAAAGAATCTGCCTTGGAGTTCTGATTGGTTGGAATGAAGTTGATAGAGAAGGTTGCAAAATCAAATGTGGCAGAAAGTACTCTATCTCTGTAATGCTCCAGCTTATCTCTTTTGACTTGATTTTCCCTTGAACCTACTTTACTAGAAGTTTAGCATCTCCTTGGGCTTTGAGGAGTTTTACTCCCATCTTTTTAGCTCGCTCCATTCCTAGAAGCAATGCTTCATACTCCACCGTATGAGATGGGATTAAATGGTCGCAAAGATGAAGGGAAAATTCTTGCAAGTAGATTATGAAATGGAGCTGTTCAAGAGGCTTCAAAACTGCAGGCATAAAGAGCTCTAGGTCAAGGAGTACACCAAGGAGTTCTACAAAATAACCATTAGGTCGGATTATAGTGAGGTGGATTAGGAAAAGGTGGCATCTTTACTTGAATAGGTTGAAGTTTTCCATCCAAGAAGAGCTAAGCATGGTGTGAATAGAGATGGTTGAGGAAGCCTATCGGTATGCGGTGAAGGTGGAGGAGATATTTTCGTGCAAACAAAGTAGCACACGGGGAAAGGAAAGCATGTGTGAGGAACATGATATGCGGGAAGAAACTTGCAGAGATAGGGTGAAGAAAGCGTAGGGAGCGAAGTGCACATAAGAGGGACGGAAGGATCACATAGAGTTCAACAAGAAAATCTGCTCTCTAGTACGGGATGGATAAGGAAGATTTGGTCGACGCATAGGAAGAGGATTCTCGGGAACTTGGTTCAGATGTAGATGAGTAGGTCACTGGGTTTATGAATGTCCTTTGGTCATGTAGGTTAGAAGCTAGTGTGCATGTCACGCACGAAGATGAAGAGTCGATCGTGTCAAAGGAACACTTTGAGGAACTAGAGTATAGGGAGGAACTCATGATGAAGTGTGTATTGTTGAAGCCATTGAAAGAGGATAAAAAGTCAACGCAGACAAAGAGCTTATTTTGAATAGTGTGTAAGTCGGGAGACGTTGCAAGATGATAGCATGTAATATCCCAAAAGGGATATTATTGAAATCTGCAAATTAAACTTATCCAATCGATGCTAGGACTAAACCCTCCTAGTTCGACCTCAAGTAACCCAATGTTAGCTTTGATACGACCCCATGAGGTTGGAGTGAGCCAAGGTGGTGGGTTAGATGGGAGAACCAGTCGGGAAATTAACCACTTCAAAATCTGAAATTAATTGCAGCAGTGAATTAAATAAAAATGCACCAGAACAAGCTGAAACTTAGAAAATTCATAACTTGCTCAATATTTCATATTTTGCCCTCAAATAAATTGCAGAATTTTCTATAAATCAAGAGCTTCCCAAAGAGCTATCAAACCCCCCCTCCAAAACAGTCCCCAAAATCATAAACCCAATTGTTAGGGTTAAGATAAATTTATTAAATTATTTCCAGCACTTTATAACCCTCCAATGCACCCCAAATAATTGCTCAAACTCAGAAAAACAAGCCAACACAGATCAGATTATGAATATAGCTGATTCACCCTTGAAACATGTTAGAATAATGCCCAAATCAAGTCGCCATAGCTGGAATAAATATACCAAAATAGACCAGATTGATTAACTACTTCAAACATCACCAAAACATGCCAAATAATCACTTATGCAAGTCGCTAGGGCTGGAATTTATTGCAGCATTAACAACAGATCATTAAACTCTCCAAAACTCAACAAGAACATGCAAATATCCTTCTCAATTAATGGCGCCACACATAGGATGAATATATAAGATGATATCCACACAATGCAAGCTTAGAAGGTCTCACACACTCCACAACAATGGTGGTGTTGAAGAACACCTTTGTTTGTGATCACAAATGGGCATACATCCCTTCTCCAAGCATGAAGAATTTTTAATAAAATCATCAACATGCCAAAAAGGGGATGCCACTTCTTTTTTATAGCTTTAGCATTTGAAATCTCCAAGATTCCCTCCTTCCTTTGGCGCATTTCTCTAGATAGGAGAGATATCATTTAAAAATAGCCTCTTTACCTGAAAAAGGTCAAACTCCAATAAAAATATTAATTCCCTCCAATTAATATTAAATAAAACACAAGGAAGAATTAAATATAAATTCTAAGCACATGGAGTAATTTGACTTGTCCCAATTAAATTAAATATTAATTTAAAAGCACATGGGATGGGTCGATTTTCCCCCAATTAATTCCTTTAATCCAAGGGGAGTGGATTAAAGGTCTTCCATAATTATTTTCAATTAAGGCCCAAAGAAGGGGACATTACAGTCCTCCCTTCCCAAAATTGTTGTCCTCAAGCAATTGCAAATTTGGATGCTCCAAAATTGAATCATTCTCCCATGTGGCATCCTCATATGGTAAGTCCTTCCATTTTACCAAATATTCTTTGATACTACGTCTTCTCAAGTTCCTTTCACGTGTATCAATAATAGACTCCGAATTAAAATCAATTTACCTTCTTCATCTAAAGGAGGCAACTCTAAAGAAGGAACAACATGCTGCCCAAGAACCTTTTTAATACAAGAAACATGAAATACATTATGGATCTTACTACTTTCCGGAAGTTCTAACTCATAAGCCATCTTACCCACCTTCCATATAATCTTGTAAGGCCCATAGAAGCGTGGTTTCAACTTTTCCTTACCACTTTGCTTGAGGGTAGATTGCCTATATTGTTGCAATCTAAGAAATACCCAATCATCTACCTCAAAAGATCTCTCACTTTTATGCTGATCTGCATACAACTTTTGCCTACTTTGGGCTTGTTGCAAGTTCTCCTTAAGTGCTTTCATGATATCAACACTTTGCTGCACTAAATCTTGTCTACTAGGCACTCTACTATCTATCAACACCACATCCATGAAAGACAACTTTCCTCGGACAACTTAAATTTTTTATGAAAGACTATTTATTAAAATTCTACAGACAACTTTCCTCAAACACAGCTGAAAATACCACTTCTTCAGCTCCAAAATTATGTAAAATAGCTGATATGATTTCTAAAAATCAGAATTAAGACCAGCAACTAAATCAGCTCCAAAAACAGATCCAAAATACCATAAATCAGTTCCTTAGATGGTTGCTCCACATAGAAATGGCTGGAAATGGAGAAGAAACACAACAAATTTCCTCCCGCAAACCCTTGGTCAAAATCTGCAACTTCAGCCCTCAATACTGCTGGAAAATACAATAAAACACAGATAATTCTTTGCTCCTGAATGGAAACCCCTGGATGGAGAATCCTCACAACTAGAAGAAGAGTTTTCATTCCTCTTCTAGATCCCTTAGAGGGTTTTCGTCCTTAGAAAATATTTTGTAAAGCTTTAATTTTACTTTAAAACGACATTTCCTCTTCTAGTTCTAGAATAATAAATATAAAGCGGCATTTCTCTTTTTCTTATTTTACTTTATCACTTTATATTTTTCTTTTCTATTTTTAATTTGACTTTATCATTAATAAATTAATATAAAGTGCTTATAATATTATTTTATATTGCACTTTTATAATTAATTCATTATGATAAGTTTCCCTTTCTATCACCCTTTAGCCATCGGGAAACAAAATTGGGCTAAAGGTCTTCGATTGAATTATCTTAGGAAGTGGGACATTTCAGTCCTCCCTTCCCCAATTGCTTGCCCTCAAGCAATTCCAAACTTATTTGTCCAAGTGTCATGCACAAGAGACAAAACATGCTGAAGTGATCCAAAATCCTGGCTCCTATACCTGTTAAGTGAGATAGATCTTGCCACCATATACCTCTCTCAAGATGATCATATACACAAAGTTGCATCAAAGGTATCACATACTTTATATTGCAGATTTCATCCTCTAATTCATCATTTTTCTCAAGAGGAAAACAAATCTGAATATGCAACAATAGATATGACATTATCTCACTCATTCCATACCTTGTGATGTCATCACGATCTACAATGGGCTGAATTCCTTCACGATACAACTGCTGCAATAAACAAGATGACATGCTCCTTTCTTTTCCATCCTCATCCTGTGCAATCTGCCCTACTTGAACAATCCTTCCCGATCCAGGATCCATTAGCACCAAGAAGGAAAAGTGAAGAAAAATGAGGAAAAGAGGTTACATCAGCATTTTAGTAGAACCGTAACCTGCCGCCCAAACAGTGGTTGCTTGTAACCTAGGCGGCGGTCTGTGTAACCATCGCCCAAACAGGGTGGCGGTCTTGTGCCCGCTGGTCTACACTTTGGTGGCAGATCCACTGTCACATTTGGCGGAAAAATAAAATGGAGCCCGAACAGGTTCGAATTTGAACCAATTGTCTTTGTCTCTTCCTTTCCTGTGTCCTTTCACATCCTCCAGTGCATGGGAGGACATGGGAAGGCTATAAATGTATGAAGGAGCAAGGGATTTGGACATTCGAAGATCCAGAGATATCAAAAAACAAAGTTAATTATATGAGAGCAAGTGAGCAAAGATTCTTCAGTGCTGGAGTGGAATTGTAGGAGCAAGGTGTAAGAAAATAGAGCAAACAAGTAATTGGAGAGAAGGTTTACATTGTTGCTTCTTTTCATACTTATTGTAATCTGTAAAATTTGATTATTGGCCAATACAAGTGGGAAGAAAGAGCAGTTGCCCTTCCCGACTAGTTTTCCCTCAAATTGGGGGTTTCGGATAAAATTCTTGTGTTGTGTGTTTGAGTTTTGTTGGAACTCTCTTTAATTCAATTCTAAGCACTAGATAATCGATCATAAAGCTTCAAAAACTGTCATTTTCCAAAGAGAAAGTAGAACAAATTATTGTGATTTTGTGAATTTCCAAAGTAGAAGTTTACATATCATTTTGGTATCAGAGCTGATTATATATCCAGGACTGTGGTATTTGATTCTTTCTTGTGATTTGTATGATAATGACAAGGTCCAAAGGCGAAGAAGTTTTACCTTGCGAACCAGATATTTCTACGAAGAAGTGGAAACAAAGAATTCGAGCTCAAATGGAGGAAGAGAACTTGGTCCATAGAGTCGAGATGCTAGAGACCATGATGGATAGGTTGCATAGAAAACAACAAGAGCTTTCAGATCTGTAAAAGACGGCTTCAATTAAGCAAGATTCCATGGACTCAGTGGTTCGAGCACTAGCCGAAAAATTCGGTATCGGAGGGAGCCACAATGAGGAAGATTTGGAAGGGCATGAAGAAGAGGCTACAACTGTAAGTGAGAAAGTAAAATCTGCTCATACTCCTTTTAAATTTGAAATGAAAGTTGAAATAATGAAGAATTTTGAAGGACAAGAAGATGCAGAATTACTGGATAAATGGCTAAAATAGTTGGAAGTTTATTTTAGTGTGCATAATGTCATTGAGACACAAAATGGAAGGTCATGCTCTGGTTTGGTGGGAAACCCATCTAGCCACTTGTGAAAAGAAGAAACATCCTATTGTCAGTACTTGGAAGGGTTTTAAAGAGTTCTTAGAGCTAATTTCTATCCTATTGGCCATAAGACTGACCAGATGATTAAGTGGCAGTACTTTAGGCAGGGCAATGGTCAAAGCAAAGCGTGCAGGACTATACTACGGAGTTTCGAGACAAGCCATGTTGCTTAATATGGACTTGGAGGATGAGGACATTCTGACCAAATATTTGGGAGGACTTCACACTCACCTTCGGAGGAAGGTAATCTCCACGAAGCCCAAGGATCTCAACGAAGCTTGCGTGCAAGCATACTATATTGATGATGAGAAGAAGCAAGGAGAAGCAGAGCCAAAGGAAGACTAGTCAACAAATCAACAACAAAAGGAGTAGGGATCAACAAGTTACAAAGGTAAATGGAAAGGTAAACAGTTCATTTTTTTGCATACTTGTAAAGATCCTAAGAATTTCTGTAAGAATTGTGATATAAATGGACATACTGACGCCACATGTTGGAAGTTGCATCCGAAATTGCACCCAAAGCACCGAACCAAGGATTCCAAGAAATCCATGGCCACTTGTAAATACAAAGAAGAGGTGGAGATTGAGGATGATTCGGATGTAGACGAGAGGCTGGGATGCACGGCCACTAACATGTATGAGGGAGAAGAAGAAGAAGAGATGAGTAAGCTATTTCAAATCAGAATCCAAATCAAGAAGACTAAGGTAAACACTTTAGTAGATTTTGGTTCTCAGTCAAATTTGATTTCTGATACAGTTGTAAAAGAGCTTGGTCTAGAAACTTACGAGCATCCACGTCCATACCCATTGGGATGGGTAAATAAGGGTGTAGAAATCCAAGTAACAAGAAAGTGTAAGTTCAGATTTGGGATAAATTCCCAATACATAGATGTATTAGAGGCTGATATAATTCCACTTGATGCATTTGATGTTGTTTTTAGAAGTCCTTACTTGTATACCAGGGATGTTGTATTCATAAGGAGGGAGAACCGGTACAGATGGGTCAAGGACGGAGTCAATTTCAACATCCGGGCACACCAAGCAAATAAAAAGAAGGCTATGGTAAGTGCCAACCAAGCACAAAGACTTATTCAGAAAATCATCAGTTTTGTTTACTTTCATTGGAAGAAAAGCAAAATGGAGTAGAGAGCACAAATGTTTCTAACCAAAGGATGGAGAATTTGGATAACACTTGTCATTTTTATAGAAGAAGCCACCACAAGAACTGCTCATTCAAGGAGCAATACAAACTTCCACTATGCAGTCACCGTATCTACTTACTAATTCACTGGACCTGACAGTAGGGCAGCAGGAAGAGGAGAAGATACAAGGAACAATGGTGACTATAGCAGCAATGCACATGGAGAGGATTCGACAAATCCATCTCAAGAGACAAAGTCTACCACACTTCATGCGGATGCACTTGGTAGCAAGTTGCAAGAGCTTGCACCTACTAGGGTCATCTATGTGTGATAAAGAAAACATATAGAAGTTTCCTTCCAAAGAGGATTGTACTCGAGGCAACTCGGAGGAGGATGTAGCACTGGAGTAGCAAACCAGAGATCCACAGGAGTCTTGGCAGGTTGGACGAGAAGAGAAGATGCCAAGGGAAACCCGGTGGTACTCGAAGGAGCAAGAGAGGGAGTTGATTCCTCTACCACTCCCCCACTAATCTTTTGTGGGACCAAAAGCCTCCTAAGTAGGGGAGGTATGATCCATAGGGATCCAAAAAAACACACCATTCCATCAGATCCATCAGCACCAAGAAGGAAAAGTGAAGAAAAATGAGGAAAAGGAGGTTTTGTCAGCATTTTAATAGAACCGCCTCTCCGTGCGGCGGCGGCGGCGAGAACCGCGCGCCCAATTTGGGCGGCGGCCTAGTAACCGCCCCAACTTGGGCGACGGTCTGTGTAACCTCTTGCCCAGACGGGGTGGCGGTCCTGTCACTTTTGACGGAAAAATAAAATGGAGCTTGAACGGTTCGAATTTGAACCAATTGTCTTTGTCTCTTCCTTTCCTACATCCCTTCACATCCTCCAGTGCACGGAGGACATGGGAAGGCTATAAATGCATGAAGGAGCAAGGGATTTGGGCATTCAAAGATCCAGAGAGATCAAGAAGCAAAGTTTATTATATGAGAGCAAGTGAGCAGAGATTCTTCAGTGTTGGAGTGGAATTGTAGGAGCAAGGTGTAAGAAAATAGAGCAAGCAAGTAATTGGAGAGAAGGTTTACATTGTTGCTTCTTTTCATACTTATTATAATCTGTAAAATTTGATTATTGGCCAATACAAGTGGGAAGAAAGAGCAGTTGCCCTTCCCGACTGGTTTTCCCTCAAATTGGGGGTTTCAAGATAAAATTCTTGTGTTGTGTGTTTGAGTTTTGTTGGCACTCTCTTTAATTCAATTCTAAGCACTAGATAATCAGTCACTAAAGCTTGAAACTGTCATTTTCCAAAGTAGAAAGTAGAACAACAAATTATTGTGATTTTGTGAATTTCCAAAGTAGAAGTTTACATATCATTTCCATGCTCTTGGCTGCCACAATTTGAGGAACACCATTCCTCATGCCTTGCAAAACAACTTCCTTGTCTTGCACTTTGAACTTCAACTCCATAGTCTGATAATTTTGGATGAACTCACCCAAAGATTGCAGCCATTGTACACCAAGTACTAAATCCAATCCATCAATACTAACAACATAAAAATCATCTCTTACCTCATGATCTCCTATGGTGAATTGGAGTTGTGGAACCTTCTTTGTGCATGTGATTGAATGTCCATCTGCCACAATCACATTGAATCCTTGGAAATCTTCTTCTTGTAATCCCATCTTGGCAACCAAATCTTCATCAATGAAGTTGTGTGTTGCTCCACTATCAATCAATATGGTGATATTTTTCCCATGAAGATCTCCTCTAACCTAGAAAGCATAGAAACTAGGTAGTACAACTAATGAAGCAAGTGTGACACTTGTGATAACCACTTCCCCTTCTTTTACCTGGTCCTCATACTTCTTTGGATCAGCTTTATCTTCATCCTCATCATTATCTGAAACTACTTCAATGTAGTGGATAGATCCCTTACCTTTGCAACGATGGTTGGGTGTCCATGGGTCCTTACAATCAAAGCATAATTTTTTCTCCTTAACTCATTCCTTGCTTCAATTTCAGACCTGTTTTTGTCCCATTCTTTTGCCTTACCTTGCTGCCCACTAACTGCTGCCCTTGCTTATCATTTGGAGCGGTTATTGGCTGCTCAAATGAACTCGTTTGCTGCCCCAAAGGTGTTGTTTGCTACTGTCCAAACTGCAGATTTTTACTCTTACCCACTGTAAATTCCAAATTTAGTGACCTTTTGATGGCATCTTGAAGAGATGGAGGCTCAAAAGCCTTCACCAAGCCTCTAAGAGGTTCGGTCAAGCCCTCCATGAACAAAACAACTAACCTTCTTTCACTAATATTTGAAACCATGACTGCAAGTTTATGAAAATCAGCAACATACCTTTCTACTGATGCATCTTGTTTGAGTTGTGCCAACTCCTTAAAATGCATTTACGGATCTTTCCTGTCAAATCTTTCGTTAGCCTTTGACTAAACTCCTCAAGAGTGGTAATAGAACCATGTCCTTGTGTCACTAGACCATGATACCACCATTCATGAGCCACACCTTCTAAATGCAAGGTAACAAATTTGAGGGCCTCTTCCTCATACATAGGATTTAGTGACAAATAAGTATCTAATTTTTGCAACCAGGCCCTAGCAAAACATTTATCCGTACCATCATATGTAGGAAGAGTAATCTTACCCAATCTATGTTGGATATCTTTCCTTGGCTCTTGTGGATGACTCACCTTCTTCCTTGGTCCTTCGCTTCTCCTTAGTTGGCAAAAGTCTTTGAATGAAAGCAGCTCCTTTGTGTTGGGATTCAATGATGCATACTCTTCTCCATATAGGTCCATTTCTTCAGCAAACCCATGTGTTTGTGGTTGTTCTCTCTCCTCTTGTGGCTCAGTTCTTTGAAGGAAATTAGCACGAAAGAACTTAGGAGTCTTGCTTGAGACTTTTTCTATATGATGAGTAGAAGAGCTTCCTTCACCTTGGTTTCCTTGAGAGTTCTGCCTATTAGTACTTAGCCCATGTAGGGATCTACCCAAATCAGCAATGGCCCCTATAAAGGAGTCTCTTAGATCTCTGTGGGCTTCTATCAAACGGTTCTGCAGCTCTCTATTACCCCTAGAGAATACCTCATTCATATAACTCAACTCATCTGATGGTGGAGGTCTTTCTCTATCATCCATATCTCCCTTTCTTGGAGTTCTTGAGTAATGGTATCTAAAATAGATTGGAAATGCTCGGGCACATGCTGAAAACAACACTAACATTTCTTGCAAGTGCCCAGGAATTGACTGAGTTTTTGTGAGCATTTCATACCAATGTTTTGTCCCCAAAACATACCAAGGCAGAAATTGAGGGGAGGGGAGGCAAGACAAACTCGTGTTTCTTGTAATGATGGTAAAAATCAACGAACTTTGCATTTAAATAACAATAGTGTGAAACTAAAACAACATGTGCCCAAATCCATTACACACTACAGTTACTAGATCATGCATTGTCAAAAGGAAAGATTCGAGAAATCATACCCCGAAATTAAACTATCATTTTATTTGCATTTTCTCCTTCTAACCAAGGGAAGATTCTCCCACAATGCTTTCCCTTCCCTATTTCTAAATACCCTTAATTGTTGGGAATATGAAACACTTCAATCACTGGTGATAACTAAAACAAGTAGTATCTCCTTTTCACTATTCTAGACCTTGTTTTAGTATTCTTGAAATATATTGCCTTGTTGATTTTAAAGATGGGCCTTGATATAATGATTATACTCCAAACCCTAAAAACTTAGTAAGAAGGGTTCCATTTAATCCTTCTTCACACTCTTTCAACTTATTTACTTGTGAACACTTACACACACTTTAAACAATTAATGAACAAGTACATTTTGTTTGTTTAAATAAAACCGTTCAATCAAAACATGTAGAAGTGGCCCCAAGGCAAAAGGCTTGGGTGAGTTGTAGGGGCAACAATATGTTGCAGTTAATGAAGAGGAAACTTATATAGGACACATTGTTAGTATGTAGCATCTGAAGTGGATAATGAGCCCTTTAAAGTTCCACCTTTATTCAAACCATCCCGTGATGCTTTCCATACACAACCTTCACATACACCTTTAGCAACAAAAATAGAAGGCAAATCTCTAGCCACACTATTCTTAACAACGAATTTGCAATATAAGTACTTATACCACAACCTATATTCATCATCATTGTCACCAGTAAACACATGCATAGTTGAACTACGTGAATAATGGTGACCATATGATAGTTATTCAAGTCTCTAATCACATACTTAACAAAAACTAAACTTTCTAACTTTACTTGGTAATTTGGACAACATAAAGAAGACTAGTTTTCAATCCTAGAATATAATTGACATCATGAAAGATTCCATCTTGAACACATTCCTGTTCATTTTGTTTGAGCATCAAAGCATTATCAGTTACTACGAGAACCTTATCCTCAGCTTGCGAATTCATGGAAAGAAAAGCATGCTTAGCATGTGACATATAATGTGTATGGTGTGTGTCAATCACATGTTCATTCTTAATTGAATTCAAATCTAAAAGTGAAAAAAGATTCCCATTTTGTACCTTCTCTTTTTAAGCTTTCGTTCTTTTGAGGTCAATTTTCCCATATCACACTTCCACATAGCAAACTCTTAGCACTATTTCATTCCTTGCCACACTACCGATATCAGTCCATATCATAAAAATCGATCTTTCTAGTATGTCCCATGCATGGAATTTCTGTAACAACTCATTTAGCTGCATTTCTCATCAGTTGGAAGTTCTTTGAGTGGTAAAGTGGAAGTTCATATCTATGTTTTGCAATTCTCAATGAAAATATGTTGTATCTTGCTTATAAAGATGAACAACTTGCATTATGATGGTCCTTACTGTTTTGGCTGTGTTTTTGACCAATTATGACCTAAGCGAAATGGTTCCTCATTGCTTTGTATGATCACTTTTGGACACTACAGAGTGTTTGTTCTAACATACATTGAACGCGTGACCCCTGTACCTTGTCTTCAGTGCGTTTAGGATATTTTTGCCAATTTTTGGTAAAAAAACTGAGTTTAATAGAACAAAACTAATAATCTTAATGGCCAAATTTTGTGTTTGATGCCATAATTGATTTTGACATTGATGACATTGGTTTAAGGACTTATAAAAGAATGGGTAGACGTGAAGCCAAAGACAAATTTGAATGGTTTTATTATCATTTGTAGATATTCCAAGCACGAGTAACTCTATGGCTTTTATCCTGAACTAGAAATGCAAAATATGACTAAAGCTTATGATTTAGACATGGCTTACATTGGATGGTGGTATAACTTACGTTGTTGTATATTTTGCAGACAGAACCTGTGCTTCGTGAAAGTATTTCTTCATTCTCTTTGATTCCTCGTACAGAAAACTATGTTCCTCCTTATAAAGATCCTTGGAGATTTTGGTGACTTGTATGATAAAGACAAAATGGTATATTTTATGTATTGCAGTCGTCTTGTAAAGAACTTCTATTTGAACACCATGCAGCCCATCAATTTGCTGAAGTATTTGATTGCATAACTAGAGATTCGGCTCATAAAACTAAGGAAATTTATTACCAAGTTTTGAAGAGGGTAAATTTGTACAATGTAATGAAAGTATCACAATGGAGAGAATTTTTTTTAGTGCATCTCAAAGGGTTTTTCCCTATTACTATTGTTCATAATCCAACTACTTGTGATAGAGGCAACATTCAATGTTAATACATTTGAATTCGATTGGAATGAATTATCTTTGTAAAAATGTCAAATTATATTTATAGGTTGTGGGTCGTTACATTCTAATATAATAGTTTTAGTAAATGCAATTATATATGAATATGAAATCCTATCCTCAACCATTCCTAGGAGGTAAGCATCTATGGGTGGGAATCTTCAATTCCGATCTCTCCTATTGAAAATAACTTTGGGGTATTTAATGGATTTAGTGTTTTTCCTAGTATGGAGAGGACATTCTTGGATGAACATAACATTGCTAGAAAGAATTAGGAGAAAGTTTGCATGTTAGAGCTACCTCTCGAGAAGATTTGTGCCCTTGAAGATGTGAATGCCTTCGATTGTCATAAGGGAAAGCTAGAATAGTGTGCCCAAAGTGATATAAGGCATATAGTGGGGGTTTTAGTCCCACGGAGGAATTTGGTGTATTGAAATACTTGAGTGCCATTATGAAACATTGGGGACAAAGGTTACCATAATAAACCTAACAATTGCAATAGAAACATAATGACTCGATACAAAACTCAATGCATATCAAGTGGCTAAAAAACATTACATCGATGTAAAACATCCCTACAATATCATAGCTTAGAATACAACTATTCAAAAGATGTCTCACATATCCCTCCCTTGAGAAATGGGTGAGGAGAGATATTCTTTTATAGAAACAAAATGCCCTTATAAATGAAGAGGGTTAGCCTACCTTATTGAATGAAGGTGATTGGCCAAAACCCATGTGGTAAAAGAGGACCCTTTATATGTACACATTTGTCTTCACATGAATAAAATATCTCAAGTGGATCAAGTTGTGCTTCTACAAGATGCACAAATATTCACATATTTCATAATATCGAGAAAATAAACTCTAATGTCCCCTTTTACAAGCTAGTTACTATGAAGAGACCTCAAGGGAGAGAGCAAGGGAGGTGAAACATTGCCATGATTGTAAGTTTTGTATTATTCATATTCTTTGATATGACTTTCAATTATGGCATGATTTGGTTCACATGCGGTGAAGGGATGACTTGGCAAATGAAGTAAAGAGAACTTATAGTGTCTTCATGAGGTCGGTCTTGAGAGTCTAAATGGAGAAGGAAACATACTCTTTTCTTTTATTAAGGTTGGTCTTCTTGGAGCCTACATTGAAGATAAAGGTGGGAGAACAATCCCAAGGAGGTCAGTCCTCCTTTTGTTCTAATTGCTAATTGACACCACAAAAGAGGATATAAAGGTGGATCGAATGGCTTGAGGAGGTTATGCTGATTTGGATATCGGTTTCTCTTGGAGGTGGAGCAAGTAACTTCTCTCTAATATCCTTTGAGGACAAAAACCTTCAAAGGACACCTATTGAGGACGAAAATCTTCAATAGGATCACACTTGGGGACAATATTCACAAACCTATAATTTGATTCAACTAAAGAGGCAATTTGGAAAAAATTGAGCCACTTAAACCTAGTTTTGACCATATGATATGATTTAAGGATTAATTGGCCCTAATTACATCACACATTGAACCATTTTGACTATATGATGAAACCGAGTCTAATTGAGCCATACATGACATCATATAGACACAAGTAGATTTAGTTAGCTCAAATTGGTATGAAATTCATCTCTAATTGAGTTAATCAAGGAATTGTTTACATCAATGATGAAATTAGCACCAATTGAGCCATAAACAATATTATACAGTCAAAATTAGGTTAATGTGGTTTAAATTGGCCTAAATTACATATTTTTGTGTTGGGGATGTTTCAATTTTGTTGGCATTGCGCAAGGCTTATTGCGCGATAGTTCATTTGTGTAATGACTATCACACAATGGTTGGATTATGCAAATAGTGAGCAACTTTGGTGCATAATGTAAAACTTGATAAGAACAACACAATCTAGTTTTAAGCGTGCGAGTAAACATATGGGTGCTTGAACATCATGGAATATGCTTTAGAGGTGTGGAACATAATAATGATTGTGCATGGGGCCAATGCATAATAAGAGTTGCTTTATGGTGCATACAAGAGTTGCACAACTTTGGATAACAACATGTTTAGATAGCAATAACAATGGACAACAACTACTATGCGTTTTCATGCATTTGTTAGGGATTGAAGTTGTCAAGTGATGTGCTAATGATGATTAGGTGATTGTTAGAGGGAATCTTAGGATTTTCTCATCGGTTTAAACATCGAGTTGATATAAAGCATGCATGTGTTTTAGAGCACATTAATTACTGCAGGAGCTAATCATTGAAAGTGGTTGGGATAATTATTTTTGGGGTTACGTATGTGTGTGTGTATTGAGTCTAGGATGAAAAGAGGTGAGATGCGTGCAAGAGACATCATCTCGAGTATGGGAGTTAGTGTACTAAGAACATTGAGTGTTGAATACTATACAATATTGTAAGGGTATGTACATGGAAATGGGTGACCAAAAAGCGGCCAAAAATATGCTTTTGGGGCATTTTGCACATAATGCGCTTGTGTTATGACTTAGTCACATTATAATGCCCCCACCTTACATAGTGAGTGTGTTATAACGTGCTTGTGTTATGCCGTGGTTATTCCAAGCCATAATGTGAGCGTGTTATGAATGTCAAAATAAATAAATAAAAGGCTCGACCAAGATCGATCCTTTTACATTTTCTCTTGACAAAAAAATGACTAAACAAAAAACCTTGAGCGGGTTTTGATGAGCTCAAATCCTTCCAAAGAACAAATCAACAATGATAGAGAGTTCAAAAGGTAATTTTAAACCAAATTTAGCGTAGTTTTAGTGATTAAACTTGTTTTTGCTTGCATTATTCCTAATTCATTTTTTATTTTAGTGGATCTAAAATTTACATGTGAAAACCCTCCACCTAGAAACCAAGATGAAGAAAACCCGCCTCAAACACCTTCTACACTTCTTAGACATCCTCCTAATACTCGAGAAAACATTTTATGAGAGATTCAAAATAACAAAGCTCAAATTCAAGGGTTTTTAGAAACCCCAAGATGCCCCAATGCCACAAGTACCCACCGCCAAGTTCTTGGATTGTCATTGGATTCATTAATATCTCATATTAATACCATGACAGTCAACTAAACATGTGGGAGGAGAATAAAACTAATTTTCACAATCATTATGCAAACAAATTGTCTCATGATACAATGAAGAAAAAAATCACCAAAGATAAAGTTGTGTGATTTGTTTACTAACCCCAAAATTAATGCACCCTTGCAATTGAGCTACTGAGAAGATTGTAGACACCAAAATTTGGTATCACCACCCTTATCGCCCTGCATTCGCTTCTTTTCACCATGGTAACCTATCTAGAACCCTTTTATTTTAATTCATATTTTTATTAATATTCCCATCTTTTCCATCTATTATCATATCCATTTTAATTTATTGCTAATTCTCATTAATTATCCCCTAATCCTCATCTCATTACCTAATCAATCCCAAATCCTAATTTCTCTTCTCTAGGTTATTTATCATCCATATAAACTCCTAGTTGCTCATCCCTAGGCTCTCCTTAGCCTTCATTTACTCCATTCATCGCTCACCTACCCATTTCACTTCCTATGCAACTCTAACCCGTCTAGACCCTTTAAAACCCTAATCTCGCACTTTCAAAGGGTATGATGCCTCGAGCTAGGCATCCTTCCACCTCCCAAATGGACGGTTCCCCGTGGTTGGCGGTGACCCACCTAGGTTGTCGTTGACCCTATAAAGCCCCATTTACCCATCCTCTTAAAAGGATGCAAAATCATGTTTTTTTAAATGTGCACCTTACGAAGTTATCTACATGCTTGAACTTCTCTGCAACTATTTTAGTCTTCTTGGGGTCCCTTTAAGCTTGCTTGCATCATTTATGGAGACTTTAGGGAGATCATCTACTCCTTGTGTTGGTTTACTTATTTGTTGCATTATCATTATTGTTATTATTTAGCTATTAACGTTTTGTAGGTCCCACTTTGCCATCGAGATCCGGATCCAACCTCTTCTTATCCATTTTGTGTGCGAGTTGTCAATTCACCCATCCACTTTTGGCCTTACTTAGGTTCACCCAAGTCGTATATCATTTATATCATTTATCTAGAACCATTACAATATGCCTTTTTGTTTCTAATCCTATTTAGCTCCCAAATCCATTGTTTTGCCCACCTGTAAGTCCGGATCCACTCTTGCGATCTTTGGTTGCCGCTTGACTCGGCCCATTCGCCGTTGACCCGAGCCCTAGTTCCATCCTATCCATCTAAATCCTTGTTTTCTTGTATCCTTTATGTTTCCCTTGTTTCAAATCTTTTCTGCAGTTCTTATCAACTTCTATAGGCCTTCACATCCTTAGATTTGTACACAAAGTTGTTTAGATCTGCATTTTTGGTTGCTACTGTTGCGATCCATCTACCCTAGTTGCCTTGAATGGCCCTCTAGCTAGGCTAGGTCACCGTTGACCCGACCAATCATGTAAAATTTTATTTTTTGTTAATCTAGATCATATTTGCACTTTCCTTTTAGTTCGCAATTTTAGATTCTATTTAGGTTCAAATTCTACATGTTATTCAGTATTTTACCATCATTTCATCCTCTTTTATCAAATACGGGGTTGATATCCGCATAAGGAAGTTAACGCTTCTTGGAACCGACTTCGTTGAGAAACCCCCTCATCTACCATCTAATCCATTTTCCTTCTAGTTATCTTTGTTGTGTAGATCCATCAAGTTTGCAAGGAGGTCATCTACTTTGTCCTGTTCGATTGTCATCATCTTATTCCAAGGTACCTTAAACCATTGCATCTTTGAGTTGTTTGATGTTCTTTAGTATATATTTCACTAATCTGAAGAGGAAAGAAAAATTTGTCAACATTCTAGCACGCCTGATGGGACCACCCTTTTAGGTGAGTCTCTTGCATTTCGTTCATTTTCCATATTTCTTTTATTTTCCACTAACATTGTAGGTAGAGGCTTTTTTTTTTCGTGTTCTTGTTGGGATTTCGATTGCTTGGATTTTTCTCTTCGTTTTCTTCATCTTAAAGATCGAATAAAAGGAAAAACGAAAACCAAGTATTCCTCTTTTTGTCTTAGTTTCTCCTTCTTACATCACATTTTCCCTTCCTTATGTGTTTTTCTCATCGAACCTCCACATTTGGTTTTGGGCTTAAAACAAACCTCTTGCATTCTTGCTTGCAAATCTAGTGTAAGTAGGGGTTTAATTGGTTGCATTTCACATTTCTTCACACACATCCAAACACACTCATCAAATTTACACATCAAAACAATCCCATACCAAGTGGACCTAATTGGGATTTGATCACCCAATAGGAAAGTCGCCGTGGTGTTTTGGCCGCATTATAAATCATGTACAGACTTGGGCCTCACGTACCTTCAAGTATATCGAGGACTCCACAACCATAACTACCCAAAACTAGCCTTAGATGGCCATCTCTTAGGTACCCTCGTTATCCACCTTTTCTTTTTCTCACATTTCCTAATTAATCATGTTAATAAAAACTTTGTTGCTTGATTTGTTTGTTAACAAATTTCATAAACAAATCTTTTCCCATTTCATGCCTATTAATACCCCTTCTCAAGAGGAGACAATGCAATAATATAATATATCCAACGATATTCCTTCCTCGAACAATCTTGAGACCTTGCCTTGGGTCTCCCAACCTTGTGTTTCCATGGCCTCTCAACCTTGTGAAGACCATGTCATCCAAATCGATCCCCTTTTAAAACCAATTCTCCTATCTCTCATCAGTCTATTTCCCTCGACTAGTCACACCGCCATCTCCTGCTCCTTTAGAAACTCTTGGGCCTCCTTCTAGCCCCATTTATGACTTCCTATTTTGTAGATCTCCCACGATCTCTCAATCCTATCAATCCACTCAATTGGTGGATCTTATTCCACCCCATCACCTCATATCAACACTATCCCTACTTCATCCGATATTATCACTAGAATGCCTATCCAACCATCCCAATCTACTAACATTCCTACTTCTCATGTGCCTCAACAATCAAATATTTCCATCCAATCCCAACCGTCCTATCATGTTCCTACTTTCCAACATCACACATTCCCCAACCAACTCAATCTCCACCCCTTAATTATATCCCCTCTTATCAAACATTCCCTTCAAATTTAACATACCCCAAGCTTCTTTACATCCTTATCCATCCACTTCTCATGTTGTGTAGCCACAACCATCTACCTCTTACGTGGTGCCTTCACACGAAACTTTTAGACCATCTTCTAATTATACCCCCTTAGGGGAATCTTACAATTCAATCTTTGATAAGTTGATGGCGGTTCACCTTATCACACTTCCTCCCATCCGACCTATTGACGACTCACACCCCAAACCCACTTGGTATCATGAGGGTCACTATTGTAAATATCATTGAGTCATGGGTCATGACATCGAAAAGTGTCGTTCTTTTAAAGATCACATTCAACAACTTATAAATTAGGGGATCTCCAAATAGAAAATTTTCTCATCTCTTAGCCAACCCCTTAACATCTTCAAACACCCCTTTCCTAATCCACCATCGAAAAATCAATTTCCACCTTCCACATCTTACAAATTTAACCCTTATGTAGTCAATACTATACATCAAACACCTCCATCCTTACCTATCTCATCTACCTCATCATCTACCCCTACCTTAGACATTGTGCCTACGAATTCTTCAATATCTACCCCACATCTACATCAACCATATCCACGACTACCACACCTATCACATTAACTTCTACCACTTGTTCTACATCTACATCTATTCCTACCTTTACCACATCCACATCAACTTTGACTATACCTACCACTTCATCCACATCTATCATGCCCCAACCTATCATATCTAACCCCTTATCCACATCTACATCAAACACACCTATCACTACATCACTTACATCCCTAAATGTCCCAATTATACCCACCTCCCTATCGATCCCAACTACCTCTATATCTACCACATCAACAAATTCACTTACATCTACCTTGACATCTTCATCACATATACCTACATCTTTTCCCATGGCCACATCACCTATTTTATCCCAATCTTCTACACTTAATCCTTCAACATCTACCATTTCCACATCTATACCCACTACCACACCAATCACATCTTCTCGATTTGCAAACATATCAATGATACCCCTTGAAACATTTATGAAACAAACACCCCACCTAAGACAAACACAAAGGGTATTTGTGTCTCCTCTACAAAACCAATGTTTCCACATTAACCAATCCAAAACCTACACAATCCACATCTCACATAGACCTCATTAATCACATCATACAAACACCTCTTTCTCCATCAATATCCACCCCTACACCACAATCTTCAAATCCTCCAGTTGATATTATTGTCATCCCTGCCAAGGGTAAACCTTCTCGATCAAAACCTAAGACTCTTGGTAAGCATCCCTAAAGGTTTTTATGCATCCTCGTAAGAAGTTAGATCTTACCTCTCCTCAGTAATCCAATGTCACAAAATCCATCCTAGGAGCACCCCCATCTATTTTAGGGCCAGGTCCTTCATCTAATACATCTCCCAACGATCAATCCAAATCCAAACAATCTAATCCTCCTCCCAAATTTGATTCATCTTCTAAGACATCTAATTTACCCATCCAATATACATCCACTCCTTCCCCTAAATCCAAGTCAAAAATCCTATCAAAACCCACAAGAGCTACCTTCCGCCAACACTTCAATCGGATCCTACATAGATACCCTTCAACATTTAATTTGAATATTTGCCATCATGCTTCCTCTTATTAAATCTTTTTATCCTCATAGTAAGAAACCATCATGGTTTGATCCCAATCTCATTTGCCCTATCATTGTACCCCGAGTCATGACATTGAGCATTATAAGTCCCTCTAAACCATCATCTATGATCTTATTAAGGAAAATGAATCTCTCATCCAAGGGGATCTTCCTTCTCCATCCACCACAACCAATCCAATTCCTATTTCTACATCTCCATCCATTGAATTTTCTAAGTCTCCTCCTTCATCCACATCATCCCTTATCATCTCTCCTCCACATATCATTCCTCCTAAAGAGGGTCCTCCCTTATTCATCGATACTATTTTTTTCCAATCACCCTATGATCCCCAACCATCTATCCAATCCAAATCCAAAGTTATCATTAACATTCCTTCTAACGATCCCATCTAATCTCCTTCGACATCCACTAGCTCATCTACATCTAAGTTGCCTAATGTAATATAGTCTCTTTCATTGGGGGAGCATCTTCCCCTCATTATTGATCCTCTCGCATCTTTTTCCTCATCCACACATCTTATCCACATCAATTCATCCCCCTATCCATCCAAAAACTCCCTTGATGTTGGGGGACTTCACTTTAGGATCGGTGTACCATCAGTTAATTCCTTTCCTCTTCATCCTTGACATTGTCTTATTTACCTCATCCAATCTTATCCAACCCATCTCATCCAATCTTATCTAGTTTATTGTCTCATCTTAGCCAGCCAATCTATCTATCATCTCATTCTCATCCTAAGTCCACCTTTGTGGCCATATTTGTGCCCCTCTTGGGGCACCATATTCTCATCCTAATTCCACCTTTGTGGCCATATTTGTGCCTTTCTTGGGGGCACCATTTTCTCATCCTAAGTCCACCTTTGTGGCCATATTTGTGCCCCTCTTGGGGGCACCATATCCTCATCCTAAGCCCACTCTTGTGGCCATTTTCTCATCTCATAATACACATATCTCTCGCTTCCTCATTTTCAAGGTGTTGCATATATTTTATCATATCCATCTCATCCAATCTTATCTAATCTATCTTGTCCAAATATTCTTATCTATCCCCCTCGTCCAAAGTCCACCTTTGTGGCCATATTTGTGCTTCCCTTGGGGACCATTTTTTTCTCATCCAAAGTCCACCTTTGTGGCCATGTTTGTGCCCTTCTTGGGGCACCATATTTTCATCCTAAGCCCACTTTTGTGGCCATCTATTTATCTCATTAGGGACGCATATTTTCTTTGCTTCCTCAAGGGTAGCACATAGCTTTTATCTTCTCTCATCTATCTCATCGTATCCCATCTTTTGCAAGTTGTCAGTCTATCCTATCACGACTTTAATGTTGGTGACCTTGTCCTTAAATTAGAACGTTACTACTCTAGAAAGGAGCCAACGTGGATTTTTTTCCCCAACTAGATTGGACCTTACATTATCACACATAAGTACAGGTTATGAGCCTATCATTTGAACTCCCTTGATGGTAAAATGAAAGTGGAACCACTTAACACATTGCACTTGCGGCCATTCTACTGTTAGCATAACTACTAGTGAGCACTTATTCATATCCTTAGATCATTCCTCCATCATTAGCCTCTTCCATCTATCATTGTAATGGTTTGGAATTATGTGGTCTACCATCACTTTCCTATACATGACCTTAAATATGGGCACCACAGCTTTGTCCATAGCATTTTCCTTATGGATAGGTTCTCCTCTTTGGTGAGAACTCCATGATCATTACATTCATCACCCTCTTATTTACCTCTTGGAACCACGCTAAGGGTCCTAAAGGTGTCACTTGTACATCCATTATCCCCTCCTAAGTGGTCTACCTAGCTATTCCTAGCTCTTCCCCATGTAAAATTCAAAATTCATGGATGCTCCTATCAAAGTCAAAGTTATTAAAAATAGACTGCTCCTTGAAGGACAACTGTTCATGTAAAAAAAATCAAATCAAATAAATAGACCGATCCCTCGAAAGACGACTATCATATATATCATCCATGTCATTCTGTAAAAATCATAAATGTATAAAATAGACCATACCCTAGAAGGATGGGTACTCTGTATGGCATTAAAGGTTTCCTGCATTGATAAGTCTTCTATTATATTAGCATCCTAAGAAAGCTTCCCACATTGATCAACTTTCTCATAGTAAACTTCCTGCATTGATCAGTTTTCTCTCTTTCCCCTACCTAAGTTGGGACATAGTCCTAGGGAAATCCATTTATGGAGAACCCTCTTCCCGTAAGAGTTGCATCTAAAACCCTTTGTAGTGTTGACATTAGGTTTATAATCTCATTTTCATCCATACTTCCCTTATGATCTTTTGGTATAACTATCTATCGTTGGTTATATGTTAACACTTGTTTTGGTTGAATGTGCATTGTGTTACCTCGATCCCTTTCTTGTTTACCTCCAATGTAGTTGGAGGAATTATTTCCTCACACATTCCTTGCTATGGCGTAGTGTTGCTCATATGTCGCCAATCATCAAGTTGTGTTCTATCCTAATTTTCCGCATCTATCATTATTATCTATTTTCTCTTTGCTTTATCATCATAACATTTATCATGTTTAAATCATTTATATCCTATCTATCAAAATCTCCCATTTGATTAGGTATCCTATCATCATTATACCATCTTTCCTTCCATTTTTATAACACATTGTTCCATGTTGTTTTTGGCTTTGCCATCATCACTTCTTATTTTTTCCTCTTCACCATTTATGTCCCTTCTTTGGGGTGCCATATTATCATCCATATATCATCTCAAGTCCACTTTTGTGGCCATATTTGTGTTCCCTCTCGGGCATCATCCCTCATATTTTTATATTTTGCCTCTTTGGCCATTTTCGTGCTCATTTACTCTGGGAACCATTATTTCCATTCTCATTCTCTGTAGATGCATACCTCACCATCGGTTCCTCATGTTTGTAGGATTTCACATTATTTTCACTTTTAGTTGCACATAATTTTTATGTGTACCTATCATCCATTGGTTCCCATGGCTTGCATCCATTTGAGTGGTTTCCCATTGGATTCCATCCATTTTTAGTGATTTTCACCAACTCACAAGCCCGTAGGACATTGTCGTCATTTCCCTGAAGACTGTGACCTTTGTTTCCTATCGATGTGACTCCTAAGATCACCGCCATTTTTAAACCTTTTTTTGAATGCCTCTTTCTTGGGGCATCTTACCTTGCATTCTCTTTTTCCCATCCTTATTTTCCCACACGTCCTTCTCCATTTATCTTTTTCAAACTTGCGATCAATTCCCCTTTTGTGTCATTGATCCCTCGTTTGAGGGGGAGCTCATCATCAATCCTCCATCATCTTTCATCTTACCTCTTGTCTCTCATCATTTTTGTCTCGTAGCTTGCTTAGCAAAAACCACTTGACAAAAAGGGGCAAATGTAAACACCAAAATTTGGTATCGCTACCCTTGTTGCCCCGCGTTCGCTTCTTTTCACCATGGTCACCTATCTAGACCCCTTTTATTCTAATTCATATTTTTATTAATATTCCCATATTTTCCATCTATTATCCTATCCATTTTAATTTATTGCTAATTCTCATTAATTATCCCTAATCCTCATCTCATTATCTAATTAATCCTAATCAATCCTAATTTCTCTTCTCTAGGTTGTTTATCATCCCTAAACTCCCTAGTTGCTCATCCCTAGGCTTTCCTTAGCCTTTATTTACTCCATTTCATCCCTCACCTACCCATTTCACTTCCCTATGAAACCCTAACCCGTCTAGAACGTTCAAAACCCCAATCTCGCACTCAAAGGGTGTGATGCCTCGAGCTAGGCATCCTCCCACCGCAAAAATGGATGGTTCCCCACGGTTGATGGTAACCCACCTAGGTTGTCGTCGACCCTATAAAGCCCCATTCACCCCTCCTTCCAAAAGGATGCAAAAACATTTTTTCGTGTGCCTTGCAAACTTATCTTCATGCTTGAACTTCTCTACAGTTGTTTCAATCTTCTTGGGGTCCCTTTAAGCTTGCTTGCATCATTTGTAAGACTTTAGGAGATCATCTACACCTTGTGTTAGTTTACTTATTTGTTTTATCATCATTATTGCTATTATATGATAACAAAACTCTAGATTTTATGATAAAATTTAGCAGCATAATTTGAGATTAGCACATGAAAATAGGAACAATCTAGAGATAAATAAAATATCAAAAATAATTGATAGATTAAAACTTGAGCAATTATATGATGAGTGAGCTTACAATATATAGGAGAATGAACTCCTTAAAACAAGGATTCAACTCCAATATTTAATCCCATAATATCCTCACATATCTCTCCTATAATCACTCCCAAACCCAACAATCTCTCACACAACTCCCAAATAGCTATGTGAGTTGTTTATTCAACAAACTCACAACTAATACATATTATCCTATATTATTAATAATGAATTGATTAATAACTCATATTAATAATATTACAAACTTTTATTTTTCTCACACAAATATGATATTAATATAACAATATTAATATCATACTAACACACTAACTTACTAATGTAATATATGAATATTACATTTAACTATTACAAACAATAATGTGAGCACTAATTTCCTAACATTATCAGCTCCTAACATTTTGTAGGTCCAACGCCATCGAGAGATCTAGATCCAACCTCCTCTTTTATCCATTTTGTGTGCAAGTTGTCAATCCAGCCCATCCACTTTCGGCCTTACCTAGGTCAACCCATTAGTCAATGTCACCCTATCGAGTCATTGTGGACACTATCCTTGTTATATCGTTTATCCCGTCATCTAGAACAATTACATCTTCCTTTACATTTTTAATCCTATTCAGATCCTAGATCCATCATTTTTCCAACCTTTGTCATTCCATATCCACTCTTAGTCTTTGGTCGCATTAACTCGGCCGGTCACCGTTGACTCGAGCCCTAGTTCCATCCTATCCATCTAAATCATTTTTTTCTTGCATCCTTTTTTTTCCCTGTTTGAGATCTTTGTTGTGTTAGGAAATAAGGGATAAAATATCTTGAACAATCCCACATAGAATCACAATAGTAGAAAGATATTACATATTTGAAATAAAAGTGCAAAAAATAAAAGAACACAACACAACAATAGTATTTAACGTGGTTCACCCAATTAGGGCCATGTCCACCAAGAATCACTTGCTTAGATTTTATTGCAAAGCCATCTCTCTCTCAATACAATACCCATATATGTTTGTAGCTATGCTCAACAAACTCTCTTGAATTTAAACTTAAACTCACACATTTGCAATGATATGTCTTTCCTATCAAAAGTACATCAATAGGAAATTGGTTAAGCAATTTTACAATCTGTGGGTACTAAAACCATGGGTCAAAACCGCCCCATAAACATATGGGTCAAAAATTCCACCCATATGAGAAGAACATATTTCTCGAAATATCGGGCACATTTTTTTAGGCCAAAAAAATTTCTCGAGCGTTACGCCTCGTATCCCGACAAGAAAAATATGGAGAGTTCACAATACTTTTTGGTGTATAGTCTTCAACACTTCCACGAGATGAAAACATGATCCAAAACATAACATTTAATAGGTTCTATTAGATTTTACAGGCCTTCAACATCCTCGGTTTACACACGAGTTGTTGAGATGTGCATTTTTGGTTACTTTTCGATCCATCTTCCCGATCGTCATCGATCGGCCCTCTACAACTTGGTAATTATCGACCTAGCTAGGTAAAATTTCATTTCGTGTTAATCTAGATCGGATTTGCACTTTCCTTTTAGTTCTACAATTTCAAATTTTGTTTAGGTTTAGATTTTACATGTTATTCATTCCTTTACCAATCATTTCATCCTCTTTCATCAAATACGGGGGTTGATATCCGCATAAGAAGTTAACGCGTCTTGGAACCGACTTCATCAGGAAACCCCGTCATCTACCATCTAATCCATTTTACTTCTAGTTATATTTGTTGTGCAGATCCATCAAGTTTGCAGTAGGTCATCTACTTTGTGCCCATTCAGTTGTCATCATCTTATTCCAAGGTACCTTAAACTCTTGCATCTTTGAGTTGTTTGATTTTATTTAATATCTATTTCCTTAATCTAAATAGGAAAGAGAAAATTTGGTCAAAAAGATTCCTAATCCATTAGTGCAACCATGAGCAAATTAAAAACAATTTTTAGGATAGATAGTAGATGGTGTTTGACAAATGGCCTTGCAACAATTTTGAGGTACCCCAATATTTCTTGAGGAAAATATATAGTGAGTTCATCCTCAATGAAATACCAAATTATTTTTATAATCAAGAATTTTAGGGTAGAGGAAAAGGTTCTACACATGATAGGCGGGATTACAACGTTTACAAAACCTACCGGTGAGACCCCTTACTCGCCCATATACTCAACATGTGACAGTTCCTTCGGTTATGAAGGAGACTACAAAGGTTCATACACTCCAAAGTATATTATTTCCTTAACACACTTCTTGGTTCAACATCGTGGACATTTATCCTAGAATGATGAGAGTGGGCCTTGAGGCATCAAAAATCATATCACATAATTTTTCATGATTGTGGGTATGTAGGCACCTATGAGGTTGATGAAGCTCTTTGCACAACATAGTCAAGATGTTCCATAGGATGAGTAGGGTGCTCGATTAGATAAGACACATCATGGTTCTCTGTTGGAAAACATCATCATCACATATGTCTTCTCGGATCCGACTTTTGGTATTGACCAACAAGTAATTTTACATAAAGCTAAATGTAATTTAGTATATATATTTCTCATTGAATTTTATAATTAAATAATATTAATTCATTATGAATGAAAATTAATGAATAATGTGTATTTGTTATAAAATTTCGGGTCAAACAACACATCTTGTATCACATGCCACTTCCTCACATTTGTTTGTGAGTGCAACAACCATTCGTAGTATAAGATTGTAGTAAATTAGTAAATATTTTACGTGTTAATTTGTTTTTCATATAGTGATATTGATCTTAAAATAAAAATTTGATGTTAAATAGACAGGTTTTTGTACCTTCCCCATCCATGAATGATAGTACTAGGGGCATGTCGGGAATTCACCGATGTGATGTTAGTATTTTTAATCATCATTCGTGTAAATAATGAACTATGATTAGTGTATGAAATAATGTCATGTAACTTGTATGTGCATGAGTTTCATTATTTTGGTTAGATAACCATATTCTTGTTTTTCAGTTGATGACATCATTAGAGTCTCCTCTTGACATTCGATGATTAATATATATTGGAGTTGTTATGGGAATAACATTTGTTGTTGCTCTTACATAGGTATGAGCTAGCAATGTAAATATCTATGAATTTCTTTATTAAATAACATCATTTAGTGTAAATAAATGATATTAACATGCACTCTAATTTGCTTCTTCATTGTTTCCACAAAAGGAGGTGAGAACTCCAATTTGTACACCTACCCTTGAGGTTTATGCCCTTTAGGTTGACGTTGAGAGGGAAAAGATGATTCAAAGGGATCATGAGCTTACGGTAAGTGTTTATTTTTAACTAAGGTCATTTTACATGTCATGTTTTGTATATTAATGTGTACATTCTTATTTATATTAATAGGTGTTGTCACTTGCCCAAAAATATGTGTATTTTTTCCTTACTCTTCAATTTTTTGGTAAATTGGCTCTTACAGGATCTTTGTTTTCCTTTGTGAAGTCGAGAGAGAGAGAGAGATGGAGTTGTTTTCAACAATTAGTTATTTCTCAAAATTTTGAATTTGGGAATGTTTCTTTAGTTTGCGGGTATTTCGGGTTTTTATGTCCCATCTGTCCCTTGTTCACTCTGGCTCGCTTTTCCCTGATTCCCCATTTTATCCAAATTGAACAAGCCTCCTTTGTGTTGCGATACTTCGATTTTGCGGAGAACTCATGTCCCAATGTCCTGTGGACCGATTGTGCGAGTTTGATCCGATTTATCCAATGTTTGTGTTTTGCGATCATACAAAAGCCACCTTTGTGTTGCGGGGATTTCGGCTCCCACTTGTCCCAGGCATCCCATGTGCCAGTTGTGCTCGTTTTTCTTGCCATATCCGCATACCTAAGGTCCGTGCTTTGGTGTGTCGTGTTCCCATTCCTTGCAATACATTAAATCAAGCATTTAATGCACCACTGTCGACCTACTCAAAACTAGATATGTATAAATTCATGAGGCAAGCTCGGTTTTTGTCATATCCCCAAAATTGACCTCCGTTTTTGTTCACTCCCTCTTTCCTATGTTTTCATCCATAACAGAGCATTTTCTAGTCTTTTTAAAATTTCCAGGTGCATCTTGTTCTAGTAGAGGTTGCGAGCAAATTCGAGGGTTTGAGAAGTTCATTGTAAAATTTTATTGCCATTGCCACACAAGCTTTCGGTGGTATCAGTAAATTTATCTTTCACTTTGGTTGTTTGAAATTCACGCTCACCATAAAGATTCATTTTAAAGGGCACGAACATATTTCTTCTTTAGAAACAACCATACTTGAGATAGGAGACAATGACGCCCAACACCTTGACCTTGATGATTTTTGGGCGTGACTCAATTGTGATAATCCTACTCCCATTATTCAGTTAATTAAGGAAAGTGGAATAGCTCATGTTGGAGGCTTTCTGTCCTTGTCCAGTGTGCTAACACCATTTTAGCTTGTGGCTCTTGCTTTGATCCTGACATAAAGGAAATCATAGATTCTAAAGGGCAGGTAATTGCCCGATGGATGCTAATTGTATTAATCTTTGCTTTCATAATTCATGTGGTGGAAAATTCAAACACTCTCACCAAATATCGTCAACTTCTATTTGATCAAGACAATGAGAAATATAAGAGTAGGTTAAGCAAGTCATGGTTTAAAAACCCAAAGAAAGGTGCCTCAAGGCTACCCAAACCATGTATAGAGTTGATTTCAAGGATGAGCTGTCAGATATCATTACCTTTCTCACCAGGGTAATGGGTCTTCTATCCACTAGTGAATTTCAGTTTTGGATGTACCCTTTTATCAACATCATATGTGAAGGAAAGAAAAGTCTAAACTAATATGTGACAGTTTTAGTGAGCAATTAGCTAATGTACAAAGAACTAAGAGCTTCTACATGACTTCTTATCTAATGTATACTATAACAATGTACAAAGAATGGTTGGGCATCTCCCCTAATGTGGAAAAGAAGAATGTTCCAATATATGAATATTTCCCACAATTGATTTTGAATAATAACAATCATCATTTTAGAAGAGTGAATGATGCCTTCACCATGTACATTGTTAGACTGTTAGAGGGAAACACAACTCAGAGGTTCTCGGATGAATCCAAACAGTTGATTTCTATCTATGGGAGCTATTTCACTCAATTCAGGAAGTTTTCTTATATTCGACTAGTTGGTTTTGAAGGAACACCTTTGAAACTTCCAATGTATTGTAATGATAAAATGGCTCTGGTTGAGATATGCAGGTAGCTTGAAAAACTTCATAGAACTTGTAGGGATAAGAAAATTGCAGGCATTCAATTCCCAACCACTTTGGGTAATTACACTTGCATGACTTGCTTTAGATGCCCAAAATATTGATAGAACTATTGCCCCTCTCACTCTCCATTACTTCAAACCAAGGACTTGTTTTGACCTTAAGGGATTTATTACTAGTAATTTCAGAATGGGATTTCATCATCTTGTTGATCTTGAAGACTATTGGGTTGATTGTGCTGATGACTATGAAGCCAGAAAAAGGTACTATGGTAGGTTATCTCTTCAATAAATTAAGGATTTTTAAGTATATAAGGTACCAGATGAACTACAAGATGATGATCAAGATCTATAGTCTCTTGAATATGAAAGGTCTATCAGGCATACTCCCATTGAAACCATTGATTGGTTCAATAAGGAAAGGGATGATTTGAAAGAGCTTATAAACCCTGTCTTGGTCAGGACCAAACTCTAGTTTGACAAAAAATGAAGGTATACAGGGTAGAAAAGTCAAGGTCTTCCTCTCAAGAAACCTCCACTCCTCAGAAGGAGATTCCTGTGGCAACTCTGAGGCACATGTACAATCTATTCCTTCCCCTCTTAAATCTTCAACTTTGGTATACATAAAAAAGGGAAAGCTAAGAAGGATGAAAAGTTAGAGGGAGTTGTCGAGGAAGGAAGTAAACAATTACTTTCTCCTAAGAAACTAAAAATAACATCTGAGATTGAACGGATTGTTGATCTCTGTGGTGATGATGAGGATGTAAAAGAAACAAAAGGGAAGGAGAAAAGTAATCTTGAAGGAGGTAACACAGATAAAGAAGAAGAAGAAAGTGATAAGCCAAAAGATCACACTTTGGAGGTTGAGACATTAGTTATCCAAGAGCCACATGTTCAAGAAACTCCCATTGAAGGAATGCTGTCTCTAGCATTGAAACATCTATCTTGGAAGTGTCAACTACAAACCCTAGGGTCAATGAGCACTCTAGCATTGGGGCCCATTGTTCCTCCTTCTTCCAGTAATGCTTTCACTTGGGTTCAACCACTTGTGGACAACAAGAAAAGGAAAACTACATCTAAGATTGTTGCTCCCAAATTTGATGTAGTGGCTGCCCTCCTAGGAACAACTCCAGCCCCACCTTCCAAAAGAGAAAGAACTACTTCTAGACTAGTGTTTGATTCTCAAGGTCAACAGTTTATAGAAATTTCCAAACCTAAAATGGATAAGAATGAGAGAGATTTGGTTTTGGGTGATTTGGAATTGACAAGAATTCCATTAGGAGAATCCACCCCAGAGAGTGAAGTACACAATTTGAAGGAAACAATGTCCAAGGTAATTGAAAGAGTGGAAAAGGGGAAACAATCTCAAGAGCAACTCGAGGAGCATATACAAATTCTTTTAGATTTCATCAAATCCCTACTAGCCAGTGATAAATTGATTGATCCAGCCCCTTTTAATGTTATACCTCCTCCTATTGTCCTCACCAATGAAGAAGTTCAAGTCATTAAGGACATCCATAAGAATGCTACCTATGGAAGGGCTATGGAGGCTATGGTGGAGGAAATGTTAATCACTGGCCTCAATTTTATTGAGGAAGCTTACAAAGCTTATGATCAGATCAAAAATATGCGGTTGAAGTTTACTACAACACTTAGCAGTCTGACTAGGGAATTGAAATTGTGGATCGAATGTATACAGGATCTTTGGCTAATGAGTGAGACCGATGTACAAGTTCTTTTGGTAAACAAAGTGTTTGATGAAGAGAAGTTCAATCTATGTAAGCAGTGGGTGTATAACATTGTTTAGAAGATAAAAGTCCTTGATGAAGCTATCGGGGACTTCAGAACATGATACAAAAAGGAGAAGATTATAAGGGATGTGTTATCTCTGCCTTCTAGGACCTCCATTACAAGCTTCTCAAAGATAATTCAGAAGATAAGTTCACAATTTAAGAAATTAAATCCAAATTTAAAACGTTTGTCAAAGAGGATTTGTTCAAACAAGATACTATGTCTAAGGAGAAAATGGTAAAGATACGTGCTCTCAAAAATGCAATCACGGAGGCAAATAAAGAATTTTTGGAAAATGCAAAATTTGGGAAAAGCATGGAAAAGTGTTTAGATACTTGGACACATGCAACTACTAATACCACTATTCCCTGAGGCATGGAGATAGCGGAGCATTGGTGAGATTCAGGAATCAAATCCTGAAGGTGAAGACATCGGTGGCAACCTCTTCAAGCGCTCCAACGACTAGTTCTTAGGCCCTTTCTTTAATTAATGCAATTCTATTAAGTTGGTCATCTTTTGTTGTGGTCATATAATATTAAAGTAGGGGCCAACTTAATATTATAAGACTTGGTTAAATGTTAATCTTTTGATTAAAAGAAGGAAACTGAAAAGACTCTTTTGTAACCACCCATGAGGCTATTTAAGGGGCTCCTCTTGTCATTTGAAGGGGTTGGATTTTAATGTTTTTGATGTAAGAGTACTGAATCAACAATCAATACAGAAGAAGTTCTATCTTTTCTTGTGTTCTATCTATTTCTGCTTTCTATCTGATCCATGTGAAGTTATATATATATATATATATATATATATATATATATATATATAACTTTATATATCCTTCATCCTTCATTGATGTTGTGCTTAGAACTTTGTGTCTATTGCATATATGTCATGTATTCAGGTGTATATAATTCTAATCTTGTCACTCTTGCATGCATAAGTAGGATATCATTCTACAACCTATATGTCTAAAAGTGTTGCTTTCTTCATTTTCTGAATATTAATTCTTCTACTTTCTTCTCTTCTGTATTGAAAATTTTATGAGATGAAGACATCTAAAGCATCAAAATCCTCATTGAAATATTGATAGTTTGTACATTTGTAAATAAGTAGATTTTCTTATTTGTTGTGTGTTCAATAAGGGAACCTCTCCCATAAAGAGGAGGGACTGTTGTCCCCTGACTATTGCTTATTTTCAAGGTCAAATCTAACAACCAACAATTTTGGTGCCCACCGTGGGGCACGTTTTGTGCATCCCACCAAAACAACTTCAATCAAACCAACAATAACAACACACTGGCAGATATAAGATATACATGAGGCCAGAGAGCACAGGGTATTGAAGATCCAGATTTTTAGTTACTAGAACAACAATGTTTCATTCAAAATGTAGAAATAAGGAAGAGAAGAACAAGATCCACAAGCACTCCTATTAAAGATAGAGTTGTAGAGAATGTTTATTTTAAAACACAATCAAGCCCTAATATTCAAACTTTGGTGTTAGCTGGATTTGCAGTCCCTTTACAAATCATTTTCCAAGAATGGAAACACCTCTACCTTGGGGACAATGGGTTGGACCTTTGGCTCTTGATCAACCATTGCATGATCTCCCAAAAGGGAATATAAATAATTTTCCTAGATTTAGAGGAGATGGGAAGGTACACCCAGATGAACACATTACTTCATTCATCGTGGCTTGTGGAGTTCTTGGAGTCGAGCACAAAGATGTCTTTGTCAGGATCTTTGTAGAAACACTTCAAGACAATACTCTAGGCTAGTTCTATCATCTTCTAGCTAGTGCTATCACTAATTGGGATACCATGAGGACTCAGTTTGAAAATTGGTTCAAACCCACTAAGGATGTGCATGCTCTCCTTTCCCATATTTCTCAGATAAAGAAAGAACCATATGAGTCTATGACAAGAGTTTGTGGCAAGATTTAACCAACTGGTGAACAAAATTCTAGTAGTCACTCGTCCTATGGATAAAATTTAGAAATGTTTCTTCCTGAATGCAAAATTACCAGAGGTAAGATACACATTCAGAAGGGCTAATCTTAAAACTTTGGATGATGATCAACGTTTGGCCATAAGTGTTGAAGACAATCTCATAATGTCTGGAAAATTAAAAAAGGAACCTCCTAAAGCTAAAACTTCTTCTTCAGGAACCAATTCGATCAATTGGTATAAAAGCGGTGAATGATCTTATAGAAATCAAGAAGTAATTGGCTCAAAATAATCCTTATAAAGATATTCTAAAGAGAAAATTTCAACCCCGAAATCTTTTGCCTTCTACTCAACCCAAACTAGCAATTGAAGCACCTCCTCTTAAGGTTCTAGTCAATGTAATGTGTGAATTTCAAGAGCCCGAAGATGAAGTAGAGGCTGAGGATTTTGAAGAGCCCGAGGAATAAGTAGAAGAGGCTCTAGAAGAAGCAAGTGATTCTCAAGTTAATTTCCTTACCACCAAAGGGGTTGATGATGATGAAGATAATTATGATGAAGTAGTGACAGATATGAACAATGAATCATATGTTGTTATGACTAGAGAATAGATGAACAAAAAGGAGGTGATCTAGCCTACAAAGAAATCCAAAGAGGTTCTCGATCACTATTCCAATTTTTGTTAAAAGAGGAGCCTCTATCCCTACCCATTCCACCCAAAAGGGAAGTAACACCTCTACCTTTTCATCTTCTACACCTAAAGATAATATAACTTCAACCTTTGTGTCCAAAACAACCTCAACCGCCAAAAATGATAAGCCTAAGGCTTCCACCTCTTCTAATGTAGATGCCCCATCTACCTCTAGATATTTTGACATAATTGATCACATCAAGAAAACCAAGATTCAAATTTCTGAAGCTGAATTCTATCAAACTCACCCTGATGCATTTTCCCAGGTAGTCAAGTTTGTCAAATCAAAACCTAACTCATCATAATTAAAAGGCCTATTTCCTACTCTCGCCTCGTCACCTCCGGAAAATTTGATGGCTTCAACACCTTCTACAACTGATAAGATTGATCCCTTCTATGTTACACTGTTTATAATTGGTCACATGCTTAGTAATTGTGTTATCGATTAGGGAGCATCAGACAATGTGATGCTTGCTAAAGTTGCTCATGCTTTAGGCTTGAATTTGACACATACATTTGGTTCATGCTATTCTATGGAAAGTAAGGAGGTGCCACTTGTAGGAAGGATCAAGGATGCACAAGTAGCTTTTGTTGCTTTCCTAGAGAAAAGGGTCAAAGCTACCATTTTAGTAGTAGACATTCCTCCGTCCTATGGTATGTTGCTAAGCAAAAATTTCTGTAAAGAAGTGGGAGGAGAAATTAAAATAGATTGGTCACATGCTCTCATCCTAGTTAATGGAAAGATGAAGAAGTTGTTACCTAAAAGACAAACTGAGTATATTGTGCAGAAAATAGATGACCCTAAAGCACAAATTCTCTACGAAGACATTGGTCATGGTAATTACATGATCATGTCAGAAGATGAGATGAAGGCTCCTAGGGGTGTGATAGATGATCCTAATGGTGTTTGGATTCTTGAATTTGATGGTAGTTTCTCTTCAGCTGGTTCTAGAGCAGGCATAGTTCTATTTTCTCCTGAGAAGAAATCTTATCCTTTCTCTTACAAGCTTCAGTTTGAAAATACAAATAATACAACAAAATATGAAGCTCTTCTTTTAGGTTTGGAAATGGAAAGAGAAATGGGAATTAAGAACCTTTTTGCACGAGGAGATGCGAACTCATCTTTAAACAATTCAGAGGGGTTTTTGAGATAAAAATAAAAATCTAAAGCATTACAAAAATATTGTATGGGATTTAATTGAATTATTAGATGCCTTTTCTATTGAATCCATACCTAGAGAAAAGAACACTAGGGTTGATGCCTTAGTTGTATCAAGGTCCTTGTTGATCCCTCATCCTAAATTTTCCCAAGAAAAATTTACAATTGAGATGATACACAGGCCAAGTGTGTTGGATAATGTCAACAATTGGCAGGTATTTAATGATGATCAACACTTTCTCTCTTTTCTTGAGCTTAAAGACAATTTCAGTCAATTGTATTTTGAAGGAAGTGAGGCTGATCCTCGTGAGTCTATACCATCTTTTGTACCTAAGGAAGGAGTTGAAGAAGAATCTAATAAGGATGGTTGTATAAGACTGAAAGGTAACAAGATACCTAGAGGACTGGTAAGCCTGGAGGATTTGTTTGACAAACATGATAGGTATATCAATTCAAAGGTATCACATGTAGCTCATCAATCAGTAGAGTATGAGAAAGTTAACATTGGAAGTGAAGAAGAGCCTAAGCTTGTTAATATTAGTAAATTATGTACTAGAAGAAAATAATAGAATGATTGAATTGTTAAAAAAATATGTTGATGTGTTGGTTTATTGAACACACAAAAATAAGCAAATCTACTTATTTACAAATATACAAACTATCAGTATTTCAATGAGGATTTTGATGCTTTAAATTTCTTCATCTCATAAAATTTTCAATATAGAAGAGAAGAAAGTAGAAGAATTAATATTCAGAAAATGAAGAAAGCAACACTTTCAGACATATAGGTTGCATAATAATATCCTACTTATGCATGTAAGAATGACAAGATTAGAATTATATACACCTGAATACATGACATATATGCAATAGACACAAAGTTCTAAGCACAACATCAATTGAAGGACACAAAGTTCTATATATATATATAACTTCACATGGATCAGATAGAAAGTAGAAATAGATAGAACACAAGAAAAGATATAACTTATTCATTGGTGAGCATGAATTTTGAACAATAGGCCAAAGAGAAATTTACAGTCACTAACGGGCTTGTGTGGCAATGGCAATAATATTTTGTAATGAACTTCTAGAACCCTCAAATTTGCTTCCAAACAAACTGCGACCTATGATAGAACAAGATACACCTGGAAAGTATGAGAAGTCTGGAAAATGCTGCTACGGATAAAAATAATGGAAAGAGGGAGATGAATGGAAAATGAAGGCTAATTTTGGGGATATAACAAAAATGAGCTTGCCTCATGAAATTATACACATCTAATTTTGAGTAGGTCGGTAGGGTGCATTGAATGCTTGATTTAATGTATTGCGGGAATGGGAACACAACACGCCAAAGCACTTGTATTTTTGGTATGCGTATATGGCGGGAAAAATGAGCACAACTGGCACACGAGACACCTGGGACAGTGGGAGCCGAAATCCCCACAACACAAAGGAGGCTTTGTGTATGATGTAAAAATGTAGGTTTGTGGGTTACAACTGGCTAGCCTGGAGCACTTGGGACATTTGGGACACAAAAGAATGAAATACCCACAGTGAATGAGGTGCGGAAAAAATGGGTCCACGGGAAATGAAGGCCGGGAAGTACTAGGAACATGCGAGACAAAGAAATTTGAAAACTCCGCAAAACACAAGCATCAGATAAATCGGATCAAACTCACACAATTGGTCCATGGGACATTGGGACACGAGTTCTTTGCAAAACTGAAGTATCTCGCAACATAAAGGAGGCTTGTTCAATTAAGAGAAAACAAGGAATTGAGGAAAAGCAAGCCGAGTGAACAAGGGACAAATGGGACATAAAAAACTGAAATACACGCAAACTAAAAAAATTCCCAAATTCAAAATTTTGAGAATAACCGATATTGAAAATAACTCCATCTATCTCTCTTAGACTTCACAAAGGAAAAAAAAAGATCCTATAAGAGCCAATTTACCAATAAAAGAGTGCACACCTTTTTTATTATTAGGGAGGGGAATCTTCAATAGCTTTGAATCCTCTCGGGTCTATCTTGGTCCCTTCTTTGGAAACAATATGTCCAAGAAAGTTTCCATCTTTAACACCAAAGACAAACTTATTTGGATTTAGGGATATCCCATGCTTCTTGCACTTCTGGAGAACAACCTCAAGATGTTGGAAATGATCCTCCCTGTTCTTAGAGAAAAAAGTCATGTCATCAAGATATATTAGAATGCACTTTCCCTTTAAATCACCAAAATCCAAATCCATTTCCCTCTAAAAAGTGGCACCAACATTAACAATACCAAACGACATCCTTCTATATGCAAAAGTACCCCGGGAGTTGTGAAAGTTGTCTTGTGCTGATCCGGACATCTACTTCAATCTAATTAGACCCTAAGAAACCATGTACATAGATAGCATCTTCGAGCGGTGACAACTTGTAAGATTTGATCCATCATGGGGAGTGGGTAGTTATCCTTGAGGGAATCTTGGTTTAATAGGTGGAGCTATAATCATCCCTTGAGCATAGGAAGTTTGATCGACGAAAGGGATGTCCTAACTATGAGAATGATTTTTCATCTTCTAAGATGACAAAGAGAACCCGATTGTTTGTTGATACCATATAATTTGTATGTATAAGCATAAATTGTTGTATGGATTCGTAGAACGTAGGCGTAGATTTGTATTTTTCTTATGTATATCATTGTATGCCTATATGGATTTGTTTATACATTCATTTTGTTCAAATTTGGTATGCCATCATGAATTTCATAAATCAACATAATATATGAGATAAAAAAGTATGCTTTCAAAATTTTATAGTGGATTGCACTCTTTATATGAAGTGGACTTAAATTCCATATGCATGTTATGCTAAAATGCATTACTAATTTTAATTTTTTTCTTATATTTTGAAAATGGGTATTAAATTATATACAATTTATCCATTATTATAATCATTCAATGTCATCAATTATAATCATATAATGTCAATGTTAATGCCATTCAATTCCAATCTCAATATCAATCTCACAACACTATGTAGAGGTGGTTTGTTGAAAGAGGTGTTATACATTCTCCTTACTAAACACAACCCCTATAAACTATAACACATACTTTCACTTATTTCATCAATTCATTTCTAGGAAAGCACATAAATAAGAGTGAATATAAGTTTTTACACAAACTATTAAGATACCTTTATACGGATGTATGATAAGTGTAAATGTTTAATGGATGATTGTTAAGTGTTTGACCAAATTATTGAACATCAAGTGTTTGACCAAATTACTAAACATGTATCTTGGAAACTAATAACAAGAGTATGTTGAGATTGGTGTCCATACATTGTTCTATAGCTCCTATTATGGTACAAGCTAGGAGTATGTTGAGAAAGGTTGGTGTAAAAAACCACCAATAAATGATCTCTCCACCATCTCTTAGCATTGTATTGACTGTAAGACCTTCTCTCTTGCACCAAGAAAACACATCCATGCAACAACAAAAGGTTTAATTAGCATTTCAATGATAAATTTTATAGTTTCCTTGAGATAGCAATCATGACCAAGAATGTTAACCGATCATAAAAATGATCATATTTTTGGCATAATACCATTGAGGTGTTTACAAACCTAATCTACTAAACATTCATGGTTATATGGATCCAAAATGCTACATTATAGAAAAGAGTTTGAGAGCATCCATGCAAAATACATTTTGAGCATACCCTACAATAATGATATTCTATGAGACCACATATTTTTCATGTCATTTTTTTTGAAGAATTCATGTGCAACAACATTTTACAAAAACCCACAACTAGGGAATTTGTAACTACAACATTGGAAAAAAAATGCTTTCCATTATGCTTTGATTGGTGTCCATGCATAGTTCTAAAGCTCCCAATCTGGTATGGGCTATGAGTATGGTGATAATAAAGCACATCCAAGATGGAAAAGGTTAGTGTGAAGAACCATAAGAGATGATACATCCCTCATCTCCAAATGTTGGATTGATTGTAAGCCCTTCTCTCATGCACCAAGAAAACACATCCACGAAACAACCACACTTTTATGTGGCATTTTGATGATAAAGTTTAGAGTTTCCTCAAGATAGCCAACACATACTGATCAATTGTAGGTGTAATTTCATTGAAATATGTACAAACTTCATCCACTAAACCAACATGGTTGCTTGCTAATAAAAAAATATTGTAAACACATGTACACAATTGTTGCAAGTTTAATTGGCATTTTGATGATAAATTTTAGAGTTTTTGCAAGATAAATATGACAACCAACAATGTCAAACATGCGAGATGTAATAATAAATTGCAAGCGTAATTCAATCCCACATCAATAAGAGGAAATTTAAGTTTGACACAAAAAACTTGTTACAAGATATTGTTATACACATGTATGACAAGTACAAATGTTTTTGGCATTACTAAGAATTTGACCAAATCACTAAACATAAATCTTGGAAACCAATAACAAGAACAAATTTTTATTTCACCACCTATATTGTATGAAAATTATCTTTTTAACATGTATCTTATAAACCAAAAACAAGAACACATTCTCATTTCACCTTCTATATTATATGAAAGCATTTACGAAGTTGTTAAGTGCATATTGAGATGTTTGAGCACTTAAGAGACATCATTAGAATGATATAGCCGAGAAGGAATAAGATAGATGGGAAGAAGAAAATGATGCCTCTACTAGCATATAATAGCCCACCTAAATATGTGGGTGCCATTAGTTCGGTGCCGTAAGGCACCAATTGCAAAATATCTCCTAAACACCCTAACACCGAAGCAAATTGAAGTTTGTTTCATTCACTATGGCTACAATAAAGTCAGTGAGAGATGGGATAAATTGAGATATATTATTGTAGATGGACCAAATACCTAGATGTAGGTTTAGATGAGAAATTCTTAGATGCCAAATATTGTGAAAAATCTCCTATCAAAGTTTGACTATTTTTTGTTCTTAGGGTGTTTAAGAGACACTTTCAAACTGATGTAGCTAGGAAGTACCAAGGTAGTTGAGAAAAGAAAATATGCCTCTAATAGCATCTACCAACCCACTGGACATGTGGGCACTATCGGTTTGGTGCCATAAGGTGCCAATTGTAAAATATCACCCTCCACACCCTAACACCGACGCAAATTGAAGGTTTTTGCAATGTTTTGTTTGTTGTGGCTATGAGAAAATTGGCGGGAGATGGGAAAATTTAGAAGATGTTTTTTTAGATGAATTATATTCCCGGATGTAGGTTCATATGGATTGTTAGAAAACACCCATTAAAGTTTGATTGTTTTTTGCTTTAAGGGTGCTTAAAAGAGATTGTTGGAATGGAGTAGACGAGAAGGATTGAGATGGTTGGGAAGTGAAACGAAACCTTTGATTGTATCTACTAGCCATCCTAGATGTGTGGGTGTCATCGGTTTAGTGCCAAGAGGTGCCGATTGTAAAATATCACCCTCAACACCCTAATATTGATACACATTGAAGGTTTTTGTAGCGTTTCATTTGTTGTTGCAGTATGAGAAAACTAGATAGAGATAAGATAAAATGAGAGATTTTTGTAGATTGATTATATTCATAGATGTAGGTTAAGATAGGACATTCCTAGGTGACATGGATGATGAGAAATATCCTATCAAAGTTTGACTATTTTTCACTCTCAAGGTGCTTAAGAGACATTGTCAAATTGATGCAACAAGGAAGGACCAAGATGATTGAATAGAAAAATACACCTATGATACCATATAAAATCCCACTTGAGTGAGTGGGTTCAACCAGTTTAGTTCCATGAGGTGTCCATTGCAAAATATCTCCATTAACACCCTAACATTGATGCAAATGGAAAGTTTTTACAACATTATGCTCGTTGTGACCACGAAAAAACCAACATGAGATAAGATAAATTAAGAGAGGTTTTTGTAGGTGGATTGGATTCCTAGCTTTAGGTTCATATGGGACATTCCCAAGTGCCATATATTGTGATAAATTGTATGTCAAATTTTGACTATTTTTTCACTCTCAAGACACTTGAAAGACATCACCAGACCGATGTAGCCGATAAGGATCGGTATAGTTGGGACGTGAAATTATGATTATGATAACATCTACCAGACCACCAAGATGTGTGGGGAATGTTAGTTTGGTGCCATGAGGTGCCAATTGTAAAATATTACCTTTGACACCCTAACATTAATGTAAATTAAAGGTTTTTATAACATTTCATTTGTCATGACCATGAAAAATAGTAGGAGATAGAAGAAATTGGTAGAGGATTCTATATGTGAATTATATTCCCAACTATAGTTTCACATAGGATATTCCTAGGTGCCAAAAATTGACTATTTTTCTCTCAGGATGATTAAGAGACATCACCAGACTTATGTAACTGAGAACGAATGGGATTGTTAGGTAGTGAAACTTATTTAACTGAAATTAAATCTTAACCAAAGGAATGAGATAAATACAATAATATCATAATCATACAAGATATAACATGCAATGATAAGTAAATGCAAGTAACAAGAGGATAAGTGTGACTTAGCGATAACTTGTTTGTGTGTACCGTATCTTGGGTGGAATAATGATGGAACATGTTATATCTGGAATGTATGTGCTTCTTCTAGAGGAAAGTGATCTACATATATGATGGATGGTAGCTACCAAGAGGGGATGTGATTGCCACTCAGGCGCTAGTGTCCTAGTAGTGAGTGCATATATGATTCTTAGTAGTGAGTGTAGATCCGATTCTTATAGGGTATGATCATGTCAACTTTACTTTTCTTTATGTCACATCCATTTCACTCTAGGGTTTTATTGTAATAATTGTTCCTACAAAACAAACCCTAACAACTGCACAAGGGTTAAACAAACATTAGAATAAATAAAATATGCACATGTTTGAGTCGAATGATTTCAATGGTCACCCCAATGTGATTTTCACCGAGTTTTGCACTACAACTTAGAATCAATATAGTTCTGGTATGTGTGTGTGTGATATAATCATGTCCCTTGAAAGTATGTCCCACTTGTCCTAGTCGCACCAAGATAGCGAGCTACAACTAATTTTTCCCCAAGATAATGTGTGTGATGGAATTCATAATTTTCCCTTCCTATGCAATGAATAATGCAACTCAAATGTATTCCTCAAGTGTTCCTTTTTCCAAGTAGTAGATAGAAAGTAATAACTGAATTATGTAATTACATAGTCCCCTTAGAATAGTTAGTAAGTCATGTATATATATAATTCATTTGCTTGAATTTCATCATTAACAACCCTAAAAGATGACCCAAAGTGATAAATAGAAGTTTAAGAAAAGATAACAATTGATGTGGCATTTTAAACATAAGAAAACAAGGAAAATGGATATAAGCACCCAAAGGGGATAGTAGTGCATGTGCACTCCTAGCCTTATTGGGTGCTAATGTATGAAGAGTTACAAAGGTAAAACATGAAGTACTGAGTTGAGTAACACATTGTGTGATGTCCAAAGGTAAAATGATAATTCTATAAAATAAAAGGACTAAATCGGGAAATATAAAACAATGTCAATGCAAAGCAAGAAAAGTGTTGTCAATGTCTAGTTTTATTTCTTAGGAATCATGCATATAATGACATACTAGAGGCATGATGTAATAATACTAAGTGCATAATTTCATGTCTACATTTTCCCCACTTTATGTTGGTGAATGAATATTTAATAGCATAAAGTAGATAGGAAGAGTGTACCTTGTGGAGATTTGAAGGAGGTTGTAACTGATAGTGTGCCGAATGGGAGTTGTATGATGTGTATTGTGGAGTATAAGAGGGGATAAGATCCTAGAGGTGACATGTGCATGTAATGGAAATGATGCCTACATTTGTAACTGAATATTACCTTTGCTGAGAACTTTGTGCTTGAGATTGCTCCTTGTTCTATTTGTGTTTCCTTTTTTTTGATAATGATGAACCTACATAGAAGGAAAAAACTATATTCAATGCTCATGGTATATGAAATTGAACTTTAACTTAGAGAAACCAAAATAGAAATGCGTATGAAAAACAAGTGAATCAAGGATAGAATACACTTAAATGTCACAAGAGAAAGGATAAAATTGTTCCTATGTGTTTGTTTCCTTGGAGATGGTTGGAAGAGTCGAGAGTGATCAATTCTCAAAATAATGTGAATGCACTCGAGGATTTAGGCTTCCTTCTGCTAGAGGAAGAGTATTGGGAGAGTTTTTAGGTTTTCCCTCCACTCATTAACATTTCCCCATGGATAAGTGTGAATGCAGAAGATGGTCACAGACCTAATAGAAACAAGCCACATATGACATTTTTCCAGACATATCATTTTCTTGCATATGCCCTAGATGTCACTCGTAATTTGATATTGATAGAAAAGATGTAAACTAAGAAAGAATAGTAAATAGTTCCCTTTCTCAAAGAATGAAATTTTATTAAAATTGAATAAAAGAGGCTCACATGGAGACAAAATGTGAATGTGGGAAGGATGGTGGGAGTAATTTAGATGGTAAGTATTTTGTCAAAATGGAGGTTTTAGGAATAACAGGATCAAAGATGGCTCTAAAGAGGTCAGCAAGGCTCATGATAGAAGTATGAATGGCTGGTCACATAGAAAGGATAGTTTTGAAGGGAGAGGGTCTTGGTTTCAAGAGAATTTGGGTGCTTTCAAGGAAAATGGAAAGCCACGGTTTGAAGCTAATACGATCCCTCCGGGGATGGTCGAGGGGAGTGGTGGAAATCATGGTGCAAAGGAGAGGCTTTGGATTTTTCATGAAAAGAAAATGGAAAAATCCCGAGACGGGTTTGTGGTTTTTATCAAAGAAGGCTGTTTCGGAGGAAAATCCCTCATCGGAAGATGGCCCTATAGGATGGATATTTGTTGGAAGGGTGTAAGTTGTCCGAGGACATCCTAATGTCGGTGTCTTTAGGTGAACTAAAGCTTAAAGTATTGATAGGTTCATCTACTTTGGAGGAAATTTGTGAAAGAATGTGAAATATGACTCTCAATTGTAAATTCATTGGTCTTTGGCCTTCGAAGGATGAGCTTTGGAGTTGGATAGAAAGTAAGTGTGATTGCAGTGAACGACTGGGTCTGAGATTCCTTACAAAGCGTTTCTTCTAGGTATGTTTTGGAAATTATGAGGATAGAGACAAGGGTTTTTTTGGGTCCATGGTTTCTTAAGAATGTTGGTTTCTCCACAGGCCTCGGTCCCCTCTTTTCAATCTAGAGGAGGAACTAGTTAGGAAGGTCCCTTTGTGGGTGAGGCTTTACAAGATTCCTCTAGAGTTATGGGGATAGGAGACCTTGAGATCGATTGCTGAAGCCTTGGGAGAGCCAGGTTGGTTTGGGAAAGAAGATGAAATCCGTGAATTTTTCTTCTTATGCCAGGATTTGTATTAAAATAGATCTAACTAAGCCCTTAGTTCATGCTATCAGGATCAATACACCTATGGGAGTTTGGTTTTAACTAATTGACTATGAATGATTTCCATTTAGGTGTTTCATATGAAAGGATATTGGTCATAAATGAATAAATGTCCTTTGAAAGCAAGCAGGGTGGAGAAGACACCTCTAGAGGAGTCCCCCAAAGAGAATTGGAGAGCCGGGGGTAAGGGTGGAACTGTGATAGAAAAATTGAAGGAAATTTCTAAGAGGGAAGTTCAAAAGGGTGGTGAAGACTCTTTGATTAAGGTTGGGGAGGGAGTTTCCCCTGGGTTAATTGAAGTGGAGGTTTCTCAAGAGAAAGGCCTAGTAAAAGATGTTGAGGAGATTATATTCGATCAAGGAAAGGAGATATCCCAAGATCATCTATTAGAGTAGGAGGATTTGGAAATTTTAATGGAGGCCTTTAATTGCTCAGGCAACGGGGGAAAGAAGTCTTTGCCAAAGCATGTTTTAGGAATCCTAGGTGGGAAGGAATTAGTTTCAAAATCTAATAAGGAAAACGAGTTTTTTCCGATAGAGGCCAAGTTAGATTCAGAGGTGGTCTTGAAAGAAATTGATATGAATAAGAAGAGTGATGTAACTCCGTTAAGGAAATCAGAAAGATTGGCCTCATCTCATTCCAAACCGCAACTAGATACGTGTTATGCAAAATCCGTTGGGAGGCGCTCTAATTCTCTCAAAACGTAGTTGGAGGCAAAGCTTAATATTGATATTGGAACTTAAAGCACCTTAGTGGATTTTGTGCCTCATGGGAGGGACTTCCCTTCCACCCGGGGACCATGAAGCTTCTAAGTTGGAATGTCGGTGGATTAAATTACTTTGACAAAGGCCTCTTGGTCAAGCTTCTAAGAGAGTTAGAATCCTCAAATATTTTAATGATGCATGAGACTAAGATGTTGAAGGAAGATTCTAAAGTTGTCAGAAATGTTTTTGGTTCAATAGCAGGGTGATCTCGGTAGAAGTAGAGGGTAATTCAGGAGGCATAGCTATAACTTGGAACCCCAACATAATTCAAAGTTTCATTATGGAAAAATGTAGGTGGTTCATTTTCTTAGAATGTGTGGATTTGCGATCTAATGATAATTTTTGTTTGTTAATGTTTATGGACCGATCTTGGTAAAGGAAAAAAGGAATGCTGATTTGCATTAATTAATTTGTTGAAAGAGGAGGATAAAAAAATTCTAGGAGGATATTTTAATGCAATTTTTAATTTGAAGGAAAAAAAGGAGGGAAAAATTCCTTCTTCCTTGCTCTATTGATTTTAGATATTTTTGTAGCATTCTAGCCTTGATTGATGTAGAACCTAAGTATGGAGGCTTCACTTGGAATAATATAAGAACTGGTTTTGATGTGATTTTGGAAAGGTTGGATAGGTTCTTGCTTAGTTCGAATTGGGGCTTGAAAATTTCCTTTTCTCCTCTAACATATTAAAATTATTTGGGTTTGGGCCGGATCATATTCCTATTATATTATCTTTATTTGTGGATGATCACCCAGTTGGGATTCCCTTCAAGATGGAATTCATGTGGTTTCTTGATCCCTCTTTTGAGGAAAATATCAAGTCTTGGTATGGAATCAAAGTGGATGGTAGCAAGAGGTTTTGTTTGATGAGGAAAATGAAGCATGTGAAAGCAGAAGCTAGGAAGTGGAATAAATTGTCTTTTGGAAATTTGTTCCAAAAGAAGAATGAGTATTCTTTTGATCTAGAAAATATCCAAGAGGAGATAATGAGAGACAATTATTTAGAGACTTTACTTGTGAGAGAAAAGGAAGGGTTGGCTCATTTGGATCATATCCTTCATATGGAAGAAGTGTATTGGAAGAAAAATTCTAGAGTGAAATGGTTAAAAGAAGGTGACAGGAACACAAATTTCTTCCATCTTTCCACTACGATTAGGAGAAATGTGAATAGGATTGAGTAGCTAACCTTTCCTTCTAGGGAAGTAATTTCTATACACATAGGATTAGGAAGGAAGGGGTGTCTTTCTTCAAGAATTTACTCTCGAGGAAGATGGTTATTGATGAATAGAGGAAGAATCCTTTCTTTCCAATATCTCCAAGGTTTTAAAGGAAGGAGATGCTAAAAGAATAATGTGTCCTATTTCTTAGAAAGAAGTTTGAGAAACTATTTATTTCCTTAGGGATGACAAAGCCCCAAGACCGATGTATTTCACATCATTTTTTCAAAAGTTATGACATATAGTGGGTTTGGATGTTTGGGATGCAGTGGAAGAATGCAAGAAAAAGAAAGTTGTCTTGAAAGAATGGAACTCTACTTTTTTAGCCCTTATTCTGAAAAAGAAGATGTTAAGTATTTTGATGCCTTTCATCCAATTTCCTTATGCAATGGGATCTATAAGATAGTTTCTAAGGTCCTTGTATTAAGGTTGAAATCTTTTTAATCTCAGTCATCTCAGATAGTCAGAATGGTTTCATTGAAGGTAAGAAGATTCGTGATGGAATTGTGGTGGCTCATGAAGCTATCCATTCTCTCTCTCATAAAAAGAACCCAGGAATGATAATAAAGTTAGACATGATGAAGGCATATGACAGGGTGAATTAGAGGTTTCTGGAAGTGGTTCTAAGAAGTTTGGATTTCCTCTTGACTGGATTCAATTGATCAAAAATGGCTTCTCAACTCCAAAATTTTCGGTGTTGATAAATAGCGTTCCTGTTGGGCACTTTTCTGCTTCTAGAGGTCTTAGGCAAGGTGACCCGATTTCCCCTTTTTTGTTTATTATTATGGCATAAAGTCTTTCTAGAGTCATTCAATGTGCCGTGGAGAAGAAAGAGTTAAAAGGTTTGAATATTTCTTCAAAGATCGATCCTATTTCGAATTCTCAGTTTGTGGATGATATTGCACTTTTAGGGGACCCTTCAGTGGTTGAGGCGAGGAAATTATAGGATATTCTTGATCAATAGAGAAGAAAGTTGGTTAGAAGGAGAGAGATCCTAATTTTGCTATCTTCCTTATCAATGTTGACCCTAAGTTACAACAGAGGATTACAAGTATTTTTGGCTTCTCTACTTTGGCTCTTTGCCTAGTTCTTATTTTTGCATGCCCTTGATTCATGGGGGAAGATGGGAAGGACATGTGGAAACCATTGGTTGATAAGATTCAAACTATCATCTTAGAAGGGTAAATGGTTAACCTTAGCTGACATAGTAGAGTTAATTCAGTAGTCTTTCCAAGTTTTCCCCTCATATTTCATGTCTCTTTTTAAGATTCCTAAAAAATTAGCCAAGTGCATAGTCGGTTTACAAAGGATTTTTGATGGAATGGTACTAAAGATAAAAATATAATTTTTCTCGTAGCATGGCATGAGGTCTTCCTCCCTAAGAAGGATGGGGGTTTAGGTTTTAGAAACTGCTTGATGATGAATAAATATTTGGGGGAAACTTCTCTGGAGAGTGTATGAAGACAGAGAATGACTATGGAGTAGAATCATGGTGGAAAAATAATTGGAGGCTCTGGAATCGATGGGAATGTTTTTCTAACAGGAGCTTCCTTTGAGATCCGAAATTTGGAATTTTATTAAAATCTCAATAAATTTGTGGTTCCCGATTTGAAATGAAAACCTCATAATGGAAAAAGGTGAATTAGTGAGTTAATATTTTGTAGTCATTGGGTCTCCTCACAGAGATTGATTCAGGTGAGTTTGTTTAAAGAAGAAGTTATCTTGAATTAGGGGTTCAAATTTGAGGGCTACATGTGTGTTTCATAAGGGGTTAGAAGTTGAATATCCCCCAACTATGAAAGATTTGAAAATAAGGTTGGTGCACTATCACTTTTCCGGATTTTAAGTTCTACTCCCTACCTTTAGGAGGTTGCGGAGGACAACCTTATTTGGATTGGGTCTAGTTCTTTGGATCAATGACTATAAAATGGCTTTATTGTAAGATGTATGATAGTATTATAATCAAGGAGGTTCCGAAGTCTTTTTGAAATCCGTTGTATGGTTGAAACAAGGCCTACTTAAGGATAATTATTTCCTATGGCTTGCTACTTTGGGAAAATTCTTAACATATGAAAATTTGATGAAAATGGGATTTCATGGTCTGACACTCTTCTTTCTTTGTAAGGAATGGGATGATTTTGAGAATAATCTCTTCATTCACTACTCCTTTGCTAATCAAATTTGGTCCTTTTTATGGCGACAATGGAGTATTGCTTGGGTTATTCCAAACTCGGTGTTTGATCTTATCTCACAATGGAAAAGGAAAGTAGTTCATAAAGGTTTGCAACTCTTGTGGAACTTAACTCCTACAATGATCATTTGAAGCTTGTGGCTAGAAAGGAACAAAATAATTTTTCAAGGTATTAATATTTATGTGTGTCAAGTCTAGAATAGGACCGAGGGTCTTATTTCTAAATCTTTTATACTTGGTACAAGGATTTATATTATAGAAATTGTGAAGATAGATTCCTTTTTGGTAAATGGCCTTCTATCCCTTGGAAGTATGCTTCTATCCCTCCTGATAAAGGGAGTGAGGAAACTAGATTAGAAGAATGGAGGCATCTTATTGAGGATTGGATCAAGTTAAATTTTTATGGAGCTATTGATGGCGAATCACAACACCCCTAAATGTCTGCAACTCGATGGGTTGAGACTCTTAGTGTGATTGCATAACATGGAGCTTTTCCTAAGTGTGGGACCTTGCGAAATCGGAAAAGCTCTCTGGATGAAGGCCGGTTCCTATTCCTCTATTTAGATGCACACATAAAAATGCAGAGGGTTTACTCAAAAACCTAATCTAACTTGCCAAGGAGATAGGGTAAGAAGATGCATAAAAATAAACCTAAACTAACAAAGGTGATGCATCGAGGAATGAAGAACACCTGTCTTGCCAATAAACACAAACCAATAAAATGTAATGCAAGATCATGCACAGATAACCAAATTACAGTGAAAGATCAGAAGGATGAAAAATGAACATAGAGAGGGTTGAGAATCATCCACAGACATGCATTATTTGCTCCAAATATTGATACAATACACTACAAAATGCCAAGAGGCAAAGTTGCATTGCAGTTTTAGATGGGAGGTTTGAACTCCACAAAATCCACCTACAGAAAAGAGGAGAAGGGAGGGGAAAACAAGAATGTCCAACCTTTAGAAAGAATCCCCTCCTTACAATTTATAGGAAGAATGAGAGAGGGAAGAGAGAGGAAATCCAAATCTACCCCAACCACCTCCAGGTTACATTTAATTCATCTCATTATGGTGGTAGGTGAGAACCCTAGCAACACCAAAAAGTGACGAACTATATTTTGAATTTTTAAGAATTTTTTCTCACCCAATTAAAGATATCTAGTTTTAGTTGGATGAGGACTTTGTAAGATTTCCAAAAGTCAACCTTGCATGAATTTGAGCTTCCTATGAAAAGTTATGGCCGTCTGAATATCTGGGTCAGGGTCTGCTTCCTGTCAGCGCTCAGAATGTTGCGCCTCCTGAAGGTGCGCCATAGGCGCATCCATATTTGTGTCGACATCCTCTTACCTGCGCCATAGGTGCATCCATATTTTTTTGACATCCTCTTACCTTTGCCATAGGCGCATCCATATTTGTGTCGACATCCTCTTACCTGCGCCATAGGCGCAAATTTCTTCATGTCGACACTCTTTGTCGTGCACCCTTTACTGCGCCTTGGCACATCATTTTTCGTGTCGACATCCTCTTTCCTACACCTTAGGCATCCATATTTGTGTCGACATCCTCTTACCTGCGCCATAGGCACATCCATATTTGTGTCGACATCCTCTTACCTGCGCCATAGGTGCATCCATATTTGTGTCGACATCCTCTTACTGCGCGCCATATAAAGCATCCATATTTGTGTCGACATCTTCTTACCTGCGCCATAGGAACAAATTTATTCATGTCGACACTCTTTTCATGCACCCTTTACTGTGCCTTGGTGTATCCTTTTTGTGTCGACATCCTTTGTTGTGCGCCCTTAACTTGTGCCTTGGCGCAACTTTTGCATGTCGACACTTTGTGTTATGCGCCTCTTACATGCCTTGCGCGACTTTTTGCATGTCGACACCTTGTGTTGTGTGCCTCTTACCTGCGCCTTGGTGCAACTTTTTTCATGTCGACACCTTGTTACCTGCGCCAAGGGCACATCCATTTTCATGTCGACATCCCTTGCTGTGCGCCTCTTACCTGCGCCTTGGGAAAATTTACATCGGGCTTTGAGTTTCTTTGATTTCCATATTCTTTTGTTTGTCTATATCTACCCGGGGGGAAGATATTTACAACAGGAGCTTCTAGAGGCAACACGGAAATATGAGTTATAGTTTCATCTTCGAGGATTCATGTTTCTAGCCAATTCTGGTTATGGTTGTGGATTGTGGTATTTCTTCCAATAATGTAGTGAAGGCATGGCCCTTATTTTTGTTCTATTGGAAGATAAGAAGAGGAATTAGTGGTGTCTTTGGATTGAAGGGGATTCCAAAACCATCATCTGTTTGGCTCAGGGTAGTACTCTGAAGCCTAGTCCTTGAAACCATTTTGTACAAAAAATCAAATATTTTTTCCCTTCCTTTTTGAGGTTAAATTCTCACACATTAAAAGGGAAGGGAATAAGGTGGCAGATAGATTAGCAAATCATGGGGCCGAATTATGGGAAAATCATCATTTAAAGTCCTAATTCTAGGATTCGTGCTATCCCAATGATATTTTGTCCCTCTTGTTGAGGGATGCATAGTTGGTGATAAGTGGAGAGGAGGAATGATTGTTAAGGCTGCCGAACATTAATCACAAATCATTAAGGTTTGATGACATTTAAGGCGGGGAGATTTGGGAAAGGATTCGGGTACTCACCTATGTGGATCATTTCATGGGATGAATTGGAGGTTAGAGTATTTATGGAAGGCCGAGGTGGGTGTTTTCATCACTTGAATCCTTTTTCCTCTCTCTTGCCCGTAGTGGTGATTGGTCTACATGGTTTGGCTCCGAGTGTTTTTGCACTCTTAGTATGAGGAGAGCGGAATACTTGTTTATGGGTACCAGTCGCAAGAGATAATGTGCTCTAACGGGAGAGGCCATGGGTAAATATTTCTCAACATGGATGGATGAAAAGATAAAAATGCTTTGCGATGAGGGGTGGCTTGAGAGGGCTTGGTTGGTTGTAGAGAATTTTGAGGAAAATGATGAGGTAGATATTTGTGATAAGATGAGAAATTTAATGCTTGATCCTAATCGATCTATGGGTCACCAAAATGTATTTGAGTTTTCTCGGGATTTGAGCATGGCAAATATTTTTTCAAACTCTTCGGGTCAGTTTATTCTTCACAGAGAACATGAAGGCTTGGAAAAGCATTTGGTGAGCATGCAATACCATATTCATGTCTTGGTAGGAGGGGTTCATGAATTTTCATGGGGATTGGAAGTGGTAGTGGAGAACCAGGGTGTGCGGCTTCCTAGAAAATGCCAAGGTGGCGATGCCGGAGTGTTGTGTGGCTCCATCTCCTTCTCCTTCACCGAGAAGGGGTGATTCAGATGTTGAAATTCTAGCAGATATGCCTTCCAGCGAAAATATGGAGTAACAAGTTATGGTTTGTTTGGGCTCTGTGATGGTTTACTTGCTTTTGGGTCTTGGATAGGTAGATCTTTTTGCATCGGACACTGTGTGCCAGTAATTGGAAGATTGTATAGTTTTTGGGGGTAGTTTTTGCTTAAGCTTACTAGAAGACTATGTAATTTTTGTAATATGATCTCTATGGTGCACAATAATGTGCCTAAAATTTACATGGGAGTGCATTGATAATTGTATATATCATGGACTAGAAATGTAAAGTATTTTTTTGTAGGCTAGGGCCTTCTACCTAGTACCAATAGAAAAAAAAGTATGAAATTTTCCATTGATTTTGTTCAAGTTGTACCATATAGTAACATGCAATTCGGTATGTCTTGCTCAAATTTTATAAAACCTATCACCGAGATCTTGTTCAAATTATATTTTACATCTTTCTTCCCCTAGGACAGAACCGCCCAGGTGTGACACTAGCACCCATTATTCCTATCTATTTTGGGTGCTTGTTGGGATGATGAATTACAACCTAAGTATTGAAGGTATATAATGATTGGGCATGTAGGCATATGACATGGATGTGCACATGGAAATATAGTGGAAAAGGGTGTGCCTAGGAAAGCATGATATAAGGACTTAGTCACTTCGCATGGTAAGGGTAAGTATTGATGATTGAAAAATAGGGACGGAAGCTTGATCACTTTATTAATCTCAATCAATCAACCATTACAGAGAATGGGCTGCAATATTTATAGATATTGCACAGCCAAATACACACAGGAGAATAAGTTGCACAGGTGCAACCAAATGCCAAAATGAATAAGCTTCCAATAACATCCGGGAAGCAGCAAATGAATAGATACAAATATATTGTTCAAAACAATATAACAGTATGAATAAAAGACAAATATGGTTGATTAACCATATAACAAAATAACAATTATTATTTAATTAATAAAATTAATTAAATAACTGAACTATGCATAATTAATATTTAGGATAATAATATTTTATCCTAACATTCCCCCTTAATTGTGCATTGTCTGAAGAGATGAGGAGAGAAATGCTCTGAACAACTCAAACTTGTCACGTGCAAGTGACTTTGTGAAAATGTCTACTCGTTGTTCAAAGATTTGGACAAAATCAAGTTTGGATGTTGTGTTTCAACATATGTATGAAATGAACCTGAACTTCAATGTGCTTTGTTCTCTCGTGAAAAAATGGATTGCGAACAAGTTTGAGAACACCTTCATTGTCTACATACATGGTAGTCGGTTTGTCTTGTGGTATTCCAAGTCCTTCCAGTATGCGACGTAGCCAAATCACTTCACAGACAGCTTCTCTTGCAGAACGATACTCAGCTTTTGTGGAAGAGTGAGAAACAAAGTGTTGTTTCTTACTTCCCCATGATATTGGTCCAGATCCCATAAAGAATACAAATCCAAAAGTGGATTTTCTATCATCAATGTTACCTGCATGATCTGAATCCGAATATCCAGTCAAGAAGAAGTTTTCATTCTTCTTGTATTCTAGACCAAGATCCATTGATCCTTTGAGATATCTCAAAATGTGCCTTGCTGCTTTCCAATGACAAAATTTGGGTTCCTACATGAACTTGGATAGATAGCTCACTGCAAAGCTGATATTTGGTCTAGTGTAGGTCAGGTAAATGAGACTCCCAATCAGCTGCCAATAGAGAGTGGCACTTACCTCAGGAGATGGATCTGAATGAGATAACTGTAATCTGTTCTCCATAGGTGTAGTAATTGGTGTGCAATCCATCATCCTAAACTTCTTGAGCATTGTCTTGGTATATTTCATCTGAGAAACAAAGATGTGATTCTCTTTCTGCCATACTTCTAGTCCAAGACAATAGTGCATAAGCCCGAGATCTATCATGTCGAATGATCGCTTAAGATCTTTCTTTGTTTCATCAATCATCTTCACTGAACTACCAGTGATGACTAGATCATCGACATAAACTACAACAATCACCATCTCCCCCCCTTGCTTTTTGAGGTAGAGATTGGGATCGTATGGATTTCTAACGAATCCATGTTGTACGAGATGCTCATCAATCTTGATGTACCATGCCCGGGGTGCCTGTTTGAGACCATACAGAGATTTCCTGAGTCTGCATACCTTTTCTTCTTGACCAGGTACAACATATCCCTCAGGTTGAGTCATGTAGACTTCTTCTTGTAAATCTCCATTCAGGAAGGCACTTTTTACGTCCATTTGGTGAACTTTCCATCCAAACTGAGCAGCTAGAGCAAAGATCATCCTGATCATTTTGATCTTAGCTGTGGGAGCAAATGTCTCCTCATAGTCAATGCCTTCTTTTTGTGCGTACCCCTTTGCTACAAGTCTTGCTTTGCACTTGTCCACTGTCCCATCTACTTTGTACTTAGTTTTGAATATCCATCTGCATCCAATGGGTTTCTTCCCTGGTGGAAGATCAACAAGTTGCCAAGTGTTATTCTTCATTACTGATTGATATTCAGAATCCATGGCATCTTTCCAAGCTTTTGACTGTAGGGCTTCCTGGACTGTAGAGGGCTCATCTGATTCAATAACTCTACTCATCAAAGCAAAGTTAACTTCTTCTCTTGCTTTACTACGAGTCCGTGGTCCAGGGGTGGATGTATCCAGTGGAGCATCCAATCTTGCATCTCGTAATGTACTTATACACCATTTAGGCATACATTGAACTGTTCCCATGGGTTGTGGTTCTATTTGATCAACACCATCATCCCCATCATCACTTTCATATTCTGAGGGAACATTAGCTTCAATTTTTACAATAGGTGAAAAATCTACATCTTGTGAGTCCGGAGGAGGAGTCTTTGCTTCCTTCTTCTTGAAAAACTCAACATCTCTGCTTGTGTAGACTTTTCTGGTCTTAGGATCCATCAATCTATACCCAAGAGTCTCTTCACTGTATCCAATGAAGATGAGATTTTGTGACTTCATGTCCAATTTCTTTCTATTCTGTTTGGGTATGTGCATGCTTGCTTTGCACCCGAATACTCTGAGGTGTGCAATGGATGGTTTCCTTTTTGACCATGCTTCTTGTGGTGTAATTCCATCAAGAGCAGTTGTGGGTGCTCTGTTTAACAAATACACTGCTTTGTTTTTGCTGCTTCTGCCCAAAATGTCTTTGCAAGTCCGGAATCATCGATCATGCATCGCACCATTTCCATGATAGTACGATTTCTTCTCTCGACAACACCATTTTGCTGCGGTGTGTGTGGAGGAGGCATTTTTTGATGAATCCTGTGAGTTTGTAGGTAGTCTCTGAACTCATCACTGGTGAATTCCCCCCCTCGATCTGAGCAGAGAGTTCTGATGTGACGACCAGTTTCTTTCTCAACTGCCACTTTGAACTTTTTGAATGTTTCAAAGGCTTCACTTTTCTTGCGAAGACAAAAAATCCACATTTTCCGTGAATAGTCATCAACACAAAGCATGAAGTACTGGAACCTAGAATGACTTGGCTGCATCAGACCGCAAAGATCGGTATGAACCAGGTCAAGTTTACCATGAGCTCGAAAAGTACTCTTTTGGAATGAAACTCTATGTTGTTTTCCTGCTAAGCAGTGAGGACACTTGTCTATATCCTTCTGAAGAGATGGTAGCCCATGTACCATATTACACCGGTGAAGTGTTTCGAGATATTTGAAACTTACATGACCAAATCTCCGATGCCACAACTGGGCTGAGGTGGAGTTTTTAGCCACAAGTGCTTGATCATTTTTGTGAATGAAATCAAGTTGAAACATACGTCCCACATTTGAGGCTTTTGCAATTATTTTTGAGCCTCTGGATTTATCTCGAATCAAACACATTTTCTTGCCGGATTGACTATCAAAGTCAATTTTCAGGTTGTGATCTAGGAGTTGACTGACCGAAAGAAGATTCTTTGTCAACCTAGGGACATATAGAACATCTGATAGTTTGCATTTGCGTGAACCAAGGGGTAGAGAAATGTTTCCAATCCCCTGAACTATATATGAAGAATCATCTCCCAACGAAACATGATTTTTCGATGGCGTGTCCCTCATTGAAATAAACCAGTCTCTGTGGCTGGTCATGTGTCGAGTGGCTCCCGAATCAACATACCAGACATCACTAGATGACGTGGATGGTTCACTTGATCGAGCAGTGAACAAGAAGTCTTCATTATCTGACTGTTCTTGTTGCTCAGCAATATTACCTTGCTGGTGGGGTCTTCTTTTCTAGTTCCCCTTTTTCTACCCATGATAGTTGTTTGAATGTCCCTTGTAAGATTGTTGTTGTTGTGGTCCAGAGTTGCTTGATGAACCTTTCTTATAAGTGTTATACCAACAATCTTGTAAGTCATGTCCTCTTTTGCAAATTGGACATCGCTTCTTCTGTTGATTGTCCCCATGATACTGATTCTGATGTGGGGACTTCTGATAGGATTTAGGTTTTCCTTTACCTTTTCCTTTCCATTTTTGATGTGAAGACAATGCCTGCTCCTCTTCATCATCCTTATTGTGCATTTCTTCCTCTTGTTGCAGTAGGTTTACTAGCTTGTCAAAACTAATTGTCGTATCTGACAAGTTTAGAGTTGTGACAAAAATGCGGTAAGAAGAAGGGAGAGCTCTCAGAATAATGGGAATGAGAGATTCATCTTTGACCTCTTCTCCTAGGGCTAGAAGTGAAGCCCTCAACTCTGCAACTCTTCTTAGGAAAGCTTCAATTTTCTCATTCTGCTTGAACTTCAATGTATGTAATCGACTTACAAATTTAGTATGACATTCTTGTTTTTGGCCTCATATATTGTGCGCAGGCTTATCCCACGCTTTTTTTTGTTGTGGCATCTCGAATGTGGGCTTGCACATCGTCGGACACTCCAAACAAGATGATGAGTTTTGCTTTTTGATCTACTTTATCAAACTATCGTTGTTGTGTTGCATTAGTTGGTGATCTCGGTTAGAGTACCAAATCCACAGCAGCTAGATTTCTTCAAACTCAAGTTGTGTCTTTATTTTTTCTTCCATGCAAGCATAGTTGCTTCCTCCGAGCAATTGTTGTGAATCTAGAAGAAAAAAATTTGGGGGCATTGGTGCCCATTTTGCGAGATCACCGACGGGGTTTGGCTCTTATCACCTGGGTATTAGGTCTCCCAATCTATATACCGTCGATCGATATATAGAACCTTTCTATATACGTGCCCTTATGATATACCCGTCGGTACATGGAAGAAGCTCGCCCTTTCTATATACCCATGCAGTACGTGAAAGAGGCATTAACGTCGTGAAAGAATTCAATACGTGGTACCAAGACGATCTTGATGGGGTCCTGTGCGATTATTGACACCGGCTCAAAGAAATATCCTCATATGCGCGCGTAACTTCGCTATATACTTGGATAATTTCTCAGTCTGGATTTATGTCGTGCAATCGTTCACAGACGGATGGGATGGTTCATAGTGTGTGCACTGTGACCTTATTACTCCTCATCGATTTATAGGGATGATGCCCAGACAACGTTGTTGCAGCTATATTAGGCGTTAAGTGCAGTAGTAGTCATGATGGCTTTACCCGTAAGCACTTCCTAGAGGCACTGTATATACCGAACGCTGCGAATGAGATCTAGGATCTCGTGAGTGTTACAGAACCAATTTTATTATTTTTATTACAATTCTGCCAGTTTAAAGTAGTTACAAAGTTTTGCGGTTGACTATGGCAACCTATAAATTAGTACAATATGCAGTAGTATACAATTTACATTCAAAAAACTGGACAATTTGAATGGTAGGCAAAAAATTTCTGTTTCGCGGGCCTTGGTGGCCTCCTGAGCCCAATACGACCCAAAATGCTAAAAATTGCAAAAAAGAAGCTGAAGATGCAATTTTTAGATAGGTCTCCCTTTGCAAAAAATGTTTGAAATGAAAAAACAGACCAGATGGGAGAAATTTTTTTTTACCTAACTTAGGGGTTTCTCCGCTAAATTTAGTTAGTTATAACTAAATTCAAAAACCTACTAAATTTAGCAGTCTCGCCAAAAATTCTGCCAAATTTCAAAAGGTGAGTTTTTGAGTGTTGTTGGTGGGATTTGACCCCCAGACCTCTCACTCCCAAGGCGCATGCAATAACCAACTTGGCCACTTAGGGCGCTTGAGCTATGAAAGGAAGGAACTTGTATTTATTGACAGGTAAAATCGACTTACCTCTTTAAAAAAATGCGGCTCCGAGAGATTCCACGTGTCGCATGCTGGTGAGAGGCATTTTTAGGGTTTCTTTGCTCAAAATCTGGATCTCCTTTGCTTTGTTTGCTTTTCCTTGCCGCCTCCTTCTTTCCTCGCACTGTTTTTGTTTGCTGTCCGCATGGATTTGGAGAAGGCCGCTGTTTTTTGTGCTTTGGCCGCTTGTTGCTTGTTGGTGTGCGGAGTTCACGTGGAGAGGACAGTGAAGATTTGGCCGGAGTCTGCTGTTTTTAATTGTTTTTCTTTCTGTGCAGTCGCAGATCTTTGGCGTGGAGAGGACAACAAACAAAGGGCTAGAAATGATACCAAAAACAATGTGCAGACGCCTATTTGCTTTTCTCCCGCTTCTACCTTTCCACGCGCCGTTTCTTTGTGCAGGTCGTCGCACATGGAGTATATCAGTCTCATTGTTTTCTTTGTTTGGCCGCTTAAGATTTTCCATGCCTCCTACACCGTGTTGTATGCATCGATTTGCAGACTTGTAAAATCACCGGCCTCTTTTTTTTTTTTTTTCGATACTACACGTAGGTCTTCGTTGTGGAATGACTCAGCTGGAGGTGGAGTATTCAACCCGATTAAAAGAAACTCAATTCTCCAATGTAAAATAGGTGTTGAAGGGGCTCGGTTGATGTGGGCTCGGCCTCAGTGGGCTCAATATTTTGAATTTCTCCTCTAATATTAGAGGTAAAACCCCGATGGGGAATTTCTCTCTTTTTTTAAAAATATATATGCCTGCAGTGAATTTTTCCTGGTGCAACCAGCACCAGTGCAAAAAAAATTTGCCTTCCAAGCACCTGGAAGGAACAGGAGGATGTGGGGGAGGCAGGGATGGGGCTGGGAGTTTGCACGAGGCTGCACAGGCTCTCAAATGCTGCAAACACTTCTCCAATCTCCTCTCTCTCTGTTGCTCTCTCTTCCACACCTCTACAGGTCCAGATTCTCGCTCTGGTACCAAATGATGATTGAAAAATAGGGACAGAAGCCTGATCACTTTATTAATCTCAATCAATCAACCATTACAGAGAATGGGCTGCAATATTTATAGATATTGCACAGCCAAATACACACAGGAGAATAAGTTGCACAGGTGCAACCAAATGCCAAAATGAATAAGCTTCCAATAACATCCGAAGTAAAGAATGAATATATACAAATATATTGTTCAAAACAATATAACAAGATGAATAAAAGAAAAATATGGTTGTTTAACCATATAACAAAATAACAATTATTATTTAATTAATAAAATTAATTAAATAACTGAACTATGTATAATTAATATTTAGGATAATAATATTTTATCCTAACAAGTATAAATGTTAAGTGCGGGGCATACATCAACATGAAGACTTGAGGAAAAAGAAAGGCTATTTTGGGAAAGTGGAAGATCAAGCGACATGCATATTTTTGAGCTATTAATAGGATTAGATCTGCAGTTGATATTATTAGATAATCTATTATTAGCGAGCTTACATGATTTGTATTTTTCATGTAAGGGTGCATGGCTATTCTTAGCATGTAGCCTATTTTTAGGATGCATTATTAGTGAAGGAAATTCCCACTACTTAGGGATCCATATTTTTCTATAGTTATGTTGCTGGTTTATAAGTGTGCATGACTTATGGTGACATTATTATGTATGTATTCAGCTTATGTGTTTTATAATAATTAATACAATGGATCTTTGTGGCTAGATATTGGTTGTTGACATATCTGTGATTGGTTCTTGTATGGTAAACATAATCTTGATTCTTGTATGAGTTATTTTTGCATATGGTTATGATCTAGATCTGTTTATGGTTATTACTTTGCATTGTTATTATGGATCTAGAATATATCTGTGTGTGTGCTTATCATGCTAACTCCTTGAAAAATCTTCCATAAAAGAGGGACTGGTACCCTTGCGCTCTTCAGGTGAGTGCTCAGTTTTGACCGAATGATGTGCTAACGTGCCTTTGGATGATTGGTAAAATAAAAGAATACATCACTTTTTTTTCCCCGCACTAATTTTTACCCAAGTTTGATTATGAACTATTTTATTAGCTCTTGTTTGGTAAGATATTTTTGTGTACCATTCTATGTCTGGTTGTTGGACTTCTAAGAGGGTGAAATAATCACCTGATGATTACCCCCACTCATTTGGGATGCATGAGATGAACTAATGCAAGTGCATCCTAAATGAGGAAATATTAAAATGATGTGCACATCCTAAAAAGGAATCTTGCAAGGGGAATAGGGAATGTGCATGGTAAAAACCATGACATATGCAAAACAACGGGAATAATCTAGAAAAGATTGTTAGTGACAAAAAACCATGGAATAATGTAATAGAAAGTAGTCAAACACACAATAATACAACAAGAGATCGCTATACTATCTAGTAGAAAACATGAGGAACCACTAAAGATGTCACAAGACACTCAATGATTTCAAGGATGTAGAAGCCAACAAGTAATCAAGTATAGGAAAACCCCACAAACAATGATGAAAAGTCACAATAAAGAAAATAAGGAACATACAACTAGTGTAATAAGATAACCATGGTTAGAAGTATACCTACAAAACAAATTCTACACATGAAGTACCCATTATCATGTTAGGATAATAAATAGTATGTCACAATTTAATAGAGCTGAAAATATGAATGAAATTAGTATATATTGTAATGATAGCACCTGAATATAAAGAAGGTAGATGCCCCCATGAGCCTCAATGGGACTGGTAGAGAATAGTGTCAAGAATCATGCATCATGTGATAACATATAGATAGCCTGCATTCACCTCAAAGTACCATGTGAACACACATGTGTATTGTAAAAGGATAGAACATATTATGAATCAAAGTAACATGATAGGAAAAATGCAACATAAAATAGTATAAGAAAATAAGGATACATTCAACCAAGATTCAAGCTAATGTTTTTATATTTTTCCAATATTTGAATATTTTTAAAGTATAAGAATGTGAAATACTATGACTAGAGGTAGGAGAAAGGTTTTCCCTAATGTATGTGTGAAAAGTGAGGTTTAAGTAGGTAAGTGCACCCTCAAGTGTCGTGTTTGAACCTAGAACAAGAGTGTGTCATTGGGTAACAAGGGTAAATGGTATGTCCCCAAGTTTTAATTCCATAGTGATCTATCCAATAATGATAGAGGGAGAGGGCCTACCATCTACTAATGTGGGAGAGGAAAGCATGTGAACATGATCCACTGACCTAGTGCCATGTGAAAGTTCTTGTGTCAAGGTGTGTAGAGTAGTATTATGTCATGCATGTGGGAATGATACCAAAAAGTGGGCCTAGATTTACTATGTGTAGTATACCCCTATGTGTATACCTATTCCTATGAGGTGGGATATGAGATCAATGAATCCATTGTGGGTGAGAAGAAAAAGTCACATGTGAAGGATATCTAGGTGGAGTGTGGAAATAACACAAGAAGTGATATGATCTCTAGATTCCTTTATTTTATATGCCAAAGCTATAGAACTATCATCGGTAGGTGTAGGTGAACTATTAGTAGTAGTAATTGAAGATGTGATGGTGAGAGGTTCCAAAGATAGAGGGACCCGTGGTGGGATACCATGCAATAATGACAACATTATGTTTGTGTATGAACTTAAGACATAGATGAACTATAGATGGGAAAAATTTGGCAGTCCTAAGCCAAAGAAGTCCTAAGGACATGCCACAATTCGTAACCTCATATCTAAAAGAGCAAGTCATAGAGATAGTAAGAGGCCTAACAATGATTGGGATAATGACATGCCCATGATAAGTAGGTGATCTATCATTTGAGATAATGGAAATCAAATAGAAAGATAATAAATGTGCATTATGCTTGAAAGTAGGACACACCATAACATTTTTAAAAATGTGAGTACCAATAGAAGCATCAATGTGTAACCTATGTGATGAGAAAGAATCATGAAAATAAACATCAGTAAAAGTAATGACAGGTGGAGGAAGATCAATTACCAATAATAAATCCAAGAGGATGATCCAAATATGATGGGTGTGGTACCACATGATAAGCATGACTGAAAGAATATTTATAAGCTACTTTTTCATGTTTGGGAATGGCTCATTAAAAATTTAAGCTTGCCATTGTCATTAGTAGATTTCAAAATAGAAATACTAAGTTCGAAATGCAACTCAAATTCATTGTTGTCAATCAAACCTGGATCAAATTTCTAAGATTAAAGTATCTATCAATAGAATGGCCATTTCATCTATGATAATCATAATGTGTATTTTCATCAAAAAAATTTCCATGAGGATAATTAGGATCTATCTCAAGAGGAGAGGAAACAACATACAAGGTGGATATGGAGATCTAGTAAAAGTGTGTCACATAGGTTGTAGTTAGAGCTTTGTAGGTTAAGGTACACATTGAAAGTAGGATCATGCTCATAAGGCTTTCCTTTAAAGGCTGATTTGGTTGGAAACTTGGTAGTGGATTGATTCAAAATATTATCACCATACTTAAGCTTTACCATAGATAGTAACGTATTTTCACATTATTTGAGAGCATGCCATAGATGATTGAAAGAGTGAAAAGAATAAAAGATCACACATTCTTGTAAAGGAGGCAATAAAATTTGAATAAATAGATCATGTAATTCAGATTCAGCTCAAACATTATTCATTTTAAAAAGATTATTCTTATAGCACAAAACATACTCACAAAGATGCTTACTAGATCCTTCCTTGATTTTGTCCATTTATGCATATGATGTTTTAGTTCCAATGTTCATATAAAAGTGATCCAAAAATAAATTTTATTGAGTGAAAGATATAACAAATTATTAAGGAAAATCATTAAACCATCACAAAGCATAGTCTTGTAAGCTCCTCGAAATAAATTGGTCAATAATGTATCATCACAAGCATAATCCAAGCATGCAACATGAAATGATCTAAGATTCTCTTGTGGAATTCCAAGTAAGTCAAAAAGAGGAAACTTGGGTAAAGTAAAATTGGGTGGAAGTGGGTAAGAGGTAACTTTTGGTGCAAGAGGAATATGTAAGATAAGTGAAGAATCAAGAGATGGAGAAGAAGAAGAAGAAGCATGTTATAATTGACGAATTTGAGCTATAAATCATGGTACAAGGACTCTAAGGCATGGGTTCCTAAAGAATAATTGGGTTGGATATGAAAAATTACATGAGAAGAAAAGTGAGTAGTAGGTGTGGAAATAGGCATATGGATGGTAGATATCCATACATTAGTGGGGGTAAGGAAAATGGGTAGTAACAACAAAGAGATCTAAGTTGTGAACCATACTTGACATGAGTGGCATTGTCACGGGCATACTAGGGTGTTAATAAAGCATCAAGTATGTGTGGTACATGATTGGGATTTTCGCGTAATGGATAATAAAAATTGGTGAGAGAATTGAGTTGTGCCTAATCTACATTAGTGTATTCATCATATGAATGTTCATTATCAAATTTTTATGTTATGGAGGGGTATCTAACAGGAATTGAAGAGAGGCTTACCATATGTGGTTTCAGCCATAGTATTGGAATGGATACAAGTCTATAGGATAATATTAGTATGATGTGGAAGGACAAAGAGACCACTATGGGTAATGGACATGAAAGAGGAAGCACAAAAAACCTATAGTCACAAGGGATAGGAAAATGATAGAATTGATAATGGGCATGTAAGGATCGGGTTCACAAAATGATTTAACAAAAATAAAGCTTAGCTAAAGGACTTATACCAAACAAATATATAAGATATAAACAAGAACTACCATGTAATAACTAGCGAGTGTAAGAAATGAGAGGATAAGAGTGACTTAGCTTGTATCTCGTTGTCCTGGAGTGATTATGGGTTGGAATACTTGGTAAAATAAGATGGATCTCGAGTTGTACATGCTTCTTCTTGAGAATAATAACCTTAAATTCTTCCGGATAGGAGAACCTATAAGAGGATAGGACTTCCCATGCGTTATTTTCTATACTAGGCACTAGTGTCCCGGAAGTGAGTCCGTATTTGATCTTTTTAAGATCTGATAAGCTCACCTTAAATTCATTTTTGTCTCTCAAACTTCATTGTAGGGTTTAACAGTCACACATGTACCTGTAAAACAAATCCTAGCTACCTACACAAGGCTAAAAAAATTAGATGGAATAAAATATGCATATGCTTGAGTTAGAATGACCTCGGAGGTCACCCCAATGTGATAGTCACTAAACATTGGACTACATTTCAGACTCAATGCAGTTCTATTGTGTGTGTGATAGAATTATGTCCCTTACAACTAGGTTTACCTTGTGCTAGTTACACCAAGATAGAAGGCTACAACTAATTTTCCCCCAAGATAAATGTGTGAGATGGAATTAAAAAATTTCCCATTTCTATGCAATGAATGATACCTTCCAAATACATTCCTTTAATTTTGCTCCTTGCCACAATAATAAATAGGAAGTAATATCCCAATTTGCCTAGCCCCCTAGAATAGGGAGTAATTCATGTATGTATATAATTCCTTTGTTTGAGTTTTGTCATTAAAAACTAAGAATTGTCCATAATGATAACTAAAAGGCTTAGAAAAGATAACAATCGATGTGTCACTTTAAACATGAGAAAAGAGGGGAAAAGGAAAGAAGCACCCAAAGGGGACAAGATGCGATTAGGCGCTCCTATACCTATTGAGCGTTAGATTCTGGGAGGCTCCAAAGATAAAATAGAAAATACCGAGATGGGTTGCATGTTGTGCAATGTCCAAAATTAAATGTGTAGTTCCAAAAAGAAAAGGACAAGAGTATAGAAAGATAAAACAATGTAAACATAACGTAAAAAAACAAGTGTTGTTAATGTCTAGTCTTCTTGCTTAGGAATCATACATATAATGACATATTAGAGGTGTGATGTAATAGTAGTAAGTGTGTGATTTAGTGTCTATAGAAACCACACATCCAATAATGTTTACTAACCCACCTAGATGTGTGGGAACCATTAGTTTAGTGTCATGAGGTGCTGATTTCATACCTATCACAAAAGAAAAGAACCCCATGCACTGCTGCCTATCACCTAGTGGAAGTTGGGCACTCACCGAGGAACACGTGGGTACCAGTCTCTTTTATGTGAGTTTAGTGGGAAACATCATCTATGATTTTTGTTTAAGAGATTTCAAAAGGATTTAAGACATACAAGAACCATAGAGCTCAGAATGGCCTCTAGATCCTTGCAGCTATTCCAGACAGAGTACTTAACAGATTATATAACTTGTACCATAACAGAAAGAAGTATATAAGAATCCATACTTAGCATAAAATGAAAGAGAACCTATGAAAAATATGTATGCATCAGAATCATTGATGTTCATATATATATAAAATTGGTAACCTCATTACATCCATGGAGCCATTTACAGAATGTCACAGAGAAGCAGACCATAGTCATGCATTACAACTAGACTAATGTAGCTAAGCTAACAAAAAAAAAAAATTATAGTCCCCTTGCCCAATACATCCTTTCCCAAATACAATTACCCACTAATAGAGTTCTTGCAGTATTTCTATAGAGCTCCGCCCATTCTCTAGTTCTCTTCTCCTCTCTTCCTCCGTCCCTTTTTACTCTACAGTGCTTGTATTTATAGCCTTTCTAGACTACCAACTCATCCTCCATGCCCTCAGATCTGATGCCAAGTGTCTGAATGTGGTCCTCCATGCGAGCATGCTCCTCCAGAGCTTGAGCTTTCCACTTTATACCATGATGTGCTTCTAGAAGCTTCTACCGCAGGCATGCTCCTTCTTGGGCCAACTTGTCACCAGGCTGGCACCTTATCCATGCACAATCGGTCATGATTTTCATGTGTTCTTCCCCAAACGTCAATTTGACTAAGTCCCAAACCCTTGGTTTTGTTCTGCATGCACACGTGCACCACCATGGGTTTCCTTAAACCCTTTTCTTAAACCTTACCTTGTGCACTTTTCCTTGCACTTTCCTTACTTCAGCCTTGCGTGCACTACTACGTGCTTTTGTACTTAGTCAATATTCTAGGGGCCCAACATCACCCCACACTACGCCTATTCTCCATCTACGTGGGAACACTTCTCTTAGTGAGAGAAAGAATACAATAGGCTTACACCTAGGAAAAAAAATAAGGGGATGAAAGAATGGGGAAAGAAGAAAGAATGGGAGAGTGAAAGAATCACTACAATAGACTAGGAAAATCCTTTTGCAAGTCGGCCTCCAATTTATTCTAGGCATCGACTTCATCTTACGCTCTCTGACAGAGGTCACCGACCAGGCACTCACCCCTCAAATTTTAATCCATCTCCTTACATGCTCTCATAGTATCCGTGATCTTCTCCAATTCCTTGCATATATCCTCCAATGCATCCATTCTTCATGTGATACGTGGATATAGCTCCTTCAACCAGTTTTTGATTGAAACCCTTAAGGTTTCAATGGCCTCTGATTTCTTCTCAACCTCGGCAAGGATTTTGTCTCTTTCCACCCTATTCCCCTTGTTTTTCTCCTGGAACTCCTTGAGTTTTTCACTTCATGAGTGGTGACCAAGGTGCCTGCCACTTTGTCCCTATCCACAAATTGTTGTACATGTGCCTCGGCGGTCTCCGGAAGTGCCCTTACATCAGCAAGAACTTTGTTGTATTCCACGTGATGAGAAGTGCTATGATCTTCAACTTGTCTTCCTTCTCTAGGCATGCGTGGCCACTTCCTCTGTAGACTCCAAGGCTAGCGGTTGTCTTTCCATGGTGAGGACCCTTGTTAAATCCTCCAGGCATCCCAAGGTAGATCCATACTTCTGCGTGTGGGTGATGCTAGGTCTAGATGCTTTAATAGTATGGCCTCGTTGATGGATTCTACTTTCTTGTACACAACGCTCACCTTGGCCTTTTCATCCTTCAATTCCCATTGCCACTGGGTGTTGATTAACTTTTCCTGGCTCAGCTCCTTGGTCAAAGTAGCTAGCTCTTCCTCTTTCTCCTTCATCCCCTTCCAGATCCCTGATCCTATCATTTCACTAAAGAGTCTAGCCTCTATCTCAATGGAGACTTTGTTAAGCGTGTTGCACAGTTGTTCATCCGAGAGCTGTTGGCTATCCACCACTGGGTTATCTTCTCTAGTCTTGAAATGTTACTTATTGCCCCATGCTTACCTCAAACTCTGGTTCATCAAGGTGGGACTCAATTTCCCAAGAGATCATCTTCCTTGTCCATGGATAGGCAGCCTCCTTGTCAAAAGATGACATGCCTACAAGCTCCTCCACTGGAAGTGTACTCTAGAACCACGCATGTGAAACACCTTTCTTGGGGTCATCAATATAACCCATCTCTAGCCTCCCCCCTCTCGCATGCCTTCCTTCCTCATGTATGCACATACCCTTGGGTATACTTACAGTTAAAATGGGGCCTCTAGTGCTTGCCGTGTTCCTCTCTGTGCTCTCCTCCTTCTCCTTGTTCAATACTGGCTCATTCCGCGTTCCACTTTGTCCTTCACCAGGGTCTCCATGTCCCTTGTCTCCTCTTCTTCTACCACCTTGGTCATCTACTCTTGTGAGCTTGGAACCTCTTGCTTCTACATGCTAGCCTCTTCATCTTTTCCCATGTCTTGGGCTTCCTCCTACCTGGCTATCCTTGCACCACACAAAAAGGAACCCTTGTTCTTCTTCTCCTTCCTTCCTCCTCTGAATCATGTACATTGAAAATAGGTGGCCCTTGATCTTTCCCGGGTCCTCCTCCCCACTTACTTCTTCTTCACTATTTTCCTTTCCTCCTATGCACTTGTCCAAACTTCCAACTTCTTCCGAGGTGGTCTCCTCTTCTACCCTCTGCTTCTTCCTAACCGAGAGATTCCGGTGTAGGTGACTCTGTTTCTTCTTCTTCTGATGACTCCTTATCGATGGCTCTTCTGGCTCTGGAGTCTTCTTCTCTTTATGGGATTTTTCTTGCACGCGTACATACTAGTTTTGGCACTTGTCTTGGGGAACCTATTGCCTGTGTCTCCACCACACTTGGATTTTCTTTTCTAGTTCTTTTTCCTCCCATTTGGGTGCATGGGTCTTTTCCTCCCAGTTGGATCTTGAGGTATGGATACCTCATTTTCTAGATATGTGCCCTTTTCTCGACTTGGGTCTTATGCGAATGTATACATGCCATGGATCCTTCTGCAATGGGCAGAGTCATGGGCCTTGTCATTTATACCTCATGCGATACGTACCACTCCACGTATGTCACTTTACTTTGGGGTACACCAACCCTTTGCACATTTCCCTGTGGTCCTGGTCTAGATTACCAAGGTCCAACTTAAAATTTTGGACTCCTTGAACCTGTTTACTCCCACTTGGAAGTATTGAGTTGTGAAGGCAAAGGGGAGCTTGCACCATGGGCTCCATGTCCCATCTAATAGTTTGAATCTGCCCAAACAAAAATGTTGGTACATAGAAAATTCTGCTTCTCCTCTAGTGGTTATTGGTAGTTGTTCGAGAATTCTCCATTCTACCCCAAACACATTCCTTAGGCACGTGTACCACTTTTCCAAGTGCCTTGTGCATTGTTGTCATAGTGTCACAAGTGTATTTCTCAAACCTTTTGGTGGGTGAGGGGTTTTCATTAGGGTACTCCCATACAAACTTATCTGATGCATCTGGTACCCCATCTCTGAAAACACAATGGTTAGCAACACATTTCCAAAAGGATCATGTCACCTTCCTTCGTGCGTAGTTGATAATTTCATCCATGATGAATGCGGAAAAATTATAGATGGTGCCCTCTAAAATCTTTCTACAAACATTTCAACCATGGCTTATTGACTTGGGTCCATCTCTCTTGGCCATTTAGCTTTGACACCAGGTGCACGGCCATCTTCATTACTGGATCCTTGATGTCTGTGACATCATAATACCTTGACCCCTTTTTGCATGCAAAAGTGGCGATAGTTTCCTTAATCACTTCTTTGTCAGTCAAGTCATCCTCCAACCATCTCCTTCATAGATGAGGCCTATGAAATGTGAAATTAGCTGAGGAGTTATGCACATCTTGTGCCCCTGTGAAGTGGAAATAGTCCTCATGTACATGCGACATCAGCCACTGATACAGATCGCTCAGGTTTCCCAAAGTAGGGCAACTCAAAGAGTTGTAATAACCCTACCTTCTCCAACTTGACCTTCACGTCATCATTATAAATGGGCAAACCCTCTAGTGTCCTCTTGTTTGTTGGGCACACTAACTCCAGTGCCAACTCCTTTTTGATTGTGCTTGTTCGATGATTATAATCATTTACAGACATGTCCCTAAGATGGGACTCCCACTCCTTCCCCAACAACACTCCATCTGGGTACTACATTTCTACATACCACTCTTCATTTGTGCTTTGCTTCAATTTCTTGTTTTTGCCCTTTCCCTTTCCCTTTCCCTTCTTGGGTGTACTAACTGGTTTCTTGGGTGCCATTATCTAGGTCTTCTTCCCACTTCAATCACTCCATGTTACTTTGTTCTTCCACTCTCTCCAACCTTAGATCTCAAACTTGTGAAGAAAATTTCTTAAACCCATGCCCTAGTTCTTCAAACCCTAACTGGGATACTCCCTTCACAAGATGACACCTTCTCACAACTTCTCCTACACCCATGAAATCCCTTCCTCTGGTTCACAAATCTGAACTAGTTACCCATGCTTCAATCTCTCCAAGTTTTTCTTCACACGGATCAGTTTTTTGGAAGCCCTAGTTTGCAAAGGTGCAAAAAGTGCTTCATTCTTCTTATACTCAAAGTGAAAAATGAAGTGCCTCGACCCCTTTATTTATAGTTTTTCCCTTTTTGAGCATTAAGTGCTACTTCACCTACCACCATACTTTTTTCATTTAATGCGGCTTTTTCAAACAAATCCTGACTTAAGCACTTTCCCTTATGTGCCCAACCTGCATGAGACAATCCTCCAACCTTCTGGTGTGCAACCAATCCAACATGACAGGAGACTCTTGCGCGCATGTAACCAGCCCAAGGCACTTCTTCTATCTTGATTTTTTCTCTCTCTACCTACCTCATGTTGCTTAATGTGCTTTCTCCTCCTTTGTACGTGGGATCTATAAGTAGCTTTATCTTGGCACCAACCATCCTTTTTCCATCTTTTCTTTTCAAGCACCTCTTTTAACAGGGCCATTCAACTGGGATTTTTAACACAAACTTCCTTGGTACTTTAACCATGCACTCCTTCACATTACTCCACCCCACACTAAAATGATGCATGCGGTCCTCTGCACACTCACAATTCTCAAAAAGTAGCAATAAGGTTACCGGCACCCAAGGCACAAAACAAAACAACAACAACGTAAGGAAACACAAGAAAAGAAATGCATAAAGGAAAATTCTAAACTAACTGGAAAAACTACCTTATTTACAAACACCAAGAAGACTTATTTATAGTAGGGCTTCAGCCTACTCCCATTGAAGTGTCTAGGAAACTTCATCCCATCCAGCACTTATAACTGGCACATGCACCCAAATCAAGGATGTACGAGATTGTGTAAGGACCCAACCAATGGACTTTCAACTTTCCAGGATGGCGCAAAAATTTAGAATCATAAAGTAAGACCATCTGCCCAACCTCAAACTTCTTGTTTCTTATGTGGCGATCATGCCAAGCCTTCTACTTTTCTTTCTCTGTTGTTTGGCTCCACTTGGCGAGTGATCATCTCTCATCCAGCTTCATTAACTCATCAATTCTTTCTTCCAGCACTTGCTCATTAGCCAACCCTCCTGTGCATGCTATTCATAGAGAAGGTAACATGAATTCAACTGGCAGAACAACTTCCATGCCAAACACCAACTAAAATGGTGTGGCTTTGTTCAACCTTTTATATGTTGTCTGTAAGCCCATAACACTTTGATATACTTTGTCATCCCAATCTTGTCTTCCGACATCACAAATTTTGGTCAGGGTATGACTCAATATTTTGTTGAATGCTTCCATGGTTCCATTTGCTTGTGGGTGATAGGGTGTAGTCTTGTGATGAGCCACCATGAACTCTACTAATAGGATCCTCATGGTCTCATTCAAGAAATGCATACCCCTATCATTGGTTAAACTCAAAGGACATCCATACCTCATGATAATGTTCTCCCATAAGAATCTTGCCACTTGTGGCTGTTGTGCAATCTTTAGTTGGGGCTGCCTCCACCCACCTTGTCAGATAATCCATGCAAGTGATGACATAGCATGACCTAGTCCTACGCATCACTTGGTGCAATAGGGCCTACAAAGTCTATTGCCCACTTTTCAAAAGGCTTCACTAGGGATAGGGTGCAAAGGCATTTCATCTCTCTTCTCTGCTTGCCAATGCGCTGACAATGGTCACACACTTTACAATAGTCTTTACAATCCTTGTATAGGGTTTCCCACCACAAACCTGCCATTAATATCTTACACGTGGTGGCATCACCTACATAATGTCCACCCACACTTCCTCCATGTGCTTCCTCCATGATGGCGAGGTGCTCATGCTCTAATACACACCTACGTAAAACTTCATCACGTCCCAACTTGTATAAGTCTCCATTGATCAACATGTAGGGTGTGCACGTATGGCTAGTTGTTTCTTCTCTAATGCCTTCATTCCTTCCAGGTGCCACACCTTCCTTTAAAAATACCACAATCTCCTCCAAATCCGAGGGGCGCGCACCAACCTAAATAGTTGCATGTCTGGCATTGTCTCCTCAATACTCTGTGTCATCCTCCCTGAATCAATTCTTGATAGATGATCAGGTCCACAATTGCTCTTCCCAGGCTTCACTACTATGGTGAACTCAAACTCTTGAAATAACAAATACCCACCAACATATGCGCCCTTGTAGAATGGGCTTGTTCACCAAATACTTTAATGCCATGTGGTCGGTGTAAAACATGAAGGGTGTTGCCAGCAAATACTATCTAAACTTGAAAAGCACGTAGATCATTGACAATGCCTCGTGCTTACAGTTGTGGTGTAATTCTGCTCTCTAGGTGTCACTTCACTTTGCAAAACACAGAGGATGATCAACAATTCCTTCACCTGGTTGTGTAAGCACTACTCCAATAGTGGTTCTGAGGCATCTACATGGACATGGAAGGGCTTGTCCCAAGAGGGAAAATGTAATATAGGCGTGGTGACAAGCCTATCCTTTAATGTATCAAACACCCTCTGTTGCGCCTCTCCCCAATGGAAGGCACTTTTATGTCTGAGCAGCTCCTCTAAAGGCATGGCGATCTTGGCATACCCCTTGATGAATTTCCTATAATAACCCATATGCCCAAGGAATCCATGCATTGCACTCTGGCTAGTAAGCTCCCCTAACCCCACAATAACTACAACTTTAGCGGGATCTACCAGTAAACCCTCCTTACATATGATATGCCCCAATAACATGCCAAAGGGTGTAGCAAATACACATTTCTTAATATTGAGGGATATCCTCAACTACCTACACCTCTCAAACATTAACCTCAAATTGTCACAATGGTCTTTGACTAGACCATACACTTTGTCCAATCATCCAAATAGACCTGAAGAAACTTATGGATGAAGTCCTGGAATGCTTGCACCACTATGCACGAAAAAATAGCAGGCATTCTTCAACCCAAAGGGCATGACCATATATATGCAAAACTTCCCCACTCAGTGGTGAAAGTTTGTCTTCTCTAGTCTCCTTTTTGCAATCTGGACTTGGTGGTACCCCAAAATCCATCCATAAAGGAATAGATTTCATGCCCAGTGACTCCTTCCAAAATTTCTTCAATGAAGGGGTTGGAAAAGGATCGATGACACAAATATGCATTCAGCTCCCTATAATCCATGTAGATCCTAATCCGCCCATCCTTCTTGATGTTGATTACCATCAGACTTATCCATTCCAATTCTTCCACTGCTTCAATGATCCCAGAAGCTATCATTTTGTCTATCTCCTCCTTAACCTTTACACACAAATTGGGATTCATCTGGTAGGGCCTCTTCTTGACCAGGCACACACCATCCTTCAGCTTTATCTTCATCTCCCCCAAGGAATGGTGAACCTTTGAGCTCATGGTACCCATGCGGGAATAAATCCTCAAATTCACACAATAGATCAATGATCTTAGAGACTTCCTTCTCTCGACCAGTAATCTCCAATAATAGCTTCCTTAGGTTCTTCTCTGAACCAATGTTAACCTTCTTTGTCTTTAAGGGCTCATGGTAGGCATGCACATGCGTGAGTATCAACACTATCCACTACCTCGCGCATCCTACAGAATGGCTAACATCCAAGCTTTCCACTTCCTCTCCATCAATCACATACACCAAATTTCCTTTCTCCTTTTCCAAACACGCACGCACTCAAGTTGTAACTCTTATTTTTTCCTCTACTTCTTCTTCAAAGCATGCCTCCAAACCTAGTTCACCTAGTAACTCCAACAACCTATCTTCCACCATGGCACTATCCCCCATGGTAAGGTGCTTGATACCCTGCAAGGCCTTATCAACTGATGGCTTGGTACTCCGATACTCAAAGGTTTGAATGAGGTCAGCCACGAGCTCTTGCCAATTCCTTGTCTAGCGGCGTGTCTCCAAATGAATGTACCATGCATGTGCGCAACCCTGCAGTGTAGAGTACAACTTGTGCACCTAGAGGGATGGTGGAAAAGCTTCCATGCCCTTCTCTCTAGATCCTTTCACACTCCTGGATATGGAAAGAGGTGGGCTCCTTCCCATGGTAGTCCTTGATGGTGGTGGGCACGTTGCTCCTAGAGAATTTGACAGAGAGAGAAATTCTTACCTCACGCCATTCCAAAAGGCTCTCCTGATGTGTAGCCCACCACCATGCAATTGTGCTTTGAGTAGGACATAACTTAACATCCCTCTCCATTCCTTCTCATTCTTCCATTGAGCTTCCATTTCTACAAAAAGATCTCAGGGAAGGCTCCTCTGAATACTTAGGTAGCTCCTTTCCTCCTAGGTGCCCAAACTATGCGCGCCTTTGTCACCTTGGTCACCGACCCTCTCAACTACCATCCCATCAATTCATAAGTTCCATGCACCCAATTGTCACATGCTAGACTAGTGGTATCACTTACTTGACTGAGCATCCTCAAACTAGATAACTCCATTGGTAGGATGTATTATCTCTGGGTCCTGATTGAGCACACATATATCCTATCCAGAACTTCTTCCCCCAAAGGTTCAATATAGGGTGTCGACTTCCCATCAACCAGGGTATAATGACCCATTCCTCCTTATTTTCAAAGCTGATGTACCCTTTGTTGAACCAAAGGTCCGCATTGTTCTTGTAACACCATGGGCACCCAAGTAGTGTTGGGAAATTGTCTACCTCGGTGAGCACCAAGACTTCAAGTCCCCAGTAAACTTAGCTCCCTGGATAGTGATAGTTGCATCCTTTAAGACACCGATGGGCATCACCTTAGTCTTGTTTTCCATATACAACACATTCAAAGATGGTTGTAATGCAGGTCTTCCCATCTGATGCCATGCATCCAAAGTTAGAACATTAACCTCCACGCCAGTGTCAATGAGGATATTACTAAGGAGCCATCCATCCACAATTGCATTCAATGTGATCTCCTTGTCATAGTCAAGGCTATGTGAGGGGGAAGGTTTGTGTGCAAGACCTACCTCTCGCACGCTCTCCTCGGCATGGTACCTTCTCTCTCAACCATGATCCTAGCAAGGGAATGATATTCTCTTGCCTTAGCATTTTACACACCTCCTTGACCTCATCCAGGTCATCCTTTGGTGCCTCGACTCTCCTCCCTTGTTCCTCCCTCCTGGATTGCTCCTTTAGACACTAGATTTCCCCTTGTAAACTCTGAATGACATCCATAGTGTCTTGATACACCTCCTTTTGATGCGCAGGGTCTGGGTACTTTCCATGAACTACTTCCTCCCTTGAAACCAGGTTCTTCTGCCTTGGTATCTCTCTTTTTGCACATGGCTTCTACCCTTGTTACCAAGACAGGCTCCAAACCTACATCCCATGTTACCCAAGGCATCCACTTGTGTGTCTTCCTTCTTAATGCTTGACCATTGCATGCACCCTTGTCTTTCGGTGCTTTGTTGTTGATTCATGTGCTCAAACAACTCTGGGCACTCCTCATACTTATGCTTCTTTCCACACCATGAGCACTGCAATAAGTCTGGCACTCTCATTTGTAATGCTCTATAGATCCACAATTGAAATAGGTTCCACGTGGGAACTCACTCCTTCCTCCTCCATGGTTACCATGACCATGGAAATCCTCCTCAAAACCTCTTCCATGCATGCCTCCATCTACGCGCTCCTCATAATGGTGATCATCACCCTTGGAACTACTGGAAATGCTTGGTTTGGCACCCCATGATCAATGGCCTCATGGATCTGATCAATGAGCCTACAGTCCTTAGTATCATGGGTTGTAGAGGTGTAAATCTTGCAGTAACAAGACACATTCTTCCGGATTGCGTGTTGTAGCAAGGGGCATCTACTTGCATCATGGTCCCCATGAAAAATTTCACAATCTACTACCACGATGCATACTATCCTCCGGTAAACTATCCTTAACGTGTGCCCCTCTACTTCACAATATGCACCACAAACCATTATGAGTCTCATGGGCTGAGTTCGCAGAACAAATTTTCCAACTACTTGGCCATAACAGCAATCTGAGCCTCCAGAATGGGCTAATGCCAATATCAACACTACCAATAGCCTCGGCATGTAGAGTAGCTTCCTTCCAATGCCTCGCGTGGGTCTATAAAAGTTTTATGAGATAAGGCCCTTCTAAAAGGGGTGATCAATCCTCCAACAAACCACTTGAGCATGTTGTGAAGGGTGAATATCATATGATAATTTAGACAAGAGAGTTTTAAAGCACACATCATACTCCCACACACTCTCTCCATTCCTTGTTGAATCTCCTTCAAAGCACTTGATGCTCTTCTGCTCAAACTCAGGAATGTGGAATTCTACCAAGAATGTGTTCTTTAAAGTAGTATAGTCCACCACTATTTGATGAGGGTCATATTTCCTATACCATCTATGCATGCGCCCTTGCAACATGGTTACAAACTGACTAGCCTTCCATTCTGGGTTGTGATACCCTTTGTGTGCCATAGCAGTTCACACTTGTGAACATGTTCCACAACATCCTCAATACCTCTATAATCGGGAAAATGTAGAGACATTTCAAAGAAAACTTGGGGGGTGGTTGGGGCCCGAATCCTCTGAGCTAGAGCCTTGGTTTCCACTGTGTTTCCTCCCCACTCCACCAGTCCACTGAGTCCACTGAACCACCAACCACCAGGTCCACCGGTCCACCAGGCCACTAACCACCGAGCCACCACCAGAGCCACCAGCTCCTATTCCTCCTGAACCACCAGATCCACCATACCCACTAGGTCCTAAACCACCAGAGCCACCAGATCCACTAGGTCCTAAAGTGGTCATGCCAAGGGTCCCCATAGTTCCACTGAGCTGCATGCCTATGGTCTACGACAATGCCCCACTACTAATAGTATACCCCACCACTCCCAGATGTGAGACCAAAATCTTGTGTGTCTATACCTTTCCCAAAAATTCCTAACACTGGGTTGGTGTTTGCAGCCATAGAAGGCCCAAATGAGAAATTATACCTCCTGGGTGTAGACCGATCACCTCTAATGTAACCAACTAGACTAGAAATATTTTCCCCCTGATCTAGAAAACCAAGCACTAGGGTCCGGTCACTAGGTGGGCTCAGATGCATGCCAATGGTTCTTCTCTCTCCACGTGATGAAATCTCATCAGAAGCCAAGGGGTCTCTCTTACGTGCTTGCCAAGATGGGGTCACACAGATCGCTGCTCAGTTTCACATCCTCTGCATGACCTCAAATCCTTCCCGCAACATCTGCCACCATACATCCATCACACCTGCAACCTCATTGTCTAGAAATCTCCCTTTCACGCACTTCACCATACTTGAGTCATCTCTCCTCCCTTTCTTTCTCCATCGCAACATCTGCATCTTCCTCCACCCTAGCTTCCTCACCCAACGCTCAGAATGGTTTAGCCGGCCATTGGGAATGCCTCTAAACTCATGGTAACCATCAAGATTTTCATAGCCAGAGGGACAACACGTAGAAATGATCCTCTGGGCTCCTCAGAAACTCAAACTCAAGACCTCCAGAGACAAGAATATGTGGAAATGGCATACTCCAGAGTGTAGCTAGCTAATACTCCTTTCCACCAATGATCCACAACATGGGTCCACATCAGATCTACATCCTGTAGCCTTTGGTATTCTTCTTGGGTCCACACACATGATCCATAATGCCAACTTGATCTAGACACATAGGCTGAGAGCCATTCATATAGTTCCACTGGGAAAGAAGCGAAAAAAAAATTCATACAGATCATGGTAGAGGTTCTCTTCTACCCATCTACGTGCATCAAACTTAGGTCCAGTGCTGAATCTCTAAGAAAATTCATCCTCCATGCTCTTGAACCATGATTCAACACTTTCCAACGTTAACCGCTCTATCATTACTCACTACACAGATCATGATGTATGTTATTTCCCACTACAACTTTGAAAAGAGTCCCAGCAATGGAACCAAGATGTAGTCATTTTTACCCCTATCACAAAAGAAAGGAACCCCATGCACGTGTCGGCCTATCACCCAGCGGATGTTGGGCACTCACCGAGGCACGCACGGGTGTCGAGTCTCTCTTTTATGTGAGTTTAGTGGGAAACATCATCTATGATTTGTGTTTAAGAGATTTCAAAAGGATTTAAGACATACAAGAACCATAGAGCTCAAAACGGCCTCTAGATCCTTGCAGTCTATTCAGACAGAGTAGTACTTAACAGATTATATAACTTGTACCATAACAAAAAGAAGTATATAAGAATCCATACTTAGCATAAAATGAAAGAGAACCTATGAAAAAGATGTATGCATCAGAATCATTGATATTCATATATATATATATATATATATATAATAACCTCATTACATCCATGGAGCCATTTACATCCAGAATGTCACGAGAGCGAGACCCATAGTCATGCATTACAACTGGACTAATGTAGCTATGCTAACAAAAAGAAAAAAAATTACAATCCCCTTGCCCAATACATCCTTTCCCAAATGCAATTACCCACTAACAGAGTTCTTGCAGTATTTCTGTAGAGCTCCACCCATTCTCTAGTTCTCTTCTCCTCTCTTCCTCCGTCTCCTTTTTACTCTATAGGTGCTTGTATTTATAGCCTTTCTAGACTACCAACTCATCCTCCATGCCCTCAGATCTGATGCCAAGTGTCTGAATGTGGTCCTCCATGCGAGCATGCTCCTCCAGGCATGAGCTTTCCACTTTATACCATGATGTGCTTCTAGAAGCTTCTACCGCAAGCATGCTCCTTCCTGGCCAACTTTGTCACCAGGCTGGCACCTTATCCATGCACAATTGGGTCATGATTTTCACGTGTTCTTCCCCGAATGTCCAATTTGACTAAGTCCCAAACCCTTGGTTCCTCATCGCATGCACCACGCATGCCATAGGTTTCCTTAAACCCTTTTCTTAAACCCTGCCTTGTGTGCTTTGTCCTTGTGCACCTACGTGCCTTCTATACTTAGTCAATATTCTAGGGTTTCTCTCTCCCCTCTCTTTCTCTCGCCTATCTCACTTCTCTATCTCCTTCCTCTCCCCTCTAAATTTTCCACTCTCCCCCTATCTCCCAAAGGTGCCTCCCCCTCTCCCTACCCACCTCCTTACCTCTCTCTCTCCTCTCCCACTTCCTCTCCCCTCCCATTCCCCCTTTCCCCCTCTCTTCCCTTTCCCCCTCTACATCCCTATCTCTATCACTTTATTTTTCTCTCGTCTCGCACTCACTCACTCTCCCTCCCTCCCCCTCTCATTATCTTTCCCTCCCTCCTTCCCTCTACTCTCTCTCCCATATGTCTCTCCTCTCTCTCACACAAAATCTCAATCTCACTCTCCCCTCTCCCTCTCCATTTCCCATCTCCCTCTCTCTTTTCCCTATACTTCCTTCTCTCCCCCTTCTCTCTCTTCTTTGATCCCTCCCCGCCTATCTCTCTCCCCCCCCCGACCCCCTCTCTCCATATCCCTTCCTACATCTATTCTCTCCTTCCCTCCCTCTCTCCATTTTTGTCTTCATCTACCCATATCTCCCTCTCTCTATCCCTCACTTCCTCATGTTATTCATATTTTGCCCCTCGGGCAAAATATTGAATCGAATGACCCCACATTGAAAGAACCTAAGAAATCACGTTCGGTTCCTATAAATAGATTGCAGGGGACTTTATAATGGAAGTGGCGGGGCCTGCGAAAGATCAAACAACCCTGTGCAGGAGAAATTCTAAAAAATGAATCAGAATGAATCTCGAGCCTTAAATCCATTCTACGGGTTATAGGTGGGCTCAAAAATAGAATAACAGGGTCAAAGGAGGAGGAGTAGTGTCACAAAGAAGCCAGAGCAAGAAAAAGAAGAAACGATGAAGATCCAAAGTCTTTGGGCTCAAAACAGTTCAGAACGAGTCCAAAATCGGCCAAGTATGGAGGAGGTAAGTGGAGAGAGCCACGTGTCGAAATGGTGCTTCTCCAAAGTTGAATCCAAGAAAGGAAGTTTAAACAAGTGCTAGGCTTCCACGCGTCCAGAGCCCCAAAATTTACACGGCCGTTGAAAAGTCTTCGACTAGATAGAAGGTGTCAGTTTTAACTCGACACAAATCTAAAATGGGAGCCCAAGGTGGAGACTCAAACTCGTGCCAGCCCTCCACGTAGAAAATGGTCAACAGAGGTCAAAAGGTGAAAGGGTGGCCTCAAAAAAGGCTAAGTATAGAAGTACTTGGCGGGGACTGCCAAGTGTCCAAGCGACACATCTCCAAGGGTAGATCCAAAAGTGGAGGCTCAAACAAGTGCCGCTTATCCACGTGCCTACGTGTCCGAAAAGGTAAGGGAGAGATCATTGAAAAGTCCAAAGACCTGCAGAGGCTTCCAAGTGTCAACCCGATGCTCCTTCAAAGGAAAATCTTGATCGGGCTCTCAAGCGAGCGCGAGCCTCCACACATCTAGTCTTCAAAGGGGATAAAGTTGGGTTGAATAGTCAATGCATGGTGGCAAGCCGGCGGAAAGTGCCAAGTGTCCAAACGACGCTAACTCAAGGGTCGAATAAAGAGAGGGTTCTTAAATAAGTGCCAGATCGCTGCATGTCCTCGGTCAAGAAACATGACCCGTTGAGCAAAGGACTTAGCCAAAACATAGAAATTGGGTAGGCTAGTGGAGGAAGCACCACATGAAAGCCTAAACCAGCAGTGCTAAGGTGGGCCATCGGGGAAAATTTGGATTTTTTCCTTTTTGTTCCAAAGATGTAAAAGTTGCAAAAGGGCCCGCAACTCTACCAAAGGGAAAAATTCAGTGTTTGAGCCCGAGTCAATGTCAAAGTGGGGAAGCGGAATCGGAGGGAAAGGTGAAAATTTTCCTTTTGTCAAAAGGGCACAAAGATGAAAATTGAAGTGCATCTCCCCAGCCAACCAAAGGATGCCACGTGTCCAATTGGAGTTGCGGGGTCACGAGAGCTTTTTAGATTTTGAGATGTTTTGGAAAAAGGGGAAAAGATAAATCTTGGGCCCATGAATCCAATTTTTTCTCTAATTTTCCTTCCATGAGTCCCATATTAAAAAGGGGCCCATTTTTTAAACTAGTTTTCCCACTCTTTTGTATAGACTTGATATAAACTTTGAAGGGGCATATCTTTTGACTCAGGGCTCAAAATATTGTAAATTTGACACCGTTGGAAAGATCTCGGCCTCGCCCATGCCATGGAGATATGAAACTTTAAGTTTGGGATGTTAGGTAAAGAAAAATGGAGAAAATGTCTTCAGGGCCATTAATGCGGGATCTATCTACCTCAACAACTAGATCGGATTCAATCTACTCCACCGTTTCCTCCTCCTTCAAGGCATCAAACCAGTGGTTGATGCAATCAAGGTAGATTTGGGGGAAAAATTTTGTAGGAGGCATTAATAATAGTGGTTGAGCTTTGACCTGATTTTCCCACTTCTCTCTCTTTCTTTCTTCTCTCTGATTGAATCTATAAATGCAGGGTCGAACTCATTGTAAAGGGTTGGACATTCTTCTATTTGCAGCTCCCCTTTTCTTCTCGGAAAAGTAACTCGTGGAGTTTCGACCTCCCCTTTTAATTATAATATGTTTTCTTTCCTTTTGGCCATTGTAATGCATTGTATCAATTTGTAGAGAAATAAAATATGTTTGTGATTGATTTTAGATCCTTTCTTGTCTCATTTTCTCTCATCTAGTCTTTCATTATAAATTTGGTTATCTGTGCTTGATTATCGTATGTATTTTTTTGGTTTGTGTCTATCAGCAAAACTAATGTTCATCATTCCTTTGGTGCATCACCTTATAGCTTAGTTTGATATCTTGTATTCCTTTTTATCCCTGTCTCCTTGGTAAAACTTAGATTAGGTTTAGGAATAGGTCCTCTGTAAGTTTTCACGTATGCACCTAAACAGAGGAATAGGAACCAACCTTTAATCTGGAGAGTTTTTCCCATTTACAAAGTCCCACACTTTGGGAAAACTCAATGTTATGCGAATCACACCAAATGAATCTACCTTAGAAAAGTAGATCTGACGAATCATTTGGGGGTGCTTGTGATTTTGCACTAACAGTTTTGGCATGCCCAGTGGGACCAAGAAGTCTCCATCTTTATTATAGTAAGATCGATGTGCACTTGTTGTGATTCTAGATTTTAAGAAGCTTTTAAGAACTACACATCTGGCGACTCCAAAAGGGACAAATCCACTTGGTTTCAGCAGTCCAAGTTTCCCAAGTTCATGAGAAGGATACAAACAAGGTCAAGAACAAGAGAAGAAGGACAATTTGTACACATACACTTGTCTCCAGACAGAAGGAGAAGAGGAAGAAGAGCCCTAGAAGTCTCTATCTCCACCAAACAGAGCCTTATCAACACCTCCTCCTAGTAGGCATTCTTTCAATCAAGAAGGGTGCTCAGGCCAATCAGGATGGCACACCAACAACCAAATCCTTATGTCAATTTCACTGGTAGCAGCCCACTCGCTCTGAATGCACAAAACCCATTTCCTGGTGGCAGCATTAAAGAGCATCCCATATTTCACTGGAGAAAACCAGACTTCTCCTGGTGACCACGTTTAAGATATTGCAAATGTCTTGTATAATCCATGAGATCACTGAGATGGAAATTACAGTCAAGTTTCTAGCCTCTTCACTCAAAGGTAAAGCTTCACAATGGTTCAGAGCCTTGAAGCAGGCTCTATTCAAACTTGGGACCAGTTGTGCATAGAGCTCTTCATGACTAGTTTGGAGAAAAGGGGATAACTTATCCTTGTTGGAGCAACTGACAACAATCAAGAGAGCTCCGAATGAGCAGTTGATGATTTCAACCTCAGATTTCAACGAACTTGGGATAGGATTCCAAGCAAGAAGTAAAGCCCACTAATGAAGGTGCCTTCTTATACTTTCTTAGAGCTTTAAATTCTGATATTTCTTTAATGATTTAGTCAATGGGGGCACAACCTTACCTACAACTTATAGCCTTTCCATAGGAGCTGAGAATCATTTAATTCAAAGTTGAAAAAACTTGCCCCTAGGCCATCCATGCCTCTATACCCCAAATTAGGAAACCCAAGTACCAACCAAACACCCATAATAGCTCCTATACCTACTCCTAGGAGTCAAAGTTCAGCTGAAGCCTCCACCTCATCATCTACCACCTCAAAGGAGGTTCAGGAAATTATGAAACAACTTCAAAACCTAGGGAATGAGTTAGTGACCATCAAAAGATAGCATAGGCTTAGAGTTCTAGGCCATATCAACCTCAAGCTCAATATCAAGCTAGACCCCTGTATCAACAAAATAGACCACCAACCCAGGCTGTAAATCAGAGTCAACACCAAGGGCAACCTCAAGTTGCTTTAGACCTTTCAAGTCATATGATCCAAACATAGCTTCAACATCAAGAGCATTGGTTCTAGCACATAATAACATGGCACAAGAATATGATTGGTGTTTCCCATGCAATCAGCCACATAATCAATCGATGTGTTTCAATGGTGCATTAAATTAGGCTTTGATGGTGTAAATTTGGTGTGTCACAAGAACCTAGCCAAGAAGAAAATCAGCAAGCAAGGAGCTCAGCAAGAGGGACCTCCAAGTGAAACTATGCTTGTCAATTGGCAAGTTGAAGACTTCTGTGGAATGAACCAGGCTCCTTCTCAAAGTATAGCTACCAATACATGGTCCAAGAAGAGAAATATTGAGAAGGAAATTCACCAAACTCAGGTGACCCTCAATCCTCCATTGCTCCACAAAGTATTGGCATTCAAAATACAACTCCCAATATGCAGAGCCAATCCAAGCCACCTTCCAAATCTACTCAGGCACCGGTTGTAACAGCCCATGTACAAGAGAAAAATGTTAGGAAGGGGCAGCAGAAGGATAGTTCATTTAATATCATTGAGAAAATGAAGAGGACAAGTGTGAACATTTCACTATGGGAGTCACTGGCCATTCCAGGGCAGAGGGATCTATTGCAGACTGCCATGCAAAATTGGTCAAGCTCAAATCAACCCCCTAGCCAACAAGAGAAAGTGCTTACCAATACGGCTCAACCTGAGAGAAACCATGGAGAACAATGAGGTAAGAATATGAAGCCTCCTCCATTTTATGTTTCATTAATCATTGGAGAAAAATTGGTGCATAATTGCATGATTGATTCGGGGGCAAGTAGTTCTGTAATGCCCAAACAAATAGCTGATCAACTGGGTCTCCAGTATGAAGTCATCTCTAGAGGAGTAGTACAATTGGATGGGACAACAATGACCACTATTGGAGTCATCAAGGATCTAAGCCTCACTTTGCATGCCTGCCCTAATGTGACTGTATTGCAGAACGTATCAGTCATAGACTTGCCACCACATTTTGCATTGTGTTTTCCAAGGACTTCACTTGCCAAAATTGGAGGATATTTGTCTGCTGACTGGTCACATATGCTCTTTAGAACAAGGTATGGAGTGAAGGCCACAATCATATCCGAGCCCATAGTGGATTATCACATTGAGTCTTATGTGCCAAGCCCAATCAATGCAAATTGTTTGATTTTGATCAAGAGGACCTCCTAAACACTTCTGAAGGTAGATACCAAGGTAGGGTGTATCCCAAACTTGACTCTCAATGAATGGGTGGTCAAAAGGCATGCTTTTGACCCCTATAAGGAGATGGAAGAATCTGAGCTAGGATTCTACTGCCTGCATGAGGAGAATCATCCTCTTCCTAACATCATTAAGCCAGAGCACAAAGATGACAATGAAGTATGGAAATTGTTCTTTGATGGTTCGAGGAGCAGACAAGGAGCCGAAGGAGGGGCTATGATTGTGTCCCCCCAAGGTATGAAGTATTACTCAGCTTTCTGTTTCTAGTTTTCCTGCTCAAATAACACTGTAGAATATGAGGCTTTGGTTCATGGATTGCATTGGGCTAGAAGATGAGGAATCAAGAACCTATAGGTGTTTGGTGATAGTGAACTAGTTTCCAATCAAGTCAAAGGACAAAATGCTTGTCAAGAATGACTTACTAAAAAACTACAAGAATAGGGTATGGGATCTCATTGAGGATTTTGAAGCCTTCAACATTGTGTCCATACCCAAAAAGGAGAACAAAGCTACTGATAGGCTTGCAGCAACAGTTGGAGAAACATTTGATGTAGTTGACAACATCAAAAGGGACAAAGGACAACCACATATCCATGTAGTTGTGAGGCCAAGAAGTCTAGATAACAACACATGCTGGCAGTGTTTGAGAATGATCAATAGATCATCAATTTTTGCAAGAGGAAGCTGAGTTCTCATCTAGAAATCAAAACAAATTAGAGCAGCAATATGGAGATCAAGTAGTGTAGTTGCATACAAACAAGCTTCCCAAAGGCTTAGTGATGTTGGAGTCTATCTTCAATCCTAATGATTAGTTTCGAAAAGAGAAGGCTAACATACATATCAAAGGAGAAGATTCAGAGTCAATTCTAGTTGGAGAAGGAAAAACACTTCAAATTGGCAAAGTGGCCACCGAGCAAGAAAGGTATGAATTCATGCAACTTTTCCAAGAGTTTCCAGATGTATTTTCTTGGAGCTATGAAGACCTAAGAGGGTTCAATCCAAAGTTATCCCAACACACAATCAAACTAGATCCAGCTTACTAAGCCCATCAGGAAAAATTAGAGACCAATCAATCCACATATTGAGCCTCTGATGAAGAAAGAGATAAATAAGATGATAGAGGCAAGTATCATATTTCCAATCAAACACTCAAGCTGGGTTGCAAACTTGGTCCTAGTCAGGAAGAAGAATGGAGAGATTAGGTTGTGTGTTGACTTTTGTGACTTGAACAGAGCTTCCCTCAAAGACCACTACCCACTCCCCTCAATGGAGAAAATCTTGCAGTGGTGTCTAGATCAGAGAGATTCTCTCTCCTAGATGGCTACTCAAGGTACAACTAGATCATGGTGAAAGAAGATGATCAGTTCAAAATAGCTTTCACCACCAAATGGGGCACCTATGCCTACAAAAAAATGCCATTTGGATTGTCTAATGTCGAGCCACTTTCCAAAGGGCAATGGATATGGCATTCAAAGGGATGATCAACAAAATAGTACTGATCTATCTGGATGACATTACTGTGTTCTCCAAAATGTAACAGACCACCTTTTTCACCTAAGGCAGGTGTTTCAAAGGTGTAGGAGATTTGGGGTATCATTGAACCCTAAAAATGCATATTCTTGGCCCATGAGGGTAGGCTTCTAGGCCATATTGTGTCAAAGGAAGGTTTGGCAATTGACCCAGAGAGAGTTGAAGCAATAAGAGCATTGCCATTGCCAAGCCATAAGAAGGCTCTTCAAATATTCTTAGGAAAAATCAATTTTGTCTGCAGGTTTGTACCAAAATTTGTTTCCCTTTGTCAAGCCAATAACGTTGATGTTGAAGAAGAGTTTGGCATTTAGGTGGAAAAATGAAGGAAAAGCAAGTTTTGAGGCCATCAAAGAAGCTATATCACAAGCCCCAACTCTCGTGAATCTAGATTTTTCTAAGGACTTCATACTATATGCCTTTGGAGGCAGTGACACAATTTCTGCAATCCTAGTACAACAAAACAAAGAGGATATAGAGCAGCCAATTGCTTTCTTCAGCCAAGGTTTGGAAGATTATGAAGTGAGATACTCCTTCATCAAAAAGAAAGTCTGGTAGTGATCAAAGGTTTAAAGAAGTTTAAGCATCTGGTTTCAAACAATAAAATCCAATTGTTAGTCTCCCATGTAGGAGTTAAATTATTCCTTCTCAAAGCAAGGATCTAAATGAAAAATGTGCAGGATGGATCACTCGTGTCATGGAGTATGACATTGAGATCAAGGTTACTAAGTTAGTCCATGGGAAGGGATTGTGTGAACAACTGGCCTCAAGTCAACAAGATGAAGCAAGCGGTAAGAAGGAAGCTATTTTTTTCCTACAAAATAGTCAAGAGGAAGAAAATGATGATGTACCCACTCCTTGTTGGACTCAGAGTATTATGCACTTCCTACAAATGGACATGTGTCCTCCAAAAATGAGTAAAACAAAAAGGAGACATTTCAGACTACAGGCCATCCCATATGTGCTTATTGATGGTGTCTTGTTCAAGAGGGACATCAATGGCATTTGTATTAAGATGCATTGGGATAAATCACATTGAAAGAGTGTTACAAGAGTTCCATGATGAAGCAGCTTTGGAGGCCATTTTTCTCCATGGGTGACAACATTCAAGATCATGAAGGCAAGTTATTATTGGCCCAGGATGTTTAGTGATTGTTATGCATGGATCAAAAAGTGCAAGAACTGTGTGTTCTTCAGAGGCAAAGAAAGGCTAGCAACACTTCCATTGCACCCAATTTTAGTAGACCAACCATTCATGCAATGGGGATTGGACTTCATTGGATTCATCAATCCAAATTCGAGCCAAGGCCACAAATGGATTCTAACAACAAAACTATTTCACCAAGTGGACCGAGGCAGTGGCACTCAAAGAAGCTAATGAGTCTAGCATACTAGATTTCTATGAAGGGATAGTGACCAGATTTGGAGTGCCAGCCACCATTATATCAGACAATGCATTGGCATTCATAGGTTCCAAAATCACAGATGGGCCATGAGGAATGAGATTTACTTGAGCACTTCATCAAATTATTACCCTCAAGGTAATGGCCAAGCTGAGTCCACGAACAAGAATCTGCTAAGGATTGTCAGAAGAACTCTAGATGAAAATCAGAGAACTTGGCATATGAAACTCAAATCAGCCTTATGGGATGATAGGACAACACCCAAGAGGTCTACATGCAGCTCTCCATTCAAACTTGTCTATGGAAAGAGGTAGTGTTTCCTATATCACTTGAGTTGCCAACATTGGAACTCATGAAGCAACTAGAGATGTAATAATTTGAACCAATGGAGGCCAAGTATGCAGAACTGATGGAATTGGAAGAAACTAGAGAGCATGCACTTCAAACAATAGAGAAGGATCATGTCTTAATCAAGAGATGCTTTGACAAGAAGGCAAGAACAAGGACCTTCCAGGAAGGAGACCTAGTTTTGAAATGGGATGCAATCGGGAAAACCAGGAAGGCATTCCAAGTTTGATGCCATTTGGAGTGGCCCTTACATGGTCAAAAATGTAAAAGTAGCAATGCTTTCCAATTGTCTACATTGATGGTGAAGAGTTGTAGATTCCAGTGAATGGAATCTATCTTAAACACTACTACTAGAAGGAAAGTTCTCACCTTGTATATATTAGTTTAGTTTCTCATTCCTCTAAGTGCTTGTGCACATTGTCTTGTTGTAGTTTAGGTTGCTTTTCTCCTAAGTGCTTTGCATACTCTGCATGTTCTACTTGGAGCATGTATGATTTCAAATTTTGTATATAGTTGTGGTGTTGTTTTTTGCTCTTGCGTAGCCCATTCAGAGACAGATGAAGCTCCGAGTCAAAGTAATTTTCTACTCTTAGAAACAATCGTTTTAAAATCTCTTATGAAAATTAAGAGTGCAAACATTCGGGCTCATGAATCAAAGGTAGTAGACCATCGTTCTTGAATCCATTCCCAACGGATATGACAAGGTAATTGGTCTTTTCATCTAGCAGAAGATACCCCTATGAGTCACCAAATTGTTATCCATATTTTTCCCCGGGAAAAATATTGGATCAAAATGACCCCACACTAAAAGAACCTGAGAAATCATGTTTGGTTCCTGCAAACAGATTGCAGGGGACTCTATAATGGAAGTGGCGGGGCCCGAAGATCAAACAACCATGTGTAGGAGAAATTCAAAAATGGCTTTGTCGAGTGAATCCAGACCTTAAATCCATTCTACGGGTTACAGGTGGGCTCGGAAATAGAATAATAGGGTCAAAGGAGGAGGAGCAGTGTCAAAAGAAGCCAAGAGAAAGAAAAAGAAGAAACGAGCGAAGATCCAAGTCTTCGGGCTCAAAACAGTTCAAAACGAGTCCAAAAATTAGCTAAGTATGGAGGAGGCAGCGGAGAGAGAACCACGTGTTTCAAATGGTGCTTCTCCAAAGTTGAATCCAAGAAAGGAAGTTCAAACAAGCACCAGGCTTCCATGTGTCTAGAGCCCCAAAAGTTACATGGCTGTTGAAAAGTCTTCCACTAGACAGAAGGTGCTAGGTGTCAACTTGGCTGCAAATCTAAAATGGGAGCCCAAGGCAGAGACTCAAACTCGTGTCAGCCCTCCACGTAGCAAATGGTCAATAGAGGTCAAAAGGTGGAAAGGGGGGCCTCAAAAAAATGCTAAGTATAGAAGTACTAGTGGGGACTACCAGTGTCCAAGCAGCGCATCTCCAAGGGTAGATCCAAAAGCGGAGGCTCAAACAAGCACCAGTTCACCACGTAGCCTAGGGTCCGAAAAGGTAAGGGAGAGATCGTTGAAAAGTCCAAAGACCTATGGAGGCTTCCAAGTGTCAACCCGACGCTCCTTCAAAGGAAAATATTGATCGGGATCTTCAGTGGGCCTCCATGCATCTAGTCTTCAAAGGGGACAGAGTTGGGTTGAATAGTCAATGCATGGTGGCAGGCCGACGAGAGTGCCAAGTGTCCAAATGGTGCTAACTCAAGGGTCGAATAGAGAGAGGGTTCTCAAACAAGCGCCAAACCGCCACGTGTGTCCTCGGTCAAGAAACATGACCCCACCGAGCAAAGGACTTAGCCAAAACATAGAAATTGGGCAGCCAACGGAGGAAGTGCCACGTGGCAAGCCTAAACTAGCAGCGCTAAGGCGAGCCATCGGGGAAAAGTTGGATTTTTCCTTTTTTGTTCCAAAGATGTAAAAGTTGCAAAATGGGCCCGTAACTCCGCCCAAAGGGAAAAATTCAGCGTTTGAGCCCGAGTCAATGTCAAAGTGGGGAAGCGAAGAATCGGAGGAAAGGTGAAAATTTTCCTTTGTCAAAAGGGCACAAAGATGAAAATTGAAGTGCATCTCCCCACCAACCAAGAGGATGCCACATGTCCAAGTGGAGCTGCGGGGCCATGGGAGCTTTCTGGATTTTGAGATTTTTTTGGAAAAAGGGGAAAAGATAAATCTTGGGCCCGCAAATCTGATTTTTGCCCTAATTTTCCCTCCACGTGTCCCATATTAAAAAGGGGCCCGTTTTTTAAACTAGTTTTCCCGCTCTTTTGTACGGACCTGATACAAACTTCAAAGGGGCATATCTTTCGACTCAGGGCTCAAAATATTACAAATCTGACACCATTGGAAAGATCTCGGCCTCGCCCATGCCATGGAGATCTAAAACTTTAAGTTTGGGGAGGTTAGGTAAAGAAAAATGGAGAAAACATCTTCAGGGCCATTAATGCGGATCTATCTGCCTCAACAACTAGATCGATTCAATCTACTCCACTGTTTCCTCCTCCTTCAAGGCATCGAACCAAAGATTGATGCAGTCAAGGAAGATTTGGGGAAAATTTTGTAGGATGCATTAATAGCAGTTGTTGAGATTCGACCTGCTTTTCTCGCTTCTCTCTCTTTCCTTCTTCCCTCTGATTGAATCTATAAATCCAGGGTCGAGACTCATTCTAAAGAGATGGACATTATTCTATTTTATGGGCTCCCTTTTTCTTCTACAAAAGGAAATCATGGAGTTTCGACCTCCTCGAAATTATAATACGTTTTCTTGCCTTTTGGCTGCTTGTAATGCATTATATCAATCTTCAGAGAAATAAAATACATTTTGATCAATTTTAGATCCTTTCTTATCTCATTTTCTCTCATCTAGTCTTTCATTATAAATTTGGTTATCTATGTTTGATTATCGTATGTATTTTTTTGGTTTGTGTCTATCAGCAAAACTAATGTTCATCATTCCTTTGGTGCATCACCTCATAACTTAGTTTGATATCTTGTATTATTTTTATCCATGTCTCCTTAGGTAAAACTTAGATTAGGTTTAGGAAAAGGTCCTCTGTAAGTTTTCATGTATGCACCTAGATAGAGGAATAGGAACCAACCTTTAATTTGGAGAGTTTTTCCCATTTGCAAAGTCCCACACTTTGGGAACAACTCAATGTTATGTGAATCACACCAAATGAATCTACCTTAGAAAAGCAGATCTGACGAATCATTTGGGGGTGTTGTGATTTTGCACTAACACCTCCCTTCTACTATCCCCATATTCCTATCCATATCTCCATCTCCCTCTCCCCCTCCCTCCTCTCCCTTTCCTTCTCCCCCTTCCCCCACTTTCTGTTTCCCTCCCTCCCCTCTCTCCATGTTATCTTTCCCTCTATCTCCCCTTATCTCTCCCTCCCTCTTTCTCCCTTTATTCTCGTCCCTCTCTCCTTCCCTCTCCCTCTTCCTATCTCTCCCCCCCCCTCTCTCATTTTCTCCCTCCCTCTCTTCCATCTCTCTCTCTCCCTCTCCCCCTCTACCATCCCTATCCCCCTCTCCCTCCCTCCCTCCCTCCCTCCATCTCTCTCACACATCTCTCTCTCTCTCTCTCTCTCTCTCTATATATATATATATATATATATATATATATATCAAATCCCATTAGAAAATGATTTCTATGCAAAATGAGTTCAAACTTATACTTGAGAGAAGTTTAATAAATACAAAAATTATATGTACCTTCTCAAGGAATCTAGTTCAATGTGAACTTACATATATAAATTACTTGACCCAAATTTAGATCCACATCATGAAAAATAAATCCATTCAAATAAATGTGAGTAGCTAGGTATTTGCCACATGAAATTGTAATTGTTCCCTCTAGTTCTCATTGTGATGGGATAAAGTAAATACTAAACCAATATTTCCAAAATTAAATGTTTTGAGTTGCAAATTCAAGAGAAAAATAAACAATAGATTCCTTTAGGCATTTGATTTTTGACCTACTATATAAAACTATTTTTGCCCTCAATCAAAGCCTCCCCATCCCTTTACTCTCAACACCTACCCTATATATAAGGGAATTTTATGTTTGTATCCACTAATAAGAAAAATTTAGGGTTTATATTACAAGGAGTGTGACTAAATATAACCCTTCATATGATGCCTATATTCAAAGTTTCTCAAACAATGGGAGAGAGATAATAGTTGTGTGTCAAGAGAGTTATGCTTATTTTATCAACGTAAGGGAATTGAAATACATTTTCTTAACTAAATCACCTCCCCTTTATATGGATATATCATGTATATGCCTCTATAATAAAATAGGATCAAGTTTGAGGAGGAAAATGAGGACAAGGAGTTAATTCTCAACCGGTGCAAGAGTGTTTATATATATTCTAAGTTATCACTTAACCAATGAGAGGGAGTTCCATATTTAGGTAGTGCAAAGTTAGTGCATTAATGATCTCAAAGTGGATGGGTGGCCCAAAAAAACATAAAAAGGATAGAACTATAATTCCTCTCTTATATAATAGATCTTTGATGCCCCTAATCATACCTTTCTAATAGATAAAGAGTATTTTTTCCAATTTTTCACCCCTTGCAAATTGGCTAACTTGAAAATATGGACTAAGGCAATATGATGGAGAATCAATGAAGAAATTGGAGAAAAGAGGTAAATTTCATGTTTTGATTCACTTCCATTTATTATGGGGCATTCCTCTCCCCCTTATAGGCCTTAGAAGCCCAAAAATTATAAAAATTCGTGAAAATGGGATTAAAACAATGTATTGCGAGTTTTACGAGCCTAGGAGGCATAGGAGGAATTTTTCCTTTGTTCCTCTTGTTCTCCACATAAGAATTCGGACCACAGGATGAAGTGGAAATTTTGTACAGAAGATCGGATATTTTGAGCACACAAGGAACAGCTTCTTGAGAGAAAATTGTTCCCCACACTTTGGTTTGGAGCAACGAACAAAGGACAAAGCAACATGGTGCAATCGAAAAGAGATGTGGGTGGAACACTATTGCAAAGGAATTGAGGGTTACGGGAACTAGAGGAATACATAGAACGTTACTGCTTGGGGAGTCATTTCTCTACATCATCGAATCAATCGACTCATGGAACCAAGGAACGAAGAGAGGGAGTTGGAGAGACAAGAAAAGCGAGCACGGTGATACTGATAATGCGGCCAATATAGGTACAAAAAGACTTTAGGTGGAACTATTCCAAAGTTCCACCCAATGTTTGAATATCTCGACCTATACAAAAATAAAGAACCATGCGGCTAAATTAGGCCCGCATGGAACAAAGCACAATAAGCTGTTATCCATTTTTACCCCTGGAAAAAATGGACAACTTGAGAAAATTGGACTTGAGTAGTTGATGGAGATTTAATGGAGAATCTACAAGTTTATGGTAATTTTCATGATTTTAAGGCAATTGGAACTATTTTGGTGCATTTCCTTTCTTTAGGATCCATAAATTCAATACTTAGCCAAATTTGAACAAAAATTGTAAAATTGGGAAGTTGACTGGTTTTCTTAGTTGCTCTCTTGATAAAAAGAAAATGATAAAAGTAACCCCAAAACTTGATTTGTAAGGTTTCCTTCTTTGCTTTGCTTTGCAATGAATCTATGCTTAAAAAATAAACCAAGAAAAGTAACCACAAAACCCAATTTGCATGGTTACCTTCTTTGCATGGGTTTGCATGATGATTCTCTACTCAAAAAATAAACCAAGCAAACTAACCTCGAAAACCTGATTTTCATGGTTGCCCTATTTACGGGTTTGCGATGACTCTTTACTTTTAAAAAACAAGAAAAGCAACCCCGAAAACCCGATTTGCATGGTTTCCTTCTTTACGGGCTTGCGATGACTCTCTTCCTAAAAATGAAACCAAGAAAATCCCTCCCCAAAACCCGTAAGCCAAGTCATCCTAAAACCCCGCAAAGAAAGAAAATAAGGGAAAAAGTAACCCAAAAATGTGACCCCGACAACTACCAAGTAATGCGGTTGAGCAATCCCGAAAACCTACGAAGAAGGAAAGGAGAAGAGTAACTAGAAATGTGACCCATGCTAACTACTAAGTAATACAATGAGCAACCTTGAAATCCCGAGTAAAGAAAAGGCACTCAAATCCCGTAACAAAGGAAAGTAGCAATGGGGATTCAAACCCCGTAATAAAGGAAATAAGTAGTGGGGGTTGAAATCCCACAAAAATAAAAGCAATAGTGGGGGTCAAAATCTCACAACAAAGGAAAAGTAGTTGAGCTACTCCATAAATCAATGGTTATAATTTTTGACTAGGTGCTCCGTTTTTCAAGATCTTGGACTTTATGGAAATCTCTCGACCTCCTCTTCACCATGAAATCATGAAAATCAGATTTTGATGGGGAAAAGTTGGTGAAAAATAGAAAAAAACACTTCCATCATTAGGTGAATAGTTCCACACACCAACTACCAAAATTTAATGCATTATGGTCTCTTTTCTTCTCTAACAAGCTAAAGGACATAGGGAAATGAGTTTTGTACATCCGACATACTCTTTTTCAAAGATGCATTAATGATTTTTTGGGTGAAAGGGGAATTTCATCTCTTATCTCTTCTCCATCTTCCTTTATATATTGTAAACTTCTCATTTGAGAAGTGGAATGGGATATTCTGGGATGTGGGGAAACTCTATCAAATTTGTTTCTCAACACCAATGAGATATAAACCTTCTCACGGGCTTGGAAAGTGCTCCAATGCCTCTATTCATTAGATGAAATGGACTGTGTAACCTTTTAAAGCAATAAAATTTGTCTTTTTCATGTTCTTTCAACGCTTGCTCATGTTTTATTGTATTTCCCTTGCCTTTTCATTTTAATGTTGTATTATGTGCATGTTTTAATCGTTTGTAGGTCTATTTGATTGTGTTTCATGGAGAATAGATGGTGAATGGAGCCATGGTTTGTGTCACAACTGTCTGGCCTTTCCTTGTTACATTTTCCTTCTCCCTTCTCCCTCAAATAGGATATTTCACCCCCTTTCTTTGGTGTTATCACCTCTATTAGTATAGGATTTCCCTTTAATGCATATTTCTAACCCTCTCTCTCTCTCTCTCTCTCTCTCTCTCTCTCTCTCCGGTCCCTTGACATGGTTAGTTTAATATTATTTAGTTGTGTTCTCCCTTCTAGGAGTATTTTAGGATTAGATTTAGGTATAGGAAGTCAGCCTTCTCTCGAAGGTCCATCTCAAGTAGCAAGTCCCATAACTTGAGATATGGTCCCATGTTAGAAAAAGTAGGGATCTGTAATGTGCAAATCCTAGGGTGCTACTTTTTATGATAACAATTTTGGCACACCTAGTGGGATAAGTTTAAAGAGCTTTAATCTTCATTTCATCAAGTGGATGTGTTCTTGGTGAGATTTCATCCTTTGGAGGCATTTTCAAGCACATCTGGTGACTCCATTGGTCCAAATAACCCATTTTTCTCATTCAAAAGACCATTTCCTTTATTTTCGTCATTTCACTTTACTTTGCCATGAAGTTGTGCAACCATGACTTCATTTCGTCAATGGAATCATCATTTGTGGCAGTAGTGTCATTCATATCCACCTCTAAACTTGAAAAATTCTTCTTCAAACTATTTTAGCACACCTCTAGATCAGTCTTATGGACAAAATCAGATGGAGAATGCATGTTCTCAGGAGTATGTAGATTTTGGAGGCTATCCTACACCTGAAGATGACCTTTGGGGTAGAATTCAAAGGATGGAGAAAATATTGGAAGTTTTCAAGGATAAACTACAAATATTACAAGCTAGACAACCTAGTTTAAGGCATCCTTGTCCATGGGGAGGTTGCATACCCAATTGGTTTAGTCCACAACAAAGGCTTGAGGTAATGACTCGAGTCCTTTACCCAAATAGTTGGTTTTGTTTCATCTTTGCAAGTATTGGAATCTAATCAATATAAGGTTAGAGAAACCTGTCAATGGGATGTTCCTTTAACTTTGCAATACCATTTTCAATTCCTATCCATAAGCAACCACCCAAGCATGAGGTTGAAGTTCCTAGCTTCCTTAAAGCTTCTCCTTTTGTTTTTTTCCCACAAGAAAATTCTGCACTTTCCCTTCTACCTCAACCATTAAAAAGGTTAGTTGAAACTCAACCCACCCCTCCTCTTGCATTCCCAAGTCCATCTTGTGAAGAAAATAATCAGAAAATCAGTCAAGAAGGGAAGTAAGATGAAGATCCCAATAGAGATGAGCTTGTGTAAAATTTGAAGAATTGGGCTGCAAAGTTTAAGTCCAAACACATGCCACTGTTAGTTAATCAATAGAGGTTGGGATCAAAGAAAATAAGGTGGAGGCTGATTTTTCAAAGAAAAAGTACAAGAATAAGATGATAAAAAATCTCTATGCTCCAAATGCAGTGTGCATGATGACACTATATAGTCATAGATTGTTGTTTTTTCTTCACAAGAGTCAACAACAAAGGAGAAAAAAATTAGATTTGGAGGTCTTGGATGATGAATATATCATAGAAAACATCTTGATTTCTTTCAATAATGAAATTTCATATTTTTCTTCTCCTTCATAGTTTATTGAATATGATTTTTTTATAAGCTTACCATGGAGGAGAAAATAATAGAAGAGTTTGTAACCTAGATCAGGTTTGCATGGGGAAGAAAGAGATGAATTTATTATTTCAGACTTCATGCTTGAGGATGACGAAGAAGATGATGACACCATCACTAAATCAGCCATCGTGGAAGAGGAAAAGTTGTTTGCAGTAGCAGAACATGGTTTCAATTAGCTTACAAACATATTTAATGAAGAAGAAATTCTATCTACTATATCCATTTTTGGATTTGAATTCAAAGAAGATGGGAAAAATTCAAGGATCATTCCATTGGGTGCTTGACCAATCAGATACTTGGCTGATTTGGAATCAAATTCAAATTTTCCACCTGTCGTGTTTGTTTCAGAGCATGAGGATGAGATACAATGTGCCAAAGGTCACCATTACACCTCCAATCAAATGCATAATAACTTGAGGAGGTATATGTCATTTTTGTAGTTGATACAATTAAGAATCAAGAAGTGTGGATCATGTTTACACTTCCACCATTTTATCTTGTACTCAAATCAAATATATGTTAGAATTTTGTGAGGAAGGGACACTACTTCTCCCCGTCACTTGCAGGATTTGTTTGAGTTTCTCATTTCTCTAGTTAGAGTAGATTAGGTAGGTTTGTTTTCAATACAAAGAAGTTCCTGTGCACACTCTGCATGTTTCCACTTGGGACATGTATGATTTTTTTTTCAATTTTTACATAGTTTTTGTGTCATTTTTGTTGTTGCACAAATCCATTTCGATAAAGGCAATGTTTAGGGAAATCTTTTTTTTTTAAGCGGTTCAAGTGCACTCCATCATTAACATGAAAATCAAAACTCTGCAATGCTCCATTTGTCGAGAAATCAGTTTAGCCATTCTTCAAACTTGGCAAAAATCATATTTGGGACAACTTTAGATGTTCATCCTTTTCCCAAAGAAATCATTTGCAGAGGAAAGAGTTGAGATTTCAGATTTAAGTAATTTTTCACTCGCATAAAGCCTTAATTTGGAAAATTTTCATAACGTGGATGGTCAATTGAGTAATAGCATATTAGCTCCAAATTCAACACTACTTCATGCAGATTCGGGGGTTTGAGTTTCAAGTTTCGATCGGTTTCAAGTTATCAAGATGACTCCATTTCCCAATGGATTCTATAACGCTTATTGATAAACTCATCTAACAGGAAGATGTCCCCATGAGTCATTAAATTGTTATCCATTTTTACCCTTGACAAAAATGGAAAACTTGAGAAAATTGGACTAGAGTAGTTGTTGGAGCTTTAATGGAGAATCTGCAAGTTTCGGTAATTTTCATGATTTTTGGGCACTTGGAACCATTTGGTGCATTTCCTTTCTCTAGGCTCTTTAAGTTCAATACTTAGCCAAATTTGAGCAAAAATGGTAAAATTAGGAAGTTGGCGGGTTCACATAGTTGCTCTACTACTAAAAAGAAACCAAGCAAAGTAACCCCGAAAACCCAATTTGCATAATTTCCTTCTTTACGGGTTTGCGATGCCTCTTTTCTTAACAAAGAAACCAAGCAAAGTAGCCACAAAACTCGATTTGCATGGTTTTCTTCTTTGTGGGTTTGCGATGATTCTCTCGCTAAAAAAGAAACCAAGAAAAGTAACCTCGAAAACCTAATTTACATGGTTGCCTTCTTTACGGGTTTGCGATGAATATTTGCTTAAAATAGAAACCAAACAAATCCCTCCCCAAAACCCGCAAGCCAAGTCATCCTAAAACCCCACAAAGTAAGAAAAAAGGGAAAGAGTAACCTAGAAATGTGACCCATACCAACCGATAAGTAATGTAGTTGAGCGATCCTAAATCCCGCAAAGAAGGAAAGGAGAAGAGTAACCCAAAATGTGACCCCTTCCAACCGCTAAGTAATGTAGTGAGCGAGCAACCCCAAAATCCCAAGTAAAGAAAAGGCACTCAAATCGCATCATGAAGGAAAGAAGTGGTGGGGGTCAAACCCCGTAATAAAGGAAAGCAATAGTGGGGGCTCAAAATCCCACAAAAAGAAAATCGGTAGTGGGGGTCAAAATCCCACAACATAGGAAAAGTAGTAGAGCTACTCCATAAACCCGAATGGTCATAATGTCACACCCACAAAAATTCAATGCGGTCTTGAAGGGATAGGTTGTTAACTAGGTGGTTTTTGTACTATATGTTCAGTGAGGTTTCTTAGCTTGTATAAACTTGTTCTTTGATCCATTGTGATGACTTTCTGTGCAAAGTCCTTATCATAGTCTTTGTTGTGATTAGTGATCGCATATGATAAGATTGGACTCCTTGTGCTTGATCGATGATGATCCTATTGCATGAGCTAAACAATAATGGCATTAGTAAACATGCATGTTATTAAAAGGATTCATGAACTCAGTAAATGATATGATCTACAAGTTTAAAAATGATTACTATGGTTTTAAACTTCATGGTGTAAGGACATTAGCTATAAATAACTTAAATTAGGATTATTGTTATTCAAAATAATGGTAATTTGGACTTTTTATAAACATGACATAATTTGAAAGGGACTTAAGCTTAATCAAAGGTTGATTAAGTTGGGGTGCCTAAGCTTTAATCTATGTTATAATATTGGGCATGAATACCTTGTAAATATTGAAGGCAAAGTCTAAGTTAATATGGTGATAGAACTTATTTGTTCAAAACCCTATACGTTGGGTGAATTGACACTACCCTACGTATCTTGTACACTACCAACATTAAAAGATGCAATTAATTTTTTTGTCCGCCAACCTTTGGGGAGGATAACTTAGCTGGAAATTACTGTTTTTATGACCAGCTAAAAGTTGGTAATCTATTTGAAAGGATAACATTACACTACTAAATTTATAAGACATGGGTTTAAGCTGAGATTTAAGCGGGAAAGTTGCACCGTACACATGCATTAAATGCATAATAAAAAAACTCCACGGATTCCGGGGCATGAAATGGGAGGTTTGTGAACTTGGAGTTGGGTGTGTGGTTTTGGTTGTTTCATTCTTTCATGGTTTTTGGCGCTGTAAAGCTCTACATGTATAAGGTTGTCCCTATTCTCGTGATGGATGTTTGTTTTCAATTGTTGCATGTATATGAAACCACTAGTTGAAAGTATTTCATGGGAACTTTGGTAAATTGCTTCTATATATTATAATGGGGATTCTTTGTGGGTTTATACAGTGAAATTGACTCAAAGTTCAATACTTCAGAAGAATCTTGGAAACGGAGGAAGCCATTGGTTTCAGGCATGATATATTCTTTCTCCTTCTTAAAAACTTGTCTCATTTGCTATTTGTTTAATGGAATTCCTGCAATCGATTTTGGGTGAAATAGTTGTTGTTATGGGTTTGCATGATATTGTATGTGGATGACTAATCTATTTTGTTCAGTTATTTTTGTACATATTGTGCTCACCTCATTGTTGTGAGTTATGATCTGTTATTATAGGATTATCTTGTTATGTATATTAGCTTATATACCTCTCTACGACTTCTGGGTTGTACATTTATAATACCCAGAACCTCTGGGCTCACTGCACCATTATGAAGGTCTCAGATTCGAACCTGAGTGCTGATAGTATTCTATTTAATATTCAACATGTGTTTATCATCAGCTGTCGGGAAAATGCATTATAAGCTTCTGTTTACTATGCGATGGGTGTTTGTTTTTTGTTGTTGGGTCTACATGTTCTTAAGCTTCTGTTTATTATTCATTGGGTTGGCAGCTATTACGTCGACTCATTTATATGCTTAGGCTATGAAATGACTATGTACCCTGGTATTTTCCTATACTCAACCCACTCGATTTTCTGTTTGATGAATGGTGAACTCAACCCTGATGAGATTCTGGGATCCTTGTTCCACGGTGTCATTAATCCCTTCTTGTTTATCCTCTCCAACTAATATCACTTCGTGGAGAAGCCGTGGCTTGGAAGGGTCTTGTCTCAAATTACTGTGAAAGGCCATTCATGTTCTCTTTTAACTTTGCTGAGTATAATGGATCTGAACAATTGTGGTAGTCTAACGGACTCCATGACAATAAAGCTCTTGCTTATCATTAATGCGAACCTTTCTTTATTGCTATTTGTAATGGGTATGCTGTGATGAAAATTGGGAAACTATCTTTTGGATTGAACTCACCTTGATTCTCTGCATCACCTCTGCGAACTCCTAGAGCTTCGTTCTTAACTTGTATGCTCTTCCTACGGGTTGGCAACTTCGGTTTTGTGTTGGGAAAAATTATTACATTGATTGTGTATTCAATGGTTTGTCCATGGATTTCGAAAAATTACATTAAGTCGAGTTCCACCTTAAGGAGGTTGAGTACATATATGTACTTATAAATAAATAAATAAAAAATTTGTAAGTAAGAGACTACCATATTGTAGTCTATGTAGGAACACTTGGGATCTTATGCATGATTGGGTATGGTGTTGACCTGGTCATAGAAGTAATCACGATCTTGAGGGTTAGTTGTGTTATGTTTTTAAGGGATTATTTATGAAGGAAAAACATAGCTAATATCCTTAGTCTGTCTTTTGGGAGTAAGGGCTTCTCAAGATGGTATAGATAGAACTTGTTCTAAGACATACATAATAATTTTAAGCATATAAGTTATGTTTTGCTAAGGTGATATTAATGTTGTGGTTAACATTAAGATGATAAGCCATGAGTAAAAAGAAATGTTGATTTCTGACTGAATTGTATGCTGCTTGGTGAAGAATAATATGTTCATTTTGAAATTGAAAATATGTTCATTTTGATTGTTATGTGTATTGTTGAGTGATAGATAATTGATTACAGTTGCAGATATGTACATTATAAAGTTGGAAATATTGTAGTGTAAAATTGTATTAATTGATATGTCATGATTTATGGTCGATGAATTGTTTAAAATGATCTTTAAGGTTGTAGTAATTTGATTACTCAAATATTAAACGATACAAATAGTTAAGTTGGAAAATGGATGTATCATGCCAGTTTGGTTGGAACTGACCATGTACAATGGAATATTTTCTATGCAGTTATTAACATTGCAGGTTGATTATAAAGGAAGATGTGATTTACACCTTTTCTCACTGCTATGTCTTTTGATGAAATCTATAAAGTTGTTCTTGTTGTGAAAATATGAAAAAAATTGTATTTTAGTAAGGCATGATGCTTGAAACAAGATGTGATTATTTTGATAATCAATTATGGACATGTATTAGTATTATTTGTTGATGATGTTGTACTGAATTGAGAAATGCAATTAATTGTATTGTATTTTACTAAGAAGTGAAAGTTATACTTTCTTTGTGATATTAACGACAAAAAAATAGTTTTCCAGTCATTAATAAAGAATTATCTTTGAGAATACATATTGTATTAATGATGAATAGAATGAATTACATGGTTATGATTTTAAAAGAATAAAGTATGTAATTAAATTATGGATTGCTGCAAATGTTTGGAATTAATCATATTAAGTATAATACTATACTTAACACTTTATTTGAGCAAAAGGATTAAATTACGATATAAGTACTACTCTTGACATGATGCATTGCTAGTGTTAATAAGTAAAATATGAACAAGGGATTTAATGTGGAATGCTAAATTAAATCTGCAATTGGAAAGTGTAATGATCATGATGGAATGTCTCTAAGCATGCCATTGGAATGTGTGAAACCTTCACTTAGATCCGTAGGTTTGAATTCCATAGTAGCTAGAGTTTCACTGAAACATGGGAATTGATATGTATAACTTATTCAAATAACCATAAGATATGATGTTCCCATTTAGCAGAACTCAACGAGCCTACTCGGCATGGTCAGCTGCCATGTTGTACCTACTTAATGACTAAGGTCATTATTTGGTTATAACGGGGCAACTGCTATGTCGAGTTATCTCGTCAAGCTCCTCTAAACAAGAAGGTCATAATGTACTACAATGCAAGTATTGTCCTAGGTACGAATGTAGATAGTGCCGCATGGTTAAGTACTCAATGAAATATTATGATGACTATGGGAAGGAGAGTGACCCATAATTATGCAAATCATTATGGAGATGCTCACTCTTCCATATTCATCTTAATCTGACATTGTGGGACTTACCCATGCAGCTGATCTGAATAGGTACCTTATACGCAACTTATAAATGATTGACACTTCACGATCTAGTCCTAATCTAGATAACAATTTTCAGGAGTTAGGGTGAAATACATATTCTGAATGAGGATTATGTTGTCATGGAGAAAATGACTTAAAACCTTGGCCAAGGTAGCGCAAGTTGTTGATTGTGTTTTCCGGATTTCACCTAGATCTAAAGCTATAGGATTTCGGATGGGTATTCCGTAACAGATGCCCAGATAGGCACTTTAGATCAGTAACACTTGAATTTCCTTGAAGGACTAAGGAAACCATGGTATACTTAGTATACATATTTTAATGAAATGGATATGAGGGATCGATATTATTCGACTCATACAGTTGCATAAGGTTTACTGTTATAGGATGGATTTACTAAGATGATGTTAGTTCTAAATTAAGTTAATTTAGAACAAGGAAACATGAGATATGAAATTAATATTATGATGGATTTAAATATATGGGTATTTAAATCAATGAAGCATAAAGTTAAAAAAATTTTTCCTTGTATTAAAGTCTTAAAAAGAGGTTGTTACATTTTGGTATCGTGAGCAAAAGGTCGCACCTCTTGACTTATTGGGTCCTTACGCTTACTAAATTATGATTTTTTAAAAGATAAAATGAATGGGAGAAGGATGTACCATGGATAACAAACCAAACCAAATTATGTTTCAGTTTCAGTGGTAAATAAACTAGATAACACTCTAACAATCCTTCAGTGACACACGAAACCGTAAGGATACATGGAGAAATTGATTGAGTGTGAAAATGATCATTTATTTATAGAAAAACTTGAACTGAATGATGAAAATCAACAAGGGAGTTGCTTGATTGTTGAAATTTCATGATGACATATTTTGGAACTTGAATCCAACATGATATAAAAACCCGTAAAGGGTAGATAAAGTAGATAGGAGTGGACTATCTACTGTAGCAACAATGATTGGAAAGATGAATCCGGCTATAGTTAAATATGTAATAAATTTTGACTCAAAAAGAGAAAAATACAAGAGCATTAGCTCTTCTCCACCTGCAACTTTAGGAAAAGTGGTGGAAACAATGAGGCAACAAATATAGACTTCCAGAATGATTTCAACAAGAAAGACTTGTTGCGATTTCCAGTAAGCAACAGAACAATGTTGTGGTAACTAATAAGCTAAGATGAAGGAACTATTTTCCTAATGACATCAGGTAAGTTAAGTAGAACTTCCTGTTGTTGTTTTAATTTGATACTAGTACAACTGAGTTCTTGGTATCTAGTGATTAGCTTAAACAAAATTATAAATATGATTTATCCTTTGCATATGAAGAAGAAATTACAAATCTTTGACTGTCAATGCAACACTGACATTGACGTTTTTTGAGCCTCCTCATGGAATTTGGAGTTAATGAGTTCTTAAAGGAATTAAGACATAGTGATTAAATTTGACTATTTTGACATAAATCAATGTTTTTATTGATATGGAAGATAACCAAGATCAAGTAAGTGAGTAACGAAACAAAATAGTTTTAGGAGATAGGAGGGTTAAGAACCGTATTTTCCTTGTTTATTTCTATGAAAAATTTTTTTTGATTTGATATACTATGAAAATATATATATATATATATATATATAAATAATATATATAATAATGTTGCATGTATGACTAGCTATAATGACAAAAATTTATGTTGTATTCATGATTGGGTGATAGTTTTTGCTTCTTGATACGGCTGTTACAACCAATAAAAAAATGAATTCAGAGATGAAATTTGCAGCTCTTGGACCTACTACGTCCATTCTCTAACTAGACTTAAAAAGTTTTTGTCTAACATAAAATGGTTTGGCCAAGAGGACATGTCTTTGTTAATAACCCACCTTTGTTTGGTGAAGCAACCACAATGTAAAAATTAGACAAATACTTGTTGTCCTCCAAGATACGCACAATCTTTTACCGTAATTGAACAACATGTGAGTGGCAATGAGAGAAACAACGATAGTGATGGTGTAGGGCATCCTAATTCCGCTAACAATAATGTTAATGCTAGAAATAATAATGCAGTTGTCAATAAAACTTCAAATCAGCATCCATATGCAAGAGCACGCTTGGCGGCTGAGTTTTCTAAATACATATAAAGAATTAGTCCACCTAAGTTTGATGGTACAACTCTGGGGGATGGGGTTGAGAATTAGATTAGCGAAATGGAAAAAGAATTTGCCATAAAAAACTTTTCTGAAGATACCAAGGCAGTTTGGGGAGTATATCAGCTCTCCAATGAGGTGTCCTCATGGTGGGATAACCAAAAGTGGAATTGGGAGTAAATGATGTTAACATAACATGGGACCAGTTTAAAGCCTATTTTAGGAAACATTGGTTACCACAATTATATTATGACCAAAATATGTCATAATTTTAGACCCTAGCATAGGGTAAGATGACTGTAATTGAGTATTGGGAGAAATTTACCAAACTCCTTAAGTATGTTCCACAATACCAAATTGACGATAAATTCCACATAAGGAAATTTATTATGGGCTTGAACCTTGTAATAGGCAGTGAAGTTGATGTGCATAGGCCATCAACGATGGAAAAAGTATTTGAGAAGGCCATTAGGAAGGAGAATAATCCCTAACCCATTAATACTCACAAGGATGAGAAGCGTAAATTGAATTACACTCCTTCACCATTGTCACCTGGAAAGGCATGGGGAAAGAAGGAAGAGAATAAAACTCATAATGGTGTAAACAATACTTCTGTAAACTTTAAAAATAATGGACAAGAAAACATTGTTGGTAGGAATGATGGGTTTGAAAGGAAGATGCCTTTCGCTAGTTGCTTTAAATGTGGTGACAATGGTCACTACGCTAAGGATTTCCCCTTGAGAAACAAGGATAAAAGTCTCATGGAAAAGATTCAAGCTACAATTGCAAATCGACAGGCTGAAAAAGAAGTGAAAAATGAAGGAGCCGAGAAATCTGGAGACAAAAACTATCATGGTGATACCAAGTAAACCGCTGGTATAGTCTTAAAGAAATCAAAACTATGGTTTTTCTTGATATTTTAAATGACTAAAAACATTGTTTTTCAATAAATAGTTTTGTTTTCTATAATTTATTTGACGACTTGATATTGTTTCCTTCACTTGATACTATAATGACAAGAAATTTTTCATATTTCATATTGTAGACTTTGAATGATTGAATAAAAAGCTATTACAACCGATAAATATGTGTTTCAAACCTAAAAATTGTAAAAATTTATGAAAATGATGACTTTCCTTCAAATATTATTGGATATAACTTTTGTTTGATTGTTCGATTTTGACTAATGAGATATAAATCATCGAGATGATGATTCATTAAGGGAAGAAGTATGTCACACCTCGTAAAAATTCAAAGTGTGGTCTTGAAGGGATAGGTTGTTAACTAGGTGGTTTCAAGACTACATGTTCAATGAGATTTCTTAGCTTGTATAAACTTGTTCTTTGATCCATTATTATGAATTTCCTATGTAAGGTCCTTATCATAGTCTCGATGTGATTAGTGATCACATTTGACAAGATCGACTCCTTGTTCTTGAGCAATATGATCCCGTTGCAGAAACTAAACAATAATGGCATTAGTAAACATGCATGTTATTAAAAGGATTCATGAACTTTGTAAATGATATGATACAAGTTTTAAAATGATTACTATGGTTTCAAAATTCGTGGTGTAAGGACATTATCTCTAAGGAACTTAAATTAGGGTTATTGTTATTCAAAATAATGGTAATTTGGACTTTTGTATAAACCTGACATAATTTAAAGGGACTTAAGCTTAGTTAAAGGTTGATTAAGTTGGGGTGCCTAAGATTTCATCTATGTTATAATTTTGGGCATGAATACCTTGTTAATATTGAAGTCAAAGTCTAAGTTAATACGGTGATACAACTTATTTTTTCAAAACCCTAGACATTGGGTGTATTGACACCACCCTAAGTATCTTGTACACTACCAACATTAAAAGATGCAATTAATGTTCTCCACTGTCCATCTTTATGGGAAGATAGCTTACCCGAAATTACTATTTTTGTGACAAAATAACAAATGGTAATCTATTTGGAAGGATAACTATACGTGCTAAATTTATAAGACAAGGGTTTAAAATGAGATTTAGTGGAAAGTTGCATTGTACTACATGCATTAAATGTATAATAAAATAACTCCATGGATTTTGGGGTGTGATATGGGCGGTTTGAGAAATTGGAGTTGGGTTTTTGGTTTTGGTTGTTTCATTCTTTCATGGTTTTTAGAGCTGTAAAGCTCTGCATGTAGAAGTTGTCCCTATTTTCATGATGGTTGTTTGTTTTCAGTTGTTGCATGTATATGCAAATGATAGTTGAAATTATTCTCGTGGAGCTTTGGTAAATTGCTTCTATATATTATAATGGTGATTCTTTATGGGTTTTGATGGTGAAATCGACTCCAAGTTTAGGACTTACAGAAGAAGCTTGGAAATGGGAGGAAGCCATTGGTTACATGCATGATATATATTTTCTCCTTCTTAAAAATTTGTCTCATTTGCTATTTGCTTAATGGAATTTCCATAATCGATTTTGGGTGAAATAGTTGTTGTTATGGATTTGCATGATATTGTCTATAACATCCCACTAATTAATCCTTTTTATTTGACATTTAATTATTCAAATAAATATGAATAATGGGAAAATGTACGTTTATTCAAATAATTAAGTATTTTTTTTTTGGATGACAGTAATTATTCATCTAAGTACTTAATTAAAGATTAAGTGTTTAGATAACTAAATATCGCCTTTATTATTATTAAATGTAGTTTGATTTTAATGAGGTACTATGTAAGTCTTGTTTAGATTTTTGTGTTGGGCGTCAAGTCGATTAGGACGACACCATCCTTAATCGATATGGTTGTTGCACAATGTTGATGTTGTGTTAGTGCCCATATGGACTAAGGAAAATGTCACTCCTAAGTCAACTTGCACGTCGCATTGTAACAAGGATGGAAGTAGTGTATATTACATTTTGGTATTTGTTTATTGTGACGGGAATCATTTTGGAGTTGAAATTTTATGGTAAAAACAATAAGGCTTAAATAGCCTGGTAAATGGATATGGTAACATTAAAGTTATGATATTATTTTTAAATAATAAATGGATGGGGGCCATATGGCCATGCCCATCAAATGGTTTAGCTTATGTGTTAATTGGAATTGAATTAAATTCAAAATGGTAAAGAATACCATAGGGTGCATGGATAAACATTAGTTTGGATTGATTGTTATTTGACTCAAATTAAAATTGGTGTTGAACACCATATTGGCATGGATAAAATTTTAATGATTAATGTCTCCACTTTTGTGGGCAACTCACGTAGAGGGGAAGATTGAAATTATTGAATGAATATTCAATTTTGAATAAAGGGGATCCCTCCCCATGATGGCATGGGCCTCCATTTCCACCCACTTGGTAGGTGGTTGGTGGAAGTAAATGTAAAACGTGGTTTTGGGATTTCGTGGAGAAAAGGGGGAAAAGAAATGGAGTTAGATTTGCATGGCATTTCAAATTTAGTTGTGCTCCACCATGGAGACACTCTACCAAAATTTCGATGCATGTGTTGAAATCAATTTTTATGAATAACCCTCTATTTATTATGAGGAATACAAAGTGGAGGGTTGGTTGTTTTAGAAAGATGGAATTTTTTTGGCACCGACAGAAAATTGATAAGGGTTTCAGAGGGAAACCGAAAGCTAAATAAAGGAACCCAAATCAATTCCAAGCAAGGGGTTACTCTCCTTGCTTCTTTGTTTTTTTTTTTATAAGAGATTGATTATTTTGCTTGGGGTTTTGATTTTTCTAAATGGGTTTTCAAAATATTCTTGAAATAGTTTCGAACTTGTTTTCTTTCAATCAAATTGTTTGGCTATTTGTTTTCTTCTTTTATTGCTATGATTATTCAAAGTTAAATGATATATATGAGTTCTTTACTACCCCTAAATTGCCTCGCTTCGCTTCCTTGCAAAAAAATTTTTTCTCTAATTTTTAAAAGGGTTTTGAGAAATTGTATGGTCAAGGGTTTATGTAATTTAATTCATGAAAATTTGTGCATTTCAAATTATTTTTTTACCATGAAATTGATTTGTTATTTTGGATTTTGGAAATATGACCTCTTCTTGAAGTTTATCACCATATTTGACAAGAAATTTGGGTTCCTATTATTTTTTTGGTGTGCGAATAAGTCTTGAAATGAAGAGGAGGAGCTTAGATCTTTTAATATTGAGAATTTTCCTTTGTTCTTTTATATAAACCTATTTTTGGGTATTGATGTCATGACTTGAAAAAGGAACGGTTTGCAAAATTATACGGTGCTTGATGAAAATTAGTTACTATCTCCTTGTCTGTAACATCTTATTATGGGAGCCGTGAAAGTTAGGTAGGTAACTATATGTTCGCCTTGAGTTTTTCATGGGTAACCAACGTTTTACCCTTGCACTTCTAATCACATTCTTAATATTTTGAGTTTTGTCTCCTTACAACTCTTTATTATTGTTGTTATATTTTAATGAGTAAATTGCATACAACCATATTTTATGAGAATACTTGATGTAGGGATGAAAAGTGGATCAAGATTCTTAAATAGCTAAGAGTATTTTATATTCTCGTAGTGTTACTTCCATGAAAAGAAAAAAATATTATTGTTGAAAGACGTTTGAAAATAATTCATTTTCTCAAGAATGAAGTATGAAATCTGCAATAAGGAATTCAATATAAATAGATATCCTCAAACATTACTTGGGAAGAAAATTGGTTGAATAGCTTGTCTCATTTTGTGATATGAAATAGAAATGGATACTATCTTTTGGATTGAAAAGAAGAAGAGAATTTGTAATTCTTGGTTATTATATAGTTGTACTAACCTTCTACAGAGCCTATTGAAAATGATAATAAAAGTAATGTGCTTGTTGGGTACATTGTCTAATCACCGTGATTCCTCAAATCCCAAAGTGTAGGATACATGATGGAGTTTCACTAAATAAAAATCTAGGTAGACATTATAGGATCACCACATGTTCTCACTACAGCAAAGCATGCGGTAAACCCAAGCGAGACTAAGTATGAAAATTCAAATGAATGTTAAAGGTGATCATGGAGATCAGGGATATTTAACCCTTACAACTACACAAGGTTTATCAATATGTTATAGGATGAATTAATTTATTAAGACATGTTGCATATGCTAGCTTTAGCTAGCTACCCGATTTAATTATGCAGGGAATGTCTACTTGTTAATAATTCAATATGACTTGTTGCATTAACTAGATTTAGGTAGCTATATGATTTTAATATGCCGAGGAATGTCTATTTGTTATTAGAAAAAAAAAATCCTACTAATTTGGGTGTCAAATTTTAGGTTGTTACATTGTTCGTGGATGAGTGATCTATTTTATTCACTTATTTTTGTATGAATTGTGCTCACCTCATTATTGTGAGGTATGATATGTTATTATACGATTATCTTGTTATGTATATTAGCTTATATACCTCTTTGTGACTTCTGGGTTGTATATTTGTAATACCTAGAATCTTTGGGGTTACTGCACTATTATGAAGGTCTCAGATTCGAACCTGGGTGCCGATAATATTTGTTTAATATTCAATATGTGTTCTCGTCGGCTGTTAGGACAACACATTATAATATTTTGTTTATTATGCGATTTTTTTATTGGCTGTGTCAACGTGTTCTTAAGTTTCTATTTATTATTCATTGGGTGTTCATTGGAAGCTATTGGGTCGACGCATTTAGATGCTTAGGCTATGAAATGACTATGTACCCTGGTATTTTCCTGTACCCAACACACTCGATTTTCTGTTTGATGAATGGTGAACTCAGCCCTAATGAGACTCGGGGATCCTTATTCCATGGTGTCATTAATCCCTTCTTGGTTATCCTTGTCAACTAATATCACTTCATGGAGAAGTCGTGGCTTGGAATGGTCTTGTCTCAAATTACCATGAATGGTCATTCATGTTTTGTTTTAACTTTGTTGAGTATAATGGATATGAGCAATTTTGGTAGTCTAATGGACTCCATAACAATAAATCTCTTGTTTATCATTAATGCGAACCTTTCTTTATTGCTGTTTGTAATGGGTATGTTGTGGTGAAAATTGGGAAACTATCTTCTGGATTGAACTCACCTTGATTCTATATTGCATCACCTCTGCGAACTCCTAGAGCTTCGTTCTTAACTTGTATGCTCTTCCTGCAGGTTGGCAGCTTCGGTTTTGTGTTGGGAAATTATTACATTGACTGTGTAGTCAATGGTTTGTCCATGGCTTTCAAAAAATTACAGTAAGTCGAGTTCCACCTAAAGGAGGTTGAGTACATAGATGTACTTATAAATAAATAAATAAAATGTTTATAAGTAAGAGACTACTATATTGTAGTCTATGTAGGAACACTTGGGATCTTACGCATGGCTGGGTATGGTGTTGAACTGGTCATAGAAGTAATCACGGTCTTGAGGGTTAGTTGTGTTATGTTTTTAAGGGATTATTTACGAAGGACAACCATAGCTAATATCCTTATTCTGTCTTTTGGGAGTAAGGGATTCTCAAGATGGTATAGATAGAACTTGTTCTAAGACATACATAATACATTTAAGCATATAAGTTGTGTTTTTCTAAGGTGATATTAATGTTGTGGTTAACATTAAGATGATAAGCATTGAGTAAAAATAAATGTTGATTTTTGATTAAATTGTAAGTTAGTTGTGAAGAATAATTGAATACAATTACAATTAAAAATATTAAACCATTTTGAAATTGAAAAGATGTTCATCAGACTATTATGTGTATTGTTGAGTTATAGATAATTGAATACAGCTGCGGAAAAGTACATTATAAAGTTGGAAATACTTTAGTGTAAAATTGTATTAATTGATATGTCATGATTTATTGTCAATGAATTGTTTAAAATGATTTTTAAGGTTGTAGTAATTTGATTACTCAAATATTAAATGATACAAATAGTTAAGTTGAAAAAGAGATGTATCATGCCATCTTGGTTGAACTGACCATGTACAATGGAATATTTTCCATGCAGTTATTAACATTGCAGGTTGATTATAAAGGAAGATGTGACTTACACCTTTGCTCACTACTATGTCTTTTGATGAAATATATAAAGTTGTTCTTGTTGTGAAAATATGAAAAGAATTGTATTTTAGCAAGGCATGATGCTTGAAACAAGATGTGATTATTTTGATAATTAGTTATGGACATGTATTAGTATTATCTATTGATGATGTTGTACTAAATTGAGAAATGCAATTAATTGTATTGTATTTTACTAAGAAGCAAAAGTTATACTTTGCTATGATATTAACGACAAAAGGTAGTTTGTCGGTCATTAATAAAGCATTATCTTTGAGAATACATATTGTATTAATGATGAATGGAATGAATTACATGGATGTGATTTTAAAAGAATAAAGTATGTAATTAGATTATGGATTGCTGCAAATTTTTAGAATTAATCCTATTAAGTATAATACTATACTTAACACTTTATTTGAGAAAAAGGATTAAATTACGATATAAGTACTACTCTTGACATGATGCATTGCTAGTGTTAATAAGTAAAATATGAACAAGGGATTTAATGTGGAATGCTGAATTAAATATGTAACTGGAAAGTGTAATGATCATGATGGAATGTCTCTAAGAATGTCATTGAAATGCGTGAAACCTTCACTTAGATCTCGTAGGTTCAAATTCCATAGTAGTTAGAGTTTCACTAAAACCTAGGAATTGATATGTCGTAACTTATTCAAATAACCATAAGATATGACGTTCCCATGTAGTGGAACTTGTCCACCTTACTCATAATGGCCATCGCCACATTATACCTACTTAATGACTAAGGTCACTAATTGGTTACAACATGGCAACTGCTATGTCACAAGTTATCTCATCAAGCTCCTCTAAATGAGAAGGTCATAATGCACTAAGATGCAAGTATTGTCCTAGGTATGAATGCGATAGTACCACATGGTTAAGTACCTAATGTCATCTTATGATGACTATGGGAAAGAGAGTGACCCGTAATGATGCAAATCATTACGAGATGCTCACTCTCCCTTAGTCATCCTAAGCCGACATTGTGGGACTTACCCATGTAGGCTAATCTAAATAGGTACCTTATACGTAACTTGTAAATGATTGAAACTTCATGATCTAGTCCTAATCTAGATAATAGTTTTCATGAGTTAGGATGAAAGATAGATTCAAAAGAACAATTATGTCATCATGGAATTAAGCATGGAAAACATGACTTAAAACATTAGCCAAGGTAATGCAAGTTGTTGATTATGTTGTCCAGATTTCACCTAGATTTAAAGATGTAGTATTTCAGATAGCTATTCCATAATAGATGCCCATATAGGCACTTTAGACTGTAACATTTGAATGTCCTTGAAGGATTAAGGAAACCATGGTATACTTAGTATACACATTTTAATGAAATGGATATGAGGGATCGGTATTAGTCTGACTCATACATCTACATAAGGTTTACTGTTATAGATGGATTGACTAAGATGATGTTGGTTCTAAATTAAGTTAATTTAGAACAAGGAAACATGAGAGATGAAATTAAGATTATGTTGGATTTAAATATGTGTATTTAAATCAATGAAGCATAAAGTTAAAAAAATTCCCTTATATCAAGTCTTAAAATATGTTGTTATACATAACATTTGACCAGTGCTTCGCTTTTCGAGATCTTAGACTTTCTGGAAATCTCTCAACCTCCTCTTCACCATGGAATCATGAAAATAAGATTTTGATGGGATAAGTTGGTGAAAAATTATAAAAACACTTCCAACATGAGGTGAATAGTTATAGGTATTTAACTACAAAAATTTAATGCAATATGGTTTCTTTTCTTCTCCAACAAACTAAAAGACGCTGGGAAATGAGTTTTTAGGTCTCTCATACTCTTTTTCAGCACATTAATAATTTTTTTTAGTGGATGAAAGGGGAATTTAAAGATTTTCATCTCTTCTCTCTTCTTCATCTTCATCTCAGTATATTTTAAACTTTCATTTGAGAAGTGGAATGGGATATTCTAGGATGTGGGGAAACTCTATCAAATTTATTTCTCAACATCAATGAGTTGCAAACCTCCTCATGGGCCAGAAAGTGTTCCAATGCCTCTATTCATTAGATGTAATGGATTGTGTAACCTTGTAAAGTAATAAATGTGTGTCTTGAGGTGTTCTTTCAAGCCTTATTTATGTTTTATTGTATTTCCATTGCCTCTTCATTTTTGTGTTGTATTCTATGCATGTTTTGATCATTCAAGTTCTATTTGATTGTGTTTTATGGAGATTAGATGGTGAATAGAGCCTTGGTTTGTGTCACAGCTTGTCTAGCCTTTCCTTGCTGCATTTTTATCCCCCTTCTCCCTCAAACATGATATTTCACCCCTTTTTATAGTGCTATCACCTCTCGTTAGTGTAGGATTTCCCTTTCATGCATCTTTCTAACCCTCTCTCTCTCTCCCTAGTCCCTTGGCATGGTTATTTTAGGATTAGTTAGCTACATTTTCCCTTCTAGGAGTAGTTTAGCATTATGTTTAAGTAGAGGAATCTAACCTTCTCCAGAGGTCCATCTCAAGTAACAAGTCCCAAAACTTGAGAGATGGTCCCATGTTAGTAAAAAGTAGGGATTTTTAATGTGCAAATCCTAGGCTGCTAATTTTTATGATAATAGTAACCAAGTGAGGAGGGGAAAACAATGCAAGTGGAAATCAGAGCTGCAAGAACCATTGAAGTGGGGTGGAACTATTCTATATTTCCACCTAGATTACATTCTCTTCCCTACAAAGAATCAACAACCCTTATGGACAATGTGGGCCTCATAAGCACAAAATGAACTATTCATCCCTTCTAAAAGCTCCTTAGTTATTTGATCCACCTACACCACAAGCAAAAATACATTATTACAAATTGTGGAATCGTACATGAGAACCTCGTGTTCCTCCCGAGACCCATAAATATGCATTGTCATATCTTTTTCTCCACAACTCCAAATTTGAGAAAATTGGACTTTTTGGAAAGATATCTTCATCATCTACACCATGGAAGCTAGAAATATTGAGTTAGGTGAGGTTAGGGTCATGAAAAAGAGTAAATACTCTCCAACATTAAAATATACACTCCTAGGTACCTCAATAACTAGATTTTATGAAGTATGGTGCCCATTCTTTCTCTTGTAAGCAAAGTATCATGGGAAATGGCCTTAACAGGTACCTATGATTATTTTCATACATTTAATGTATGTTATTGGTGGTTTAAAGGGGAAATATGAGCTCTCTATTTTATTTCTCTCTCTCATCTTCAATATGATGTAAAAATATCTCATTTGTGAGAGATGATATTCTAAAATGTAGAGGAACTCGCCAAAATTGTTCGAGCAACCGTGAGTTGTAGACCTTAATTTGATCTTGGAAATGTGTTCTTGTGCCTTTCTTCTTCACATGTAATGGTCTTTTAATAATTTAAAAATAATAAAATCTTGGTTTTGTGGTATTTCTTAAACCTAAGTTATATTTTGTTGCATTTCCTTGCCTCTCCATTCTTGCTATTGTATTTTGTGCATGTATTTCTCACTTACAGTTCATCTTATCATGTTTCATGGAGAAAAAATGGTAAATTAAGTATTTGGTATGCATCAACTCTATTTAGACTCTCCCATCTCCATTTTCCCTTTTCCCTCATTAGAGTGTCTTCACCCTTTTCTTTCTTTTTTATCACCTCACCTTAGCTTAGGTTTTCCCTTTTCATACATATTTCTCTTCCCCAGTGTCCCTGGAATCATAGAGAAGGATTAGATAGCTGCATTTCCCTCCTTAGGAGTATTTTATCATCGGGATTAGCTAGATAAACCATCCTTCTCTGGAGGTTTATCTCAAGTATAAAGTCCCACAACTTGGATGCAATCCCATGTTACCTAAAAACACCGATTACTCATCCATACATTCATGGAAAATTAGAGGGTGTTTTTTTTTTTTTTTTGTGATAATAGTTCTAGAAAGCCTCATGGGACCACTTTGAAGTCATATCTTTTACAAGTGTTCTATTACAACATCTTAGTGTACATTTCTATTTTTCCAAGTTTGATGTGATCTTGGTGAGATATTAAGCCTTTAGAGGCAATTTTTAACACATCTACTAACTCCACTTATTCAACCTACTAATTTTCTCATTTTTAGATCTTTCCCTTCATTCTTTCATCCATTTCTTCCTTTCCCTTCACCCTTCCATTTATTTTCATGATTCCACTTCATTCATGGCTCTTCATGGAGATCTTCCATTTTTCACATTTCAGTTCTTCTCCCCTTCACTTACAGCAATGGGATGATATCCCCAAAACAACCCTGATAAACTTGCCTCTTTTCAATGGAAATGGAGATCAATCTCCTATTGATCATATTAAGTACATAGTCAAACAATGTTCCATTCGTAATTCCATTGAAGAATTTTTTTGCACTAGAATTATTGTTCTATCATTCAGAGGCAAAGAAAAATATTGGTTTAGCAATTTGGCTCCACAATCCATTTCCACTTGGGATCAGTTGGGAGAACAATTCTATAATTGGTTCAAGGAAAATGTAGATGTCATTTTCCTCATGGAACATCTCAAGATACAATACAACGGGCTTCAATAGAATACATCTCAGATTTCAACATCAGATTCAAGAGGACTTGGCATAGAATTCCTCAAGAATTCAGACCCTCACAAGGTATGGCATTCTTGTTTTATTTGAGGGCCTTTGATTCTGATTTGGATGTATTGATACAATCTCTAGGAGGAAACACTCTTCCTCAAGCATTTGGCATTGTAATAATAGATGAGAAGAGTCTCATTTAGATGGATAAAGGAAATCCATTCGCATTTCTCCCCTTCTTCCATCTTCTTCCACATTCTCTGTGTCTAACAATGTAAGTAATCAACAACCCTTTTCTTAATGCTCATCTCCAACAAGTTTCTCCAACAATGTATGATGATTGTAAAACCATTAAATAATGGTATGATTTTGATTGGGAGGATGCAAAATTTATAAGTAGTGGGGGATTTTAGAAGAGAATTAGTTATAATCGGAGGAAGATGATCCACAAGAGGCAGAGTTGTTTGTAGAAGAAAAAAAAATTTAGACTAGCCTGCAAATATTTTCCTTCAAGAGGAGAGTCTGCATGTTGATCCCATCTATGGGATGGAATTTCAAAGAGATGGGAAAATAAAAAGGATTAGTCCATGCCCAATTAGATATTTAGCTAATCTAGAGCCAAAAATAGAGTTGCTTCTGGTCATGCTCATTTCAGAGCATGAGGATGAACTTTAAGCATGCCAAATGTCAGCAATAATGCCTCCCAAATACAAATATAGAGCAACTAATTGAGTTATTTTTTGTTTGTTGTCACTACTTTGAGGAGAAGGGTGGAAAACTAACTATAAGACAGTTCTTCACTTTATTAAAGACCATGTTCAATTCCAAATCAATTACATGGTCTAATTTTGTAAGAAAAAGAAGCTACTTCTCCATTCTTGTATCAAGCTTTGTTTGAGTTTCTTTTGCCTCTAGTTAGACTAGGTTAGTTTAAGTTTTTTTAGCAAAATAAGTGCTTGTGCACACTCTACATGTTTCCACTTAGAACATATATGATTTTCCTATTTGTACATAGTTTTTTGCCTTTGTTGTTGTTTCACAATCCATTTTGGAAGGAGTGTTCATGGTGAAAGAAAGGTGTTTGGGGGACAGCTTCATATGCTCATTCATCTATCCAAATAGATTAGTTTAAGGATGGAGAGAAACGTGTGATGAAAATATCAATCTAAAAAAAAATTCCACTCTCATAAAACTTAATTCATAAAATTATTATAATGAGAATGATCAATTCAAGCTTGATATATTAGCTCCAAGTCCAAACAATACTTTAGGAGGATTCAAGGGTGAGTGATTCATGTTTCAAATCAATTCCTAGATTTTTCACACCGAATCCATGCCCAATGGATGCTTTAAGGCCACTGATCTAATAAATCTAGTAGGTAGATTAACCCGTGAATCACCAAAATGTTATCCAATTTTTGACCCCTTGCAAATTGGCCAACTTTATAAATATGGAATAAGGCAATATGATGGAGCCTCAAAGAATAAATTGATGAAATAGGTAAATTTCATGTTTTGGGGCACTTGCATTTTTCTGGGGCATTCCTCTCCCCCTTATAGGCCTTAAAATTCCAAAAACTTAGAAAAATTTGTCAAAATGGGCTTAAAACAAAGTATCACGAGTTTTATGGAGTCTGGAGGAACAAGAGGAATTGTTCCTTTGTTCCTCTTGTTCTCTCGTATAAGCCTTCCACCACAGGATGAAGTGGATAGTGTTGTGTGAGTGGATTGGATATTTTGAGCACAAAAGAAACAATTCTTTAGAGTGAATGGTTCCCAACACTTTGGTTTATATTGCTGAATGAAGGACGAAGCAACGTGGTGTGGATTAAAAAGGAGATGTGGGTCTAGTGGAACCGAGAGTTGTGAGAACTAAAGGAATACATAGAACATTTTTTCTGGGAGTCATTTCTCTGCATCATTCAGTTGGATGAATCATGGAACCAAGGAACAAAGCAAGGGAGTTGGAGAGACAAGAAAAGTGGTGCACAAAGTGTTACAGATAATGCAGCCAATGTGGGTACAAAGACTTTAGGTGGAACAGTTCCGAAATTCCACCTAAAGTATGAATATCCGACCCATATAAAAATACCCCGCAACTAAATTGGGCCTAAATGGAATAAAGCATGAGAACCAAGTGAGGAGGGGAATAAACAATGTAGGTGGAAATAGAGCCACATGAACCATTGAAGCGGGGTGGAACTACTCCAAAGTTCCACTCGAGGTTCGATTCTCTGCCTACAAAGAATCAACGACCCTTACGCATACAAATAGGGCCTCACAAGCACAAAGGGAGTTGTTCCTCCCTTCCACAAGTTTCCACAAGTTCCCGGTCATCTGGTCCACCCACACCATAAGAAAAATACACTATTGTAGATTGTGAATTTGCACAAAGAACCCCATGTTCTTCTTGAGCCCCATAAATCCACATGGCCATATCTTTTTCTCCATAACTCCAAATTTGACAAAATTGGACTATTTTGAAAGATCTCTTCATCCTTTAGACAATGGAAGCTATAAATATTGAGGTAGGTGAGATTAGGTGGGTGAAAAATAGGAACTACACTCCATCATTAATAGATGTAGTTCTAGGTAGCTAAAAACCCATATTTGATGAAGTATGTTGCCCATTCTTTCTCCCGCAAGAAAAGTACCACGGGAATGGCCTTGTAGGGTACCCATTCTTAATTTCATAGATTTTATGCATGTTTTTGTGGTTGAAAGTGGAAATACGAGTTCTTTTTTTTTTTTCTCTCTCATCTTATATATAATGCACAAATCTCTCATTTGTGAGAGAGGGTGTTCTAAAATGTAAAAATAACTCTTCCAAAAATTTCCCGAGTAGTTGTGAGTTATATACCTTCATTTGACCTTGGAAATGTGTTCTTGTGCCTCTATTCTTCACATATAGTGGTATATTAATTTTTATTAGATACGGTAAAAATAGGGATTAGCTCCCAGGGGCCATTACAAGACGAGGAATAGAAAACAACAAGCAAGAAGGAAACGAAAAAGTCCAAGAAATGAGTTAAACATGCTTAACTCTTACAATTAAGAACCAAACTTTGTATTAAGGTGGGAAAACCAGAGAGAAGGAGAAATAGTCTCCAAAATAGAAAAACAATAGAAGTTCGCCAAAATTCTGCTAACAATCCAGAACCACAAGTTAATTTTTTGGAGATCCCCCACTGCTACCATCATGGCTATCTTTGATCACATCACCCTCAGCACCTTTGTCATTAATATCTTCCTCCAGCTCATCCTCGAATCTACTGATGCACAAGTTAAAGTTCCTTCTTTTAGTACCCTCCTCTATCCCTTCCAACCTATTGCTTAGCTTTTTGACCTGGTCCTCTAGCTCCAAAATTTCTACTTGGACTTCACCTAAGCAAAGGATAATTTTCTTGGAAGCATTGATGACATCCATCATTGTTTCCCTTTGACCAGCATTGGTTTCTTCCATCATTGAAGCACCCCTTATAAGTACTGGACCTTTCTGCTCAAATCCTCAAAACCCTTTAAATTACCATCCCGATTTATTTTTCTCAAGTGCTTGCTTCCCCATGACCTTCCTCACCCATTTCTTTACCAGAATCCTCCCCACAATTTTTCATTTTCCAGCCTTCATCTTAGTAAGGAAATATGCAAGAGTGAGGTCATCCTCATCCACATGCTCTTTCAGGGAAGAGGACAAAGTAGGTTTCCCATTTTCAAACATCAGAAGAATGATCCCTTCATGCAGAGGCATCTCCAATTTCTCCTGCTAGAAGCCATCAAAGAGTTAGTCAAAGACATAAACAGAAAGAAGGGGATGCTCACCATGACCTTATGGTGGAACATGTTTAGAAGGGTCAAGTGGTGAGTATAGATTTTCTATATTTTCCTTCCAGAGTGATGCACTTCATGATTTAAAGGCACACCTCTCCATATACCCGGAATGCACGACCTAGAAATACCATCCATAAAAAAGAACATCTTTCCTTGCCAACAAAGAACAACTCAATTTCCTATTCTCTGTGGGTTCTATCCTTAAAATTTTTAAGCCCATCCATTTTCATGTCATGGCTAGGGTGATGGTGGACTCAGAAACCTCAATTTCCATCCCTCTAACTTCAAACTTATCCTCTTTCCAAGATTTTTCAAAATCCTTAGATAGGGAGGGGTCGTGACCATGTAATTTGGCAATGAAATTACTGAAACCCCCAATCCTAAGCTTGTTCCATAGAGGCTGATTAAAAGCTTCAATGCTTTGGCTAGCAGGTTCAACTCTAATCCTATCACCCCCATTTTCACCAGACTGAGCTTCTTTTGTTTGCTACTAAAATTCAAAAAAGGACCTTCTTTTCGCACTAGCAGAAATCTTGGAAAATAAAATATTAAGTAAGTTATCGCCACCACAGGGCTCACTCATGCCAACATTATAAAACTTAGTGCCCTCTATCTCTACTAATGATCTCATTAATGTCTCATGGGTAATATATCAACTTTACACCATATCTTATAATCATTACAATTGATTCCATAATTGGCCATCTTATCCACACATTTTTTCCCTTGACGTAAGGTATGATTATAAGAAATGCTATCAATTTTTTTTGAAGTTTCCTTCACATCATTGAGGATATTACTAATGGCCCAATTAATGGAACCATGATTATTGAGGGAATTAATTAAGAGGAGAGAGTCACCTTCATCTGGATGTCCTTGAAACCTTTTTCTTTAGCCAGTAAAATCCTCCAAAGAAGAGCTCTAGCTTCGCCATGTTGTTGGTTTGGTGACCTAATGGTCCTACGTAGGCAAAAACAACCAATCTCCTTCACTATTCCTTATAATTCCCCTTCCCCCAGCAGGACCTGGATTCCCTTTTGAGGATCCATCAAAATTTAACTTAACAACATTTCCCTCAGGCCTATTCTAACTGGGTTATTTTTAGGAATGTGTAATTCCACTAGACCAAGGGTGAACTTGTCAAGAACTGTCTACTCACTATTCGGGCAGGGTTTCTTGACTTTACCTTTAAAGAGTTTAATGTTTTCCTTTATGGAATTCAAAGTTTTTCTTCTAAATTTCGAGAGAAGAGATTTCTGATCGCAGAAGATACCATCATTCCTGGCTTTCCATAAACCCCCAAAAATGAGGGAGGGCAATATTCCAGGCCCAAATCAAGATAGGAAAATGAAAGGGCTCTCCCATTGAAAGAAACAATCTTCAATCATCAAGGGCAGGATCCATTGGATATTGAACAAATCTAGAATATCAAAGAAAGACATCATGGGAGAAGGAACAATGAAGGAGGAGATGGTTGACATTTTCCTCCTCTTTCTTACAAAGAGAACATCTATTGGGAATCTTCATTCCCCTTTTCTTGAGATTTTCCATAGTCAAGATTTTATTTTGGGCCACCAACCGAAAAAGATATTAATCTTTGGGGTGAGATCCTTCACCCGAGTTTACCCCAATAGTCCTTGTGTAAATCATTCTTAGAATTTGACATGTAGGCTGATTTAACCGAGAAATTACTAGATTCTTCTTCTTTCCATTTGATGGAGTCCTCCTTGGTTTGGAACATGGGGATGTGGAAAGCCTTAAGTTTATTGTTGAGAACCCAAAAAGGTTAGATGTCGCCATCAAAATCTGAAGGAGGCTCAATGATTTCCCATCTGACAGAATCTTCCTAGATCCAAAAGTCCTAAATCCAAAATTTTCTAGATTCCTTGTAGTATTGAGAAACTTCTTTCCAAAAATCCAAGTTAGCTAAGGGGGAATCCTCAAGCCAATTATCAAACCAAAAACTGATTCTAGAGCCCTTGCCAATTTCCCAAATCGTACCTTTGGATAAGATTTCTTTAGAGGCCACAAAGGAATTCCAGAAAAAAGACCCTCTAGGGAGGTTATTTTGGTTAAAAAGGATTCCATTCTGCCTATATTCCGCAAATATTTCATCTTTATAATTTGCACCCAAAGACCTTCCTCTCTAGCAATCCTCCAACCAACCTTGGAAATTAAGGCCTTATTCATAAGAGAAATGTTTTTTAGCCCCAATCCTCCACATAGCTTAGGTTTAGTAACTTTATCCCAAGCCACAAGAGGAAATTTGAACTTCTCACCAACTCCCATCCAGAGGAACCTCTTTTGGATTTTCTCTAAGGCTTCCTTAATTTTAGCAGGAGCATGAAAAGAGACATCACATAAATGGGAATGCCTTGAAGGGAGCTTTGGAGCAGTTGAATTTTACTAGATTGAGAGAGAAAGAGACCCTTCCAAGATGAGATTTTAATATTAACTCTATCCAACAAAGCATTCCAAACCATGAGATCAGGCTTCTTATGGATCAGGGGCATACCTAGATAAGAATCTAGAAAATTTTTAATTCTACAACCCAAGATGCAAGCTAATCTGGCTTGAACCTGATTCTCCACATTTATGAAAAAGAAAGAACTTTTATGGAAGTTAACCATCTATCCAGAAACCTATTCATAATCATTAAGAACCTCCTTAAAATTTGAGGCCTCATGGACAGAGGCCTTACCCATCATAAAATTATCATCCACAAACTGATTGAGATAGATGGAGGGAAGACCATTTGATATTTTAACACCCTAGATGCAGTTGGAAGCCATGGAAAGTTGACATATTCTACTCAGGGATTCATCCATTATGATATAGAGAAAGGTGAGAGAGGATCACCTTGTCTCAACCCTCTACCAGCTTGGAAAAAATCTTCTGGTTTGCCATTGACCGAAACCAGAAACCAACGGTGAAAATGCATGTCATAATCATATTAACCAAAAAGTTATCAAAACCCACCTTTAGCAGGATGGCCTAGAGGAAAGACCAATTTATCCTATCAAAGGATTTATGCATATCCAACTTAAGAAACATAGCCAATCTACCAGAGATTTCAATGGAGTGGATGGCTTCTTGAATCACAATAATGTTATCAGTAATTTGTCTTCCAGAACAAAAGCCCCTGATTCCTAGAGATGAAGTTGGGAAGAACCATCCTAATCCTCCCAACTATGATTTTAGTCAAATTTTATAACTGGTGTTGCACAAGATTATAGGTCTGAAATCCTTAACCTCCTTGGCTCCAAAAAATTTTGGCACCAGGAAATAAAGGTGTTATTCATTTTCCTCAAGAGATGACCATTATTGAAAAACTCTTGGACCATTTCAATGACATCGTGTTTAATCACCTCCCAGAATTTTTGAAAGAAAAAGGAAGGGAAGCCATCCATCCCTGGAGATTTATCAGGTTCCATATCAAAGATCATGAAATGGATTTCCTCCTCCGAGGGGATCCTTAAAATATCTCTATTCTCAAGAGGGGTGATTACTTTCTAAAAATATCCAAGACTTTGTTCTGAACCAACTCCTCCGACCTCTGCCCCTATTTGAAGAGCTCCTTGAAGTAATTTATTATAGAGGCATTGATGTCCCTACTATCCGTAAATGACTCCCCATTTTCACCTCTTATTTCATTAATCTTTAGGATATTGGCTCTAGAAGTAGCAGAGAAATGGAAGAATTTAGTATTCCTATCCCCTTCCTTAAGCCATTTGACCCTAGATTTTTGTCTCCAATACACCTCTTCTTTAGCCAAAATTCCATGGTAATCAGCCAGAGTTTTTGTTCTTGATCCTTGAGAACCGATTAAGACCAACATTCTCCATAAGTTCCTCAATATTTCTAAGATCTTCAGCAATTCTACTTTTTTCCTGGAAAATATTTCCAAAAGTCTCCTTGTTCCATATTTTAAGATTACTTTTGATGTGCTTCAGTTTAAAACACAATCAAGTTGAAACCCCATGAAACTAGATATCCCACCATTCTAGAATCTTGTTGTAAATATCTAGATGGTCAAAACCACATCTTTTCAAATATGAAAGGCCTAGCTTTTTTCAGATGATTCATTCCCAAATCAAGAAGAATGGGATTATGATCCAAGCCAATTTTGGGAAGGGTTTTTAGAGAATAAATTTGATTGATCATACAAAGATGGCTTACCACAAATCTGTCCAATCTTATCTGAAGGAGCTCGATGATCTTGTCCTTTTTTTACCCAAGTAAACTTGGATCCCTCTAAATCTAAGTCAAATAAACTATTATTGGCTAGGAAGTCAGCTAAATCTTCCATACTTTCAGAATAAGAGATCAAACCCCCTCTCTTTTCATAAGGGGAAATGGGGTTATTGAAGTCTCCTCCAACTATCCAATCTTTATCATTAAACAGTTTTTTAAAGCTAGAGAGATCCTTCCAGAAATTTCATCTTTCACTAAGTTTATTGGGAGCATAAATGTTAGAAACATACTAGGATTTTTTCGAGATGATTTCCGTGAAACTCATAACCACATGACTAGGGGAGGAAAGGATCAAAACTCCATGAACTAAACTATGATCCCACATAGTGACAACACCTCTTGAGGCTCTAGAGGAGCTACATCCTTCCTAGTGACGATCTTTCCAAATTTTCTCCCCACCTCTTTAAATCTATCCATGTTCATTTTGGTTTCTTGGAGCATGAAAATATCTGATTTAGCTTTAACTCTAAGATCCTTAGCAATTATGTGTTTACTGGGATTATTCAAACCCCTAATATTCCAAGAGAGGAGGATCATTTACCATTTATTATTACGGAGAAGCAAATTCCCAGAGTACCCTGAATACCAGCTTCTACTTCCCTCATGGAGTTAGTCTCCCTTAATTCCTTATTAATTTTTCTACCCATAGGAGTTGAGTCCTTACCAACATCAGCTCTGAGGTGCTTTGTGTGACTGGTTTAGATTTAATAACTGGGGTCTTGGGAGAGACCACTAGTTTGTAAGTATTAACAACAAAGTCCGCAAGAATTCCAAAGCCATTAGACATGGGTAATAGTTCTTCTTGTCTCTGACCAAAGGAGCTTTGACCAATGGAAGAAACTTCATCTAACGATGGTCCACAGGCCACTTGCAGTGCAAGAGCATTACCTTCCGAAACTTGGTTGGCCCCTTCCCCTGATTCAGAATCCCTCCTCAAATTCCATGTTTTCATTTTCATTCTCATTCTCATCTTCAGCTTCAAAGTTATTGGCTTCAAGGAAACCGGAGACCACCAGTTCCTTGTAGGGGGTGTTATGATGACTCAAGGGAATCACTTCTTTGACCACCTTCTGGATGTTAAGAGGATCCTTTGTCTCTACAAATTTTCCATTTTTTCCAATCAACCTCCATTCCTTTGCCTCCTTATTATTTGTCTTTTTTGGACCGACAACGGGATCAATTTTTTTCTTATGAAGAGAAAATTCTGTGATCATGACCCACCTGTTTACATTTTCTACAAGAAAAGGGGGACGAATCATAATCAAATCTCTGTAGCCAAACCCCTGCAAAAGACAAGAGTTTGATATTAATTTCTAAGGGAGCATCTTGACCCATATTGACACAGAATCTGGCGTGGGTTAATCAATATTTAGCCTTAATGACCGGATCTAAAGCTATCGGCTTACCCAGATTTTAGCAATGCCAATAAGGACTTCCGCTCCCAAAAATCTAGGGTAAGCCCAGAAGGTTGACCTAGATAGGGAACTCGAGAGACAGATGTCACAAACGAGTTAGTAGCTAGTTCCCATTTCTGAACAACCACATGATATTTTCCAATAAACCAGGGGCCTCCAGAAAGAATCTTTGCCACCTGATCTTTGCTAGGTAAAGAAACAAGGAAGAAACCATTTGTATAAGTGGAAACCTCAACATTTCTATTAGACACCCAATGTTTCTTGACCCAACCCCTAAAGTAGTCAATTTTTTTTGTAGAGCCAAGGAATTTAGCAAAGATAGCATTTTCCATGGAGGCTTTTTTTCTTTCCAAAAGAGTCTTAGGGATTTTGAGGGATAAGTTACCTTTCTCTTTAGTCGGTTATAGCCCTCCAAAATTTCCTTGTCCAAGATTTTTCTGACCAAACGTTCATCCCACGTGCTTGAAGCCCCATCCTTTTCCTTATTGTCCTTGGGAGCAGCAATCATGTGATCGTTTACCTAGTGTAGGGTCCATGCGATCTGTTGCTCTATCCGGCCCATTGGAGATTCTCACTCAAAACCTTCATTTGAAATTTCAAACATATTGGTGATGATCTTTCTTAGTTTACTCCATATAGTGGTATATTAATAATTTGAAAGAAATAAAATCTTTGTTTTGTGGTGTTTCTCAACCCTAACTTATATTTTGTTGCATTTCCTTGCCTCTTCATTCTTCTTGTTGTATTTTGTGCATGTATTTCTCACTTACAGGTTCATCTTGTTGTGTTTCATGGAGAATAGATGGTAAATTAAGTCTTGGGTATGTGTCACCTCTATTTTTCCTCTCCCTTCTCCATTTTCCCTCTCCCTTTTCCCTCATTAGAGTTTCTTCACCCTTTTCTTGGTTCTATCACCTCCCCTTAGCTTAGGATTTCCCTTTTCTATGCATCTTTCTCTTCCCCTAGTCCTTTAGAATCATAGAGTAGGATTAGATATCCATATTTACATCCTTAGGAGTATTTTATCATTAGGATTAGGTAGAGGAACCAACCTTCTCTAAAGGTTTGTATCAAGTATCAAGTCCCTATAAACACAAACTAATGCACTTTAGGTAATTATTTAGTCCTGATTACATACTACTATTCATATGATTCCTAAGTGAGAAAAGTAATAATTAATCCATGTCTTTGGCCACCTTTTGTCACTTCTCTTGGTATTACACCTTTACTTTCTTAGTACACCTTTTTATATCTCAACATTTATCATCCTGGACACCAGCACCCAACGAAGATGCCAACGATAGGTGCCCTCATCCCCTCTGGGCACCCCTGAACTCGGATACCTTATTCACATATTTTAGGTCATTTCTATCCGTTTGAGCATATTATATTTTTTTAGTTGGCCTTTTTATGGTTAATTAAAAAATTCAAGAAAGGGAATAATATAAATATAAATTTATGTGATCATAATAAAGGACCAAACACTAAGAATTAGTTATCACCACCTAAGGTTGCATCCATCAAACATCTAAGAGCTCCATTGCATCCATCTAGCACCATCCAAGGGACACAAGGGATGGTTATTTTGCATACACTTCATAGGAGGGAATTTCATTCTATTCCATGCACACATATATTACATTTCTTTACATCTAGCTTACTTTTATCTCTATCAAGTTCGTTCGATACCACAAGTGCCGCCTAGGGCACGATTCCTCACACACACATATAACTACATTGGGTATGAGATGTAGTGCAGTGCTCAGTTGTAAGTTCACCATTGTGATATTTTAGGATATTCTACCCCTCATTTTAAATCTTTCATTTTAGGATTTGATGTCTATTTGAGGGTTTTATAGGTCAATACTTCATTGCAGGTTTCTAACGACTTTGGCGATCACTGTGTGACCTCATAGAAATAAAATGAGAACAAAAATGAACAACTAGTGACCACTCAGAGGAGGTTTTCTAAGTAGTTATGTAGACCCAGGAACCTAGCAATAGGCCTAGGGCACCCATAGGTGCCCCTGTTCCTCTCTAGGCTACCCAGACTAGCTTATTCTTCTAGATCTACATTTTTTTGGGCTTTAGTGCGATGGACAGTGCTTTGTATTTTCTAGTTATCTAGTTTTGTACACCTCTCGAGATCTCTATGAATCAGCTAATACTTCTTACCATCTATTTATACTTAGGGTTTCATGTATTGTGGATTAGTTTGCTTGGGTTAATTTTTGTACTTCATTGTTACATTCATTTACTACTACAATAGAAATTAGATTAGGAATAAAATTCACATTTAGCTTAATCATTTTGGTATAACATAATTTTACTTCTTTATCTCTTCATGAGGATCAAATAACTTTCACATCGATGAGTTTCCTTCTCAAGAAATGTTAGAGCATTACCCCCCTTATATATTTAGGTTTGTATCAACAATATCGGGGTCAAGCGTGCCTTAGTAGATAATGGGTCTAGCTTCAACATCTGTAACATATATTTTATTCAACATTTAGGCCTTTCTAAAAATTATTTATCTCCTTCATCAGTTTTTATTTGTGGATTTGAAAATATTTTTAAGTGTGTCCTAGGCACCATTGCTCTCCCTGACAATGTTGGTATGTGTACAATCACTATTCCATGTCATGTCATGCCCAATAAGCTCAATTATAATATTCTTCTTGGTAAGCCTTGGATCCATGCCATGCATGGGGTCCCCTCTACTCTACATACTCGCTTAAATTCCATTATTAGGGAATTTTTTATGATGTCTTGTCTCGACCCATCCCCTTTTACATATTTCTAATCTTTTGAGAAATCCAACAATACTCCTTGTTCTTCTACTTCTACTCAAGAATTTTCTAAATATGGGCTAGGATATGAATATTTGCACTTTGTAATGGCTTCTTTGATATGAGCTTAGGTCAATAAGAACATGGTTTCATAGTACTTTGGGATCTTCCCACATGATCTCACAAGTTTGGATTGGGATATCATCCTCCACCTCTCCCTCCTTCATGAAGCCTATACTACCTTACATACTTCTTCACTTCCTCTTGTACATCCAGAACTCATCAATGATGTTGCCTCTACTACTTGGGATAATTTAGAAATTTTTTCTACCGATGATGCTCTTCTAGAACACATGGGTGTTTATGATTAATTCACTTCCTTTCACCATAAGATATGTCTCCATCGTCCCTCAATTCTTACTTTGGAGAGTCTCGATACACTTTCTCGATGACTTTGATCCTTTTGACACTATTCCTAATGATCCATATATTAAGGATCAATAATCTCTTCTCAATGAGGAGACCATCTAATATAACCTTGGTACATATGAAAATCCACACATAATTTTACTAGCAACCTCTCTCATGCCTAATGAACAAAAAGATATCAAACAAGTACTTCATGATTTCTTTGACATTTTTAGATGGGACTATAATAATATGCCATGTATTGATCCATCTATTGTGATGAATAATATTGTTCTTAACCTTGGTGTAAAACCCATCCAACAAAAAATCCACAAAATGCACCCAAAAATCGAGCTCTTAGTCAAAGAAGAAATCCAAAAATTACTCGATGTTGATTTTATTCCCATTGTTGATTACCCTGAATGGGTGTCTAATATTTTACCTATTATGAAGCCGATGGACGGGTCTATTATTGCAATGACTTTCACGATTTAAATAAGTCTTTCCATAATGATAGTTTCCCATCACCTCATATTGATGTCATCATCAATTCCACACCGGATATGATATCCTATCTTTTATGGATAGCTTTGTGGGTTACGACCAAATCAAAATCAACCCAACTAATCAAGAGAAGACCTCTTTCACCACACCATGGGGAATGTTTTGTTACATTGTCATGCCCTTTTTCCTTAAAAACTTCGGGGCCACCTATCAACGTGCAATGAATCACATATTTCATGATTACATTCACAAGATTATTAAAGATTATGTTGATGATATCTTGGATGAATCCCAACATTGTTCCACCCATGCCTAAGATCTACAAATGCTATTTAAATGCTTATACCAATATAATGTACTCTTGAATCCAAAAAATGTGTTTTTGGGGTTACAACTGAAAACGTATTAGGTTTATTATCTCACAAAGTGGCATTGAAATAGATCCTAAAAAGATTAAGGCCATTGTTGGCATGCCTCCACCTAAAATTTACATCAAATATGATCATTACAAGGAAAAATTTAAGCAATCATCTGGTTCATTACACATCTTGTTGATAAAACTCAACCATTCACACATCTAATGAAGAAAGATACTAAGTTCATATGGGATGATCAATTCCAACAAGCATTTGATGACATAAAAGCATATCTTTTAAATCCACTTGTCTTAGTCCCTCCAATGGTTGACCAACCTTTCTTATTATACATTTCCACCACATTTCATGCCTTAGGAGCCTTGTTTGCACAACATGATGGCTCTCAATGTGAAAGGGAAATCTATTACATCATTTGAAAACTACTCTCTTATGAATGAAACTATAATTACATCGAAAAGCTATGGATCAACTCTCATCTTTATCACGGAGAAAATTACATTATTATCTTTTTAACAATGAGGTACATATCATCACAAAAGTAGATCCATTATGATACCTATTGTCCCACACACATCTATCGGGATGTCTAGCATGTTGGGTTATGCTTCTTACCAAATTTGATTTCAATTTTATACCATAGAAAGAAATTAAAGGTCAAGTCATAGCAGATCAATTAGTCATGCGACACTCGATTCTCGATGTATCTCCTATCTCTGATTCCTTCCACGATGATTTCACTACTTATAATATCGATTTTGATACATGGACAATGTACTTTGATGGGTCTCATTTTCACTCTGGTGTTGGGGCTAGGATAGTTTTCATCACCCCACATGGTGATCCACTCCCCTTTGCATATCAATTAGGGTTTTCTTGTATAAATAACATCGCTAAATATGAATCCCTCATCCTCGGCCTTCTCACCACTCGAAAACTCCTTATTCATAACCTATGCATACATGGTGATTCCCATCTCATCATAAATCAAGTAAATGATACATATAACACAAAAGAGGAACACTTAATCCCATATAATACACTTTTCAAAGATCTCTTAGCTATGTTTGAGTCCTAATCTATCACTACCATCCTCACAAGGACAATTATCATGTGAATGCCATGGCTAATGAAACATCACTTATCCCCTAAGATATTACCAATGAGCAAGTCAAATTTATCATTAGGCACTTACCACATCCTTCCACTTCGACTCTACCTCTAGAGGCTTGCATTGTCACGCATAGTCACGAAAACCCCGAATGGTTTACTCTAATTTATAACTTATTATATACACAAACCATTCCTAAAGATATGTAACCTCGTGAAGCTCATTTGAATATCCATGAACATAAATTTGAACTTCTACAAGATTGGAATTCACAATATCTTGCTAGTGTAAATCCTAACATGAATATCTCGCAACCTCATGAAAATAAAATACATATATGAAGAAAAAAAAATGCCATCTACTTTTATGAATATTCTATGAACATGCATTTGAACTTCTAAAAGAGTGTAATTCACTAGATCTTGTTAGTGTAAATCAATCTTCCTATTTTACAAAGTTATCTTCTTATACCAACCAAAAAAATCTATGCACTTAGACTCACTATCAATATTTGAACCCATTATTGAGTTACACAATTCCATGATGAATGCTTCATTATTCAACTTCGCACCATATTTAGGCTTCAAATCTTCTCATGCTAGGGATATTTTAACACATGATCTTGCATCATCATGATCATCTTTTCCATGCAAAACCTCAAATAAATTCTAAATATGTTGACCACCATTAATCCTATGCATCCTACTCAACCGATACAATATCCAAAAACTCTTGAATTATGGTGTATAATTACTCCGACCATATGACATGTTGACCAAATATGATGTTTCTCTTACTCAAATTTCCATATAATATCTCAAAAACCTTACAAAAACTCTATTAAATGTGTACGATCATCACTAATATAGAAATGATACTCCATCAAGATCTTTATGTCTTATTTTTTTGCTTTTGGGAGTATGAGTGAATGTTATATGCACAAATATGGAAGCAAAATAGAGTTTTAGTATTATGATTGAGCCTTATTTTGTGGTTGTAGTGTATAGTTATTTACAAAATCAACAACTAACATAATGGTACGAAGAGGAAATGTGTCATTTCATAACCTTAATTACTATCTAACCATCAATATTTGTGTATGTACCATGTATAATCACACACCATATTCTCTCGAAATATAGTCATAAATTTTGATACACTTATTTATTTAATCACTAATCCACACCCCTTTCCATCTTTTCCATATTTTGAAGTATATGCCAATCACTTGTATGTCCCAAAACTAACTAGTTCATATCTAGTATGTGTATTATATTTTTGTGTAAAATTTTGTAATTGTTGCAAACCACCATAACTATCATAGGTTTCGTCCAAACATGATTTATTAAAGAAAAACACTTTATATGAAATCTCTTTTTGATTTAAGTGGAAAATTTATCATACACTCTTGCAAAATATTATCGGTATGCAAACTAACACATTTATAATAGAAAACATCATAATGCATAGAAAATTCAATATAGATATTATAACAATAAGTATTGCACAAGTGATTAATGTTAACATAAAAAGGTTTCCTAATTTCAAAATACCTTTTAATTATTTTTATATTGGGATAGTCTTATTATCCAAAATACCCCTAGGTTATTTCAACAACCCGTATCTTCATTTTTGGACTTGGGTGAATTTGTAGTTGTTTGAGCTCGAGGATTTCATCCTTTAAGATTTTTGGGTTTTTCAGGTTTCATTTGCATTGGAGCATGGTGACCCAAATACATGTTCCCTATCATATGTTTTCCACCCCCAAAATCTCAGCTTTCCTTTGCTTCGGGTTTTCTAACTTGCAAAACAGGTCAAATTTTTGCCCCTTGTTTTGGGTTTTGAACTTACTCACATCATAACATATCAACCTAATTACATGATCCATGTTATGTTTTCCCACTTTTGAAACCCGACGGTATTCAATGATATGGATTTTCAAGTTCCTTCGACATCGGAACATCGCGACACATTTACATGTCATATGTTGCTTATTTTCTCGATCCTAAAACATGATTTCATTTGTGTCCAGTTTTGGGTCAACAACATCATCACAAGTCAACAATGCATCATGTAATTTAACCTTTGATTCCTAAAAAGAACATTCCTTTGTGTTGGACTTTGTAAGGTGCTCGACAAGTGTAGTCTCCCAATAGTGTTTTGGGCTTCACAAGGTGCAAATCAGGGTCAAAGTATTGATGATCTTGTTTGTTTGTGTTGGGTTTTAGGGTATGTCATGAATCTTGATTTGATGGCTCAAGCACTTGCATTTATTGAAGTACGACACCCTGAATTTCAAATGACCATGACTTTTTCCCCGTAGTTATGATTTTCTCAAAATTAGACTTTTTGGAAAGGTCTGATCATGTACTACACTATGGAAACTAGATTTATTAATTTTAATGAGGTTAGGTTAGTAAAAATGAGGAAATATAGTCACCACATTAAAAAACATTTTTAGATTGCTCAACTACCAAATTTGATGAGGTATGGCAACTTAGCTTCTCTAGCAAGCAAAATGACATGGGGGAATGGGTTTGGTAGGGTTCTCATGATTTTTAAGGCATTCAATGTAGTTTGTTGATGGTTGAAGGGAGAAATTTTAGTTTCCTTCTCTTTTCTCTCCTCTCTCTTTCCCATTCTACTATATAATGTAAAAATCTCTCATTTGAAAGGCAAATGTTCTACAATTGAAAAGGAACTATGTCAAAATTGTTCTGAGTAGGCTGCAATAAAGGCAACCTTATATGTGGAGAATATAAGGTAAAATGTTGTTTTGGATTTGTGTAACTCATATTTGGCCTCTCCCTTCTCCATTTTACTTCTCCCTTTTCCCTCATTAGAGTGTCTTCACCCTTTTTCTTGGTGTTATCACCTCCCTTTAGCTTAGGATTTCCCCTTACATGCATCTCTCTCTTCCCCTGGTCCCTTGGATTGTTATAATAGGATTAGATAGTTGCATTTCTAACAGTAGGATTAATTTAGCATTAGGATTAGGTAGAGGAACCAACCTTCTTTGGAGGTTGATCTCACTTTGCAAGTCCCACACTTGTGAGATCATCCCATGTTAGCAAAAAGTAGGGATCTATAACAAGAAAATCCTAGGGTGCTACTTTTTATAACAAATCCTCTTTAAACTTGTTAAAAAAATTGTTTGTGTCATATTTAAAAAACATTTAAGATGTTATTTATGGTTTGATAGCCAATTCTTCAATTTTAAATGTCTTTTTCATTAGGTGAATACCTTGTATTAGTTTTCTATAATTCTTCAATTTTGGATTTTAAGTTTTCAACTATGTTTGTCTTTTTGTGGGAGTCTACCAAATAATACCCAAAATTCATTTTTATTGGCATCCTCAAAAAATTCATGTATTTTAATAGCTTTCAATAGTGTTTTTATATTTATTTTAGTGTACTACTTATTTTTTGATTAAATAGTATTTCTCTATTTCTTTACTTAATATCTAGTTGATGTAATAACATGTCGGGAGTATTATTATCTCTAGCACGTGAAGTAAGACCTACTACTAGTTATGCATTCATTAGATTTTTTACAATATATATTTCACTATTGTTCTATATGTTCTTAGACCGGGGTCTTCATAGTGGGTTTAAACTTAATATTTTCACTATTTCAATAAATAATTGACATCTTTATTTTATCATTTAATTCATTGAAAAATTATTTCCGTATCTTATAAGATTTTATTCTACAAGTGTGTTCACCACTCTTATCACTCATTTAGTTTAGAATATTTTCATTAATTTCAAGTAAAATCCTAGGTATTTTACACAAATTTCTAATTGGTGATCTCAATGGTAAAGTTGGTTGAACATCAAGTAAATATTATTCATTTCCTATATGTTGTTCATCTTCATAATTTAGTAAATTTTGTGTGTTTTTAATAGGTTGATCATTTGGTATAACATATAAGTTTAAATTTGGAATTGCATCATCATTCATTGAAGCTTATATTGGAAGATATGTGTGTGTACCCTACCGATTTAGGTACTTATTCAAGTTTTGAAGGTATATGCAACAAAAATGGGAGTATCTCTAAGGCGAGGGGCCTTAACCCTTGAGATAAATCTCTAGAATAAGGTTGAATCCTTTCCTTTAAAGCTCTAGATTAACCAATACTCTAATCCAACTAAAAACTATGTGAATTTAAGGGTGAAATGTTACTGAAATTTAATGAGAATGGTGATACACCAGATTATGAAGGGATTGGTCTCTTTGATATCAAGAAAAAAAGAAAGAACATAGTGATAAAGGGGATAACAAGAGCCACAATCCACACTACATTCTATCATCCTTTAATCCTTTGTATAAATGACATAATGGACTGAAATTATGTAGATATAATTCATACACATCATATAATAATATAAGAGAAAGGTAAGATGTAATAACACAAGCCAAATGATAGATATGAATCACAATCAACTAGATATTATTGCTTAAGAAATACATAATATCTCATAGTAATTAGAAGGAAATGATTGCATTACATAGTTCAACACAAGGTTACGCACATACTCGAACACTCAAAAACCAATTAGGTAAATTTTCTTTTCATTAAAGAGAGGATGGTCTCACTTATGAAACTCATTAAATTTATAGAAGGATAAGAGATGAGAAGGGATCTACATATGCAAAGGGAGATGCTTAACTTGATTTACCCTTCCAAACTACCCCAGAATTGGCTCAAAAGGTAATCCCCAATCTCATGATGATCCACACCCATGGGGTGCCTTGACTACAAGAAAACCTTTAGATATTTTCTATGTGGATGATCTCTAACTTAGATTAATGAATTCCCATGAAATCAGGGGAGATAGATAAAGAGTGAGTTACAAATGTCTATTTTTGGTCATAATCATGCTTTAGACCACTAATAACAACTCATTTCTTGTTAAACAAACCATTCAAACCTTTATATTTTTTTTTTTGGGGGCGGGGGGAAGGAGGAGAATATACCATCCCAGAAGCATCATGAGATAAAAGGAATCAAACAAAAGCATTTGTAACTGATTTGGGCATCAATCGATTGAGAAAACAACTTAAAATGACCCAAAATTTTGTCATTAAAATATCCCAAGTATCTTCATAATTCTTCTCAAAATTTATCCTTGAGTGAATCCTCTAAAAATTATTCTAATGATATTGGTCTCATGTCAAACAAAGATATGGATAAAAATATATGAGCAAAAACTAGTCCCATGTTTGAGTCACAAACTCATATCTAAAAACAATTGTGGGCCCCAAATTCAGTTATTTGATCCTAAATTTTTTATCATTATCCAAAACTACCTTTAATGTCTATATTTTCTCAATACATTTCCAACGATGCCAATTTTTCTCAATTTTGTGGTCCCCATCAAAAGTTATGATATTTTGAATATTTTTGTCAAAATCATGAAAATACTTTGTAATGTAGGTTTTCAAAAACTTCATAGTGCAAATTTTGGAATATTTCATTTTGTAGACCCACTATTTCGTAATGTGTACTACTTCTCCTTTGATTTATGGACTACTTTTTGTATTTTCACATTCATGCAGATTTTGGATCTTTCTACAATTTGAATCCTTTGAAGTGTGGATGTTCAAATCATTTGAAGTGCACATCCACTTTTCTATGAAGTGTAGATCCACTTTGACCCATATAATACTCTATGTATTTTCACTTTTGTATGAATTTTGGCTCTTTCCAAAGATTTTTCAAGCATTGCATGGAAATTCTAGTTTTCGATTTTAGGCTTCAGTAGAATTTGAGGATGCCACGGATTTTTAGGATTTTGTGAAATTTTAGGAACCCGTGGATTTTTCAAATATTCTCTAGAATTTGATGAGGACACAAATTTTTAGGCTTGCATGGAATTTGAGGAGGCCACAAATTTCAAGGCTTCGTGGAATTTGAGGAGGCTATAGATTTTAAGGCTTCCATGGAATTTGAGGAGGATACAAATTTCAAGTATTCCATGGAATTTGAGGAGGACACAAATTTAAAGCTTCTATGGAATTTAGGAGTTCAAAATTTCAAGGATTCCATGGAATTTAAGGAGGCTATGAAATTTTTAGGCTTCCGTAAAATTTTTGGGGTCTATGGAAAACTAGACTTACATACATATTTTTGCTCAGAGATCTTCATTACAAGTGGCATGCACCTCAGTTCTCCTTGGCACATTCACTTGGTCATTGTTTCCTCATGCATGCCCTTACGCACTTCCCCTTCTTTCCTTTCCCATTTTCCTTTTCCTCTTTGTTCCACTCTTACCTTGTGCACATCTTCTATGCATTCACCTTCTTCCTAGCACTATTCATCCTGCATGTGCCTTACACTTTCTTCAATCAGCTAAGTCCTTGGCCCTCTCGCATGTGCCCCACACATTACCTTGTAATAGTTGTGCCTTGACCATATGTTCTCCACTCATCATTTTTCCTCATTTCCCCATGTGTGCATGTTTGTGCACCCTCCTTCTTCTTCCTTCTTCCCATGCCTCATTCTTCCATGTGCATATCTTTGTGCCCTCCTCTACACCATTTCCATGCCACATCATTCTCTACACACTTGAGTGTGCCACATGCAACTAGTCCAAGCATGCACACAAACAACAGGGCACAAATCCTTGCAAAAATCAATGAGTGACACATGGTAGAAATGAAAAGAACATTTGCACATTTGGTTCATCCTTTTAGCCAATCCATGCATGTGCCACATGTGTTGCTTGCGTGCATGATGCATGACTATGACTCTAAAAAAATTGAACATATATATATTTTTCTACAAAGCTCTAATCGTGCGTGCCTAGTCTCAATCGATAGATTACTAACATAGGCTATAGTGCTAGACATTTCAAATTCAAATTCTTGGTGGATCTGGTAGGTGAGAAATGGGAAAACATATTTCTGGGCATTAATGAGTAGATCTAATTGCTCCAACCACCCTATTTGATCTGATCCACCTCTTTCCTTCTCCAACATGCCAAACAAACTTGGGGAACATTTGATAGATTTTCAGGGATTTACAAGGCATTGAATGCTTCTTGTTGGTGGTTGTATTTCAAATTCAGATTTTCCCTCCTTCTTCTTCTTCTTCCATGAATTCATCTATAAATGTAAGAGCTGGGCTCATTGTTAATGTTGGACATTTTGGATCCTTACACACTTTTTTAAGGACTTCATATTTTCTATATTTTGAGTCACAGACCTCTAGATCTAGCTCATGCATGTGGATATCACCTCTTTCACCATTGTAATAGCTCTTGTGCATTTCTGAAGTAATGGAAGCATCATTTTGTGACTATTCTCTATCCTAAGTGTGTTTGTATTCCTTCTTCTTGCCTTTTCTTTTACATTGTGTGCTTGTTGTGTCATTCTACATCCCTTGCAGTTCCCTTTTTAGTTGTGTTCCATGAAACTGATATGGTAAATGTGTTTTAGTTGTGCTACACATGCCTAGCCTTCTTTCACACCTTTCCCTTCATTTTCACTCGGAATAGATAGTGTTCATCCCTCTTTTTCTGTGTTATCACCTTTTAGTTATAGTTTCCTTTCATGTTATCCTTCTATCCCTGGTCCCTTGGCATTGTTAGCTTAGCTTTCCCTTTCAACACTAGGAGTAGTAGTAGTAGTAGAAATAGATAGAGGAACCACCTTCTCTGAGAGATCCATCTCAAGCATGCAAGGTCCCACAACTTGGAGATGGTTCCATTGTTGTCTCAAATGACTCGATCCTTCCAGATCAGACATGGGTGCAAGTTTGAATGACCAACAGTTTTTGGCATGCCCGGTGGGACCAAGAAGTGAAAAAGCTTAAATTTCATATTGCTAAGTTTTGGTGTGTGAACTTAGTATTTCCATCCTTTGGAGGCTTATTTCAACACATCTGATGACTCCCAACATTTCCAGAGCTCTTTTTTTAGTCTTGAGTGCCTTTTATGAGAAGAGTGCATACTAGATAGAGTGTTGCAGCTGAAAGGATCCTTTGAATACCTCCAACTTTCACCAAAAACACATGCAACAGATCTTCCATGCATGCATCCATCCCCATCTCCAGTGCATGCACACACTCTACTCCTCCTCAAAATAGACAAGCATGCCCTGTCATGGCACTTCAACCTCCTCATCCTCCAAGGAACTTTCTAGCTTCACTTGGTGGAAGCCCACTCAATCTCAATGCTCAACATGATATGCCAAATGGCCACGCTCAAAAGTATTCCATACTTCATGGGAGAAAATCAAGTCACCCCTATTGAACACATTCAAGATGTGGCCAATGTATGCTCTATCTATTTGATTACACATGATGATGTTGTTGTTAGGTTGCTTATAACCTCTTTCAAGGGTAAAGCACTCCAATGGTACCATGGCCTAAGACCTACATCTATTACTACCTAGGATGAGCTTGGAACAACTCTTTGTAATTACTTTGAAGATAAATCAGATCATTTATCATTGGTGGAGCAGCTGACTACAACAAAGTGTGCACCCAATGAGTAGATGACTGATTTCAACATCAATTCTAGAAGACTTGGGATAAAATTCCTCAAGTGGTAAGGCCTACATCCCAACATGCTTTCTTGTACTATCTAAGGGCTTTGAATAGTGACATTTTAGTCATGATTCAATCCATGGGAGGTAGAACCTTACCTACTGCATACATACAACATTGCAATAAGGGCAAAAAAAGTCTCATTCAGGCTAGTAAGTTGGTGCCTAGGCCTCTTATGCCCTTGTTCCTAGAGATGTCTCCAAGCACCCCAGCCTTCTATTGCTCCAATTCTAGTGTAGAGCATGCAACAACCAGTTGCATCTACATCCTCTCTCTCTTACACAAAAAAAAAAGAAGATGATGAATTGAAGGCCCTAATTAGAAACTTGTCCAACAAGGTCATATCATTGGAGAAAAGCAGAGCAAAAGCCTACAGAGGTAGTTCTAATCAGGTGCAAGGCAAGAAATCAACCTTGGTGGAATCAGTATGGGAATCAAAGATATGAAAAAAACCAATAGAATGATAGATGGCATGCTAATGCACACTTTCCTTTGTAAGTTATTCCTCTCTGCACAACCTCTTCCAGCACCCAACACAAGTCAGAACTTGTCCCCCAGTCCCAGAAAAACATGGCACAGGAGTCTAATGGTGCTTTCCTTGCAATATGCCTCATAGCCAATATTACTATGCTAATAATGTTGCACACACAAAGCCTACATGATTCAGAATGCTTCCAAGTTGTGAGCCTTCAATGAGTGCACTAGAAGTAGATAACCAAGAAAGGCTAGAAGCTCCTCCAGAGGAAAATTTGATGTTCTTTGGCATTGAGGACTTCTGTGCAATCAACCAAGCTAGAGGATATAAGTAGACCACATGCCCAAGTTGTGGAGACAACACAAGATACAAGAAGAGAATGCTCGAGTTTAGCACACATGTCACAATTCCAGCAACACAAACAAGAGACCCTCAAAATAAAAGGAAGTAACTAAGACATCCAGTAGTAAAAGTTCTCAAGTTCCCACACCCGAGGCTCATGCAAAGCTCCTCCAAGTGTGGCGCATGCCCCCTCCTTTGGTAGGTCAAGCCTCTGTGCACCAGCTAAGGTTCTTACTCTGTACCTAAGAAACCAAGAAGGATGTTGTTGTTCCTCAAATGCGTGCAAGTCAATGGGTTTTCCATTCAACATTGTGGACCAGATGAAAAAGAAAAACATAAATGTTACAATGTGGGATGCCCTGACCATTCCATCCCAGTGTGACTTGTTGCATGAAGCTCTGACACAACTCCCATGCACTGATCCAACTATGTAGAAGTCACACACTTCTATCAACATCTACCAAGAAGAAGAGAGAAGAAAGTAAGTAAATTTTTTAAAACCCACCCTTCTATATGTCTTTGATCATAGGAAAACATCTTGTCCATAACTATATGATTGACTCAGTGTTAGTACTTTTGTCATGCCTAAGAAGATTGTTGATGTCTTAGGTCTTAAGTATAGCCCCCTAAAAAAGGAGTCCTGCAACTTGATGGTTCAACTATCACTACCCTAGGAATCATCAAGGATCTTGAGCTAACCCTCCATGCATGTCCAAGTCTAACAATAACTCAAGATGTGTCAATCATTGATCTACCCCCTTTGTTTTCCTTATGTTTGTCAAGAGATTTTACTACTAAAGTGGGTGGTTACTTGTCTTCTGATTGGTCTCATATGTTACTCAAGACAAGGTATGGTACCCAGTTTACCATACAAGTGAGCCAATATTTTCCTATCATGTAGAGTCATATGTCCCATCCCTCTCCAAGCCAATTGTTTAATCCAAGAAGAACAAGCTTCAGTTCTGAAGAGAAACCTCTTCCACCTTCTATTCTTGATCTAGTACTTGATGAGTGGGTAAAGAGAGGCACCATAAATTTGACCCATATGCTGAAGAACTGGAAGCTTATGAAACTAGGCTTGGTACTTACTACATTCTTGAAGAAGAAGTTATGTTTTCACGCACGCACTCAAGAAAAGTGAAGAGAACCTGGTCTATGGAAGTTATACTTTGATGGATCCAGAAGAAAAATGGCATGAGAGAAAGAGTGGTTCTCATTTCCCCTAAGGATGAGAAATTATTCTTCACTCACAGGTTAGTAGTTTACATGTTCTAACAATGTGGTAGAGTATGAGGCATGGTGCATGGTCTTCTTATTGTTGAAAAAGAAGAAGATTAAGGTGTTGCAGATCTTTGGGGATACAAAATTGGTTATCCACCAAGTCACCAAAAGTTCATGAAAAAATAAGCTTCTCAAATCTTATAAACACAAATTTTGGGACCTCCTTGAGAGATTTTGATGCTCTAAATATGCAGGTGGTGCCACACAAAATGAATAGGAAGTTGATCAAATGGTCGCATGCTTGGTTCACAGTTCTCTCTTTTGCTAGGACTTTGTCAAAGGAAACACTCAACACATTAAGATGGTGATCAGACCATCCATTCCAGAAAAAAACACAATGCTGGAAAGTGTTTGAAAGTGACGTGCATAGATCATCCAGTTCATCCAAAATGAAGTTGAGTTCTCATCAAGTATGCAAGCTGATTTGCATGACAACTATGGTGACCAAGTGATACAACTAAAGAAAAATAAGTTTCCTAAAGGGATGGTCACCTTAGAGAAAATTTTAGCCCTATGATGAGTTCAAAGGTGAAGAAAATTATATGCACGCATGCAAGAAGACTGCTCTCTAGTCACTATTATGCATGTGGAAAGGAATTATTGCTCAAGTAAAGCTTGTGCACACATGATGAAAAATAGGCCTTCATCTCTCTCTCAAAAATACAATGATATATTCTCATGGGAGTATGAAGACCTCAAAGGTTTTGATCCAAGTGTTTCTCAACACTCCATTGACCTTGATCCTAGTATCAAGCCCATCAGAAAAAAAAAGTAACGACCAATCAATCCAAAGATAGAGCCCCTCATGAGAAAGGAATTATCCAAACTCATTGAGGTGAAGATTATTTTTCCCATCAAGTACTCTACTTGGTCACGAATCTAGTTCCAGTGCAAGAAGAATGGTGAAATCAGACTTTGTGTTGATTTTAGAGATTTGAACAAGGCATCTCTAAAGGATCATTATCCTTTTCCTTCAATGGAGCAGATTCTATAGACTATGGCTAGCATGCAAATATTCTCAATGTTAGATGGATATTCAGTTTCAATCAGATCTGGTTAAGGAAGAGGATCAATTCAAAAAAATGGTTTACAACCAAGTGGGGAACATATGCATATCATAAAGATGCCCTTCGGTCTATCAAATGTAGGCAAATGTTTCAACATGCCATGGACATTTTTTAAGGTTACATCATCAATGAGTTCATCTTGGTTTACCTTGATGACATTACAGTCTTCTCAAAGCAAAGCATGGATCATATGGCACACCTGGAGAAAAGTATTTGAGAGATGCAGAAAAATTTGGGGTATCTCTTAACCCCAAGAAGTGTAATTTTTTTGTGGCACAGGGAAAGCTTTTTGGGCCATGTGGTTTTGAAGGATGGCATCACAATTGATCCTAAGCATGTTTTCATCCATCCTAGCTCTTTCCTACCAGTGCACAAAAAAAGGCCTTGCAGTCCTTCCTTGGTAAGATTAATTTTGTTAGGCATTTTATTCCTAACTTTGTAGGACTAGTAAGGCCAATCACCCTGATGCTCAAGAAGGACATAGCTTTCAGATGGACAACAGAAGGAAAGGAAATCTTCAACAAAATCAAGCAAGATATTTCTTGCATGTGCCAACACTCATCAACCCAATTACTCAAAGGATTTTATCCTTTATGCTTATGGCATTGATGTGAGTGTTGTTGTTTCCTAACACAAAGAAATGAACAAGGGATGGAACAACCAAGTGGCTTTCTTCAACCAGACATTAAAGGATTATGAATTAAAATATAGTCACATGGAGAAGCAGGTCTTCACCATCATGTGCACACTCAAGAAATTCAAAATATGCTCACCACAAATCATATTAAGGTGTTAGTCTCCCACTCTTCTATTAGAGACTTCATCATGGGAGAAGAAATCAGTGAAAAGAGAGCATGATGGGTGACCAAAATCATGGAATATGATGTGACTATCAAAGCCACAAAGCTGGTAAGAGGTAGTGCACTCTCTGCAAGAAGCTTGTTGAGGATGCACACAATGAATCTGAGACTTCATTATTTCTTGATGAAGCTCTCTCCATGTAGAACTTGAGAAAATACAAGATCCTTGCACACATGTGTGAATGGATGAAGGACATGATCACATTCCTTTCCAAGGGCACATACCCTCCTAGCTTAAACAAGGAAAAGAGAAGACATATGAGGTTACAATCTATCCCTTATGTTTTGATTGATGGAATTCTCTTCAAGAAGAATCTTGATGGCATGTTGTTAAGGTGTATCAATGATGCACATAGACTAAAAAAAAAGTGTTAGCAAAATTTCATGATGGATTCTCTGGTGGACACTTCTCTACCAAGACTACAACAATGAAGATCATAATGGTAGGTATCTTTTGGCCTACTCTTTTTTAGATGCACACAAAGTGGGTCACAAAATGCAAAGAATGTGCACTTTCTTTATAGGAAAGAAGAGATTGACAATGCTTCCCTCTCTACCAATCCAAGTGGATCAGCCTTTTGCACAATGGGGTCTCGACTTCATAGGCATGATCAATCCACCTTCAAGCATTGGACACAAATGGGTGTTGATAACTATGGACTACTTCACCAGATGGATAGAAGTTTCACTCAAGGAATCAACCGAGTCAATCATCCTTGACTTTCTCAAAGGTATAGTCACAAGGTTTGGCATTCCTCAAACCATTATCTCTGATAATGCAAAAATCCTTCCTTGGCACTAAAATCACTGATTGGGCTCTAAATCTGGGCATCTATCTAAAGACTTCTTCCAACTATTACCCTCAAGGAATGGTCTGGTCAGAGTCAACAAAACAAGAACCTGATCAGGATCATGAAGTGCACAATGAACATCATCCAAAAATAGTGGCATACAAAGGTCTCACACACTCACTCTGGGAAGATAGAATCACAATTAAAAAGGCAATAGGAACTTTTCCTTACAAGCTTGTCTATGGAAAAGAGGCTACCCTTCCTTTGACTAGAGTTGAACTCATTGGCACTTTCCCAAAGCTAGAGCTCAAGGCACAGAACCAAAGAGAAAATTAGAATGAAGAGAGTGGTTAATCTTGAAGAATCAAGAAACTCTACCATGATCAAGCTAGAACAACATCAACAAAAAAAAGAAATGGTTTGATAGAAAGGCTAGGCCTCAAGCTTTCAAATTTGGGGACTTGGTTTTGAAATGGGATGTTGACAGAAAGCTAAACCAGGGTGCCATTCAAAGTTTGATGCACTTTGGAGTGGCCCATACATCATCATTTCATGCAAAGAGGCTAACTCTTTTGAGTTAACTCATCTTGATGGAGGCACACTACAAATCCCAATAAATGGGATCTATCTCAAACCCTTCCATTAAGTTTGTTACATCATTTTTGTATATATTAGAGTAGTTTAAATTCCTCCAAGTGTGTGTGTGCACATTTTTTTTGTTTGTACATAGTTCTTTCTTCTCACGTGCTTCTTCATGCACTCTTCTTTTTCTTCTTCCGGGTGTGTCGTCTTCTTTTTCAGCAGTTTTTCAGTTTTTGGATTCTAATAGAGTCAAGAAATGATCCTTCAAGTGACTTTAGGGGTAGTTCTTCAAAGCTAAAAATCATAATTTCATGATTACATAGTAGACTCCATGCCCAATGGATGCTCTAGGCTACTTGATCTCCTTCATCTAGTAGCAGATGGCCCCAAAGTCACCAAAATTTATCCAAATAACTCTCCTAGTTATTTGGACAACTTACATACATATTCTAGCTCAGAGATCTTCATTACAAGTGGCGCACACCTCAATTGTCTCCTTGGCACATTCACTTGGTCACTTTTTTCCTCATGTGCCCTTACACACTTCCCCTTCTTCCTTTTCCATTTTTTTTCCTTTTCCTCTTTTTTCCACTCTTACCTTGCATGCATCTTCTACACATTCACCTTCTTCCTAGAACATTTATTCATCATCATGCACATGCCTTTACTTTGCTTTCAATCAGCTAAGTCCCTGGCCCTCTCACACCCCCCCACATTACCTTGTAATAGTTACACCTTGACCATACATTCTCTCTCATCAGTTTTCCTCATTTCCCCACGTGTGTGCACATGTGTTGCCTTCCTTCCTTCTTCCTTTCTTCCCACACCTCATTCTTCCACATGCATATATTTGTGCCCTCCTCTGTGCATTTCATGCCATGTCATTCTCTGACACACTGAGTGTGCCACACACAACTAATCAAAGTGCACCAATAGGGTGTCAAATCCTTGCAAAAATCAATGAGTGACATGTGGGTAGAAATGAAAAGAACATTTACATAGTTGGTCATCCTTTTAATCCAATCCATGTGCACCACATGTCTTGCATGTGCAGATGACTCTAAAACTTTCTAACAACCATATATTTTTCTACAGAGCTCTGATTGGCATGCATGCTAGTCTCAATCGATAGCTGCTTGATGTAGGCTATAGTGCTAGACATTCAAATTCAAATTCTTGGTGGATCTGGTAGGTGAGAAATGGGAAAACATCTTTCTAGGCATTAATGAGTAGATCTGATTGCTCCAACCACCCGATTTGATCTGATCCACCCTCTTTCCTTCTCTCAACATGCCAAAAACTTGGGGAAGTGTATTTGACATATTTTTAGGTGGATTTGTAGGCATTGAATGCTTCTTGTTGGTGGTTGCATTTCAAATTCAGATTTTCCCTCCTTCTTCTCTTCTTCTTCCATGAATTCATCTATAAATGTAAGAGTTGGGCTCATTGTTAATGTTGGACATTTTGGATCCTTACGCACTTTGCTAAGGACTTCATATTTTATGTATTTTGAGTCACAGACCTCTAGATCTAGCTCGTGCATGTGGATATCGGCCTCTTTCACCATTGTAATAGCTTTGTGCATTTTTGGAAGTAATGGAAGCATTGTTTTGTGACTATTCTTTGTCTTAACATGTTTGTATTCCTTCTTCTTTCCTTTTCTTTTACATTGAGTGCTTGTTGTGTCATTCTACATGTCCCTTGTAGTCCCTTTTTAGTTGTGTTCCATGAAACTAATCTGGTACTTTTAACAAAGTAGTAGCTTTCTCTGGAAAAATTATATTGTTGTCTCAAACAACTTGATCTTTCTCTAAGACACGAGAATTTTGAATGACCAAAACTTGTTATATGGGAGAATCAATTGCCTTGTGCATCATTTTATCTTTGTATCTAGTAGGCATGGATTTAGTATAAAACTTTTAAAAATCCTCTCAAACTTTCCAAAATTATATCCTTCTCTAATGAAAATTACAATGGGCTCCACTTCGTGCTTAATGATTCTCACTTACTTTGATCCCGAGTTCTTCTCCTCAAATTTTTAAAATGATTTATAAACATGTTCTTATATACCTATAACTTTAAACCATTATGAACAAAAACAACATAATTTATTGTTATCCCAAATTCACCCCTCGAGGTAATTTGGATAACTCTGCATAATCTCCTCATTCTAGAGCAAGCAGACATGATGGAAAGGTGAAAAATTAGGTTTTAAAGTTCCCTTTCCTTCCTCTAATGCCCATGTCTAAGAAAAATCCAAGGAGTTAGTAAAAAATGCAAAAATATGAAAAATGGAGTCATAGGCCTATTTTAATCCAAACCAGCCTAAAATTCTAAGGAGATAGTGTATTATGGGAAATGTAGATACTTTTGTCCTAGGTGTCTACAGGACATCTAGGACACAGTATGCGTGGGACACGAAAAGCTGATTTTTCTGCAAGTCGATGCATTATAGGTAGCGTAGAAATGTGTGCTCGGATGGTGGGACATCGAACAGCCGAGACGTGCATCACCAAAATTACCACACCAACAATGAAATTGGTGAAGTTAGGTCACATGGCCTAGGCTGCTGCAGTGTACGAATGGGACATTCGGGACTTAAAAACTTGACTTATTTAATTTTGTAAGGTGGGTCAAAGGGATGCGGGTGAAGCGCGATCAATAACCCTCATGGCGGCTCGGTCAACGTTGGGACAAACAGGATACCAAGACCTGATTTTGCTGAAAATGCCGATAGGAAGAAGCTTGCAGAGGTGGATCGGAGGTTATTTTCTAGGACAGGTGGGACATCAAGACCCAAAATATCCGATATAGCCACATGCAAGGGAAGACAATGCAAATCAGACCCCGAACTTCAAACGACCATAACTTTTGACCCCGAGTTCCATTTTCACAAAATTTGACTTTTCAAAATGGGCACGACATCCTCTACCTCAAAAGGGTAGTTATATAAAAATAAATAAACATATTCAGCTCCATTAAATTAAAAACCTAGTCATGTTAAATGACAGAAATAGTTTGTAGACTCAAAATAGCTACCCGTACTTAGAAGACCATAACTTTTGCATTTCTTAACAAAAATGCACAAAATTAATACTTGTTGGAATTATGTTTCTGATCCGGATGCATAGAAATCAAGAAATTCAGAATTTTATTAGAAATAGATGGTGATTTTTTAGAAAACGTGCCTAGGTTCATAACAATGTTTTATTTGGTAGTTGGGATGCATTCAATGGAGCATGGGATGACATTTCTCACTTCTGCAAGTCATGGGACAATATGGGGAGCCTTTTGCAAGCAATATAACATCATTTCACTTAATTTAATACATATTTCAAGTGGTTGAAGGATATATTTTGGGATTTTCATTTCCCCCCTCTCTCTCTTCTAAAATTTCTATAAATTGGAGTGTTGGGCTCATTATAAAAGGAGAGTTTTGAGTAGAAAAAATATGTCAAAATTGTTTTGTGAAACCAATGTGTTACAAGCCCTTGTAGTGGACTCCTTGCATGGTGATCCAAGCCCTTATCTTGTAATAGATTGAATTGTGCATACTTATGAAGCAATAGATGCAAGTTTGTGGATGTATCTTCCCCTACTGTGTTTGTTTGCATTCCTCTTGCCCTTTCAATATTATTGCATATATATTGTGTCTATCTTATGTTGTTTCAAGGATCCATTATCATTATGTGTGTATGAAATATTGTTGTGAATGCAGTTTCTAGATTGTGGAGAACTATTATCACCCCTTCTAGTTTGCATTTTGCTTCTAATTTTCACACATTGGAAGACTATTCTCATTCCCTCCTTTTCTGGTGTATCACCACTTTAGTGTAGGATTTTTTTTCATGCACTCTCTCTCCCTGTCCCTTGGAAAGTTAGATTAGGATAGATAGTTTTTCCTACATTAGAGTAGATTGTGGCAGGTAGTTTAGGAGTAAGAACCAACTTTCTCTAGAGGTCTATCTCAAGAAGCAAGTCCCACAACTTGGAGATAGTACCCATGTTATCCAATCACACTATGAGCTCAAGCACACACACTTGTGCAAACCATAGGGTGTTGTGATTTGGTGATAACAATTATTCAACAAACAAGTATAAGGTGTATGGGTAAATTGATTTTCTTAGTCGATGGATAGGAGATTACAAGACTACAAGTTCCTACCCAAACACAATCTGAACTAGAAGATAAACATTGTAATCACTAAAAATGAGATATTTGACATGATACAAAACAACCTCCACCAAAAAAACTTCCCAGCATCTTACATTTGATAAAAATGGGGAGACCAATTGAAAATATATATCATGAGTAGCAAATAAATAGTAGTCTACAAATTGAGGCCAAGAAGACACCAACTACAACAACAAGAAAATAAAATAGAGTGGGAAATAGAAAATATTTATAACTATGTACAAGGGGGAAGAAAAATTTATAAATAAGGCTTGAGGAAGACCCCATTGACTAGGATAGGAAATATTTCACCATCAATCTTTTCAATTCAAAAGCATTAATATCCTTGATCCCCATAATATGATAAGGACCACTCCAAATAGCATAAAAATCTTATGTTTTTTTTGCTTGGAGTGGTTTTCATCCCATTTTAGATCCAATTCTCCTTCTCTAAATTTTTGAAGGTGGTATTTATTCTTGAACCACTTTTTCATAGCTTTATGGTGATCTTGTAGCTTCTCCTAGCTTCTTTCCCGATATCTTCTAACTTAACCAACTCAACAATCCTTATGGTTCTTTCATCATGATTCTCTAATTCCAATTGATGATCCAACTCTAGAGCTATAAGTTCAAGTGAAATTGGAAACTTAGCTTATCTTTCATACACAAACAAAAAGGGAGTTCCCAAAAAAATTGGGTGTGATTCTATTGGCCCAAAGTTTCGCCTCTAACCTTACTATGCCACTTCCTTTGATTATCTTCCATTGTTATCTTCATGATTCTGATTATATTTTTATTAGAAGATTCAACAAAACCATTTTTAATGACAATAGTTTGAATATATTTTCAAGTAAATACCATACCTTAAGGAAAAATTAGTAACTTTGGCTCCAATGAAATCCTTGGCATTATTAGATATAACCATGTGGGGAACCCAAATCTAGTCACAATATCCTCTACTAAATATACAATGACATTATTGGTTGCTTCCTTTAGTAGCACAACTTCCACCCACCTCGTAAAGTAATATATAGTAGTAAAACCCCAAGGATGACTAGAACTTGAAGTATAACCCCATTGAGAGAAAGTTTGATCAACAATAATGGGTTGAAGTGGAAGGGATGCATTTCATTTTTGCTAGTGAAGAACAAACATTCTTTACAACTCCTTATCTAATTATAATTGTCTGAAAATAAAGTGGGCTAGAAATAGTCATCCCTTAAGATCTTAGTTGTAGTAGTTTGAGGAGAAAAATAACCACCATCAAATCCTGTATGAAACTCTCTAATTATCTTCTCAATCTTGTCAGGTTCCACACATATTAGCACCACACTATCAATGTTTCTTTTGAAAAGGACACCTTAAAACAACTCTTAGTTAAGGGCTTACATTCTAAAATTATTATTTTGTGTTATATTGGAAGTTTTTGGCAAATTTTGAGTGTGAAGGTGTTCAACCATATTCTAAAACCAATCATTTTCAACACTTCCCTGTAATGCAACTTCTAATGATTGGACATAAATTGATTCTTATGTGAGCCCTTCATCCTCAACCTCTATAATGTTCTACCTGTGATCAATTTGGTGGAATTTATTTCAAATTCAAACTCCATGATTTTAGTAATCCAAGAAACTCTTTTATCACTTATTTCAGTGCTCATAATGTACTGCTTAATGCTTGGATGAGTAATGAAGAATCTAATCTTATTGTTGGATAACAAGTGTTTAAAATTGTTTAGAGATATGAAAGAAATAAAAGATAACTTTTTAACAAATTTGTATTTGAGTTCATAACCCTTAATTTTATGACTTGTAAAAGTTATCGGATACTCTAATCCTTGTCTATTTTCTTAGGGTAAGATGGTAGTAGCACTCCTTTCCCCCAAAGTCATATTAGATAAAGTATTTGTCAAATTTAGGGTTGATGAGAGTGGTATCTTAGGCTATAGCCTCGCTTGATATTTTAAAATTTTCTCTTGGCCTCCTGTTTCTAATAGAAATTATAGCCCTTTTTTAGCATTAATGTTATGGGCCTTACCAACTCAACAAAGTTAGTGATGAAATTCCTTACAAAATTGATCTTCCCCAAGAATGAATGCAATGATTTTTGTGTTAGGGAAAAGAGAGAGCTAATATATCTGTAATTCTATCTAGGTCAATAGCCAAACCATCCTTAGACATGAAATGTCCCAAGAGTTTACCTTTAGGGATAAAAAGATACATTTTTGGATTTAAATATATGCCAAACTCCCTGCATCTACTAAAAATATGCCTAAGGTGTATTAGATGATCTTCTTCTCTTTTAGAAAAATAGTAATGTCATCCAAATAGATCAAAAATATCATTGATCAGCCCCTTAAAAGATAAATCCATTTCCCTTTGAAAGGTAGCACTAGCATTAGATAACCCAAAAGACATATTTTGATAGGCAAATGTCCCCACTTAGTGGTGAAAGTTGTTTTATATTGGTCAAATTATTTGAAAAGAATATGATTATAACTTGAGAACCCATCTAAAAGTGAAAACTTCTTAACTCTACTCATTGTAAGATTTTTTTCCATGGAAGGTAAAGGGTAATGATATTTGAGGGAGGCTTTATTGAGGTCTCTGAAATCTACACACATCCTTATCTCTCCATTCTTCTTCCTAACATGGATAAGGTTTGTAACCCAAGAAGAGTGTTTGATGGGGAAGATAATTTTAACTTTAATTAATTTGGTCAGCTCTTTTCTCATTAAGGGTTTTATATTAGGATTAATTGGCCTTTTCTTTTGTCTCACTAGTTTAGTTTCAGGGGACAATTCAATGGTGTGTTGAATGATATTGGGATCATATCCTTTAAGGTCATCATAAGACCATGAAAAATGTCATCATATTCTTGGCATAATTGGATGAAATCATATTGTTTGCTAGATGTACATACCTTTCCAATATTCAATTTCTTTCCATTGGAGATAGCCACATCATGATAGTCCTCTTCTTTGATTTTAAAATTCCTCTTCTCCCCTTTATATTGATCATCCGGGGTGAACATGCTTTCCAAAGTGATTAAACCTTTGGGTAGCTTTTTATTCTTTAGTTGAATGATTTGGTCACCATAAATTTCTTGTAACCTTGGCTGAAAAACCCAAGAAAACTTAGCTTCTTGTTGAATGAAGAGGGCAATTGTTCATCACTAACAAAAATATTTGAATGACAGTCATTATTAAGAATCGAGAGTTTGATTACTAGCTTGACATGCTAGTCTACAATATTCATGATATCTTTAGAAGGATCAAATTGAGCTCCAATAAAATCCATCCTATTTGCATCTACATTTTATTCTCTTGGGATATCTTGAAAATTAATGGCATCAAAATCTTTAAAAAGATCCCAAACTCTATGTTTGTAGGATTTGAGGAGAGGGTTCTTAGCTAGGCATTGTGACCTGACTTGTTGAACAACTAGCTCAACATCCCCAAAGATCATCAACTTCTTGAGCCCTTTACTTTTAGCAATTATTAGCCCTTGAATCAAGGCTTCATATTCAACAACATTGTTGGTACAACTGAACTATAACCTATGAGAAAAGAATAACTTATCTTCCTTTGGGAAGATAAGACAACACCTACACCAGCTCCAACTTTACACTTTGAACCGTCAAAAATATTTTCCATATTCCATCTAAGTGATTCTTTGATTTTATAAGGCTAGGGATGAAATTTTCCTCATAAAGTAGGAAATATGTGCTAAATCCAATCTCTTCAAATGCATCGTAAGGATAAAAATTACATTTTTCTTTATACCATTCATCCATTTTTTCACTAGTAACTTGTTGTCATGCAAATGTGAAACATGAAAATTCAAGTTTTCAAGCATGATAACTTGACACAAATTGACTATTTTATTCGTAAGTCTTTCTAAAATCCCCTCCTGGTAAGTTTTTATTTGTGTCATGTACAATTTGAACTTTTAGGTACTTTCAATATGATGAAAAATAAATTACAAGTGTTTGGAATGGTACGACAAGATCAGTAATTTCATTTGGCAAAGTGTTTTCAACTGTTATTTTCTCAGTAGACCTAAAAATGCCAATTTTGACCTTCTAAGGATTGGTGTGCACCCTTGAGATGAAAAAATAGGATCAAAATCATATGGAGATTAAATTTAAGATATATGATCATGTTTCAACTAATTTATGAAATTTTAGGAAATATTTGGAGGTTTAGGGACAAACATTGCAACATCTAGTTTCTAAGGTGTAAGGTGAAGGGAATAAAAACAGGTATTTGATCTTCCACGATGATTTCGAGAGATCCATAAGTAGTTAGGAGGAAAAAAAAGTGCTAATTGGAGTTATTGGATAATTATCTACATGATGAAATGTTCAAATCATTCACAAGATATATGTGCTTCTCATCACAACTCATTTTTGGTAGGCACACCTTAATGTCCTGAGAAAAGGGGAATTTTCATGAATTTTCAGGCACAATTGAAATTTGAAACCAATCCCATTGTCTTTAAATTTCTATTGGGAGTCAAAATAATATGTTGGCTCATCAAAATTACTTCCTGAGCTCCAAGAACTTCACCAACAAGTCTCTCTCTTGTGAGGTGTGTTTCTAGTACTTAGTCAATGTTTCACCTCCAAGTGCATGGTGAATTTATCTTTCCCTATTCTCCTTGTCACTTAGGGAAAAAGGGTAAAATTAAATGTTCTCCACCCAATTTTTCCTCCTAGATCTTCATATGACCTCAAACTAGCCCCATGAGTGTTAAATTGCCTCTTTCTAGCCTTTCTTTCCTTTCTTCCTCCTCACCAAATCACATTGTGACACTTGTCAAGCCCTCATGAGGGCACATTATCTTTTCCATTGTTTCCCAATTTTCAAGGGTACAAGGGGAACAAAAATTGTTTCTCCATATAAATAAAGTAAAAACCATAATTTTCAAGTCTGCAAGCTACTTCTACTTTGCCATATGATGAAAACACTACCAGAAGAGAAAAGACTTACAACAACTTATTTTTGCTCCATTTATTCATTGGTCTAGCCCTTTCTACCATGAATGAAGCTAAAAACCTCAAAATACCTGAAAACATAGCCACAATTCCATTAAAATTATTCCAGAATCCATGGTTGTAAGGAATGAAGCTTTCCTCGTCATTTTTCATCTAGAAAAATGATTACATTGAGTTTTTAAACATATTTTTATATTTCCAAAAATCCTTGTGATCGAGCTTAATTTTCTCCATTAATGGTTTATATGATGTATCATTGAAAGGAAAATAAAGGCTCGTATTTATTTCTTGAGGATCCGACGGTGGAATCATCCAAAATTGGAGGAAACAATCCTCAAAAAATCTAGTTTTGCGTGAACTAGTTTTTGTGCCATGAAGAGCCTATTTTGTAGGGATATAGAGGACTTTTTTTTCATCAAAATAATTCCCTTATTAAATAAAATTTTAAATTACCAAATATTGATAAGGTGAAATCATCCAAAATTGGAGGAAGGGTCTTCAAAATTTGGTTTCATTGAAACTAGTTCTTACACAATGAAGTTGTTGCTTTTTGAGATATAGAGGACTAATTTTTCTCAGTATTATTCCCCTTTGATAAAAAATTAGTTTTCCCAATTTTTGGATGAAGGAATCATCCAAAATTGGAGTGGATAATCTTAGAATAAAACCCAAAATTTCAATACCTTTTTCATCACATTCTGACACCCATGCACTTACTAAAAATAGCATGTGTCCATGGTGGGGCATGTCTAAAAATATAAATTGGTAAAATAAGGATAACTATTGACATTAGTGATCATCCAGGATAGGAAAGATCATCAAAGAACATAAAAAAGAAAATTTTCCAAAATAACATATCCTAGTCCTACTTGCTAAAAATAGAAAGTCCCCATTTTGGATGGAGAAAGTTACACTGGATTTTTTTCCCTCATCTTATTGATTTATAACTTATTCATGTGGTTTCAAGGTGATTTCATATTTCAAACAAGTAAATTCATCTCTTCACAGGGTCTCAAAGCATCATCTTGAGCTTAGTTATGTTCTGAGGTAGGGCGAGAACATCTAAGTGACCAACAGTGAAATCTAAAAACACTATGTATTTGGAAGAGATTCAAAAAGAGTCAACACTCAATTGAGATAAAAGCTAATATGTCATCTTGGATCATTATCCATCATCATCTCTCAAAGTGATATGGTTGAAGTGGGCTCAGTGAGCTGAGTGAGCTGAGTTTGGTGAGTTGGGTGAGCCGATGAGATGAGTGATTTGAAATGAACTGGTTGAGTTGAAATGAGTGAGTTGATTAAGGTAAGAAAGGTAAGTTGATTGAGCTAGCTAAGGTAAAATAGATCGTATTTCAAGATCTCACATGTCTTAGGTCAATAAAGGAAAATTTTACAATCTTTCAAAGCATAGTGTGTGGGACAAAGGATTCAAGCATTAAGAGGTTTGAGCATCGTGAATGACAATTGTGAAATCCTAAGGATAAAAAGAGTGATCCTCATTCTCATTTTGAGATAAATAAATAATCATGTAGTATTTTATTATCCACTCAAAATCTATGCGCGATGGCACCTCATCTAGAAAAATCAAAATTTTCACCCGAAGCGCTCACCACCACTAGGTCCCTCCTTTGTTATGTTTACTAGAACGTTAGCATGCATAGTCATCATATTCATGATCAATATATTCATTCATTTACAATAAACATCATAACATGAAATTTGGAAACACATATAATAATAAAATAACCCATCATTATAATAACACTTAGATCAATAACTTAAACATAATAGCATTACATGGCCAATATATCTGAACACATATCCACAAATCACCATCAATTATCCATTGTAGAATACATAACAAGTAGTTTCTTACAATGTAACTTAATGCATCTTTGCATTGAATCATGCACGCGCACTATATAGACTCAAATCCTTACAACATCTCACATAAAACTCGATTACACCTTGTCCCCTCTATAACAAAGACACACATCATATATATATATATATATATATATATATATATATATATATATATATATATATAGGTGTGTGGACTTTCCTTCACATGCATATTCCTAATATAGGAATTCTCTCACACACACCTAAATATAACATGCTTTAATCCTATTTTTAGCTATCTCCACACATATTAATCTTCAAGTGCTTTTCTAATTATATCCATTTCTTGGCCACCAATTCATCTTGATTTTATATATCTTTGGCCCATTTTCCTGTTCAAAGCATCCAACTCTATTTCAGCCCACGATCTAGAAAAATGGCTAATTATTTCACTTCTTTACCCTGTGTGCGTAGTCTCACACGCAAACCTTCTTCTCAACTTCACCACTCCTTTACTTATTATTTTATTCCTCGTGTGCATGTTCCTTGTCAGTGCGTATCCTTCGTGATTCATCAACACTTAGCAACATTTCAACATTGCCCCGCACTAGGGATATTTTCTGTCCTCGACAATATTGAATCAAAGAAAAAAATCCTTGAAGGTATAATGAATCAAAGATAATGAATATGGCTTGTGCTAAAAGAATCAAAGAATCAAAAATATTGACTTTTTAGGTGGAAGGAGCCTTGAAAATTCCTTTTCCAAAATATTCTCTAACTCCCTCCACCCTTCCATCTCTTTAGTTGCCTTTTTGGTGTGGCATTAACAATATCATGGACCTATACAATAGTTAAATCATCAATATTTCCCTTAAGTTCCACAACTATTTTCTCTAGTTATGAATCCACCTTGTCCAATGCATCCATTATGTGTTACCAAGGGAAAGATTTCCTTCAATCTATCTTTGAGTGTAACATTTAGATATGTTATCAAATCTCTTTATTGTTCTACTTAAACCAACATCCTCTCTCCTTGGCCTTGTTATTATTAATTTTAGCTTTGAATTTATTTCAACTCGCCTCATCTCTAGTGGTAAGTGTTCTCACAAACTGGTAAAAATATTGGTAATTGTCAAAAAAATTATTCCCTTTACATATCCTCTATAGCTAGCACCTTGTACTACACAAGATGTGCCTCTACTTTCTCCATGTCATTTTTTCTTGCATGCCTATCTCCTCAATTGTCGACCTTGTAACCTTTCTTCTCTCATGTGAAATCATCCAGTCCAAGTCCTCTAAATAATGTAGTGTCATCTCATATTCATCCTTGGCATGTGTAACTAGGCTTAGGTACATGGTAGTGACAATGTATGTCATGCACATTCTACCCTTCTCTTCTTTTAGCTCCTTCTTGAGTTGTTCAATATTTTGATCCTTTTTACGAGCCTTTTCAAACATTCTCTTGATGGCGGCATTGTTGTAAAAAATTCTCACCACAACCTCTATCACCAATTTGTTTAGCACATTGCATGCTTTTTCACTAGTGAGGATATGCACATCTACCATTGGGAAGGTTTTTCTTGACGCGAACTTAAGATGAGTCTCGGTAAGGATTGTGTGCTCACTTCAAACATCGTCTCTTCCATGTGTGAGTAAAATCCCAATAAATCATCTTTATAGTGAATGGGAGGGCTTCATTTTGATCAAATAATGACCAACAAAAGAGATTATCTATAAACTCTTCAACTTTGGAATTATCCATAGAAACACAAATAATCGTTGTTGTTCTACTTTCTATTAGAAAATGATAGAGATAGTTAGTGAATGAATTATGCTTATGCTTAGAATCCAAAATTGTAGGAAAGGAAATAATTTAAGCTCATAAACACCAACCAATTTTATCCTGGAAACCTCTAGAGGAGGAAAAACTAGTCGGGAAGGGCAATTGCTCTTTCTTCCCACTTTTATTGGCCAATTCAAAATAACAAGTACAAAATTTACAATAAGTATGAAAGAGAAGTAGATAATATCTCACACTTCCTCCCAAATACTTGCTTGCTCTATCTCAACACTCCTTTCTTCTACAAAACACAATTCCATCACTAAAAACTTCTTGCTCACTTGCTTTCATGCTTTGATGATCCTATTCTCTTCTACAAACATGTATTTATATCCTTTCCCATATCCTCTTATGCACTAGAGAATGGGAAAGGTCATGGAGGAGAAGAGACACGAATAACCTTCCAAATTCTAGGTCTGTTCATTTCATATTTTTGTTTTCTATCCAAAAGAGCCAGGACCACCACCCAATGCAAACCGGAGGTTCTCAGAATCGCCACTCTGCACAGAGCAATGCTTTTATTACTAAAAAGAAAGAACCTCCATGTTTCATTTTTCCTTCTTTGTGTTGGTTGTTTTGATGAAGTAGATTCATTTTGGATCCCTATGGATCACACCTCCCCGATTAGGAGGATTTTGGTCCCACAAAATCTTAGTGGGGGAGTAGATGAGGAAATAATTCCCTCACTTTCTCCTTTGAGTACCACCGGCTTGCTTGGTGTCTTTCCTTTCAGTCCAATTTGCCAAGACTCCTGCGGACCTCTCCTTGTCTCTCTGACCTTCTGCTACAACACTACATCCTCCTCCAATTCACCTCATGAGTCCAAGACGCAATCCTCAATGGAAGGTAGAAACTGTAGACCTTCATCTTCATCTAGCATGGATGGCTCATATAGGTGCAAGTTCTCACAGTTTACTACATAGTACATCCTCATAAATGGTGGCAAGTCAAGCCAAAAATCATTTTCTCCAACCTGCTCCAATATGGTGAAGGGCCCATATTGTAGTGGCTTGAGTTTCCATGCTTGACCTTGTAATCTCTCCTTGCTCAAGTAAAGCCAAACTCTATCTCTAACATGTAGCTTATGTTCTCTCTTATGTTGATCGTGCCTAGGTTTGTACTTGGCTTGAGATTTCTCTAGCTATTCTTTGACTTTGAGATGGATTTTTGGATCCTCTCAATGAATTTGTTTTCTCTAGTCACCTCTATGTCTCATGTCTCCTCCTCATCCTACTTCCCAACTACTATGTCCAGTGGATTTGTAGGTAGATATCCCAAGAATGCTTCAAATGGTGACTTCATAGTGGATGTGTGTACTGACCGAGTTATAGGAATGTTGAATGTAAGCTAAGGACTCATCCCAAGTCCTTGGATATTTGTTGTTATATCCTCTGATCAACTGTACCAAAGTCCTATTTACCACCTCTGTCTGTCCATCTGTCTGTGGATGGAAATTTTTGCTCCTCTGTAACCTGGTATCCATCTTGTCCCACAAAGTAGTCCAAAACTTCCCCAAGAACCTGGAATCTCTGTTAGAAACAATAGACTTTGCAACCCAAAAATCACCCATGCATTAGCAAAGAAAGATCTACTACCTCATGTGCTTTTATTGTCTTTTTACATGCCATAAGAATACATGTCTTACTAAATCTATCAACAATAACATATAGATAGTCATGGCCATGTTTAGAAATAGGTAATCCTCCTACAAAATCCATAGAAATGTCCTCCCACGGATGAGTAGTACTGGAAAAGGCATATACAAACCCTCCTTCCTAGTCTTAGGCTTACTAGTACAAAAAAGTTTACATCCTGTATAAATTTTGATACTTCTTCTTGCATATTGGGCCAATACACGTACCTTTGCAAGTGGGCTAGGGTCTTACCAACACTGAAATGTCCCGCTACTTTTGAGGTATGTACTTCCCTCATCAATAGAATTCTTTCTTCTTTTGGCATGTAAAGCTTCTTCCATCGGTAGAGTATCCTTGTCTTTGAAATAACAATATTCAATCCCTGTCCTTTCATCCCCTTGGGACTGCAACTACTGAAATGTCACCCCAAAGTCTTTTTCCGTGCATATGCTTCTTTGTAAGCTTCCTTCATGAAGGGATCGATATGAGAGATAGTGGCCAAACAGAAAACTTATCTGTGTGGGTGGCCTAGACAACATGTCTACCACCAATTTTGTACTACCCTTCTTGTATTTGATCACCAGATGGAACTATTGAAGGAACCCCATCCATTTGTAGTGCCTTGCCTACTACAATTTAGATTGTGCTTGCAAATAATGGAGAGGTTTGTGGTCAGTGTGCACAATAGTTTCTTTACCCAACAAATAATGCTTCCATTTTTTAATTTCCTAAACTAGTGCATACATTTCCTTATCATATATTGAATATCCTTTAACTTTTGAAGTGAAAGTTTTAGAATGATAACATACGGGTTTACCTCCTTGAAGCAACATTGCGCCCATGGCGTAATCACTGGCATCTGTCTCTACTTCAAAAGGTTGCTGCAAATTAGGAAGAGAAAGTACTAGAGCATGACTAATCTTGTATTTCAATAACTCAAAGGATTTTTCTTGTTCCTTACCCCAGTCAAAACCCTTACTCTTTGCAGCCATTGTGTGTAGAGGTGTTGCAATCGTGGAGAAACCCGAATGAAATTCCGCATGTATTGTACTGCTCCCACAAAACTCCTAGTCTCTTGGCTCTGTTGGTGTTTCCAGTTGGTGATAGCTTCCACCTTCTTTGGATCCACTTATAGCTCTCCTCCTCCAACCATGTGCCCAAGATAGACAAGTGATTGTTTGGAAAACTCACATTTATTCATATTACAAAGCAGTTGTTTCTCCCTGAGAACTTGCAAGACTTGTTGTAAATGGGTTAGATGTTCTTCCCATGTGGCACTAAAAATCAGAATATCATCTAGATATACAATGACACATGAATCTATGAAATCCCACAATACATCATTCATCAATCTCATAAATGTAGCGGGTGCATTGCATAACCCAAAAGGAAGTACTAACCATTCATACAAACCATGTTTTGTTTTGAAGGTAGTCTTCCATATATCCTCCTCCTTCATTCTAACTTGGTGATAACCAGGACTTGAGATCCAACTTCGTGAATAATTTGGCATGTTGAAGCTAGTCCAAGAGATCATCTATGCGGGGAAGTGGATATCTGTTCTTTATGGTGATCTTGTTCAAAGCGTGGTAGTTGATGCACATTCTCCAAGAACCATCCTTCTTTGGCACCATCACAATAGGTGAACCACATGGTGAGGTGCTCGAATGTATCACTCCTTGGTCTAGTAGTTCCTGGAGTTGTTTCTTTACTTCAATACTCTCAAGAAAGGATTGCCTATACAACCCGATGTTTGGTAGAGGGGACTCGCAATATCCGAATCTCATGCTATATTTCTCGGTTTTGTGGTAACCCGTTGGGAGCCTCGAAAACTTCCTAAAAGGACTGAATAATACTATCTAAATCATGCTTTCCCTAGTTAGAAATCTCTAAAACTTCTACCCCATCTTGTTTATCTTTTAACAAAAGTAAACAAAACTGATTATGATTTTCCTGAATAAGTCATTTTGCTTGGTTAGAACTCACCATAGTAACCCGTGTCTTATGCTGGTATTCCCGGATGTTGTATCTAATCCCATCCTTGACCCATCGAGTACCAGTTTTCCCTTCTCATAAACATAACATCCCTAATATACAAGTAAGGACTCCCGAATACAACATTAAAAGCATCATGTGGAATAACGTCAGCTTCCAAAACATCAATATACTGGGAATTTATCCCAAAATTGACCTTACATCTTCTTATTACCTAAATTTCAACACCCTTATTCACCCAACCCAAAGGATAAGGATGTGGATGCTCGTAAGTCTCAAGACCAAGCTTCTTTACAACTAGCTTCAGAAATCAAGTTAGACTGAGAACCAGTATCAACCAAAGCATTTACCTTAGTTCTCTTGATCTGGAATAGTCTACTCATCTCCTCTTCCTGGCTGTCCATGTTGGTGGCCGTGCATCCAAGCCTTTTGTCTACATCATAGTCATCTTTGATTTCCACCTGGACTTCTTCAAGTCCTTGGTTCTTCATCCTCTTCTTCGGATGTAACTCTGGATGTAACTTCCAACATGTAGCGTCAGTATGACCATTAATATCACAGTTCTTGTAAAAATTCTTGGGATCTTTACAAGTATTTAAAGTAGTGGCAGCTTGTTTACCTTTCCATTTCCACTTACCCTTGTTACTTGTTTGCCATACTCTTTCTTCTACTAATTTGTCAACTAATTTTCCCTTGGCTCTGCTTCCCCTTGCTTATTTTCATCATCTATGTAGTATTCTTGCACACACACCTTGTTGGGATCTTTGGGTTTGGTGGAGATGGCTTTTCTTCAATGGTGAGTTTGAATTCCTCCTAAGTAATTAGTCAGAATATCCTCATCCTCCAAGTCCATGTTTAGCAACATGGCCTACCTCCGAAACTCCGTAGTATAGTCCTGCACACTTTGACCACTTCCTTGTCTAAAATACTGCCATTTAATCATTTGGTTAGTCTTGTGGCCGACATGATAGAAGTTAGCTCTAAGTAATTCTTTAAATTCTTTCCAATATTTCACAATAGGATGCTTCTTCTTTTCACAAGTGGTTAGATGGGTTTCCCACCAAACCAGAGCATGTCCCTCCATTTTGAGACATGCAAAGGTGATCCTCTGTGCCTTAGTGACATTATGGATGCTAAATTAGACTTTTAATTGTTTTAACAATTTATCAAGCAACTCTGTATCTACTTGTCCTTCAAAGCTTTTAATATCAACTTTCGTCTCAAATTTAAAAGGAGTATGATCAGATTTTACCTTTTCTCTTGTGTTTGAAGTCTCTTCTTCATGCTCTTCCCCATAACTTTCCTCATGGTGGATCCTTCCTATGCCAAAATTTTTAGCTAAGCCCTGAACCACTGAGTCCATGGAGTCTTGTTTGACAAAAGCTATCTTCTATAAATCAGCAAGCTCTTCTTGCCTTCTAAACATCCTATCCATCATGGTCTCCAACATCTCGATTCTACGGACCAAGTTCTCTTCCTCCATTTGTCCCTGAATTCTCTATTTCCACTTCTTTGTAGAAATTTTTGGATTGCAAGGTAAAGCCTCTTCACCTTTAGATCTCGTCATTGTCATACAAATCCAAGAACGAATACCACAGTCTTGGATAATTGTTAGCTTTGATACCAAAATGATCTATAAACTCTTCAACTTTGGAATTATCCATAGAAACACAAATAAACATTGTTGTTCTACTTTCTATTAGAAAATGATAGAGATAGCTAGTGAATGAATTATGCTTATGCTTAGAATCCATAAGTGCGGAAAGGAAAGAATTTAAGCTCATAAAAACCAACCAATTTTATCCTGGAAACCTCCAGAGGAGGAAAAACCAGTCAAGAAGGGAAATTTCTCTTTCTTTCCACTTTTACTAGCCAATTCAAAATAACAAGTACATAATTTATAATAAGTATGAAAGAGAAGTAGATAATATCTCACACTTCCTCCCAAATACTTGTTTGCTCTGTCTCAACACTCCTTTCTTCTACAAAACACAATTCCAACACTAAGAACTTCTTGCTCACTTGCTTTCATGCTTCGATGATCCTATTCTCTTCTAAAAACATGTATTTATATCCTTTCCCATGTCCTCTGTGCACTGGAGAATGGGAAAGGTCATGGAGGAGAAGAGACACAAACAATCATCCAAATTCTGGGCTGTTCATTTTGTATTTTTATTTTCTGTCCGAAAGAGCCAGGACCGCCGCCCAATGTAGACCAGCGGTCCCAGGACTGCCACCCTTGTTAGGCAGTGGTTCTGTAACCTCTTCTTTGCTTGCAGTGAGTGGTGGTCATGTTACTAAAAATATAGAACCTTTGTGTTTCATTTTTCCTTCTTCATGCTAACTATTTTGATGAAGTAGATTCATTTTGGATCCCTATGGATCAAGAGATATTTTGTGGCCACCAATCTCTCGTATTGTGCCCAAAAGGAATTTCTTAGGGTCTTCATGTATCATAATAGATGTCCTGGGAATTTGCCTTCACCTTCTTCCCTTTCCTCTATGGCATTTCAGCACCTCATGTGTAATAGATTGGATTGTGTCACTCACTTATCCCATTCCCGGAGTGTCCTCACCTACACTTGTGTCCTTATTTATTTTATCCTCCTCCTCATTCTCGTGTCACACTCTCCTTCAAGCTCTCAATCTCCACCTATTTTCTCTGTGAAGTTCTTATCATGGCCTTGTTACTCATCTCCTCTAGGGGTATCTTATTTTATAATGGTCACCTCTTCATCATGTTGTACCCTCATCTTCCCCGGTATCTTCTCCATCACTTGGGTTATGGATAACTTGAGGTTCTTATTCCTTTGTTGGCTCCTCATCCTGCAAAATCTCATCTACTACTTTATCCTCATCATTATATTCCATTTCCATGAGCTTTTACCTCTTCTTATTCTTCTTGGGACTTGGTTTCTTAGAAACTTCTTGATTTCTCCTTAAGTTCTTACCTTTGCGACTTGCCCCCTACACTCCTACAATTTATTTTTCCTCATGCCTTATTTCAAGGTGGGCTCCTCTTCCTCTTCCACCTCATTATTATCCTCTTCTTCTTCTTCCTCTTCCCGATGAGGATGGGTTTTTTCATGTGCCTTTTTCATTCTTACCATATGCTTTCCCTTAGTGGTTATAGAATCTTGAGGTATTCTTCATCAACATACTTCCGATTAGCCAACTTAGGCTTCAAATAGATGTAAAATTTTATTGCTTCTTCATTTCCTATTGCCAAAGTCATGGAGTTTATCTTTATATCATTTGATATCATTATTTCCACATGTGTTGTCTTCCTATGGTACAAAAACTTCTTGTGTAATGTGTGGTGATCAACATCCACCTTTTCCACATCAAAAATTCAAATTTTACACGTCAAAAAACCTTTTCACATATGCTTAGAAGTACCTCATTGTAAAATAAAAAGGGAGTTTACACCAAGGGATCTTAACTCCAGACTTCATATAAAACCTTCCAAGGTAGAAGTGTTGATACACTAAAAACTCTACTTTCCCTTCCAAGATTGAGGGAAACTCCCTTTTAACATGCCACTCATGTTTGAATGCCTTGTGCATTCACCTATACCATCTATCCACTTGTAGTTTATAGGAATAATTAATCCCATCATAGGTATACTTGAAAACCTCTTCGTAGGGGATTTTTATCCAAAGGATACTTCCGCATATTATTATTCGGCCCATCTAGAACTCTAATCTATGAAAAAAACAATCAATAAGAGAATTTCACCCCAAGTTATTTTGTCTCCTCCGCGTGATTCTTATATAATTCCTTCAAAAATGAAGGAAAAATGTTGTAACCAATTTTGTTAGCCATATTATGCATAATATGGAGCAAGCTCTTGATCACTTGTGTCCATATTTCTAACATGCCCAACTTACAAATGACCATGCATGAGGAAACTCTCATAGTTGGGTCATTGATCTTCAAAATATACATCGCATGACCTCCCCTCTTATACTTCAAGGAGATAGTAGAAGCCTCCACTCTAGCATCATCCTCCAAATCAAGATCTATCTTAGGGCTCAAAGCTGCACAAACCTATGATCTTCCCTATTAAATGTATAGTGAGGCCCATCCTCCTACCTCCAAAATAGAAGAAGTCCTCATAGACTTGTGTCATTAACTTATGATAAAGGCACTCATGATTTCTAAAGAAAGAATCTTGTAGAGCTAGATAACTCCTATCTCTCCAAGTCTTTTTGCACCTAATCATCATAAATCAAATTTCCATCGGGAGTCCTCTCATTCATTTTTTTATTACTTCATTCTCTATTTCACGCTTCTTCATCCGAGTGATGGTTATAGTCACTAACTTTACACGTTATCAAGTGTGAATCCCATTCCTTCCCTATAATTACCTCCTCATGATCTTGCATTTCTAAGTACCATCCTTCATGCGCGTCCTCCACTTTGGGCTTCTTTACCTTGCCCTTTAATTTTCCCTTAGGTGAAATGGTGGATGCCTTTCTCGGTTCCATTTATTCAACTATACAACACTACTTCACAACTCAAAATTTTTTGCCTTAGGTGATCGATATCCTCTACTCAACCATCTTCACCAAATGTTTACTCCATCTACCCTCCTTGATTTTAAACCTTTGTCTTCCTTAACCAACTATGTGATCTAGCCTCAATTATCTATGCATGTATTTTTACAAACACTAGGTCGAAGAATGAAAACCCTAACTTGTTGAATACAAACTTCTAGACATTCCCCAAGCTCTAAAATTTCCACTTGAAGGAGCTTCTAGCATAGGTTGTGTGCTCTCTCAATTAGGGTTGCTTCTATTTTCCAAGTTCTCTCACCAATTCACACAAGTTCACACAAATTCGCACTCCTCAAACACCCAATTTCTTTGTAAGGTAAGGTAAAAATGAAATCTCTTCGATGCCCCTTTATAGATTTCTGAACTTTATCACATTTATCTTTGCTTCTCACCTACCATCTTACTACAACTTTAAATTCACTTTTTACTTTTTCATGTTTTACCCTTCTTTCTTCCATACATAATAGTCATAACCTTTTGGTGCTCCACTATTTCGAGATGTAAACATCCTTGCGTACACTTCCCTACACCATAACACATCTTCCTCTACACCATATACCAAGTAGCCCATCCTCATGCTACCTACCTCACATTATACTATGCAACCTCTTCCTTAGTACCTACAAAACCTTTTTCTTTTGATTATGTGTACCTTTTAAACAACATCCTTTACATATACCTTCACATGCACATCTGTACCGACTTCACCATAAGTCACAAGTGTACTCATACCTAGTTCACCCTATACTAAAAGTATGCATGGTCCTCTCAGTGCATCAAATTAATAGATTGTAATCAACTCCTACGCATGAACATGCTTATTACAACAAAACAAGAAAATAAAAAAACAAAACGTGAAAGGAAGTCTAATCTAAATGGAAATATTTCCTTATTACAAACACAAAGAATCTTATTTATATTAGGGATTAAACCTACTCCCATTGAAGTAATCAGGAAACATAGTTCCATCTAGCACTTTGTAATTGACATGTTTTTTTGATTCAAGTATCTTGGTCACTAAAAAGGGTCCCAACCAATGAACCTTCAACTTCCCTAGGTGGTGTGCAAACTTGGAGTCATAGAAAGTACAATCCCCCAACAACAAAATTCTTATTCTTAATGTGTTTTTCATGTCAAACCTTTTATCTTCTAGACCAAATGTGCAATGGCATGTTTCTCATCTAATTGCATCAATGTCACAATGCACTCTTTGACAACCATTTTATCAAATAATCCACCTGTGCATGTAATATGTAGGGATGGTAAAAAAATTCCATAGGTAGTATAGCCTTTTTGTCAAACACCAGCTAAAAGGGTATGGCCTTGTTCAACCATTTATAGGTTTGTCAATATGCCCAAAGAATGGTTGATATCTTGTAATCCCAATCCTTTCTTCCAACATCACATATATCTTTGTTAACGCGTTTGCCCCAAGATCTTGTTGAAAACTTTAATTGATTTTTTTTCTTGAGGGTGATAAGGGGTAGTCTTATGGTGTGCACCCATAAACTTTGTGAGAACAATTATGATTTTCTCATTCAAGAAATGAGTTCTTGTATCAATTTTCAAGCTCAAAGGGAATCCATACTGCTAATAATATTCTCCAAAAGGAACCTTGCTATCATCATCATGTTGTGTAATATTTTGTAGGCACAACCTCTACCCATATTATCGATAATTCATGCATATAATTATATAGCGTACTCCAATTCTATGTGTGGGTGGCACAATAGGTCCTGACAAAATCAAAAACCCATTTCTCAAAAGGTTTTTCACTTGTTATGGGTTATAAAGGAATTTCATCTCTATTCATAGGCTTTCCAATCCTCTAGAATGATCACATGTATTTCACAAAAGCCTTAGTATCTTTATATAGTATTTCCCACATAAACTAGCTAGAAGGATCTTGTGTAATCGTATCTCCTGCATAAAGGCCTCTGTTATCCCCCATGAGCCTCCTCCATATGGCTCCATGCACATGCTCAAGCACACATCTGCATAAGACCTCATCTCGATCCATTTTATATAAGTATCCTCCAATGAGCTGATATGGCATAGTTCAAATAGCAAGTTGTTTTTCTCCAACATTTTAATCCCTTCTAGTTCAAGTACGATGTGCAAAAATACTATTATGTATTCCAAGTCTCTGTTGGAGCGCAATTTAATCTAAAAAATTGTACATCGTGCATAGTGTCTTTTAATGCTTTGCATGTCCTCTCCATAATTGATTCATGACAAGTGATCAGGTCTCGATTTCTCTTGCCTAGATTTACAACAAATGTGAAATCAAATACCTGAAACAAGAGTATCCATCGGTAGATGTGCCCTTACAAAATAGGTTTGTTAACCAAGTACTTTAATGCCATATAATCTATATAAAATATGAATGGAGTGGCCAATAAGTATTGTCAAAATTTATGAAACGTGTAGATCATGGACAATGTCTCACACTCTGTTGTACTATAATTCTTCTCTTCTAGTGTCAACTTCCTTCTTGTGAAGCATATGGGATGATCCACATTACCCTCTCCTAGTTGTGCCAAAACTACGTCGATAACCATACTAGAGGCATCAACATGTACATGGAAGGGTTTGTTACATGAAGGGAAGTGCATGATTGGTGCAATGGTAAGATTATCCTTCATTTTCTCAAACATTTCTTGTTGTGTGTCACCCCAATAAAATTTTCCTTTAGCTTTGAGAAATTCTTCTATGGGTACAAAACCTTTGCATGTCCCTTGATAATTTTTTATAATAACTAGTATGCCCAAATAATTTGCACACTACAATTTTGTTGGTAGGTTCTTCCAATCCCAAAATCACTTGCAATCTTATCTGGATCCACAACCAATCCATCTTTACAAATAATGTGCCCAAGTAAAGTACTAAAAAGTGTAGTAAATATACACTACTTTATATTAAGGAGATGCTTAACTACCTATATCTTTCAAACATGATCCTCATATTGTCATAGTGATCCTTTATAAGCCCATGGATAGTCCATTCATCTAGATAAACCTACAAGAACTTATGGATGAGGTCATGAAAGGCATGTACAACTATGTGCGAGAACACTCTTTGCCATCGCATTCTTCAATCTAAAAGGCATCATAGTATATGCAAAACTTCCCCATTCGGTGGTGAAGGTAGTATTTTTCTTATCCTCATGCACAATGCGCACTGGTGATAATGTGAAAATCCATCAATAAATGAATAAATTCCTCACTCTGCAACTCCATCAAGGATTTCATTGGTGAATGGCATAGGAAAAGGTTCTATGACACATGAAGCATTAAGTTCCTTATAATCTACACAGATCTCCCGATCCACTCATCCTTCTTGATGATGTTGGTCACCATATGGATATTCCACTCATATTCCTTAATTGGCTCAATGATTCCATACTTAAGAATCTTTTCAATCTCTTCCTTGATCTTCACATGCACATTTAGATTTATCCTATAAGGCCTCTTCTGAACTAGATGCATTCCCTCTTTCAACTTAATCTTCATCTCTCCCAGTAGGAGGGGTGCATACCTTTCAATTCATGGTAACCTCTTGGAAACAAATCTTGTAAATTTTTCAATAGGTCAATGATATTTTCTACCTCCCAATTTAACCAATAATCTCCAATGGTGGCCTCCTTAGGTACATCCTCAGTGCCAATATTAACCTTCTTAGTATTTATGGGAGCATTTTATACACGTGTCACTTTTCATCTGCATAGTCCATTAGCACACCTTCCCCTATGTATGGATAATATCTAGGTTCTCTTCCTATTCATCATAAAAAGGTTACCATCCTCCCTTTTTCTTTCTCTTTCTAGGCACAAACAAGATAAATCTCTTCTCGGTTCCAAAGTATCTACACATGCCTTGGGATTAGGTTCTCTAGTAATTGAAGCATGAGCTCCTCTACTTTCACGTTATCCCTTAGTATGATGCACTTCATGATTTGAAAAGCCTCATGTACATATGGCTTATTAGAAAAATAATCAAAGGTATGAACAATACCTTCATTCATCTCACACCAACTTGTAGTCTCTCATTTTGACTCAAAGATGGACATACCACACCTACGTGCGCAAATACACAAATTGGAGTAGAACTTATGTACCTAGAGAGATGGTTGTAATGTCTCCTAACCTTACACCCATTATCTCTCATATTTATGGACGTGTACCAAAGCATGATTCTTTTCATCATACTCATGTATAAGTGTAGGTACATTGTTATGAGTAAACCTTGTTGAAAAGGTGATTCTCACTTCTCATCAACCTAACAAGTTATCTCTATGTGTAGCCTATCATCCCGTGTTGCTTTCTTACACAAGGTATAGACCAAAATATTCCTTCAATCACCTTCATTTATCCACTAGTTCTCCATGGAACACAAGAATGAATCAGGGTTTCTCTTCACCGTGTAACTTGGTAACTAAGTTGTGCCCAAATGCCTAACCATGTGTGTCCTAATCATCCTGGTGACTCTCCCTTCATCTTGCACCTAACCATTTCATATGTTCCATGGGCCTAGTTATCACAAGCAACACTAGTAGTTTCTTGATAGATCGTGTGCATTGTCCCAACGAAGTATATCTTCCTTAGCTGATTCTAAGTTTTTCGAGTCACACCTTGCTGTGTGTGCATAAATCCTATTCATATATTCTTCTCTCACTAGATTAATATATCATGGTGAAACTTTCACATCATCTAGGGTATGACCACCCACTCTCCCTTGTTCTCAAAACTGATGTACATTTTGTTTAAGTGCAAGTTTACATTGTTTGCATATCATCAAGGTCTCCCAAGTAATGAATTTTTTTGCCTTAATAAGATCGATACTTCAAAATCCCTTGTAAACTTGGCCCTTGAATGGTGATTGAAACATTATTTAATACCCCAATAGGCATGCCTCTTTTCTTATTATCCATATACAACACATTATAAGATGGCTGCAATGGTGGCCTTCCCATTTGGTTCCATGCATCCAAAGTCATAACATTCACCTCGGTTGTGTTAATTAGGATGTTGTTAACTGTGCAACCATAAATTACTACATCTAACATGAATTCCTTATCATACTCATGGTTATGTGGTGGTAAATTTACATGAATTATCTAACACTCATGTTTGACTCCAATGCTCGTACCTTCTCATGCAACCATTCTCCTAGTAGTGGGAAGATGTTCTCCTGTTGTAACATCTTACATATCTCCTTCAAATTATCTACATCCTTCAGTGGCAGTCACTATTCCTTACACATTTGCTTTCATGTGCCTACTCCTTTAGGCATTGAATCTCACCTTGTAACTCTCGATGAATTCCATAGTCTCTTGATATACCTCCTTCTGATGAGCAACATCGAGATAGTTTTCATGAATAATCTCTTCTCTCCTAATGAGTGGCTTAGCTTTGAGATGCTCAAGTGCACAACACTTCTACATGTGTAGTAACCAACATAGGTTATAATCTTGAATCATGCATCTTCTTAGGTTACCATTGCTCATTCTTCATGCCATATACCTTCATCATTCCTGTGCCCTTGTCCTTCTTCTTATTTTTACACATATGCTCATAAAGATCAGGGTAGTCCTCAACCTTATGTTCTTTTCCACAATATGCACATACCAGATTCCGGGGACACAAATTTTGGTAATGATATAGGGATCTAGAAGTATAGAAAGTTCCACACATGGATTTTCCTCTACCACCACAACCTCTACTCCTATATCTACCTTGGAACCCACCATCTCCATTATCACGCCCTTCATTAGGCTTGGCTTTTGCACCTAAGAGCTACTTTCCACCATGGTATTTCACAATCCAAGATCATATGCCTCATGAATTTTATCTATCGACTGGAAATACTTTGTATCATGGGTTTGTGTGTCACAATCTTGCAATATATGGAGACATTCTTTATCATTACATGTTGCAATAGAGGAAATTCTAGAAATCATGATTCTTGTGGAAAATATCATAATATTATAATAGTTTGATTATAATAGATATCCTTCCTATACCCCTCTACTTCACAATCAGTGCACCACAACTCAACTGCGTTTCTCATACTGAATTCATAGAAAGATTCTCCAATTGCTTAGTCATATATACTATTTTTGCCTCAAGTAAATGGTTCACTCCAGTGTCTACACTCCCAACTACTTCAATGTGTAAAGTAGCTTTCAAAGCGTCATATGGATAAGTGCATGTCTTGTTTTGTAAAGCCCTTCAAACCAGAGTCAAATCCTCCAACAAAACACTAAGCATGTTGACTCTGATGAATGTAATATGATAGTTTGGAAAAGAGAGTATTAAACCACACATCATACTCCCTCACACTTTTAGATGAACCCTATTTGATGTCCTTAAGTGCGTTGATGCTCTATTGCTCAAAGTCTAGAATATGGAACTCATCCAAATATGGTGCGTATAAAGCATCATAATCCACTGTATTCTAGTGTGGACCATACTTTTTATACCAACTATATGTGTGCCCTTAAAATTTGATGTAAAATTGACTTTCCTTTCTATCCAAGGCTATAATGTTCTTGGATCTCCATAAAAATTCACACTTTTGCACCTATTTAGCCACGTCATCCATACCTCTATACTCTTGAAAATGAAGTTACATTTCAAAGTAGACTTGGGGTGTTTTCTTCTACGGTTGTTAAGGAAGTTTACTGTTGAGGCTAATTCAAAGGTGGTTGTTATGGCTAAGGACCCTACTTTGTATTAGAATCTGATCCTATACTAGATTCCCTCCATGCAATGTCCTAAGCATCTTGAGCCTTCGCTTCAACCTATGGTACAGTAGATGAACTTCCTTATGTCCTAATTGTTGTGTTGAACTAGACACCTACCATTTTTTTGTTACAACACATATAGGATTACTTCCAATGGTTTGTGCACCAACACTTTTTCTCTTGATGATGTGCTTGAAAAATACCTCCAAAATTACTCGTCCTAAACACTATTTCTTGTTGTGTTGCCATGTACACATTCTTAATCTCATGTGCTTACTAAGCTGAAATAAATTATTTCTACCTATATCTCCCTCCCAACATGGAGATGATGCTTTCTTATCTTCATTATAATGCCTTTCAACAACTACTTCTAGATTTGGAACACCTTTTGCAAGGGATAGGTAGCCAGGGAGGATCATATGCACGTCCATGTTCCTATGACATGCTCTCATCAAAATATGATGGGGCGTCTCTACTATGCATTCCTAATGTTGGAATGACATGATATTATGGCTTCTCGTCTTCCATGAGAGTTTCAAAACCTTATATAGTCATCATTATTCTCGACGATATGCTGCATCAACTTTCCTCTATCATGCTTCATTATACTTGGTTTTCTTTCCTCTCTCTGAATTTCTTCCATCATGACCACCACCATCCTTCTCCACACCTCATCTTTCCCTTACACATATTGGATATTTATTTATCCATAGGTACTCTCTTTAGCACTAGTTCTACCATCAGGATATTGATAGCTAAGGGTATTGCACACAAATAGGATCCTCTTAGCTCACATAAGAACTTAAACTATGTTTCCTTTAGATAATAATATGTTGAAATTGTATACTCGATATTATAGTTACGTAGTACACCTTCCCACCAATTATCTACAAATCTTGTCCACGTATTAGTTGAATCAAAGAGATTTTGATAGTCTTCCTACGTCCAAAATCTCTTCCTTTGATAGAAAGATTTGTTTGATGTGTAAGTGTCAACCATTGGTACAACTCTATTATGAAGAAGTTAAAGAACATCTCATACAAGTAGTCATATAGGTTATCTTCCACCCACTTTCACGTTTTAAAATCAGGCCCAACGATGTATCTCTATACAAATGTGTTGTGTTCGTCTTCTACCCATCTGTCAATACTCTCCAGAGATAGTTGATATGACATCTACATGCAATATCTGGTAAAAAATTGAAAAGATGTCTTGAAACACAACCAAAATGTATTCTTTTTTATCCACTCAAAATATATGTGCATGGAACCTCATTGAGAAAAATTGAATTCTCACCTAAGTGCACGCATCCACTAGATCCCTCCTTTGTTATGTTTACGGAACCTTGACATGAGTATTCATCATATTCATAATCAAGAAATTTATTCATGCACAATAAACATCATAACATGATAGTTGGAAACACATATAATAAGAAAACAATCCATCATGATTAATAACACTTAGATCAATATCTTAAACATAACAACATTACATGGTCAAGATATCTAAATATCCATATATCCACAAATCACCATCACTTATCCATTGCGGAATACATAATAAGTATTGATTACAATGTAACTTAATATATCTCTTCACTAAATAATGCACCCACACCATATAGACTCAAACCCTACAACATTCACATAGAAATCACCTCATCTCTCCTATCACAAGATCACATAAAATATATATAGGAGTGGGGATTTTCACTTCATCTCCTTATGCATATTTCTAATAATAGGCATTCTCTCAAATAGCTTACATTATTTTCTTATTTAATAAACTACTCTAAATATAACATGCTTTAATCCTATTATTAGTTATCTCCATGTGTGTGCTTTATCTTGATCTACATGTGCTTTTCCAATCATATCCCTTGCTTTACCACCAATTCATATTTCTTTTATCTATCTTTGGCCTCATTTCTTTCTCAACACTCCAACTCTGTTTTATCCTTGATCTAGGAAAATGGTTGAGTCCCTCCTTTACCTATGTGTGCATTCCCATGTGTCAATATACTTCTCAACTACACACTCTCCTTTCTGTGTTGTTCTATTCCTCATACGTGTGTGTTACCTACGCATAGAATTTTTTCTTCATCAACACTTAGAAAAAAATTTCTTCGACTAACACAATCTCATGTGTGATTCCGGTGTTCATCTCAAGGTCTCATAACAATGTTTCTAAACACTCATTCAATAGCTCGAGGTGTCCGTACATCTAGTAGGAGGATAATATTGTTACCACCATGTCTCAGATCATCAAGTTCTACATCGAAAGGATATTATTCAATAGATCAGTCCATTCCTTTCCCTTCCCCTCTTCTCTCCCTTTCTTCTAATTCTTTTGTACACAATCATGGTATTTTTTCCTATTTTATTGAGTGACACTATTTTCTCTGTTTGTAAAAGTATTCTCTAAAATTTATAATAGAAATGCTTAATTTTCCCTTTCTGTGGGAAATTGAAAGGTCACAAGAATAATAGGAATATGAAGATTCATTATAAGGGGTGGTTGAAAGGTCAATTCACAATGTTATAAATTGAAATGGATTATCCAATTCAAAGGATCCTAGATTTTAAGAATTTCTACTTTGTTGCATTTATGAATTGTGGTTTAGATGTTGAAATTTGTATCACCAACACAAGGAATAAAAGATACATTCTTCCATTTCTTTGCTCATGTTTTCATCTACTCTCTCTTTTATAAAATTTGCAAGTATGGTGATCAAGAAGGAACTTGGTGTCCTTAATGAATGAATCTAAAGAATTGTGTGTCTTGATTTGTTAGTCTCACTAGGTGCTTCATTGTTTCTTTCCTCCAATTGAATGTTGAACTACTCTGGTTATTGGGTGTGAACTCTGTAATTTCCTACTCACAACAATAACCTCCCCTTTCCTAAATTCTCTCCTTTATCCCTCATCACTACAATTTCCTCCCTTGTACCCCATACATACAAGCACTTTTCCACAAGTTCAGTGAAGTGTGATTATTTAATCCCCTACCTATTTGGCCCCATCCATAGTAATAGATATGATTAGATTATTTTACATTCAATAATGGGAGCCTCCCCATACACAAGAAGGAGGTGTTGTCCCATGAGCATTGGTGGAAACACCTAATTTTTCATACATCAAATTATTTCACCAACAATTTTCTGAAATCTACTAAGGAGAGATATTTCTTTTTGCACCCATGTAGATCTCTGAAAATAAAAATAATAATAATAAAAAATTTGTAAATACCAAAAAATTAAAAATCCTTTTTGCAAATAATATTGAGAAATCTACAGGTTTTGAATTTTCAACCTTTTCTAAGCAATTGAGAAAAATGGTAGAAAGAAGGTACATGCGGTCTGATCATGTAGGTGGTTACATTGACCCCACATTTGAGGAACAATGAAGAGCTGATTTTAGACTTCCCATCATACTGACAAGAAGAAAGGTTCTTGAAAATCATCTTGAAGGTCATACTTTGAAGAGCCGATGTTTGAACCACAAGTTCTCATTCCTCCCGAGAGGATAAAGAAGAAGAAAGAGAGGAAAAATAGAAGAGTAAATGATAGCACCAACACTTGTACCATGGGGAAAAAACATTGGTCTATTGGATTTGGCTCCACCACTCCATGAACTTCCACAAGGATCAAGAAATAATTTTTAAAATTCTATGGAGATGGAAAGCAACATCTTAACGATCATATCACATCCTATGGCATTTTTTGGAGTGCAACATGAATATCTTGTAGTGTGGTTGTTCGTATAATCATTATAAGATGTTGTGGTGGAATAGTTATACTATTTTCCTTCATGCTCAATTGCTTATTAGAATGGTTTAAAAAAGAAGTTTGAAGAAAGATTCATGATTGCTTTGAAGATGCTCATGTCCCTAGCTTTCTCAATTTACTCAGATGAAGAAAGAGCCGTAAGAGTCCATGAGAGACTTCATGGTAAAATTCAACAAGCCAATCAACAATATTACATCCATTTCCCTTCCTACTATAGAAAATCTGAAGATGTTCTTCATGAATGCTCAATTTCCTAAGTGATTTTCTTTCTAAGGAGAGTTCAACCACAAGATTTGGACAACACTCAAGAAATTGTTGTTGAGAGATGGAAGATGACCTCATCTTGTTAGTTAAGTTCAAGAATCCTTCAACGAAGGATAAGTCTCAAGGTTTCAAATATGAGAGTTGATCAAATGTTGCAAAGTTGGAAAATGAATTGACAATGCTAAAAAGGGAAGTTTCTCAATGAACACCTCATCCAAACGAAACATGAATCAAATTGCAGGAGCACCCAAAGGCTTACTTTGGAGGCTCTTTTGATCAATATAATATATGAGATCAATGAAGATGGAGAAGAAGATATTTTTGAATCAGAAAGTTGAAGATGAAGGAGAAAGAAGAATGTGCTCGAGATCATTTTTGTGAATGCACACTTGATGATGAAGAATCCATAGATAGTTACTCATATGTGGTGTTCACTCAATCACAAAAGGAGAAATAAGGTTCTTTTTCTTCCCAAGATAATAAATTGAATCCTCAAATGGAAACTCCAATAAAAACAACAATGAAAGGAGGATCATCAAAGTCCACTTCATAGGGTCAGCTAAGAAGAAGCATGAGATCACTCCAACCAAGAATCCTTCTACCTCTTCAAGTAAGTCTCCTTCACTTCTCTTGAAAAATCAATTTCTAAAAATCCTAAGAATATCCATGTCAAAGATTCCACAATCCTTAATGTTCCTACCACTTCCTCATCCTTTTATATCATTGATCATTTCAAAAAATCAAAAGTCCAAATTTCCAAATTTGAGTACTTGAGAACTCATCCCAAGAAACTTGAGAAACTTATTCAACATATCAAAGGAAGTAGCTTTGTTTCATGTCCTAAAGATGCCACCACCAAAGAACCACCTCATGTATCTCAACCCACTCCATCTTTGAATTGTATCACCTCCACCTCTAGGAAGGTAGAACCTTTCTACATATCCTTGCTGGTTAATGGGTATAAGCTAAACAATTACATCATTGACTCTGGTGCTTTGGAAACGGCATGCTTGAAAATTTTGATAAAGCTCTCATCCTCTCCCTTTCCCCTACCTCTGGTCATTTCCTCTCCATGGAAATGAAATAAGTTCCTCTTATGGGTCATATCAAATATGTTGAGGTAGTATTGGAAGATTCCTGACAAAAAATCACAATGAGAATACTTGTAGTAGATATGCCCACTCATATGATATGTTGTTGGGAAAAATTTCTATCAGATGTAGGAGGAAATATGTAACTTGATTGTTTGCATGCCACCATCCTGGTCAATGGTAAAACAAAGAAACTACTTCCCATCATAAAATGAAGTATATTGTGCAAAAACCAGATGACCCAATGACAGATATCCCATGTAAAAATTCTAAATCTTGCAAATTTTTCATGACTTTTGAGGATGATCTTGAGCTTCCCATGTTGGTGGAAGAATTTCCAAACACCATGGAGCCAATCAAAGAACATCATGATGATTTGATGAAATCAGAGTTTGAGAGTGTGTACTTCCCATGGGATGAGAGCATAAATGAAGTTGCTCCACTGGATGTTGATGATGGTGATGAGAGCCTCAACTTGCAACAAATCAATATTGAAGTGAAGAGAAATGTGGATCAAGAAGGATGATACTCAACAAATTCTCAACAGTAAGCTCAATGTTTCCAATCATGTTCTTGATGCTCATATGAGGTTCCATGTGATGAGTATGCTTGTGAATATGAAATACTTCTCTTTCTTGTTGAATAAGATGACAAGAAATATGATAATGAAAACATGTTTCTACCTTTCAAACATGAATATATTTAAGAGATGATGATTTCATCAAAGAATGGATTTCTTGGTTCTCGATGATTAAGATAAGGAAAATGATAATGAAAACATTTCAGTTCCAAAGTTGTGCTTATTCCCTTTTCATGAGGATGGAAACATTCTTAAATGAAAAATGGAGAGATTAAATGGTTCTTGGTTTTAAGGCTTATTTTGTTCAAAATGGAAACATTCTCAATAGACTTTAACCTTTTAGTGCTCACTCTTGCCCAAGATAAGGATTCTCTCAGCATAAAAATGGATGAAAAATACCAAAATGGATGAGAAGAAGATGACAGTTTTAATGTTGCATGCCCAATATTGTGCTCATTTTCTTTCTAATATAATGATACAATGCACAAGCCACATTTCATAGGGAATCATGATGCAAAAATATGGAGTCTAGGAAAGATTATTTCTTGATCCAATCAAGAAACCAAAAATTCAAGAGGCTAGTGACAATGATGATGTTTCAGAAACATTTTCCAAGAACCAACCCATGGAAGTGGTATGAAGTAGATGAAATGAAAACACAATTGATTATAAATTTCAAGTAAGTAATCAAGAATCATCTTTATAGTAGTAGTGAGAAAAGCAAGTGGAACAAACTTGGGAATCAAAGAGAAGCCGGAAAAAGAAGGTGTCAAAGAAAAAAGACAATGAAATGAATGAGTGGATCATAAATTGCACTAGAAATCATGCTAGATCTCTCAAAAAGATGAGAAGAGGTCTATATTTCAGCGAACCTTGTCAATGGTTTTGCGAGAGAAAGGAATTTGGTGATACCCATTTATGGGTAAGCACTTAGTTCAAATTAGTGCTTCAATGAAAGTGGGTTATCCCCCGCATGTACATAGGTGATTTTGGTTATTTCCCTTTTTTTGTGTTTCCCTTCTCATTTCATGTTAATATTGTTTATTTCCATTCATTTTTGTGTGTGTTTCTTGTTAGGTGTGTTCAATAAAGGAATTTGTGTGGTATATCTTTTTAGTGACTGACTCCATAGCCCAATGGATAAGGCATTAGTCCATGTAAATTTTTGAGATTCTAGGAGTTCCCACTTATCCTATCCTCATTACACTCAATCTAGAACAAGTCCCCAAGATAGAGCCGTTTTTTCATTCAAATTTAAAACATGAAAATTCAAATTTTCAAGCATGACAACAAGATCCAAATTGAAAATTTGTTCCCAAGTCTTCCCAAAACCCCTTCTCTGGTCATTTTTTTAGTTGTGTCATGTCTAGTTTGACCTTGAAGGTACTTCAAATATGATTAAAAATAATACATGTGTGTTTAATGATGTGACAAGATCATAAATTTCATTTGGTGAATTATTTTCAATGATAGTTTCTCAAAGAGGCCTAGAAAGGAGTTTTTACCTTATAAAGACTAGGTGTGCATCACTCCAGGATGGAAAAAAATCTCAAGCTCATCTAGATATGATATTTAAGATCTATTATTATGTTAACAACTTATTTTGGAAAGTTTAGGAAATATTTGGAGGTTTAGGGACAAGTACTGCAACATCGGGTTTCTAAGGTGTAAGGAGAAGGTAGTCAAAAAGGTACATGATCTTCCATGGATGATTCCAAGAGAGTTATCTATAAAAAGGAGTTATAGAGGAAAAAATGTACTCATTGTAAATATTTTATAATTCTCTACATGATGAAATTTTCAAATACTTCACAAGATATAGGCACTTTCTCAAGCATAACTTATTTTTAGACACACCTATTTTCGAGAAAGAAAAAGGATATTTTTCCATGTTGTTTAAAGAATAATTGGAAGTTTATACCCATCCCATTTTCTTCATAAGGATCTTGGGAGTCAAAATCATATATGTTTTCATAAAAAATGACTTCCTGAGCTCTAGAAACTTCACCGACAAGTCTCTCTTTTGTGAGGTGTGTTTCTGGTACTTAGTCAATTTTTCACCTCCAAGTGCATGGCACATTTTTTATCCCTATTTTCCCTATCCCTTGGGGATATAGGGAAAATAAAATGTTCCCCACCCCATTTTTTCCTCCTGGATCTTCATATGACCTCAAACTAGCCCCCGGAGTGCTAAATGCCTCTTTTTAGCCCTTTCCTCACTTCCTCCTCACCAAATCACATTGTGACACTTGTCAAGCCCTAATAAGGGGGCATTTTCTTTCCCTTGTGTCCCCCAAGGGGACAACTAGGACACAAATTTTTTCTCCATGGAAATCAAGAAAAAAATAATTTTAATTTTAAGTTTGCAAGTTGATTCTACTATCGTATCAAGAAAACATTGCCGGGAAGAGAAAATACTCAAAACAACTTATTATTGCTCCATTTCTTCACTAGTCCAACCATTTAATCCATGATAAGATAAAAAACCTTCAAATACATGTAAATAAATCACCATGTCGTTAAAATTCTTCTAGAGCATTCATGGTTGTAAGGAACGAAGCTTTCCTCATCATTCTTCATCCAGAAAATCGATTGCATTGAGGTTTTCAACATATTTTTTCTTCATGTGATCAGAGATTAATAGACTCAATTAATGGATACCTTGATGCGTAGTGAAAGGAAATTGTAGAGGCCCTTCTTCATTTCATGATAATCCGATGAGCGTAATCATCACGAAAATTGGAGGAAATGATCTTTGAAAATTCTAGTTTCATGTGAACTAGTTTTCATGTCATGAAGATCCTATTTTTGATGGATATGGAGGACTATGTTTTTCATCATAATTATTCCCTCCTTGAATAAATTTTAAAATTTCCAAATATCAATTAGGATAATCATATAAAAATTGGAAGGAAGGGTCTTCAAAAAATCTAATTTCATTAAAACTAGTTTTTACGATAAAGTTGTTGATTTTTCAAGATATAAGGATGATGTTTTCTCAGTATTCTACCACCTTGATGAAAAATTAGTTTCCTCACTTGTTCATATGAATGAATCATCCAAAATTTTTAGCAGGGAATCTTGGAATAAAACCCATAATTTCAAAATCTTTTTCGTCACATTCCGACACCTACAATGCACTTACTAAAAATAGCATGTGTCCATGGCAGGAGGCATGTCTAAAAATAGAAAGTGGTAAAGTAAGGATAATTCTTGAAATTCATCATCCTCTAGAAGGAATGAAACATCATGGAATGTAAATAGAGAAAAAATTCCAAAAATAATTGATCCCGATCCTACTTGTTAAAAATAGAAAGTCCTTATTTTGGATGCGGAAAGTTGAAATTGGCTCCATTTTCCCTCATATCATTGATTTTTGACCTCTTCATAGGGTTTACAGGTGATTTTATAGTTCAAAAAATTAATTCATCTCTTCACAGGGTCTTGAAGCATCATCTTGAGCTCATTTATGTTCAAAGGCAAAGAAAACATCTTAGTGAGCAACAGTGAAATCCAGGAACACTATGTAGTTGGAAGAGATTCAAAAAGAGTCGAAGCTCAATTAAGATCAAAGATAAGATCTCATCATGGATGATTATCCATTATCATCTCTCAGTGATTTGGTTGAAGTGATCTCATTAATATTAGTGAGCTGATTTTGGTAAGCTAGCCGAGTTGAATGAGTAAGTGATTTGAAATGAACTTGTTGAGTTTAAATGAGTGATTTGATTGAGGTACACCAAACAAGTTGATTGAGCTATCAAGGAAATATATCTAATGTTTTAGGAGCTCACATATCTCAGGTCAACAAACAAAACTTTTAGAATCTTTCAACATAGTGTGTGGGACAGAGGATGCAAGAATTAAGAGGTTTGAGCATTATGAATGACAATTGTGAAATCCTAAGGAGAAAAAGAGTGATCCTCACTCTCATTTTGAGATCAAGAATGCATCATCATGTTTAATTCTCATTTTTCATCTCAATAAGGTCTCATAATAGTGTTTCTAAACACTCATTCAACAACTCGAGGTGTCCGTACATCCGGCAGGAGGAGAAGATTGTGACCACCATGTCTTGGATCAGCAAGTTCTACATCAGAAGGAGCTTCTTCAATAGATCATCCATCCCTTTTTTCTTCCCCTCTTCTCTCCCTTTCTTTTAATTCTTCATTATACACAATCATGGTATTTTTCCTATTTTCTTAAGTGATAATATTTGTAATTTGTAAAATTATTCTCTCAAAATTATAAGAGAGATACTTAATTTTTCCTTTCTAGGGGCAATTGAAAGGTCACAAGTAGAATAGGAACATGAAGAGTCATTAGGGGGTAGGTGAAAGGTCAATTCATAATGCTATAAATTGAAATGGATTCTCCATTTCAAAGGATCCTAGATTTTGAGAATTTCTACTTTGTAGCAATTTTGAATTGTGGTTTGGATGTAGAAATTTGTATCACCAACACAAGGAATAAAATCTACATTCTTCCATTTCTTTGTTAATGTTTTCCTCTACTCTCTCTTTTCTGTAACTTTGCAAGTATGGTGATTAGGAAGGAACTTGGTGTCCTTGATGAATGAATCTAAATAATTGTGTGTCTTGGTTTATTAGTCTTATTAGGTGCTTCATTATTGCTTTCCTCTAATTAAATTTTGAACTACTCTAGTTATTAGTTGTGAATTCTACAATTTCCTACTCAAAAAATTTCCTTCACTTTTCTCAATTCTCTCATTTATCCTTCACCATTGTAATTTCCTCCCTTGTACCCCGTATAAACACTTTTCCATAGGTTCAATGAAGTGTTCATGTGTGATCCCCGACCTATTTGGCCACCCCATAGCAATAGATAGGAGTATATTAGTTTACATTCAATAATGGGAGCCTCCCCATACATAAGAAGGAGGGGCATAGCCCCGTGATCATTGGTGGAAACGCCTAATTTGTCATATGATAAATTATTTCACCAATAGAACTTTATATATCACTTCAAAAGGTTAAGATCCATCTTCAACTCCTTCAATTTCAAAGGTAATTGCATAATTAAGCTCAGTGGGATTTGGATCATATGTTTCCACATGGAATTGGGTAATTTTCTCAACCTTTATTGTGATTCTAGTTCCATAACTAGTATTAAGACACATTTGAGACCAATCAAATGATAGATACCCATCTTCTTAGTAATAAAATATCTAGACAAACACAAAGTAGAGACATGAGGAAGGTCTATAATTGAAATATATTGAGGGATAGTGATACTAGGGAAAGCATGTAGGGTTATATTGAGGTTTTTTATGACACTCTCAATTTTAACAATAGTACCATATAGCTAGACAACACCTTTTTTAATAGGGGTATAATTCAATCCAATAATATCAACAAATTACTTGGCCATGATTGTGTTACTAGCCCCAGAATTAATCATACAATTATGGAAGAGATATTTCCCAATCATTAATGATATGTAAAATGGAGGGGGTTTAGGAACATAACTTGCATCATCATATTATCATTATACAAGTTAATTGGGGTTGGGATTACCTCTTTTTTATTTTTGGGAATAATCTTGAATTTTCTTAATCCTTCTTGTAGAAAAACCATCTTCCGTAGGATTACAAAAACATGCCATAGGGTGACCTAAAAGGAAAGAAATCAGGCTATCTCAAAGTTGAATGTGAATGATCCAACACACACTACCACTCTGGCATTATTCACTTCTTTGCACACAATAAAATAAAGGATTGATAAGGCCTCCAAGAAATAACACCCTCGATCCGGATAGTTTTATTTTAGTTACTATGTTTCAAAGAATGTTATTTTTGGCCTTAATTACGCTTTTCCATGTTTTGCTTTTTCCTAGTAGCTATTGTTTGGGTTACTGTTGGAATTTATATATTATCTAGATTCTGATCCTCTTTTGATGTTTTTTTCATGTTTGATCTAGTTGTTGAGCCTTCCTTGTAACTAGGTATAGTCCCTCCAAAACTATTTGCCATTAATAAAAAACATGTCATAGGAGACATTTATATTTTTATCTTCATTTTCTCAATAATATTAAGGGTTTTTGTTGTAAGTATTTTTGAATTATGATTATCCATAACCTTATTTAGTTTCTCAATGATATAATAATGTAGAAGTGCAAACACCTTGTTTGTCTCAAGTAGGTGAGGTGAAACCTCTATTGGTTTTTATCTTTCTCCTCTTGAAGCAGTTTGTCATCCGATCTCTGATGCTTGAACTTTTGTCTCCAATATTTATTTCTTTGATCTTGTATTATAATGAAATATCACTTGTGGTTTTTGAGGTCCCTCAACTTGATTGGTGGTACAAAAAACTTCCTCCTTCCAGTAGATCTAACTCTCACTAGTTTTTGAAGTAGATGACAGTGATGGATCATTCATTTGAATTGGCTTAAAAAAATAATTCAAAACTATCAAGTTTTGTGTTATTTCTCTATGAGGGGAAATTTTAGAATCATAGGGTTTGGAGATAGGATAACACCACACTAGATATTCATCAATGTTGTTTTGCACATGGACAATTTCTCTATTAGGACTAGTAGGATATGGGTATGCTTGATTTAAAGGCCTTGCAAGGATGACCTGGTTTTAAGGTTGTGTTATAGTGGGTTAATAGGTTGGGATATATGGATTTTAAGGTATTTGATTGGGTGGGGCTTGATACCTTTTAAAAATGGTCATTTAATTTTTCATATTCCTTAACATGGCCTTAAACTCATCCAACTCATTAACTGGGGTACTAGGAATGGTTTCCAATGGATGTAAAATAATAGGTTGGGGATGGATTGTGAAAGTGGGGTTAACTCTATGAATAATGGAATAAGGGGCCTTGGAGCTATCTTACCATATTGGATCAAGCTATTATTGGTTGAGAGTGCAATATCAAATGCCACAGGAAGGTCTACACCTCCCATAGATTGGATCATAACAACAATATCAAAATTAAGAGCCCTAAGATAGTATAAGAAATCTAAATGTGAAGAAATCCTTGTCAAAATTGGGATTTTATCCCATGATTTTTGGAATCTGTAGTTAAAATTAGATAGATCCTCAGTAGATGCCCTCTTTATTGTTGTCAATTTCTCCATAAGTGACAAGTGGTCACTCTTGTTTGAAAATTGTCTCACCAAACATTCTCCAAATTCATCCCATGTGCGAATAGAATTGGGAGGAAGACTCCCATACCATGCTAGGGATTTTCCTTTCAAGGAATCTTACAAGAGTTTCATTTTGATATCTACTTGGCCTATGTGGTGATCTAAGAAAAAGTGGATGATGTCCCTAAGATGATCAACATGATTATCATGTTTCTCATATGTGAAATAGGGAAGAATTTTAAGAGAAGCACCCGAGAGGTCATTACACACATTTATATCTATTTGGCTACCAAGATTGAACGATGGAAAGGCATGATTCCTTAGATGAGCCATGGTATTCAAGGGATAAAGGTTTTTAGAAAGAATTGTGAATGGAAACCGTGTAGGGGAGTGGAGAGAAATATTTTAGACTTTGGGGTTATCTCGGATCTTTATAGATACTTGTTCCACTTTTTGGGAGAAAATTGTAAGAGTTCAAATAGCTATTTAGCCTCACTAGGTAAGTGCAAAAAGTTGGGGGGAGCAAGCGGGTCATAAGTAGACATCATATTACAAATAAAAACAAAATCTCAACTTGTAGGGATTATTAGCAATGTGTGCACTCATAATTAGAAAAACTTATATAAAAATAAATCGTAACAGCCGGAATCTAGTTTCTAAACTACTAAAAAAATTAAAAATGGACAAGTTTAGCTTTATTAAATACTAAAAATTCAATGGCTTGGTTTTTTTTTGAGAAATCCTATAAGATTGTAGTCTTTGCTTTTGCCCATGGTTTGGATGACCAAAACATGGTATTTTTTTTTCCTTTGGAGAAAAGTTAGATGCCACTATTATCTTGGGATAGATTTTATTTTGTATTTTTTAGCAATTGTGCAATAAATACTCTCTTTTACTTCCCTTTTAAACAAGTTTTTCTCGCATTGCATAACTTTTGTTTGATCTAAATATAAGTTAGGATGTAATTTTCCATCTTTTGTTGATTTAGTTCAAATGTCTAAAACTCTATAATTCCTAACAAATTGTGTGGAAATTCATTTTTTTGAAATAAAGGTCATATTTGGTCAGATAAGTGAAGTATGAAGTAACCAACACCTTTTCAAGGAAGATGGCCAAAATGTGGCTTAGCTCTGGAACTTTGTCACTTAGCTCCGGAACTCTGTCACTTAGCTCTCGGAACTTTGTCACTTAGCTCCAAAACTTTATCACTTAGCTTTGGAACTTTAGCATTAGTTCCGAAGGTTTCCTTTGGTCTCGAAACTTCTCCAAAGTTTTTAGAATCAATGGGAATCTCCTTATTCTATCAAAATTCAGGTTATGGAGCAAAGAAGGGCCTTCTAATCAGAAATAGACCAACAATTTTCTGGTTCTTCACACTCCAAAAATACATATGTGAGACCAACAATTGTATGTCCAGCTAGTTTTCTAAATTTCATATCTACTTTGGGCACTATTCGGTTCCACTAGAATCTGTAGACAACTATTGAACACTCATAATTGTAAATGCATCTTCGGATGGGAAATATATATATACACATATACACACACACACATGGGGATCGAATATCTACAATTAAGTTTTGTAAGATAAAAAAATTCAATAATAAGATAGCCATTTAATTTTGAGAGCAACATACTATGTTAACTCCTAATTCAAGGTGGAGTAAGGGCCCACTCCTCCAAGAAAAATGATATTTTATTCTATTGGTATTTATATTTTCAAGCAATTTGTATAAACCTGTTATTTAGTAGTTCTGTAAGTACTTTTGATTCTTCAATTAAAATTTGTTACATAAGTTATCTATCATCCTGCATGTGTTCTAGTATATGTTCTTATTTCTTCAACAACATTTTAAACAATATCTTCAAAGTGTGTTTAATTATGCAAAGTGTGTTTATTCCCAACAGTGTGTTTAATTATGCAAAGTGTGTTTATTTCCAGCAGATGTTCAATTCTACAAGATTTGTTCATTTCAACAATGTGTGTTTATTTCAACAAGTTTCTTATAGTTTAGCTTTAATAAGGCTTTGGCCAGAAATCTTAAGACACTTTAAAACCCCCCAAAAAATAAAAATAATAAATATCTATAATCAATTACTAGTTCACTAGATTTCTCTTGTTGCATATAGCTTCAACACACCCCCTTTTGAATATGACATCAACCATGAGTTGATTAAATGAAGGGAATAATGACACCCATCATTTTTGGCACCATTTCTAGGGAACACTAGTTAGAATTTTCTAATTAGGTGTCAACAAGAAAAAAATCACACATCTAGTAATTGAAAAATCTTCCCTACGTTATCATAAAATTTATGAGTAGACCAAGAGACTCAAAGGGTAGATTTCTCCCAAAAATATCTCAACAAGAATTATCAGCATCCCCTAGTTCAAATAAGGAAGTTGAGAAAGAATTAGAAGCACCATTGTCCCTGTTAGACAGGAAGCAAAACTCCCACCTTTGGAATTTTGGATCAATCACCAGAAGGGAGTGGAACTTTTAGAAGAAGGATTATATCCCAAGACCCATTTAGAGAAAGTTTTGATTCTCAATTAAGCAGTCAACCTCCTACTCTTGACTTCTCACCTTCTCCAAAGTGGATCACATACCACATTGATTGGGAAAAGGATTCAAAATATATTACAGATATGGCTCGAGAAGATGAAAGAGAACTTGATAGGACTTTTACTTATCCAATTCAGTTGGAGGATGATGATACACCCATGAAGAATATTTCACCTGCACACTTGCCTACATTTAGAGGAATGTCATCTGAGGATCTTGACTAATTTTTTTGAATTTAAATTATTATGTCAAACTTATGACTATAAAATAGATAATCAAAAACTCAAGTTGTTCCCATCTACCCTGAAAGATGCAACAATGAGGTGGTTTATGGGATTAACATCCAATTCCATTACCACTTGGGGGAAAATGGAAACTACCTTCTTAGACAAATATCAAGACTACTATAGAGGGAGAAATATGAAGGAAGAATTTTTAGGATTAAACAGGAAGAGGATGAAAATTTGGAAGATTATTTAGATAGATTCCTCTTCATAGGTAAAAGGTGTGGATTTGTACTTCAAGAAGAGCTAAGAAAAACCATTTTTCTTAAAGGTCTGGATGATGAATCTAGGGAATCCCTTAATTTAATGGGAGGTGGAAATGTCAATCAATTGAGAATGAATGATATTAAAGACCTTTGTAGAAGTTATTCAAGAACAAGGGGTGGACCTAGGAAAGGAAAAACTGTGAAAGGTATGAATCCAGACATAAAAAAACTTATGGATGAACTAGAAAATTTTAAAATAGATATCCTAGTTCAATTAACTTCCACCATGGATGGATTGCAAGCCAAAGAAAATGCTAATACTGAACCATTAGCTATGTATTGTCCTAGATGCAGAAAGAAACATGCAATAAGAGATTTTCCTTTGATAAAACAAAAATATGTCTTATTTGTGAATCTAGGGAACATGAAGTTAATGCTTGTTCTCTTCTTCCATTCATAAAAAATCATCTTAAACAAACCAACACTTCATCCACTACAAAAGAAGTAAAATTTGTTCAGAGACAACCTAATCAGGGGCACTTCATACCAAGATATGTTCCTAACCCACTGGATGATGCCATGGGTGGCTCAGACAGTACCAAAAAATTGGGGACAACCCCCTTGGGCCCCTCAACCAACATGGAATCCCGGGATTGGGAATTACAAGCTTGGTATGCTCAAGGACACCAACAACCATGGTCTAGTCAAGGTAACCCTTATGCTTGGTCACAACCTAGGTGGAACCCCAATAATTATGCTCAAGGAAGACATATCCCAACCAGCATCAATAAGCCATAATGGGTTCCCCAGCACAAGGTTCACAAACTAAAAATGTGGTTCAAACAAAAATACCAGCACAACTAGTGGCTAATCCCAAAAACAAACAAACAACCCTTGTTTATGGAGCAAAAAAGAAAAACTAGTTGATCTTAATGCCATGGACTATAAAGATATTCAAACCAGATCTGGTAAAATAATTAATAGTCCACTTGTTATAATTACTAAGATGTCATATGAGATTGAAACCCCTAGTTCAGTCATCCCTAAGGTTGATGAAAAGAAAAAGAGAAACAACCAGATAAAAATTCCATAGAAACCCCTTTTCCAAAAAGACTTAATGAAGTTATTGAGACCAAGGAATCTGAACTAGTGCAAGAGTTGAGGAAATTAAATATTGAAATACCATTATTACAAGAAATCAAGGACATTCTTGAATTAAACAAATTAATCAAAATGTTATGCTTAAAAAGACCTGGAAGGAAGAAGCAATACCTAGGACTATTAAGGTAGATGGGAAACTTGTTGATTTATTAGTAGGAAAACTCTCACTTCCCAAATATGGGGATCCTAGAAGCCTTGTTATTTCTATCACTATAGGGAACAAACATATACATAATGTTTTGGTTGATTTGGGAGAAACTATAAATGTTATGACAATAGAACTTTGGAAACATTACCATTGAGAGGTATATAACCTACTAACACCATATTGTAGATGGAAGATCAGTCAGTAGCTAAACTAGAAGGGATCATTGAAGATGTTGTAGTCATGGTGGAGTCATGGGAGTATCTAGTGGACTTCCTTATATTACGACCAAAAGGTAAAACACTTGGTTATCCCATCATTTTGGGTAGACCATGGTTAGCTACAATTGTTGCCTTAATTGATTGCAGATCAAGTGATATGACCATCTCTAATGGTAAGAATTCTAAACAAATTTCCCTATATCCTTCTACAAGACCTTTTATTGATAATCAAGAACAATTATGGGTTGATGATCCCAATACTAATAAACCAAACTTGTCTTCTTTGGCTATGATAACATTGCAGGATCATGTACAGGAGGTGGAGGATATTATTAATCACCCATTGAGTGATCACCAATTATCTTTGGAATAATCAATATAGTTCCAAAACCTTCAGACTTAGTTTAGAACCTTCAAATTTAGTTCTAAACATTCATAACTTAGTTCTTGAACCTTTATATTTAGTTCTGAAACATTCAGACTTAGTTGTGGAACATTCATACTTATCTCCGAACCACATCAATTCCATGCAGATGTAAATAATTTCACTTCTCCGAGGAGGATGTGACTTCTCTTTAGGAAGGGGTAGGAAAGCTACGGAATCAGTAGCATTAGTCTCAGAGATATCAGAAATAGTAAGGAATCTTTGGAAAACGTCAGTGATGAGGAGCTTGACCAACGTCAAGATAAGTATCATAACTCTACTTACTGTCCTTTATCTAGTATTCTTTCTCAAGGGAACTTTAGAGACATTTCTGCATATCATATGTTGTTACCTCATTCATGTCCACTAAACACCCTAATGGAACCTTTTCAACAAATCAGTTCATCACACACTAGAACCAAACAAATTGAGATTCAACCAGTAAGTAAGATTTTGAACATTAACAATTGGTTGGAAAATGATCAAGAAGCTAAATTGTTTGATGTTTTGAAATGTCATACTAGAGCTTTTTCTTGGGATTATAAAGACATGAAAGGAATCCACCCAAGTATTTTCACCCATCACATTTATACTGAAAATGTTAAACTAGTTAGGCAACCTCAGAGAAGGATCAATCCAGCCTTAAGGGACATAGTCAAGTAAGAAATTGAAAAGCTATTACAAGTAGGTTTTATCTACCCCATCTCAGATAGTCAGTGGGTGTCTCCTCTTGTAATTTGCCTTTAAAAGAATGGAAAATGGAGAATTTGTGTTGATTATAGGGAATTGAACAAAGCTACACTTAGAGATTATTTTCCCTTACCATTCATAGATCAAGTTTTAGACAACCTCTCAGGTAAACAATACTTTTCCTTCCTAGATGGCTTTAGTGGATATAATCAAATCAAGGTGGTTTGCTGAGGATCAAGAAAAAATACCTTTACTTGTCCATGGGGTACCTTTTCCTACATGGTATTTCCATTTGGATTATGTAATGCTCCAAAGCAACTTTCCAAAGGGTTGTACTAGCAATTTTTGCAGATCTAACTAATGATTGTGTAGAGGTATACATGGATGATTTTACTATGCATGGAGACACATTTGATGATGCCTTGAAAAATTTGGATAGATTATTAACAAGATGTGAGAAACACCACTTGTCTCTTAGTCATGAGAAATGTTTGATGATGGTTGATGAGGGAATTGTACTAGGACACCACATTTCAAAAAGAGGAATTCAAGTTGACCAAGACAAAATCAGGATTATTTCAGACTTACATGTTCCTCAAACCCCCATGGATATCAAGTCATTCTTAGGACATGTTGGGTACTATAGGCATTTTATCAAATATTTTAGTAAAATTGTTGCCCCCATGTTTGGTTTGCTTACCAAGGATTGTGAATTTCTTTGGGATGAAAAATGTCAACATGCTTTTGAAGAGATTAAGGAAAAACTAATCATTGCCCCAATACTAAGAGGACCTAATTGGGAGAAACCTTTTCACATCCAAACAGATGCCTCAAATAACTCAATTGGTGTAGTTTTGGGACAAAAAGATGAAGAGGGAAAATGTATGCTATTTACTATCTTAGTAAAAATCTTACTTCCACTAAAAGAAATTACACCACCACTAAAAAAATAATTTCTTGTTGTGATCTATTCAATTAATAAGTTCAGACATTATATTACAGGGTAAAAATATTTGTACATACATATCATTCAACAATTAGATATCTAATGAACAAACCAGTGGTTGGAGGTAGGATAATCAAATGGTTATTACTTTTACAAGAATTTGATATTACTATTGTGGATAATCCAGGAAAGTCTAATGTGGTAGCTGATTTCTTATCAAGATTAACCACTACAGGGGAACAAGATCCAGTTAAGGACAACTTTCCAGATGAACAATTATTTGTTATTTCAGCTTGATACACCATGGTTTGCTTGATATGGTGAATTATCTTACAATAGGAAGTTTCCTCCTTTTACTAAGAAACAAATGAAAAGGTTAATCAAAACCAATGCACAATTTAAATGGTTAAATGGAATGTTATTTAAATGTGGTCTGATTTGGTTTTACGTGTGTGTGAGAAAAGATGAAATTTTTGACATACTTAGGGCATGTCATGATGAACCAAGTGGAGGACACTTTTCAGTGAAAAGAACAACCCACAAAATACTTGGCACTAGATATTATTGGCCATCTCTGTATAAATATGTGAAGAAATACATCAAGTAGTGTGATCCCTATCAAAGGATGGGACAACCAACTTTTACTAGTGAAATGCCTCTACAACCTCAAGTGGTGATTGAACCATTTGAAAGGTGGGGGCTGGATTTTGTTGGTCCTTTTAGTCCTCCTTCATAGGGAAAGGAGCACATTCTTATATGTACTTGATTATGTAACAAAATGGGAAAGGTGCAAGATTTAACAAATGCTAATGAAGATGCAGTTGCTGATTTCCTTTGGCACATAATTATGATGAAGTTTGGTGCACCAAGAAGTATAGTTTCAGACCAAGGCCCACATTTCATGTCTAATATGATCTAGGCCTTTACAATGTACTATTAGATCAATCATAGGAATTCATCTCCCTATCACCCACAATCAAATGGACAAGCAGAAGTGACAAACAGGGAATTGGAAAACATTCTCACCAAAACAGTTGAAGCAAGTAGAAGAGATTGGGTGAAAAGGCTACCTGAGGTTATCTGGGCTTATAACACAACTTGGAAGACTACAACAAGGTTCTCACCATATGAGTTAGTCTATGGGAAGAATCCCTTGTTACCCATTGAATTTGAACTACAAACATTGAGGACAATAACTAAATTGGGTATTGAATTAGATACAACACAAAGGAAAGAATTCTACAACTCAATGAATTGATGAGCTGAGATTGGAAGAACTTCAATAAATAGAGATAATCCAAGACCAAAGGAAGTAGTGGCATGATACACATATCAAGGAAAGACAATTCAAGATAGGAGATTGGAATTATTGTTTGATTCCAAGTACCAACAATTCAAAGGCAAGTTGAGAACCAAGTGGTTAGGACCTTATCATATTGGGAAGATATATGAAAATGGATCTATTCATCTACTTCCCATTGATGGTAGTAGTAGGACACTTTTGGTCAATGGACACAGTTAAAACTCTATAGGAAGCCTCCTACTAGGGATGAATTCTTGAAGAAAATTGAAGTAGAAAAGAATTTGATCATATGGAAGAACCTAGTTCTTCCAAAATGATCAAGTAATCAGATGCAAGGATCTAAAATAAAGGGAAGGGAATGAAAACCAAAAATGGAATTCTCTTCCAAAAAAAAAAAAATTAAAAAAAAAAAAGGGAAAAAGGAAGGGAATGAAAACCAATAAATGGTGTTCTCTTCCCCAAAAAAAATTCTCTCAAAAGGCTAATTGAAAACCAAAAATGGTGGTTGGTCTCATCAATAAGTGGCTAATTCAAATAAAAGGAACTTCTTTGGAATTCCAACTGTCTTTTCTAACCGTTTTTCTCTTTCACTTTTTTAGAATGATGAGTCATCAAGGTGGATGGATTACATCAACAAGGATGGTAATTATGTCTTGATCTTATTAAAGGTTAAATTAAAAGTTTGCATGTGTGATTAGACTTGATTTAAGTCGGTGGTATAATGAGTCATTTATTGCACATCATGATTAAAGGGAATAATCATGGAGGTGATGCCGACTAAATAAATGAAAGTGGCGGCATATTAATAATGAATTTCATTTAGGTGGAATAAAATAAAATTGGGAATAGTTGTAGAGAAATTCAAGGAGGTAATATGAAGGCATATTTGAGTTCCATGACTTAATCCAATAGTTCCATCAACTATCTCTCATCTCTGGTCCTAAGAGAAAGGGTTTGAAAGAAGAAAGAATTCAAATCATCCTCTTGGCCATGGGTATAAAAAAAGTCAGATCTAGAAGATGATACACACAACTCCTTGTAGATGGAGAGAGTAACAACCATTTTTGAATAGGCAAGTTGGCTGGAGTTTCTGAAAAAATTCTCAAAATACAATGATGAAATGGTAAGAGAATTTTTGTGAATTTAGAGTAGTCTAGAACTAAGGTTAAAGGCATTGTAATCCCCTTTATTGTTAATATAATGAGAAATGTATCTGGTGTACCAATTGTAAATGTTCCAAACTCTATAAGGGGAACTCTGAAGGAATTGGTGAAACCTTAAGACAGGAAGGTGAACCTGAGCCCCAATACATTTATACCTCTAAGAAAATCATAAAAGGGGTCAAAAGAGCTAGCTTACCCACACCCTTGATGAGAGTAGCATTTTGGGTAGTAAAATAACATGTGATGGCCAATATGGGATTTACTTGATGAAGGGAAGTCCTTAAATATTGATATATCTTAGGTATGGGGCATAAAAGCAGATTATATAGTAAACCTTCTCTTGGTTTCTCTTTGATTAGATCTATATGAATGAATTAGATATATTCTTGGGTTTAGGGACAATTAGGCACCATGGATTAATTCATTTTAGGTTTCACCATCATTTTCTCTCTAAGAAATATGGGGAAGAACCATGAGAAAAATTCCTTCAAAAATTCAAGAAAACTCCCGATATTTTAAAAAGGGAATACCAACCCCTTTCTCTCCTAAAAGTAACTTAGAAAATAATCCCCACGATGAGAAGAAGAAGAAAAAAATAAGTGGGGTTAAAATACCAAAGAGGAGGAGGTTAAGAGGATGATCAAAGTTATTTAAATCTTACCTCTTTAAAATAAACTCCTTTTAATAAATACTTGAAGAACCAATACTCTCGATAGTAATAGTTCACCCAAGCTTAGACTTTGGAGTAAAACTTAGAAGAAGTTTCAAGAGGGAAGTCTAGACTTCTTTCATTTTAAGAGACCTCATAAAATCGGATTATAATTTAATTCTAGGACCACCATGGTTTCACTAAGGCGAATTTTGGGGGGTTAAAAAAATTTCCCGATTACTTTTTAAAATAGGGAGCGGCGAAGATTTTTTAGTTTTATAATAAAATCCAACCTCCTTCTCATTTGGCCCACCTCTCAAATTGTGAAAACCTAGGAGTCTATTGATGACAATAATTCAAAACATTGCTTTTAAAGAAACCCTATCACCCCAAACAATGTCTACCTACGGTATCAGGAAAATTGAATCTTGGAATAAACAAAATTTTTATTGGAAAATTTCATTACCTCAATATGAACCTTAACGTCTATTCTTGTCTAGGGTGAACATATAGCCCATGCCTATTATATACCTCTATGAAAATCCCCAAAAGAGCTTACCCACACCCTTCGAAAAGTAGAGTAGCATTTTGGGTAGTAAAATACCTAACATGTGATGGCCAATGCGAGCCTATTGGCATTGAACTATTGGACTATTTATTGTTGGGAAGTCCTTAAAATGCTGATATATCTTAGGTATGGGGCAACAAAGAAAGAGTATATATTAAACCTTCACTGGTTTCCTCTTTGATTCTATCCATATAATGGCTCAAAGATATTCTTACTTAGGGACAATTAGGCACCATGGATTAATTCATCGTGTATGTCAAACTCATTTTCTCTCTAAGAAAAATGGGGAAGAAGCATGGAAAAAAATTCCTCCACAAATTAGGAAAACTACGATATTATCGGAAGGGAATACTAACCCCTTTCTCTCCTTAAAGTAACTTAGAAATTAATCCCCATAATATGAGAAGAAGGAAATAAGTGGGGTTAAAATACCAATAGGAGGAGGTTTCATAGGATGATCAAAGATGCAAAATCTACCATTTCTTTAAAATAAAAAATCCTTCCCCTTTAATATAACCAAAAGAACCAATACCTATCTCTAATAGTGATAGTTCACCCAAAATGGACTTTGGGAAAAAATCGCCAATAAATTTCAAGAGGGAAGTCCACTTCATAAAATGTTGAAGCTCCTAAAAGGAAAATAATTCATAAAATTTATAGGGAAACTCCAGGAAATATTGAAGTACATGAGGATTTAGAGAAAGAAGCTACTGATATTCTTGGCAGCATGACAACTTCTCCTCCTCTACAAAGTCAAACTGAGGAGTTGGAGAGAGAAGCTGAAATAATGGAAGAGAAATATTTTTAGGAGATGGATGACTCAACAATATTGTCACAAGAGGAGGAACAATTGGCATCTTGGAGATTGAAAGGAAAATTCCCTTTGGTGGAGGAACAATGTTCATCCCCAAGGAACTCCTAGAAAAAGAAGAAAAACAACAGTTGAAGTAGACTTTGTTCTTGTCTAGGGAAGAACTTATAATTAAGGAGAAAGATGAGGAATTGAACTTCCTCAAACACAAATTGGAGCATAGAGAAATGCTTATTGAATAAATGAAAACTCATCTCATAGATAAGAATGAAGAATTGGCATTAGTAAAACAACAAATGGCTGAAAAAGAAAAGGAATTGCAATTGGCATTGAGTAGAATACTATGAAAAAAGTATATTCAATGGATCAAATTATACAAACAAGAGCTATATTACTTACCACTCAAACAAATATGGGATGATACTTTAGGAAGATTAATGAGTTCAAAATATCAAATCAAGAACTAAAAATCCAGTTGGAAGAAGAGAAGAAGGCAAGGAAAGAATGGGAAGAAAAATTCTATAAGATTGAGGAAGAAAAATTTAAATGTTTGGTAAAAATACAAGATGGTTTGTATGATGAGTGAAAAATTACTCACATGTAGAAGACCTTCTCCTACATACAATGTCTTTCTAGAAGAACAATTTATCCGTTGGTAATTGTTGAGGATTTCATGTGGCCTTCCACATGAATTGAAGGATGAAGCAAAATTCATGGCAGCATATTCCTCAGCCAGTCAGAGAAAAAAATTCTTTGTGAATTTTATCTCTGCAAATTTATGTTAGAAAAGAATACATGCTTCATGATTAATCTATATGTGGGGGAAAGCCAACTTAATGCATTTGTTTTTGTGCTCCAGAATCAGATAGCCTAGAAAGAAAGGGATACTAAACACTTAATAAAGGCTAGTTCATCTAGCCTATGTATGAGAGCTCATTATGGGAAACCATCTACATTTGTTATACATTTCAGGTCCCATGCCTTTGACATCCGATTTAAAGAACATTATATTTCCATCCTGCAAAAGAGTATTGATGCATTCACCTCATATGAAGAGAAAAAATTTGAAGAAATTTATGATGGATGCCTAAAGAGATGGGAATTCCTTACTGTAGCATTAAGAAGAAGAGAAGTGATATCTCCCACAAATCTAATATGGAGTCTGGAAAGGGCCAGAACTTTATGTACACTCATTCCTCAAATTTGTGAAAAATGCATAGGGGTATGTGGATGGGTATGAGAACAAGGCCTCCTCTCCTTCTTACACCCATGTCTCCATGGTAGAATAGAGAACCTTAGGATCCCACTCATTTTGAGGATTGGCAGAAAAAGCTAGAGGAAGGATCAAGATACAACAGTTCTGATCAAAAGCACTAGGACATTCAATTTCAACCATTTGACCTCAACAGTCAGTTGGAATGCAAAATTCATGATCCCAGTTTTGAAGAATAGAGTTTGTAAGAGGACTTACAAACAAGTAAGTGTGGGGAGATGATGAGGCTAAAATATGTCTCATTAATGTGTAATAAATACTCTCTTTTTACTTCCCTTTTAATCAAGTTTGTTTGCATTTCATAAATTTTGTTTGATCTAAATATAAGTTAGGATGTAATTTTCCATCTTTTGTTTGATTTAGTTCAAATGTCTAAAACTCTATAATTCCTAACAAATTGTGTGGAAATTCAGTTTTTGAAATAAACAGTCATATTTGGTCAGATAAGTGAAGTATGAAGTAACCAACACCTTTTTGAGGAAGATGGCCAAAATGTGGCTTAGCTTTGGAACTCTGTCACTTAGCTCCAAACTCGGTCACTTAGCTCTAAAACTTTGTCACTTAGCTCACGAACTCTTTAGCTCACTTATCACTTAGCTCCGAAACTTTAGCAGTTAGTTCCAAAGGTTTCCCTTTGGTTCTGGAACTTCTCCAAAGTTCTGGAATCAATGGGAATCTCCTTATTCTATCAAAATTTGGTTATGGAGTAAAGAAGGGGCCTTCCAATCAAAAATAGATCAATAATTTTTCTAGTTCTTCACACTCCAAAAATACATATGTGAGACCAACAATTGTATGTCCATCTAGTTTTCTAAATTTCATATCTACTTTGGGCACTATTTGGTTCCACTAGAATATGTAGACAACTATTGAACACTCATAATTGTAAATGCATCTTCGGATGGGGAATATATATATATACACACACACACATACACACACACACACATACACATAGACATCGGGGATATCTATAGTTAAGTTTTGTAAGATAGAACAATTCAATAATAAGATAGCCATTTAATTTTGAGAGAACATACTGTGTTAACTCCTGATTCAAGGTGGAGCAAGGGCCCACTCCTCCAAGAAAAAGGATCTTTTATTCTATTGGTATTTATATTTTCAAGCAATTTGTATAAACTTTTATTTAGTAGTTTGTAAAGTACTTTTGATTCTTCAATTAAAATCTGTTACATAAGTTATCTATCATCCCTACAGTGTTCTAGTATATGTTCTTATTTCTTCAACAACATTTTAAACAATATCTTCAAAGTGTGTTTAATTCTAAAGTGTGTTTATTCCCAAAGTGTGTTTAATTTTGCAAAAAGTGTTTTATTTCAAATTGTGTTCAATTTGTTTTGTTCATTTCAGCAATGTGTGTTTATTTCAGAAAGTTTCTTATAGTTTAGCTTTAATAAGGATTTGGCTAGGAAATCTTAAGACACTTTAAAACCCCCAAAAATAAAAATAATAAATATCTATAATCAATTACTAGTTCACTGAGATTTCTCTTGTTGCATATAGCTTTAGACACACCCCTGGTTTGAATATGACATCAACCATGAGTTGATTAAATGAAGGAATATCCAGAAAATACTAAGAAACCTCACAAGATGTAAATGGAATAATGGTAGTATCTATAAGGTGCATGACCTTAACCCTTGAGATAAAACTCCGAATAAGGTTGAATCCTTTCCTTAAAATATCTAGATTAAGCACTCTTCTAATCTAACTAAAGACTATGAAAATTTAAGGGAGAAATATTATTGAAATTTGATGAGAATGGTGATACACTAGAGTATGAAGAGATCATGCTATTTGATATCAAGAAAAAAAGGAAGAACATAGTGATAAAGGGAAAAATAAGAGCCATAATCCACACTATATTCTAATAGCCTTTAATCATCTATATAAATGGCATAATGGATTGAAATTATGTATATATAATTCATACATATTGTATAGTAACAATAGAGAAAGGTAAGATGCAATAACAAAAGACAAAGGATAGATATGAATCACAATCAACTAGATATTATCAATTAAGAAATACACAATCTCTCATATTTATTAAGAAGGAAGTGAATGCATTACCCAGAGTTTAACACAAGGGTGCATTGCATTCAAAACACTCGAAAGCAATTGGGAAGATTTTTGTGCATTCGTAAGATAATGGTTTCAATTCTAAAATCATTACATTTATAGAAGTAGAAGAGAGGATAAGGAATCTGAAGATGCCAAGGGAGATTCTTAACCTATTTGACCCTTCCAAACTGCCCTAGAAATGACTTAGAAGGTAATTCCCAATCTCATTATGACCCACACCCATGGGGTTTCTTAACATGAAAGAAAACCTTTATATATGTTCTTTGTGGATGATCTCTAACTTATATCAATGAATGCTCATAAAATCATGAGAGATAGACAAAGAATGAGTTGTCAAATGTCCACTTTTAGTCATAGGCATGCTTTGGACCACTGATAATAACTCATTTCTTGTTAAACATGCCATTCAATCATTTTTCTTCATTTTTGTGGTGGACATGAGGAGAATATACCATCCAAGAAGCATCATGAGATAAAAGGAATCAAACAAAAACATTTGTAACTGATTTAGGAATCAATTGATTGAGAAAACAACTCAAAATGAACAAAACTTATATCATTAAAATCTTCCAAGTATCTCCATCATTCTTCTCAAAAGTTATCCTTGAGTGAATCCCTCTAAAAACACTTCCAATGAGACTGGTCTCATGTCAAACAGAGCTCTGGATCAAAAGATATGAGAAAAAACCTAGTCGCGTATTTGAGTCACAAACTCGATCCAAAAAAATTGTGGACCCCAAATTCAAAGGTGTATCTTGTCTAAATACCTTTCCAATGGTGTAAATTTTTCTCAATTTAGTGGTTCCTATCAAAATTTATGACAATTTGAATATTTCTCTTGAAAATCATGAAAATACTTTATAGTGTGTATTTTTAATTCCTTCATAGTGTGGAATTTGGAATCTTTCATTATTCAGTTCCATTATTTCTCTTATGTGTACTAATCCTTTGATCCGTATTAATGTGTGTATTTTTCACTTTCGCATGGCTTTTGTCTCTTTTTATGGAATTTTCAAGAATTGCATGGAAATTATAGTGTTTTGTGGATTTTGAATTCTTTGAACTATGAATGTTCAAATCCTTTGAATTTTAGATCCGAAAGAGGGATTCGCGAGAACCGATGTCAAAACAATGCACCATAACGAAGCACTCCGATGGTAACGTCATAGCTCTAATGCAATAAGAAAGATTCAAACAATGGAAAGAATATGAAAATAAGAAAATAGGTCTACTCATTCTCATAGATTGAAAAAAGAAAGTACAAATAGGGGTGTTGTGTAACCCCATGCCTAAACAAAGAAATAACCTCAATGACACCACTGACACATATGATGTGACTAATGCATATGATGCCACTAAAGGAGGAGTTATAATTCCAAATAAGGAATGTAACTCCTATGATGCACTGATGCAAATGAAAATGACAGATTCTATGACAGAATTTGACACTTGTCATTTGACTTCCTAAGACCTATGACTCTCACAAGATGAGATGACTCACCAGGTGATGTGGACGATGATTAGGCATGTTGCACATAGCTGCACCCCCTTTCATTGAAGCGAGGTGTTGGCGTAGCAGCTATTTAAAATGATGAGATCCCTCTCCACCATCAGTTTGAGCTTTTGGTGTGACGGAAAATCATTTGGTGTCAGAGCCAGGTAGTTAAGCGCACCAACCCTAGAGTAGTGCTAGGATGGGTCACATTTTGAGAAATTTCCAATATTACTACCTCTTAATGTTGTTGGGCCTGATTGGGTGTATACCCGGCTCCATCGTGGGGAGGGTGTTGGCGTAGTAGCTGGTTAACACGATGAGATCCATCTCCACCATTAGTTCGAGCTTTTGGTGTGACGGCAAGTCGTGCAGCTCTGATACTAGGCAGTTAAGCGTGCCAACCCTAGAGTAGTGTTGGGATGGGTGACCTCCCGAGAAATTCCCAGTGTCACTACCTCCTAATGTTGTTGGGCCTAATTGGGTGTATACCCGGCTACATCATGCAGAGGGTGTTGGCATAGCAATTTTTAACACGACAAGATCCCTCTCCACCATCAGTTTGAGCTTTTGATGTAATGAAAAATCATGTAGCTCTGATACCATGAAAGAGGGATTCGCGAGAACTAATGTCGAAACAATGCACCACAACGAAATTACACTCCATGGCAAAGTCGTAGCTCTAACACAATAAGAAAGATTTGAACAATGGAAAGAATATGCAAATAAGAAAAAGGTATACTTATTCTCATAGATCAAAAAAAGGAAGTACAAATAGGGGTGTTGTATAACCCCATGACTAAACAAGAAATAACCTCAATGACACCACCGACGCATATAATGTGACTGATGCATATGATGCCACTAAAGGAGGAGTTACAATTCCAACTAAGGAATGTAACTCATATGACGCACTAATGCAAATGACAATGACAGAATCTAACACTTGTCATTTGACTTCCTAAGACCTATGGCTCTCGCAAGGTGAGATGACTCACCACGTGATGTGGACGATGACTAGGCATGTCACACATACCAAAAAGATCCACTTTTATTTGAAGTGTGGATCCACTTTGACCCATGGCCTACTATGTGGATTTTCACTTTCACATGACTTTTAAATTTTAGTGGAATTTTCAAGAATTACAAAAAATTCTAGTGTTTCATGAATTTTTAGGCTTCTGTGGAATTTGAGGAGGTCATGGATTTTTAGCTTTCATGGAATTTTAGGAACCCACAAAACTTTAGGCTTCAAAGTGAAATTTGAGGAACCCACATAATTTTTAAGGATTCCACAAAATTTGAGGAGGTTGTGGATTTTTAGGCTTCCACGGAATTTGAGGAGGTCATGAATTTTTAGGCTTCCATGGAACTTAATGAGGCCACATATTTCAGTGCTTCTTTAAAATTTTGGGAGGCTATGGATTTCAACGCTTATATGGAATTTGAGGATGCCATAAATTTTAAGGGTTCCACATAATTTGAGGAGGCCTAGGATTTCAAGGCTTATGTAGAATTTGAGGAGGCCTTGGATTTCAAGGCTTATGCGAATTTGAGGAGGCCGTGGATTTTTAGGCTTCGTAAAATTTCAAGGATCTATAGAAATCTAGGAACCCACAACATTTTAGGGATGAAAAATTAAGGTAGAAAATGGTTAATTCCTTGACTATTTTAAACTATAGAACCCTAGGTCTATCCACACAAGTAATTTGAACAAACTTTAAGGAATAAATGATCAAGAGTGGATTACTAACATTGATCAAGATCCACAAGTATTCATTTTTACAACTAGTTGCATAAAAATAAGCCATTGCTTATTTTGGAAACACATTCATTATTTATTGATTTAATTGGTGTTTGAGGATATGTTTCAATATCAAATTCATTTGGAATAAATGACATGATTTCACCTTCAAATATTTATTTCTTTCTTCTATGGGATTTTTATAGTAATTCCTTTTTTCTTGGATCCAATGGATGATAAACGATCTTTGTTAACATTTAATTTCTCTAGAAAATATGTGTTCAATTTATTTTTTCATGTCCTTTTTCATCTAATCTCTTTGTTTCTCTAGCTCCTCAATTGGTTTCCTCTATTTTATCTTCCCCATGATTCTCAAATATATACCATCATAAGACAATTGACACAAAAATAATGTTTTATGAATGTTAGGAATATAAGAACTAATGAAAAAAACTCAGTTCTCTAATGATTATAATAAATTTCTCAAAATAATACAAAAATCAATATAAGACAAAAGACACAATATGAATGTTGTATGAATGTAAGAAACATAAAAAGTACTCAATTTTCAAACAATCATATGGAATGTCTCAAAAGAATAAATCATATAAAAAATGTGGAGATAAAAGTGTAGTTAAAAAAATTAGGGCCAAAATCATGAGTGAATTTGTCTTTTGTATGTGTTTATGATATTTTCATAGAGAAATAATGTGCTCGTGTTATAACATGCTCTTGTTATAACACACTTGTATTCTAATTTGGGTTGGAAATTATCAAACTTTAGGCTTTTATTTGGATAGGGTATCTAAGCCCAAAGGTTTGACCGTCTATCCCATGATTGAATCCATGTTTTTCAAAAAACATAAGAATCTGAGTGCACACCCCTTTTCTCAAGTGTTTTAAGACTATTTCAAAAAAATATGAATATGACGTCAAACTCTATCTTAGGTTTATGGTGATGTCTTTCTTTCTAAAATATGAATAGTTTAAGGTTTTGATCTTTAATTTCTTTTAGTAGTGTCTTCATTTTTCACCAAAACAAGTATTATTTTTCTACGTAATTTTCAATTTGCACATCCAAATTTTAAAAAACTTACATTGACGTGATCTATGCTCCATTCTTCACACATTAGAAAAATAAATTGTTTTAAATTTTTTTCTCAAAATTAGGGGAGATACACTCAGCTATTTTATTTTTGTGATGTTTCCATTTTGAAAATTAGTAAAAAATAACATGTTCATTGAAAAAATAAGAAAAAATAGCGGGACCTAATACATGATCTTAGCTAATTTTCTACTGGAGGTATTTGTAAAATATTTTATGAAACTCAAAAAATAGAGGGCACACAAACCACTATGCTTATATTTTTTATACAAAAACATGAACACTTTGTGTGCGCACCACATTGAACCTTTTAATTTCCTCCATTTTAAAAAAATAGTAGTTTAGAAACTAGATTATGAGCACTATGATTCATTCTCTTATCAAATTGTCAAATTTTGAGCATAGACATGCTAAATTACTCTTTGAAGTTCAACTTTTGCTAATTTCAAGAAACAAAGTTGTTGCTTTTAAACCCCTTTTAGTCCTCCATTTCCAGTCACATACCCATAATTTAGTATTATAGTTGTGCAAAAGGATGTGCATGGAATGTTGAAATACTACAAACATAGTCTTGTTTGGATCTTAATGTACTATTGGGTTATATTAAGTGAAATAAGAAATATCTTTATTTTTGGTTATTTTACCTAAACTCATTTTCTTAGGATAAGCCTATGTCTATTTCTACATTTCACTATAGTAAGATTCATTCATGTCTTTCATATTTTATGCATTAGATCTATTTAAGTTTGAATTTAAGTTTACACAACTTATGTAGTCATTAATTCCCAACAATCGGTTTATACAATCAAGGAATTGGTTCAATAATTGATTAAATTGGGGCGATTAATCCTTAAATCACAACATAATACCACAATTAGGTTAACTAACAACAAATTGGCCTAAATTATGTCCTTGATTGATCCAATCGAGTAAATAGTTTAATCAATAATGAAATTAGGGCCAAGTGAGATCCATGCCATATTGTCATAAGTTTTATCTTTGAATGAACCAATCAAGTAATTAGTTCAATCATTTGTAAAATATATCCAAAATCACTTATTAAAGTCATAATTAGAATCACAAGACTCAAATTTCCCCATATTACATTATTTATTGAATTAATATACTAATTGGTTTAATAAGTGATGAAATTGGGGGAGATTAAGCCCCAAAACACATTATATAGTCACAATTGGTTTCAAGGGGATCAAATTATCCCAAGTTGCATCTCTATATGAACCACGTAATTAGTTAAATCAATGGTAAAATTAGGGCCAATTGAACGCCAAACCACATAGTTACAATTACATTTACAAGGATCACATTGATCCAAATTGTTTCACTTATTATGTCACTAGTTATCCTAATAAATGATGAAATTGGGGCCACTTGATCCCCAATTCACATCATATAGTCACAACTAGGTTCATAGGGATAAACTTGTCCCAAATTATGTCTATAATTAAACCAATCAAGTAAATGGTTCAATCATCAACTCAATTCTCTCAAAGTTATAATTAAATCATGTTGTATAACCACAATTGGATTCACCGAGTAATTTATGAGTCAATATCCTTGAGTAACTATCATTATCTATGGGTGATGTCAGGTTCATAAAATCTAATATTGACACATCTAGAACTTAAAAAAAAAAGTATCAACCAATCTAGAAAGCCCCAAATCCTATAAAACAACTATATGTTTATCTAAAGTGGACACATGTTACAAAAATTACTCCATAAAAGCTCCAACCTCAATATAGAAATCCCAAAAATGACTAAGAACTAATAAAATTGAATTTTGAAAAAATATATTCTAAACCATAACTCATGAAGTTGCGAGACCAATTCCCAAAGATGTAAAGTGGACCTAATTTCATATATTACTTGCATAAAGGTAAAGTATATGCTTAAATTTCATTTTAATAAATACATAGAGTTCATTCCACTTCTCCATCTTGTAATGTGTAAATAAATAGTATCGCATGTGTGTTATAGTGTGTATGCATCAAAGTTTTGGTTATTTTGAACCTAACAACTAAAACTATAAAAACATTTTTGGAATCGCATAAGTGTTTTCATCCGAACCTTATTTTCATATAAAAATGTCCACTTTTTGGCCCCAAATTTCAATCACTTATCCAAACATCAATATAAATTCAAGTTCAATATAAAAATATATATAAGCATACATAATAAGAAAACATCATCATCATCATGTATAGAAAAAATAATGTTAATAAAAAGAAAGCACTGAGTGATATAAGGAGTACGAATTCTATACGAGTTTTAGGATCAATTTATAAGACCTCAATACAAATACCCACATGCATGCATATACTTGTGAAACATAAAAATAATATAAACACATATATGATCAAAGTAGAATTACTATTAATACATTAAGGTAAAATGTGACAGAGGAGAGTGGCCTTCCTCGTATGAGTATTAAAAGAATCGCTCCTCCACATTGAATTTACCTCTAACACTATCTCTATGCTTTTATAACAATAAGTAGAGACTATTATTAGGGTTTGAAAATTAGGTAACTTGCCAAGAAATTTTCTTTATATATTAATAAAATCTATTAATAGCTACTTTAATGTAGTAATAGCATAACTCAATCAAGTCAATAACTTGATTTCTAATATTCTAGATAAATGGAATAATCATTATATTACAAGTGAATCTTAATCACATACAATAGTGTATGGTTAATTAAATAAACTAAAAAAGAAATACTAAGACACACATTAAAAAAATGTTAGAAACTCAAAATAATCAATGGATTAGCATATAAGGATAGAATGTGCAACATGTGTGTAAGATGCCCTTATTTTAGGCATGCCCCTAATGTTGGAAGGTTGTCCCTAGAGTATAGGAAAGTAAATCTACATAACATCTATGAACCTTTATCATATATAACATGTATGTTCTATATTTAAACTCAATATATTGTGAAAAATATGTGTATAAAGAATTAATGTGTAAATCGCAATATAATGTGATAAATAATTCCATATGTGTTGTCACATGGAAGAAAATTACAAAATATTTACTCATTTTTTTCCAAAAAAAATGCTCATTAAGTGTATTGAGTCTCTTGAAAACTTTTCATGTTCATAACTTAGCCATTTAAAAATATTTTTTCCTCCATTGGATCTATTTCCCTTGGAGGAACAAGTGGAATAGTTCCAATGTCTCCTTATTCCCCATCTTGAGCTATATGATGATTTTATGTTTTGGGCACCTTTTTTATTTCCTAGTTGATCATGTTTCCCCTAAAAGGAATAAGTTGAAAAAATCCCATGTTCCACTCCTTCCCAAAAAGGTGACTTAAGTGGGATAATTGGGCATTATGTTGATTTTGTTTCCCTTATGGAGAACTAACAAAATGGTTCCTTGGTTCCATTGTTGCCTTACTGAATACGTGATATAAATGCTTAACACAATGAATCGACCTTATGGCCTCCACAAGTAACATCAATAACAATTCGTTACTTACTTGAACCTTATTTTTGGAGGTGATAATCCTTCTAAGCACTCAAATGAAACAAAATATTAAAAAAATAAGTTCCATAAGCTATTAGGTTTTCCGAATAAGGAATTGGGGAAACATAAAAAGAATTTGTGAGCCATTTTCTAATGAATTTTCATTTGAAATGAAAAATACATTATGCTCTTACTATTGTAAAAAAATCTTGTCCCTATCCATTTACTTGCCCCACATAAATGGTTTTCACCATTATAATTTAAATTCAAACCAATCAACAAAACTATCTCTTTCGAGAGATCTACTTTTGTGATTTTTGTAAGTATTTCCGTTATTTTTATTTGTTGCTCATTATTCACCAGAATTTACTCATTTTCTCTTGGATTCCTAATCCAATCTCATTCTTTCCCACTTCTCTTTATAATTGGTAAAATTGAGCTACAAATCATCAACATGCAAGTCCAATACGCTTCTATGAACATATTTCTTCGATGGAGACCAACCTCCTTAGAATCCGGGATAGTGATGTAAAGAACATGGATTTACCTAAATTATTGATAATAATGGAGGGAGGTAATAAGACACCATTAGGTAGAAATATATTTGAGATTTTTCTTATTCATGTAGTAGGATTTCAAATTTGGTGCAATGTGTAGATACTGATGTTAACATGTGCCATGTATTTTCATTCGAGACACCAATGAGTTTAAGGATCAATAAGGATAAGTTATTATTCAAATATATGCTCACGATATCAATGGGAATCTTGGAATCATACCTACAAGATATGCTAAATTCATAACTCTAAAAAAATCAAACTGAATTTGATCTCACACCTAACAAATATCAAGAAATTATTATAAAATCATAGTTGAATAAGAAAAAGAAAGGCTGTTCAAACTTGCTAAAAAAATTATAGGATTTAATTTTTTGAACAATTTTTAGACATGCTAACACTTTTGGATAGGGTTATGGGGATTTTATTCATATTTTTATACCCTTAGACCAATATTCTAATCCCATGCGTGTCGACCTATCACCCAATGGGTGTTGGGCACTCACCCTAGGCATGCGTGGGTGCCGAGTATCTTCTTTATGTGAGTCTTGTGAGAATGCACCATCTTATGAAAGATAATCACATGTAGAAGAATAGAAAAGAACCATGCAACATTCTAAGAACCTAGAATGAGTTGTCACCCCATTGCATCCAAGAAAATAGGAATAACAAACAACATATATAACTGATTCATTCATAAAGGAAATGCATAAGGATTGTACTCATGAAAACATATGTGATTTAGAATAGATCCTTATAATCATATTAATATGTTCAAATAACCACATTACATCCCTCAAATTCATAACAGACCTTCATATAACAATGCAGAGCCAAGTCATGCATCAAAACTACACTATGTTCATCACATTAAAAAAATGAATACAAACCCATCCCTCTAAATGTGCCATGATTCCTATATTCTCCTAATCCAAACCCATAGAATCCTCCATGGTATTCCTACACATCTTTTCCTATTTTCCACTACCTCTTCTCTCCCGGGATGACTCTATGTCTCTCTGCTCTATATATCTCTTTATTGCTACCCGCGCACCTCATTATATAGTTTTCCTACCTTCATCGCCATGCCTTATGAGGTGGAAGATTGGTCGCCAAGTGTCCAAGTGGTCCTCCAATGGAGCATGCCTCCTTTGATCCTAGATCTCCACTCTGTGCAATGATGTTCGTCTGGAACCTTCCATCGCATGCCTGAATATTCCCTTTTAGATCCTATAGTCGTCAAAGGTGCACCACCTTATCCCCAAGGGTCATGCTTTTCTCGTGTGCTACCTGGGATGCCGAATATGGATAATTCCAAAACTTGTCTTGCCTTGCATGCGCACTTCGTGTGTTCTAAAAAACCTTGCTAGAACCCTTCCCTACACACCTTCAACACACACCCCTTCTTCAACTAGGTCTCGCACACCCACGCCCTTCTTGCACTTAGCTAATATTCTCGCAGCCCAACATCACCCCACACTACCTATTCTTTGTCCTCGGAAACACTTTCTTCAATGAACAAATAATGAATGGGATGTGAAAATTTGAATAAAGAATGGAGTGAAGCATTGAGGAAAAGAATGAAAGAATGGGGGGAAATCACGATCACTATTGAAGGATGAGAGGGAAATCCTTCTTTAAATCTACCTCTAACTTATCCCAGGTATCAACCTTGTTCTCGTGCTTATTGACAGAGATCACCTACTAGGGTGCTTACCTCCTCAAAGCTTAGCCCTTCTCCCTTGGTGTTCATTGTCTCCACGATCCCCTCCAATTTTTTTCCCAAATCCTTGAGTGCATCCATCCTTCAAGTGATTTGGGGTACAATTCTTTCACGGTTCTTGATTGAGCCCCACAAGGTCTCAATGGAATCTGATTTCTTTTCCACTTTAGCTAGGATTTTATCTCACTTAGTCATGTTCCCCTTATTTGTTTATTAGAACTCCTTGAATTCCACTTCATAGGTGGCAACTAAGATACTTTCCACTCTATCCCTATCCATGTAATTATCATAGGCATCAACAACTTGCACGTGAGGCTTTTACATTGGCAAGGATCTTGTTGTACTGAGAAACAATTTCTATAACCTTCATCTTATCCTCTTTTTCTTGCGCGCCAACACCTCTTCTATGGATTCTAAGGAAAGTGGCTACCTCTCCATAGTGAGTATGTGGGTCAAGTCCTCTAGGCACTGTAAGGTTGATCCATATTTTTTCATGGGCGGTGTTAAGTTTGGATGCTTCAAGACAATGGCATCCGTGATCATCTCTATTTTCTTGTATACCTCATGCACCCTTGCCTTCTCATCTTTTAACTCATGCCTTAATTGAGCACTAATTAGCTCCTCCTTCGCTTTAGTCCTTGCTTTTCTCAAGGATCTCCTCCTCCTTTTTCTCCAACTCTGCCTCTAGGAACTTCACCCTGTCATTTCTTCTGAAGATTTTGGCTTTAACCTCAACTAAATTTTTTTGAGTGTGTTGCATATTTTCTCATTTGATAATTATTGAGCATTCACCAAGGGGTTTATTCCTTTTATTTCTGGCACCTTCATCAATGCTCCTTGGATTATTTCAAATTCGATCTCATCAATATGGGACTCAAATGCCCATGATAGCATTTTCCTCATCTGAGGGTATGCACCTTCCTCATCAAATGAAGCCATGGCCAAGAGTTGTTCCGTTGGTATGGTGCTCTAGAAGTGCGTGCATAACACCTTGTTTGGATCATCGATGTAGCCCATTCCTTGACCTTGTGCTGATTTTTTTCTCTTCCTCCCTGTGCGTGTGGCCCTTGGAAATCTTACAACCAAACTGGGATCTCCCCCCATGCTGTCATATTCTTTTCCTATGCTTTCCTCCTCAACTTCCTTCAACACCTCATCTGCGCTACATTCTACTTCTTATTCCACTAATTCCTTGATGATTCCCACCACTTCTCTCTCTGCGGCCTCTTCTACCTATTCCTTTATGAGGCTTGGGGTCCTTTGATCCTTTGTATTTACTTCTCCACTCACCCCTTTCCTTGAGCCTCAGCTTCTTCTTCATCATTCTTCTCCTCATCCTCTTTGTTATACTCCTCATCCCCTTCTTCCTTAGAATCATGCACCTCATAGATTGGATGGTCTTCACCTCCTTTAGGCTCATCATCATCATCCTTGTTGCTAATGTAGGAATCTAGACTCTTCATCTCTTCTGAGTCTACCTCATATGTCACCTTCTGCTTCTTTCCTTACTGGGGATTCTAGTACAAGAGATTCTTCTTTTCTTTCTCCTTAATAGGTGATCTCTTCATTGGTGATTCCTCATGGGTGAGGTGCTCTTAGCGCTCCGGTGCCTCTTATTCTAGGGTATTTTAGGATATTTATTTCTCTACGCATAAGTACTAGGCTTAGCACTTTCTTCCCTGGTGTGCCCACCGATTACGCTATTTGAACACTTAGTGCCTTCTTCTCTTGCACCTCTTCTCTTTCTCTCTTCCTTGGTGTGGCCTTCTTCCTTCCTATAGGGTCTTTAGGAATGGAGACATCATTCTCTAAGTAAGCACCCTTTTCAAAATTTGGCCTTATGTGTAGATACACCCTTGTTATGGTCCTCCCTGCAATCGGCAGCATTAAAGGCTTCATCATTTGTACTTTGTGGGAGACATATTTCTCCACGTATGCACACTTATTTGGGTAGATGAGCTTCCAATGCAACTCACAAAGGGTCTAGATCTACCTCACTAAGGTCAAACCTTATTGTCTTAGCCTCCTTAAACCGATTGACTCTCGGCTTGGAAGTATTGTGTAGTGGAGGAGAAGGGTAGCTTGCACCATGGACTCATAGTCCCATCTGTAAATGTAAATCTTCCAATGCATAAGTGTTGGTAAACTAAAATTATGTTTCTCCATCCATGAGTGTTGGTAACTACTATGTGATCCTCCATTCTTCTCTGAATGTGTCATGCATTTGCTTGTAGCATTTTTCCAAGCACGCCTTGTGAGCGGTCATCATGGTTTCACAAGTGTACTTTACAAACATTTTTGCGGGTGAGGGATCCTCTTCTGGATACTCCCAAACAAACCTTTCTAGCCCATCTAGCACTCCAATCTCTAAAAATAAAATGGTGCGGAGGAAATTACCAAATAACATCTTGTCTCCCTCCTGCGCGTTGCTTATAATCTCATCCACAATGAAAACAAACAAGTTATAGATTGTTCCATCTGATATCTTCGGCATACATTTAGCCATGCCTTGTTCACTTGTGTCCATCATTCCTAATCATTGAGCTTGGTCACCAAGTATACGCATCCATCCTCATAACATGGTTTGGAATCTTGGTGATGTCAAAGTATCGCGACCCCTTCTTATAGTCATACGTGGCTACAGTCTCCTTGATAGCCTCCTTGTCACTCAGATCATCATATATGTTATCTCCTTCAAAATTGAGGCCTGTGAACTTGGATATCAGTTGTGGTGTTATGCACATCTTGTGCCCCGTAAAATAAAAGTGATCCTCATGCATGCACGACATCAACCATTGATAAACGTGCTCAAAGCTTGCAAAGTAAGGCAACTCATACAGGTTGTAATAATCCACCTTTCTCCAATTTGACCTTCACCTCGTCGCGTTATAAATAGTCATCCCATCTGGTGTCCTTTTGTTAGTTGGTCAAACCAAATTTAATGCCATTTCCTTCTCGCTTATGCTCATGTGATAGTTATAATTGATCATGGCCATCTTTCGTAGTGTGACTCCCACTCTTTTCCTAGCAATACCCCATCTGGGTACTGCATTTCGCATACCATTCTTCATTGGAGCTCGTGATGGAAGTTGTTTGTTTTCCTTTACCCTTTCCCTTTGTTTCTTAGGTGAGATGGTTGGTTTCTTGGGTGTCATATTTTCTTTCGGGGTTAACTACAAATGTACTCTTCTCTCTACTCTGCTACACTCCAAAGCTCAACTCCTAGAATAAACCCTTCTATCTTCGTGCCCTAGCTGTCAAACCCTAACTAGGAAAACCTTCCACAAGACAACGCCCTTTACATAACCTTTACTCACACCCGTACTCCTTCCTTCTATTTTGCAAATCCACTCTAGTCACACGCTTAAATTCTTAGATTCTTCTTCCTTCACACAAATTTCTCTCTGGATGCCCTAGTTTACAAGAGTGCTTCAACTTTGTAATAGAAAGATAAAAATGACTTTCCCGACCTTGTATTTATAGTTTTTGCTTCCTCTCACAATAAATGCTATGTCACCTACCAATGTACCTTAACATTTAATGCATATTTTTCCACTAATCCGACTTTAAGCGCCCTTACCCATGCACCACATCCTGCGCAAAAATTCCTTTACAAGCTTCTGGCATGCAAAACTCCAATTTGACCGAAGACTCTTACACACGCCACAACAGCAGTTTAGAAGGCACTTCTTCTATCCTCTTTCCTGATTTTTGCTCTCACCTACCTCAATGTTGTTCCTATTCTTTTCCTTCTTTGTACATGGTCTCTACAAGGCCTTCTTAACACCATAATTCATTATCCACTATTTCCTCATGCCTCCACTTTACATGCTTCCTTATATTGGGCCACTCATCTTATATTACAAGCCTATACTTTTCTTTTCATTACTCCACCCCACACTAAAATAGATGTACGGTCCTCTACACATACACAACCTTGGAAAAATAATGTGGTTACCGGCACACAAGGCACAAAATGAAACAAAAAGAAAGGAACAAGCAACGAGAAAGGGAAACACAAGAAAGGAAAAGCATAAAGGGAAATTCTAAACTAATTGGCAACATTGCCTTATTACAAACACCAAGAAGACTTATTTATAGTAGGGCTTCAGCCTAATCCCATTGAAATGACCTGGTAATCTCATCCCATCCAACGCTTGTAACTAGAAATTTCTTGAATCAAGAATGTACGAGATGATGTAAGGTCCCAACCAATGGACTTTCAACTTCCCAGGATGGCACAAATACTTGGAATCATACAACAACACCATTTGCCCAACCTCAAACTTCTTGTTCTTGATATGACGATCATGTCATGCTTTTTTCTTGCTTTTTCTATCTTCTGACTCCATCTAACAAGTGATCGCCTTTTATCTAACTGCATAAACTTATCAATCTTTTCTTCCATTGCTTGCTCATCAGCTAACCCTCATATGCGTGCTATACACAACGATAGTAACATGAATTTAACTAGTAAAACAACCTCTATGCCAAACACCAATTGAAATGGTGTGGCCTTGTTCAACCTCTTGTAGGTTGTCATGTATTCCCATAGAATAGTTGATACTTAAATTTTTCTAATAGAATCTGACCGGTTCATTGAGAAAGAGTGTACCTCTACCACTTATTAAACTTAAAGGACAACCATACTTGTTGATTATGTTCTCCCATAAAAATCTAGTAGTTGTACTCGCGGTGCAATCCTTTGTAGGTGTTGTCTCTACCCAACGTTTCAAGTAATTAATGCAAGTAATGATATACCACAAACCAGTCCTTCACCCGTCTGCGAAATTATCCCTACAAAGTCGATTGCCCATTTCTCAAATGGTTCAATACTGGTTATTGGTCATAAGGGAATTTCATCCCTCTTCCCAGGTTTTCCAAGGTGTTGGCAATGGTCAAAGGCCTTGCAAAAATCAATAAAATCCTGGTAGATGGTTTCCCACCAAAGCCGTGCTAATAAAATCTTCTACGTGATAGCATTTCCTGCATAGTGTCCTCTTGCAATCCCACCATGCACTTCCTCCATAATCATTATGCACTCATGTTCCAATATGCATTGGTGCAGAAACCTCATCATGACCTAACTTATATAGGTCTCCACTAATTAACATGTAGGGTGCAACATGTATTGCTAACTGATTTCTCTCCCAAGCCCTTATCCCTTTTGGTACCACACCTATTTTTAAGAATACTGCGATATCTTCCAAGTCTGAGGGCACGTGCTACAACCTAAATAGTTCATGTCTGGCATAGTATCCTCAATGTTTTGCACGTCCTCCCCTGAGTTAATCCTTGATAAGTGGTCAAGTCTTGAATTACTTTTTCTTGGTTTCACAACCACTGTGAACTCAAATTCTTGAAATAATAGGACCCAATGGCATATGCGCCCTTGCAAGCATGGGCTTGTTGACTAATTACTTCAATGTCATGTGTTCTATGTAGAATATAAATGGTATTACCAACATATAATACCTAAAAGTATGATCACTTAGATCATAGACAATGCTTCATGCTCAGTAGTTGTGTAATTATGTTATGTTGGTGTCAACTTTCTACTTGCAAAACACAAGGGATGATCAACAGTTCCCTCAGTAGGTTGTGCTAGTATTGCTCCCATAGCTTGTCCCTGAGGCATCAACATGCACATGGAAAGGCTTATCCTAAGAGGGGAAATGTAGTATGGGCATCGTGACAAGCCTATCCTTCAAAGTGTCAAATGCCTTCTGTTGTGCCTCTCCCCAATGAAAGGCACTCTTGTGTTTTAACAATTCCTCTAAGGGTGTGGCAATCTCGGCATAACCCTTGATGAATTTTATGTAATAGCTCGTATACCCAAGGAATCTGCACACTGCACTTTGACTATTAGGCTCCCCTAATCCCACAATAACTATAACTTTGGCGGGATCTCTTGGTAAGCATTCTTTGCATATAATGTGTCTTAACAAGGTTCCAAATGGGGAAGAAAAGACACATTTCTTAATATTGAGGGATATCCTTAGTTGCCGACATCTTTCAAACATCAATCTTAAATCATCACAATGGTCTTTCACCAACCCATACATAGTCCATTCATCCAAGTAAACTTGAAGAAATTTATGGATGAAGTTCTGAAATGCTTGTACCATGATGTGCAAGAACACAACAGTGCATTCTTCAATCCAAAAGGCATAACCATGTAGGAAAAACTTCCCCATTTGGTGGTGAAAGTTGTCTTTCTCTGGTCTTCCTTTGCAATTCTGACTTGTTGATACCCTAAGAACCCATCCGTGAAAGAGTAGACTTCGCACCTAGCTACTCCCTCCAAAGTTTATTTAGTAAAGGGCGATGGAAAATTATCAATGACATATAATGCATTCAAATCCCTGTAGTCAACACAAATTATTATCCTTCCATCCTTCTTGATACCAACGACCATTGGGCTTATCCATTTTTATTGTTCCACCGCCTCAATGATGTCGATGCTATCATCTTTTCTATTTTTTCCTTGACCCATACGCACAAATTGGGATTCATCTGATAAGGCCTCTTCTGAATCAGGCGCGCACCTTCCTTCAACTTGATTTTCATCTCCCCCAAGGAATGGTGGATGCCTTTGAGTTTATGATACCCATGAGGGAATAAATCCTAGAACTCACACAATAGATCAATGACCTTTGAAACTTATTTTTCTGACCAATAGTCCTGATGATAGCTTCCTTAGGTTTTGTTTATGCTCCAATGTTAACCTTCTTTGTTTTCAAGGGCTCATGGAAGGCATGTGCTTTCTCATCAATTTTATTTATGACTTCACGTGTACTTGCCAAATGGTCAACATCCAAAGTTTCCATCTCTTCATCCTCTAATACATAGACCATTTTTCCTTTTTCTTTCTCCATGCACGCGCGCTCAAGTTGTACTTCCTCTAATTCCTCTTCATTGAGGCACGTCTCCAAATAAGGCTCACCCAATAATTTTAGTAGCCTATCTTCTTCCATAGCACTATCTCCCATTGTAAGGTGTTTGATTACTTACAACGCCTTATCTATTAATGGCTTGGTACTCCTATACTCAAAATCTTGAATGAGATCAGCCACCAATTCCCGCTGACACTGTTTGATGACACATCTCTCGAATAAATATACCAAGCATGTGCACAACCTTATAAGGTGGAATACAATTATGCACCCATAACGAAGGTGGTAATGCTTTTGCACTTCCCATCTAAGCCTTCTCACATGCTTGGATATGAAATGAGGTGGTCTCTTTACCATGGTAGTATTGTATGACCATGGGTATGTTGCTCCTGGAGAACCTTACAGAAAATGTGATTCTTACCTCGTGCCACTCTAGGAGGTTCTCCCGATGTGTAGCCCACTAGTGCATTGTAGTTTTGAGTAGGTTGTAACTGATCATTCCTCTTCTCTCATCCTCATTATTCCACCGAGCTTCATTTCATGTAAGAAAATTTCAATATATGCTCCTTCAAAGAAACTTGGAAAATTCTTTCCTCCTAGGTGCTTAATCGAACACACCTTTTTCATCCTTATTACATATCCTCTCAAATGTCTCCCAATCAACTCATAAGTCCCATGCACCCAATTATTGCATGCCACACTAGTGGTATCACTCAAGGACTAAGCATCTTCAAACTGGATGACTCCCTCCATGGGATGAATTATCTCAGGATCTCTAATGGAGCGTAAATAGATTTTGTCAAGGAATTATTCTCCTAAGCACTCAATATAGGGTGTTGACTTCCCATCTATTAAAGGAATGATCACCCTTTCCTCCTTGCTCTCAAATCTAATATGCCCTTTGTTAAACCGCAGGTCGACATTGTTCTTATAACACCATGGGTGCCCAAGTAATGCTGTGAAAGTTGTCTCGCCTCGGTGAGTGCCAAGACTTCAAAGTCTCCAATGAACTTTCCCCTTGAATGGTGATAACTGCATCCTTCAGGACTCCAATGGGCATTTCCTTAGTCTTGTTTGTCATATACAACATATTCAAATATGGCTGTAATGCAGGCCTTCCCATTTGATGTTAGGCATCCAAGGTAAGAACATTGACCTTTTCCCCCTATGTTGATGAGAATATTTCTTAGAAGCCATCCATCAAAAATCACATTCAAAGTAATCTCCTTATCATAGTCAAGGCTATGAGGAGGAAGGCTTGTATGCAAAACCTACCTTTCACGATCTACTCTGGTGCATGGCACCTTCTCCCTCAGCCATTCTCCTAACATGGGAATAATATTCTCTTGCCTTAGCATTTTGCATACTTCCTTGACCTCATCTAGGTCATCCTTTGGAGCCTCGTCATTCTTCCTTTACTCCAACTACTTTGATTGTTCCTTAAACATTAGATCTCCCCTTACAAACTCCGAATCACATCCACAGTCTCTTGATACACCTCCTTCTAATGATCAGGGTCTAGATATTTTCCATGTACCACTTCTTCTCTTGAAACTAGTGTCCTTTATCTTGGCATCTCCTAGCACATGTAGCCTCTACTCACGGCGTCACCAATATAGGTTCTAGCCCTGACTCACATGCCACTCTTGGCATCCATTGTGAATCGGCCTTTTTATGCTTACCATCCCATCACCTTTTTCTTTCCAATGTTTTTGGTTCATATGCTCATAAAGCTCTAGACACTCTTTGTACTTATGTTTATTTCCGCACCATGATCATTGTAACAGATCAGGATACTCACGTTTGTAATGCTCTATAGATCCATAGTTATAATAGGTTCCTCGCAGGAATTCACTTCGTCCTCCGTCACGCATCTGCAACCACGAAATCCTCCGCAAAATCCTCTTCCATGTATTCCTCCATCTACGTGCCTTCATAACGATGGTCATCATCCTTGGAACTTCTTGCAAGACTATTTTGGTGCACACCAAGATCAATAACACCATGGATCTGATCAATCAGTTTGTAATCCTTAGTATCATGGGTCGTAGAGGCGAGATCTTGCAATAGAAAGAAAAATTTTATGAATTACATGTTGTAGTAGAGGGAACCTACTTGCATCATGATCCCCATGGTAAATCTCATAGTCTTCTGCCATAGCACGTACCAACTTCCGAGGGAAACTATCCTTTGCATGCCCTTCCACTTCACAGTTTGTACAACAAATCCCACTACGAACCTCATGTGTTGAGTTTGCAGACATCTTATCCAATTGCTTGGTCATTGCAATAATTTGAGCCCCTTAAAAGGACTAACACTAGTATCAACACTCCTAATAGCTTTGGCATGCAGGGTAGCTTTCAATGCCTCACACAGGTTTGTGAAATTCTTGTGTGATAGAGCTCTCATAAATGGTGTTATCAATCCTCTGAAAAAATCCATTGAGCATGTTGAGAAGGATGAATGTCATAAGATAGTTTTGATAAGAGAGTCTCGAAATGTGCATCATACTCCCACACACTCTCTGTCATTCCCTATTGGATCTCCTTCAAGGATTTAATGCTCTTCTGCTCAAACTTAAGGATAGGGATATCTACTAAGAAGGCATTTCTTTAATGCGGTGTATTCTACCACCGTCTATGGGGTCAAAATTCATATGCCAACTATATGCACACCATTGCAACGTTGTTGTAAACTAACTTTCCTTCTGCTCTGGGGTAGTGATCACTTTCGCGTGCCATAGTAATTCACACTTGTGCACATTCTCTGCAACATCTTCAATACCCCTATAGTTTGGTAAGTGATAAGAAATCTCAAAAACACTTAGGAGGTGGCTAGGGTCCTTGTCCTTCTGATCCAGAGCCTTGGTTTCCTTTGGTGTTTCCTCCTCCATGAGATCCACTGGATCCAGCAGGTCCTAACCCACCAGATCCACCTCCTGCAGTTGGTAATGGGCCTAAAGTGGTCATGCCTAGTGTTCCCAATGTCCCACTGAACTACATGTGTCGATAGTCTCGTGATATTGTCCCACTACTAGTTGTGTGTCCCGCACACTCCCATACACGATACCAAAATCTTACATACTTTAACATGTCCAAATATTCCTCCAAATACATGAATGGATTATGTAGTCATGGATGTTCCAAATGAGAAATTATATCTCGTGGGTTAAGATCGGTTACTCCCACCGATACCAATCAAGGTTAACAATACTTCTCCTTGATCTCGGAAAACCAAGCATCGGGGTTGGTCACTAGGTGGGTTTAAATTTACATCAACGAATCTTCTTTCTCCATGTAATGAACTCTCATTAGAAGCTCAAGGGGCCTCTCTCCTGCACTTTCCAAGATGGGGTAACACAGACTAATCAGGATCCATGTCCTCTATGTGAACCTCAACTCCTTCCCGCAATGTCTACCTCCATATGTCCATCACATTTGAAAACTCGCATTGTCTAGTCATCTCCCTTTCAAGAGCTTTGATATACTTGATTCTTCTTTCCTCCCTTTCCTTTTCGATGTAATGTCCACCATCTTCCTCCACCCTAGCTTCCTCTCCTAGCACTCGGAAAGCTTATCTATGCATGGGAAATGCCTCAAAACTCAAGGTAATGACCAAGATCTTCATAGCCAAAGGAATAACATGTAAAAATGACCCTATGGGCTCCCTCGGATACTTGAACTCAGCAATTTATGGGTAAGAATACATAGAAATAACATATTCAAGAGTATAATTGGTCAAGCTCTCTTTCCACTGGTGATCAACAACATGCATCCAAGTCATATCTCGCATCCTGTAGCCTCTCGATAGTCATCTTGGGTCCACATGCGTGGTCTATAGTACCACTCAATCTGATGTATATGTTGAAAGCCATTCATATAGTTCTCTTTGGAAAACAACAAAAGAATGTCTCATATAGCTCATGGTATAGGTTCTCTTCTACCCATCTACACGCATTGAACTCAAGTCTAGTGTTGAATCTCTGAGAAAACTTGTCCTACGTGCTCTTGAACCATCCTTCAACACTTTCCAAGGTCAGATTCTCTATCATCATGCACCATAAGGACAAAGATGTGTGCCATTTCTCACAACTTTAAAAAGAGTTTTTAGCAAGGGAACCAAGATGTAGTCATATTTTTATACCCTTAGACCAATATTCTAATCCCATGCGCATCGGCATATCACCCAAAGGTCTTGGGCACTCACCGAGGCATGTGTAGGCATCGAGTATCTCCTTTATGTGAGTCTTGTGAGAATGTACCATCTTATGAAAAATAATCAAATGTAGAAGAATAGAAAAGAAGCAAGCAACATTCTAAGAACCTAGAACAAGTTGTCACCCCATTGCATCCAAAAAAGAGGAATGCAACATATCTAGCTTATTCATTCATAAAGGAAATGCATAAGTATTGTACTCATGAACACATATGTGATTCAGAATAGAGCCTTATATTCATATTAATATGTTCAAATAACCACATTACATCCCGCAAATTCATAACAAACCTTCATATAACAATGCGAGAGCCAAGTCATGCATCGTAAACTACACAATGTTCGTCACATTACAAAAATGAATGCAAACCCATCCCTCTAAATGTGCCATGATTCCTATATTCTCCTAATCCCAACCCATAGAATCCTCCATGGTATTCTTATAGAGCTTTGCCTCTTTTCCACTAACTCTACTCTCCCAGGATGACTTTATGTCTCTCTATGCTCTATATATCTCTTTCTTGCTACCCGTGCACCTCATTATATAGTTTTCTTGCCTTCACCGCCATGCCTTCTGAGGTAGAAAATCAATCACCAAGTGTCCAAGTGGTCCTCCAATGGAGCATGCCTCCTTTGATCTGAGCTCTCCACTCTATGTAATGATGTTATTTTGGAACCTTCCATCGCATGCCTAAAATATTCCCTTTTTGATCCTACAGTCGTCAGGATGGCACCTTATCCACAAGGGTCACGCTTTTCTCGTGTGCTACCTGGGACGCCAAATATGGCTAATTCCAAAACATTTCTTTCCTTGTGTGCACGTGTCATGTGTTCTATAAAACCCTACTATAACCCTCCCTATGCACCTTCAACCCATGCGCCCTTCTTCAACTAGGTCTCGTGTGCCCACATGCCTTCTTGTACTTAGCTAATATTCTGGGGCCCAATAGGGATACATTCCACCGAGGATTTTCATAATCGTATATGAATTTTTATCAACATCATTTGTGAATAAAAATAAGCCATTAATTGGGGTGAGATTATCAATGAGAATTTGTCAAGTCAACTCACAAAACTTAGCACCACTAATTCACTTTGCATGACTTAATATCTAATGTATACTATTTATTTGTACAAAATATGATCTAGTTTTTTGGGATAAGGAAAACAAGATCCATCTAGACCTATATATGATTTATATACTTAAATTACATACAAGGATATAAAAATCCATGTTAGAAGAGTTAATGATACATTCACTATGTTCATTTTAAGGTTGATAAAAGGATGCACAACAAATAGGATCTCTTAAGAAGATAAACAATTTTCATGATTATGACAACTTCGTCATCAATTTCAAAGTTTCACTTACATTAGAGTTACATGTTTTGAATGTATTCCTTATAAAATTCCTATCTTCTACAGTGATAAACTCATTCTCATTAATATATGTATACTTTTCTCTATAATTCATAGAGTGTGTGGAGATATAAAAGTTTAAGGGATACAATTTACCATTTCCCGAGGCCACTTTGTGTGTAGGATAGGAATTGATGAACAAAATGTTAAGAAAACCTTTTATTCCTTCAATATGCACTCATAATTCAAAAGAATGTCTTTAATAGTAAAAACTTCACCAATAACAATCTTCATCTTCCCACAATGTATTCCTATGTTCCCACTTTATCGAATATTATTAGGAATATTCTAATGATGAATTTTAAGTAAGAAGGAGAGTATATGCAAGGATTTCTTTTCATCAAATTAAAAATTTAAATTGTATAAAGAACCTAATGGAAATCAAGATGATGGTAGTTATTTTTCAACATTAATCCTAAGCGTCTATTCAATATGCCCCTCTTCTCATTATTGATTTCTCACAAAAGGAAAAAGATAATATTGATGACCTTATAAATCCTATAATCAAGAGAACTAAGAGGTGGGATCAAAAATGTTGGATGAGTTCAAATCCACATAGAAGGTTATTCCTTAGACTCAACAAGATGCACTTTCTTCTTTAGCTCATCAACCTTCCAACACCAAGGTCTATACTTATACTCTAAAGGTTGTTACTCTATCAAAAGAAGAAAACAATACAAAATAAATTCCTTTGGAGAATATTGGCGAAGAGATATACTTGAGACAAGAGTTGGAAGTCAAAAGAGATCATGTATCTCCTTGAATATCAAGTGAGAATTTTCCTCCTACTAACACCTTATATGTGTAAACTCTTTCTCCTCATTCTCCTCTCACTCTAAGTATATTAGTAACAAATAAACCTAAAGTAGCTATCGATGAATCTTCAGTCACATGGGTTTAGCCTCTCATTGATAATAAAGTAAAACCTTAACCAAAAGTCACCATTCCTAATTATGATGTTATATCATGTTTTCTTTAAGGAACCCCTACTCCTAAAAAGGATAAACCCACTTCTCTCTTGGTTTATGATCCTTTTGGATAACAATTTGTTGAAATTTCATTACCCCTCTCTAATAAAAATGAGATTGAAATTACCTTAACTGACTATGAACTCAAAAGAGTCTCACTAAGAGAAGCTACTAGTGAGGGAGATGTGCATAATATCAAGGATACAATTTCTAGAGGCATTGAAAGAGTTGAAAAGGGAAATAAAACACACGATAAACTTGAATAATAGGTTCATAATCTCAATGTTTACATCAAATATTTCTTATCTAATGATAGTACTCCAATATCATCTCTCCTTCCTCAATATCAGTAGAAAAAATTGATCCCAATGTTATTGTTAAAATTCATAACTATAGCCATACTAAAATGGTAATGAAAGCTTGGGTGGATAAATTGTTAGTGAATGGACTCAAATGAATTACTAGAGTCAAATGGCCTATGAGAAACTAGTTGAGGCCCAAAATAAATGGAAAATTAAAATGGAAAATGTTGAGAAAGAAACTACCTTATGGGAAATATTAACCAAATATTTGAGGAGTATGATCATACTGATGAGAAACATTATTTCTTTCTCGAGAAAAATTTCATGATTATCATAATAATATATCTTATACTTGGTCTTATAGTGTTGTATGACATATCAAATTGTTGTAATAAAGTGAAATTGACCTTTAATCTCATATTCAAAAGGGTAAAGCTCTAAAATTGATATATTTGCATAGCTATGAAGGCTTTCTATTGTGCTCTCTTTGAGGAGAATTCTTTTGATCAACATAATGGTAACTATCAAGGAACAATTTATTAAATTGATCAAAGAAGAATTATCATGCACCGATGAATTCAACCAAGAAAAAATATCTATTCAAAATTCATAATGTAATAATGGAAGCATCCAAAGGTCCAAGTCATTTTGAAGGTAGAAGTTCTAAGATGATAAATTCCATGGGTACTTGGCTCATTAAACTCTCTAAAACTATACTTCAAAAAGAGAGGGAAGTGGTGGAACTAGTCTCCCAATTTGTATTATAGGTTATAAGCTCAAAGCATATTCTTCTTCTCAAGCTTCATAAACTTCACTTTATGTGCAACTCTTCTAATCTTCATTGCACTTAGTTTTTCCTTTGTTGTTATTTTTAAATTGTAAAAGTCACTTAAGTGACTCATTAAGGGAAAAGTAAAATGTAAATGTTATAAAAAATTACTAGGAAGTAGTGATGTCTCCCTCTACTATTTAAGGAGGATACTTTTCCATTGTAAAGGGTTGGCAATTTCTAGAGAACAAGATACTAAAGAGAATTTATCTTTATCTACTTTCACTTCCATTTTTTATTTAAATTTTTTTTTTTTAAGGAAAGTAATATGAAATCGTGAGTTCATTTTTGCCTCAAAATTTATTTCAATTTTTGCCTATATTTATTTGAATCATATTAATTTTGTACAAAATTATATGGTTTATGAGTGATTACTGTCTTTTTATGAGAAGTTGCATTTTCCACCTACATTTGACATACATGTGTAGTTTGAGATCTGGTTATGTTTTTTATCAAAGTCCAGTATCCTTTCCCTATCTCTTTAATTACTCCCTTTTCATTTATTTTGTCATCCATTTCTCTTTTGTTTCTAGAAATTCCACCAAATTGGTTCAAAACCTCAACACCAAGATATGATAGTGTAAATATTCTTGCAATTTTCCTCCCATATTTCAATAAGGGAACCTCCTAAAATAACAAAGGGAATTTTCATTCCTTGAACTATTATGGAATTAATATTTGTTCAATGATATAATATTTAGCCAATAGTACGTAAATTTGTACTAATAAAACAAGCACTTCATAAGACTTGATTTTTTTGGTATTTTAGTAAAAGACAAAAATCAATCAAACAAAAGAATCCAAGGGATAAGGATGGAAAAACATAATAATGGAGTGTATTATGTGAAATCTATGTTTCCCTCATAAATTAATGCACATTAAAGTCAAGATACTTTAAAAATATGTATGTACGTGTCATCCTTTGGTTGATAATATAGATGTATAGAATGAGATAAAAGATCAAGCAAGAAAGAATAAAATGAAATAAAGAAATAAAATCAAAACTAATAAGGTATTTATGATCATGTGGGTGGAATTTTTGGATTGTGGGTGATCCATTTTGCATAGTGGAATTTTTATTTATTGTTTTTATATTTTCTATTAGCTATGGTGGCATTTCTACATCATGTTTTGGAATTTTTATTTATGTGATATTTTTAACATTGATTTCCTAAGTTCTTATTTTTTATATTTACTATTATAACCTTTTTCAGTTAATATCATATGAAATAAAACTACTAATTATCTTTGTGTAAATTTTTGGTAGAAGACTTCAAATCAAATAAATCTAAACATTGATTGTTTGTTTTTTCTATTTGTTGGAATTGATGTGTTCACTAGTTTGAGTCTTTTCCAAACTATTATTACAAATGTCCTTTTTCACACAACTCATGAGGTAAGATTAACTTAGGAAGTTAGTTTATTATTGTTATGATTTATCATTATATTATGCACATATATTTTTGTGCTCAATATTGTTAATCCCTACTTTTGAGGGGTTCACAACAATCTTTTAACTATTGTGAACCACCTCTAAGGCCTATTTAATAGGCACTCTCACCTTGTAATCATAATCTAGATTGTACATTGTGAGCTACAATATTATGGAGACATTATTTTTGATCCATTACTAGTTGTAATTTTGGTTTTTTTGTAATGAATTTTTGTGTTATGCATGTTTTGAAGCTTTGGTAATGTTTATTCTATTGGAGTGATCCTACAATGAAAAGCATTGGTTTCTCTAGTATGGTAGTAGAGTTGTCTCCAACAACCAATTCTCATCCTTGTCTACACCCATTATTGATAGAGGTACAAGGATCTTATTATTTTTGATATGATTTATTCCTTCTTCATGAGTGCTTGAATATTTGGTAATCAGATTTGTTGCATGTTGTGCAATAAATTGTCGCCTATGGATTGTTTTATATCCTACTTTGTGTTTCTCCTACGAGATGGGTCTCATGATTATAGACATAGGCGTCTAGAATCATGGCCTTCTATGTGGCTTACAATATTCAGCCTCACCTTCCGGGTGTTTCCGTATAAACATTTCAATGTGTTTTATCTTAACTCTCATTTACAACTCGTGGCTTGATCACCTCCTCCCTCTACAAATGTGACGGCTCCAAAATAGCTTGGCTAGACAAACCGAGACCTGATTGTGTCTCTCCTTGTTACGGTATTATTCTCTAGTTCAATTCGGTTCATAAGATAAAGTCATATTAGTACGTTGTTTTGGAGGCCAAACAGCTTTTTTCAAAAAGATAAAATATAATCTCGCAAACCCTTAAACACAAAGTAAATTGTATATTATTTTTTAAAGAATTTGAGAGTTGTTTCTACATTATAAAAAAATCTCCCATTAATGAATGATTGAATTTATGGCGCAAGTGGTATACATATTTATTTTAAAATATTTTCAAAAAAGCAATGTGGGAGCTTATTATTTGAAGCCTTTAAAAGGAATTTTGTTAAAGGTTAGGGCCTTTATGATTTGTGAAGCAAAATATTTTACTTTTTTAAAGAGAATTTTTTTATAAATGGGGCTTTATTTTTTTAGTGGGAAAAATTAATGTGGGAGTCATTCATTTTTAGGGAGCGTTAGTTTGTGGGAGAATTTTTTTGAAGAGCATATCATTGTTAATAGGGGAATTTTATTGTAAAGGAGGGAATTATTGTAAAATGAGGGGAATTTTTATTTTTAAAGACGGGGTACTTTTTCTTTTTAAAAGGTGTTTTTGCCATTTCCAAGGTCATGAGACCTTCAATTTGTGTTTGGATTTAGGGGCACTCCCCTCGACCCCGCTCCGTATCACAACTAGGAACGCGTAAAGGGCACAACCCCTTGACTCCACCACCCCTAGACCCTCATTATATGTTCTAGTGTATAATATCTTCTTGGTACCCTTTTGTTCTTGAGTTTTAAAAGCGGAGGGTGAGGTCCGGTTTGACAAGTGGTCAAACTCCCTCACATGAAAATAATTTTTCTTCTTGCTTGCTTCATTTCCTTGCCATATCTTATCATTTTGAGAAGTTCTATAGCCATATTGGTAATCTTTGGCGCCAGAATTTTCATTTCTAGAGCTAGAATAGTAATATCTTGAGCCATACTTGGTTATTTTCAGATCTAGACTAGTAATCTATGAGGCCATAATCATCATCTATAGAGCTAGGATATAAGAAAGAGAAAGGAATCAAAAGTGTTTTGGACACATTTTTTCAAATCTTGATGTCCTATATTTTTAGTGTCACTATATTTTTGAGAGTATTCTTATGTCTATCATGGCTTCTTTCCTTGACATCTTTTCTTTATAGTCTAAGAACAAAATGTTGTTCTTTGAAGTTTATTCCATTCAGAAGACAAAGAAATTTGTGGAAGAAAAATATTTCTAAAGAAGTAAAAATAAATTACTCAAGAAGAAAAATTATCTTCTACATTCCCTCATTCACGACAAGGATGACTATACGATGGAAAAGTGACAAGCGAGCATGGGAATCTACAAGTAACTCTTCCTCACACCTGACCTCTCGAGGTCGTGCCAAGACATCCAAAGTGGGGATGGAATATATGTGGGGTGTAGATAAACTAGTTTGGAAATCTTATGTCTTCAATGTGCACTAATGGAATCTGTGAATCTAAGGCAAAGAATGCCCTCCTAACCTGAATCAATGTGATAGATCGTTCAGTGAGGATGATTGCTCGAAGGCTCCAATAAATATCGAGCTCTTCCGTGATCCAATCTATGGGTTTTGGGATACGTGGAAAATGACCTGGGATTGTTTCATGTATATCTCCAGACAGGGTCATAAAATGGCAATTGGATATATGGTGGATTCTCTGGGGCTCTAGCTCCCATGATTGTCATACAAAAGAAACAATATAAATCTAACTAAAGCAAAGTAAACTAATTATGCAAAGTATATCCACAATATATAAATTCTCTATTTTTGTATTTTTGACAGAATATTTAACAAAATTAAGATAACAACTATTTAATATATCTAGAAAACGACAATTAATCTAATAATAGAATTAAAAACAAACAAGGTAGCCAAGTATAGCTACTTGTCTATGCAGTTGTGAATCTATTCTAAATAACTAAATAATTGATCTAATTTAATTGAAAGATTTTCGATCCTACCTTAGAAGTGAGGAATGAATCATAGTTTCTCAGAAACTATCGATCCCCATGGCTTCCCGGCAATATCGAAAATGAACGTAACCGAAATGAAGTAATTTACTACTCTATTTGGTATATTTTAACTAGAACTTTGAAAGCTTGAACCTAGATTTTATAGAACAGTGGCAAATCCGATTGTGTGTGGCTTTGTCCCCTTAGTGTGGTCTCCTCGTTCCTTCGTGCTCACGTGAATCCAGAAAAGCATGTAATGCTAGCATCAATAGAAGTAGGTATTAGAACAATGGCAACTTTGGATGTAGACTGAATACAATGTGAGTAGGAGAGGGATATCGCAAGAGAATAGAGTTTGGCTTATGCAATTCCTAGCGAGATTTATTGTGAGTCATACAACACAAAACATCCAAAACCTAAAACTATCCTTCTTGACGAACAAAACCTGCAACTCTAATGGCTTCAGACTAAAAATGAAACTATCCTACCTCAATTGATTGTATGAAATAGTAATAACACTAGAACAAGAAGATCATGTGGCTTCTAAACAAAGAAAATAAGACTAAATATGCATGCAAAAATGAAAACTATTGAATTCCTAAGCAAGAACTGAATGACTAAACTATTTAAATGAGAGGATGAGGGGTGGCTTTGAGGGGCCATTTTCTGAAAACAAGTTGGCTATTTATAGAATTCACATTCACCAAAAGGAAATCCAAATTGAACTCTTTTACTATAAACATGGAGAAACACTATTCCGGGGGACATAAAATATTAATACGAGCCAAGGAAGTGGAGAAAAGTCTGGTAAAAGTTGAAAAATCACGTAAGTTGTGATTAGAAGAATGTGTTAGAAAATGCATGAAGGACCACCACCCTAAGCAGGGTGGCGATTCACGAGACCGCCGCCACGCCTGAGCGGCGGTCACGAGACCGCCACCTAGGCAGGCGGAGGTTTTGTCACTTTGAAGACAAAATGCAAAGGTAAAGAGGGGGAAATAGTAAAACAAAGCATGCATTAGCTAAGTGGGGCATGCGGAATGTTAATGTACACTTGGAGAGATCTTTTGGATCCCGAACACCTTGTGAGGAGACCTGTATCATCATTGGGGCATGTGTAACATCGTTACGCGGTGCGAAGACCCTAAAATTTTGGGTACGTACATATTGCCCTCATAGAAGTTTTGTAGCCATGAAGAGGCGTAAAGTGGTGGGTCCGAGTATGGCAATCCCAAAATGGGGAGATAGAATTTATACACGATGCGCCCGTGTGTTATGATGATGCCATCCAAATTCCCACTACCTACAAAATGGAAAGAAGACTCAAGTGCGAGATAGACAAAAAAATCAAAAATAAATATGAAATTAGTATGAAATGAGGACTTACCATTTACGCGGGATGAGAACTTACCTCCATCGGTGCTCACCTAGCAAGAAGTTTGAGAGATCATAGTGTCTTCTTGTTAATGACCTTTGGTCGAATGTATATACGATTGTTTTGTATTTCCGGGATCATTGAGCATTTTGACCATGCCTAGTGTATGATGGCATTATACATAAACCTATTATCTCTTTTTGGATCTAGATCTCTTTATACCTATATTTTTGTGAGTCATTTCCCATATGTGTACTACATGTTTTTGGAATTTATATGCTTTTTAGAATGTATGCAATGGAGAACAAGTATCACAAATTTCTTCTCTTTGTATTTTATGATGTTGATGTATGATGATGCAAATGAACTTGTGATCTTGAACTTTAGCTTTCATAAGCATTTTTCCAGTACTTCATATTATTTTGACAAAATGTAATGACGAATTGGTATGATGAGTAGATGAACTTGCCCCACTTCTAACTCCACGCAACTAGTAAGATGCGAGGGCTCACCACTGAGAGCTAGAAAGGGCACAAGGTAAGAGGTGTGTTGAAATGGTAATGATGGGAGATAGACAAAGATTTGGTGGAACCAAGTTAGGATGCTACACACCTATCCTACTCAAGTGACTTAATAGTTTAGAATGCAAATTGCTTTGTAGTTTATCTAGACTTAGATCCGTAGATGGCCACTTGGTTAACAAAATCTGGTTTTTTGGGATTTTGAACTCTTTTGAATTTTGGACATCGATTCACTTTGTTTTGACTCAAGATTTCAAAGGTTTATTTGAACTACTTTCTTATGACCTTTAATGTTTACTATCAAGAGGACCCCCTCACCTTGCCCCATGCTACTAGTAAGAAGCATGGGCTTATCACCATGGACAAGGCACATGTGAGTAAGGGCATTCCCATCCTTTCCCAACCCTACGTCACTAGTAAGAGATGTAAGCTCATCACCAAAGGTTGGTAGGGCAAGGAAATGTGTAAAAGTAAATTTTTTTGTTTAATCTATATTCTACTTATTTATTTGAGCAAAATGTCAGTATGTTCTTATTTCCAAAGAGATCTATATACGGGATAGATGTGACACCATGAAGCTTCCATAACAGGACCATAGGCAAGACATCTACCCTAGGAAGAAACCAAAAGTGAGAACAAGCATACAAACCTTGGTATGGCTATCATTAATACTTTGTCATATCTAGCTTTATTTGATGAAATGATTCTAAAACAGATTGATGATGTTATGAAAATGAAGAAGTATGATTTGAAAGCTCCTTGCCAATACTATCATAAGTTTGTAATGAATTGCTTAAGAATAAGCTCCTTGACCAAAAAGTTTTAAAAACAAGTGAACAAAATGAATCTAACTAAATAACTAATGTAATGTAACTACAACAATGTACATATGAAAATGCGGGTGGAACTATATGTCATGATGCGTCTAGGGTGAAGAAAGTTGACGAATATCGAATTCTTCACCCCTAGAAGTTCACAAAGAGAGAACCATTATCCTCAAAGTTTTCATTCTCTTGACAAGGGCCTACCATTCTAGGTTTGAACTTATAACCCTTTCCCAAAGGTGTATATGTCCATTTATTAAAAACATTTTTCTGAAAGAGGCGTTCGCATGCCACTTTGTCATGTTTTTGAGAGATGGCATATGGGTGAGCATGACTATGCTACTCGACCTTCTTTCCCATATGGATCCTTGTGTTTTTTGTGAAACTTGCTAAATGATGGGGCCTTGCCCCATGGGTATGGCAAGCTCAGTTTCAAATGCACATGGATTGAAACTAGGGTTTAGAATAGAAAAACCCTTAGAGATGGTTTTGATAGGCATCATTTCAGTTTCAAATTGACCTTCTTCATTTGTTAATTCTATCATGTTCATATCTAGACCTAGGTCATCAGAGGGAAGGGATGTTATACGATGAAGACTACCCATTCCCTACAGTTCAAATGGGAGGAAGATCAGCTCGTCATCCTCCAAGAGTTTCATAATTCCTATTGTGGTTTTAGTGGACACTATTTCTACAATGTTAGCTTCATCCTTTAGGGCTAGGATGCCCTTGACCAGTTCGTAATTTCTAGTTTTGTTGTAGGTATTAATTTTTCTTCCGGTTTTGAGTCAATTGGTTTGTTAATTTGGTTTGTTGGGAGTTTGAACTCGAGTGAACACCTGTATTTTCTTCAGTCTACTAGGTGTATGTTGAATGGTTTCGGGTTAAATTTTGCTACGAATATCTTTCCTAGGTGTAAGAATCTTACTTCCATGAATAACGTAGAGGGATTTATTTCATATGATGTATCCATGGTACCGAGGATCATATTATAGTTGGTTTCTGATCTATGATATAAAACTCGGTGAGGATTGTCTTGGGCCCTAGAGTGACCGGTAATATTATAGTCCCAATTGGAGTAGCTTTAAGGCTATCATAACCTCTTAGCGTATTTCTTGTTGTGGAACAATTTGTTTCTCCATACCCTAGATTTTAAAGGAAAGAGAAGGGGACTATGTTAACTAATGCCCCATCATCAACCATTACACGTTTAATGTAATTGTTATAAACCCACACTTGTAAATGTAAGGGTGGATCACCTCTACGTGATATTTTAGTGTCCGTTGGCATTTTACTTATGTCAAATAAAAACTCAGTATCCCTATCTGGCTGCCCCGGAGGGTAGATGTCAAAGTCTACATGGTTTATTTGAGTGCTAGGAGGTGGCGTAACATGGATTAGATGTCCAAGACCTAATGCTTTAAGCAACACAAAGTGATGTGCAGTGAATTCTTCAACGAAATCTAGGAATGAAATGTGGGAAAAGGTCTTGTTCAAATCTGATATTAAATCATAGGATCCTACTAGGTTTTGCTATTGTAGGAACTTCATCTCGTGTGTAGAAAATATCGGGTAGGGGCTGTGAAACATACTCCTTTGTCTGAGTTGTTGCATTAATTTCACGCTCAACCTCCAACTCAACTAATCCTAAGATTTTTGTATTACCATTTGAACCTAGGTTAGGAGCAATCCGAGAGTTGTCAGGAGTTGAGGCATCTTGATCGTTATTTCCCATTATGACACCTTTTTTGTCTTGTTTGGATTTAATTTATTATTGTTATTGTGATTTGGAAGTGGATCATTGAAGATCTTAAGAGGTGCGTTTTGAGGGAAATTTCCCCTGTGAAATTATTTGGCATCGGTGTCACGAGAATATATTAAGAACATATCTATGAAGAGTTTTCTTTGTTCTTATGAAAAATGTTGCATGAACTTATTATAATCATGGCAAGTCCTAGTGTCGTGGCCTCAAATTTTGTGGAAACCATAATACGAGTTAGGATTATAATTCCTAGGTTGTTGGTTTGGCACGTGTTGTGGTCCAAAACTCTGATTAAACCATTGACTATTAGGATTAAAGTTTTGCGTTTGTTGTCTTTGGTTTTGGTTTTGATATCCAGTTGAGTTTTGACTTGGACCGTATGTTTGGATCTGCCATTGTTGTTGTTGTTATTGTGGACGATTAAAATCCACCGAGTTGATTGTTGGGGTAAAATTGTTATTGCGTTGATTGTTAGCGGTGTCGGGTGTTCACAATATTTGGTCCTTTGACTTGATCAGTGACTCCATCTGTTGTAACCCCGTGGTTTTCGTTAAGGATCTTAGGTCCTGATTAGTGTTCATGGTAGTAGGATAATTCGTAGTGTTTTGGTTAGGGATGATTAATCTTCCATTTGTTCCATACATCTTGTGGCCACTATCTATTATAGCTTGATCTATTCGGAGAGCGCTCTCGAGCACCTCATCATAAGTTGTTAGTGGGACTTTTGAACTTCTTCCTTTATCTCTCTATTGAGAAAATGAAGGAATAAATCACATAGTTCCATTTGATCCATGTTTGGAGCGCTTGCTGAAGAATAGAGGAATGTATGCCATCTTTGGATGAAATGAGCAACAGATTCATTGTGTTCTTGCTTAATATGCAAGAATTCCTTGATTCCTGTTCTCAACAATTTGTTCATGTCAAACACCTTGATGAACTCTGAAACGAGTTGTTTAAATGAATGTATTGAGGCTTCAGGTATTCTATAATACCAATCGAGGGTGATACCCTCTAAATTTTGGGGAATATTTTAGCAACAACTCCATCCCAAGGGAGTAGTTCTCGAATGGCTATGGCATAGGCCTTAATATGTGCATTCGGGTCTCCCTCTCCTTTGTATTTGGGTAGATTAGGGAGAGGTCTTGGAAGCATGACACTTCGTATAGTGAAGTCCAAAGGTTCTTTCAAATATTCTGAATAAGTTCCTATCGCATAGGTTTCGACCATTGATGGTGCTTGCTGAGGGGGTGGAGGTGGGATGGTTTGTTGATATGGTGTAGCATATGTATTTGCAGGGACATAAGGAAATCCCTGTGGTTGAGAAAACATCCTAGGAGAAGAGAACATATCTCCCTATGGTGACTTGGAATACATGTTTAAGTATGGAGGAGCATTGTTCAGAAATGGATTGTTTTGTACTAAACCGAGAGGTATCATATTTTCCACTAGAGCGATGTTAGAGAATGTGGTTCTAGTTGGCGTTTGTTGTGAATACTGAGGGGGCATGCCCAACATGCCTGTTCCTATGAGGAGGTCTACTTGGCTAGGATGATGTGGAGGATTGGAATTTCCTACCTGCATGAATTGTAAATTTTGACTTGCTTGAGCAAGTTCCAACCCTCTAACTTTCTCAACTAAGGCTGAGATGACCTCGTTTGGTGAAGACATAGTATTTTGCCTTAAGGGTGTTTGTTGTATCATTTGAGGTTGCAAAGGGGTATGATACCCTACTATGAATTGGTCGTTACCCTACCAAGCTTCACCGAGGGCATTTCCCATAGGTGGAGGAATGGGGGTGTTTTCCTGGAATAGGGTATCAGATTGTACTTGTAAGCTCCCTACTGGTGGATACATGTTTTGGAAGCATTGCTCACTTTTAGCAAAGCATGCTAAGTATTCCTCATCCAAAAAGGAGTAGGTCTAATCGTGTCTTGATCCATGGTCTGAATAATACCTGAGGAGATGAAATAGATTCTCTAATAAACGTCATATTATTAGAGCTTGAAGGCTTTGGTTGTTGTGTTTGTGTAAGTTGATCAAACTCCTCAATTCAGAATTAAGAACTTGAGATAGTTCTTTGAGGGGGAGTTTGAGACGATAAGTAATTATTTGAATAGTTATCAGCCCATGTAGAAAGTGAGGGCGATGGTTGTCTATTTGTTTGACTATAGCTTGTTTCAAGACCTGAGAGAGGTCTACCATATGCATCGTATCCCGACATATTCGGGGGGTATATGAATACCCACAAAATAATGGGAAAGAGCGAAGGTGGATGAAAGAAATGAAAAATAAAAGAGGAAGAACTGTTTGTTTCACGTCGGGTTCACCAATTTTGTTGGTGAAGCTGATGTGAAGGCTAATGAGGTATAGAAGATGAAACAGTTGTTTGAAGAAATGAAAAATAAAAGAGGAAGAAGCTGTTTGTTCCACATCGGGTTCACCAATTTTGTTGGTGAAGCTAATGTGAAGGCTAATGAGGTATAGAAGATGAAACAGATTGTTTGCTTCACATTGGTTCACCAATTTTGTACGATGGAAAAGTGACAAGTGAGCATGGGAATCTACAAGTAACTCTTCCTCACACCCGACCTCCCGAGGTCGTGCCGAGACAACCAGTGGGGATGGAATATACGTGGGGTGCAGATAAACTAGTTTGGCAATCTTATGTCTTAAATGCACACTAATGGAATTTGCAAATCTAAGGCAAAGAATGCCCTCCTAACCTAATCGGTGTGATAGATTGTTCGGTGAGGATGACTACTCGAAGGATCCAATCAATATCAAGCTCTACCATGATCCGATCTATGGGTTATGGGATACATGGAAAATGACCTTGGATTGTTTCATGTATATCTCCAGACAGGGTCATAAAATGGCAATTGGATATATGGTGGATTCTCTGGGGCTCTAGCTCCCGTGATTGTCACACAAAAGAAACAATATAAATCTAACTAAAGCAAAGTAAACTAACTATGCAAAGTATATCCACAACATATATAAATTCTTTATTTTTGTATTTTTGACAGAATATTTAACAAAATTAAGATAACAACTATTTAATATATCTAGGAAACAACAATTAATCTAATAATAGAATTAAAAACAAACAAGGTAGCCAAGTATAGCTACTTGTTTGTGCAATTGTGAATCTATTCTAAATAACTAAATAATTGATCTAATTTAATTGAAAGATTTTCGATCCTACCTCAGAAGTGAGGAACAAATCATAGTTTCTCAGAAACTATCGATCCCCACGGCTTCCCCTGAATATCGAAAATGAACGTAACCAAAATGAAGTAATTCACTACTCTATTTGGTATATTTTAACTAGAACTTTGAAAGCTTGAACCTAGATTTTGCATAATAGTGGTGAATCCGATTGTGTGTGGCTTTGTCCCCTTAGTGTGGTCTCCTCATTCCTTCGTGCTCACGTGAATCCAGAAAAGCATGTAATGCTAGCATCAATAGAAGTAGGTATTGGAACAATGGTAGCTTTAGATGTAGGCCCGAATACAATGTGAGTAGGAGAGGGATATCGCAAGAGAGAACGAGCTTGGCTTGTGTATTTCCTAGCAAGATTTATTACGAGTCATACAACACAAAACATCCAGAACCTAAAACTATCCTTCTTGATGAACAAAACCTGCACAACTCTAATGGCTTCAGACTGAAAATGAAACTATCCTACCTCAATTGATTGTATGAAATAGTAATAACACTAGAACAAGAAGATCATGTGGCTTCTAAACAACAAAATAAGACTAACTATGCATGTAACAAATGAAAACTATTGAATTCCTAAGCAAGAACTGAAAGACTAAACTATTTAAATGAGAGGATGAGGGTGGCTTTGAGGGGCCATTTGCTTGAAAACAAGTTTATTTATTTATAGAATTCACATTCACCAAAGGGGAAATCCAAATTGAACTCTTTTACTATAAACAATGGAGAAACACTATTCCAGGGGACATAAAACATTAATATGAGCCAAGGCGGTGGAGAAAAGATGGTAAAAGTTGAAAAATCATGCAAGTCACGATTAGAAGAATGTCTTTAGAAAACACATGAAGGACCGCCGCCCAGGCAGGGCGGTGGTTTCGTCACTAAAGACCAAAATGCAAAGGAAAAGAGGGGGAAAGAGTAAAACAAAGCATGCGAGAGGCTAAGTGGGGCATGCAGGATGTTAATGTACACTTGGAGAGCTCTTTCGGATCCCAAACACCTTGCGAGGAGACTTGTATCATCATTGGGGCATGTGTAACATCGTTCCAGTGGTGCAGTACCCTATAATTTTGGGTACGTACAATGACCTTATACACTCCATAAAAAAATTTGTTAGCCTAAAAAGTCACCTTTATATTATGGATAGACATATCATTTTTTCCTAGTAAACCTATAGATATTGCTCATGCACCCATTGACCTTGAATTTTCATTTTCTCGAACTTACTCCCACACTTGATGCTCATAATCCTATTACACTTTTTATTGCAAGTTCTACTTCTGCACATGTGCCTATTATAGTTACACACTCTATGTATCCCATATCAGCCCCTTCTACTCACGTGTTTGGCTTCTTTTATAAGCATACCATTGCATTTATTTCTCGCATGCTTCATTCAATGGGATATTCTAATAAAGGTATTGGGATAAATTCATAGGGTATTGCTTCACCTATATAGGTTGTTAATTGGCATTCTTTCCATGGTATTGGTTTTCGTATAGGTATTACTTCATTGGGATCACATGATGACGAGCTCAGTTTTGTTATCTCGACTCTTCCTTAGGATCATGAGCTACACATGATTTCTACACCTTGACTCAGGCCTAAGAAACCTGAGATTTCATTTGTTGTGTATAGTCAACTTGACACACATTGTGATGTTCCCTTGCATGCTCTAGTTGTGAACTTTACACCGAATCATATACGAGGAATATTCTTCAACCATCCATGTTCATTTGGTATGGATCTATGATCACTTGTGGTGGTGACTTAAACATTTATTGAGAGGACTCTATATGCGTGGCTCCTCCAACATTCATATTCTTGTTCCACTTTATTCTCCTCTTGCATTATAATTCTCCTTGTTTTGAGCTATTTTCTTTATCAGGTGTAATGAGTATGTATTTTTTAGAGATTTTTATCTATGTTTTTGACACCTTTTAGGCATGTTAATAGTCTCCTTTAGATTCTATTTGAGTTGGTGCTCCTTCTGAAGTGTATCTCGGTGAAACCTAGTATTAGTTTTCATTATTTGAGAGTTGGTTTAGCCACTCATATAGATTTGTAGCATCACTCCACCCATTCAACCATATGGGAGGGTGTGGTATAGATCTTTATTTTGGGTCTTGTATCATTTCCTTAGTTTTTTTCTTGGTTCATGGAAAATCATTTTTTCTTAGTAGATCAAATTATATTTGGTGATTTCATGCACTTTTGATATCACCTCTAATATTCTCCTTCAATTAGATTTTCAACTTTTTCTCCTTCGGGGGTAACTATTATGTTGAATTACAGTGTCGAGACTTAATTGACATTCTCCTAGCATGGATCTATTATGTTGTATCACGGTGTCAATTGATTTTTAGTTTTGTGATCAATGTGTGGATTCAAACCATAATACAAATAAAACTTCTTCTTTGGCGTAGTACAAGTTTTTAAATCGTTCTTCTTGGGATGCCTTACAGCAAGATTTCTCTCTCTCTACTTTGTTATTTATTTTAATGGTTTTGGGTACCTTGCGGTGACTCTTTTTCATCTATGCTAAATCTTTTTCCTAGTTATTGTGAATGGGTAGCTTATTAGGCCTTGTTATTGGGACTCATATTTGGATCTGTCTCCTAGATTTTCTCATTTCTCACTCCCAATTTTGTGCTTATGGGAGGGTGTTAGAGTTGACGTGTTCACACTTGTAGGTTATTTGAATCTTTTCCAAACTATCATTGCAAATGTATTTTTTCACACAACTCATGAGGTAAGCTTAAATTAGGGAGTTAGTTTATTATTGTTATGATTTAACATTATATTGTGCACGTATATTTTGGGTGCTCAATATTGTTAAATCCCTACTTTTGAGGGGTTTACAACAATCTCTTATCTATTTTGAACCACCTCTTTTAATAAGTACTCCCACCTTGTAATCATAATCTAGATTGTACATTGTGAGCTATAATAATATGGAGACATATATTATTTTGATTCGTTTTTTGTTGTAATTTTGGTTTTGTTGTGCAATAATTTTTATGTGTTGTTAATGTTTTGAAGCTATGGTAATGTTTACTCTGTTGGAGTGATCCAGGGATGAGAAGAATTGGCTTCTCTCAAACTATTTGTATTGATTATGTGTGTGGCGTAAAATACACATATATTTACTCTTACACTTTGAAAGGTAATCTTGAGAATTAGAAATGGATTTTGACACCTTTGCATACCTAGTTATATCTACATAAGCTCATTTTTCACCATAAGGCTATATTGGAAATTAGAAACATTTAAGGCCTTTATTTTCTCTTTTTAGGGCCAAGTTACTTGGATTTCATTACCAAGAACTAGAAAAGTCTATTTTCTAGAAAATTATAAATATTCCTTGGAGGAGATGTCATTATTGGATCAAAAGAAATTCATTTTTACATGGTTTTATGAAGTGAGGTGGATTTTACCACTTATACCTAAGCCATAGACAAGATCCTTGTAATATGGAGTTGGGCCTTATGTATCAAAAGGTATATACCCTAGCAAGATTTTTTAACTTAGTGTAGGATCCATTCAATCATAAATGTGTAGTGGTTATAGGAACAAAAATTTGATCGAGATCACCCAATCATACCTTTGAGGTATTTTTTTGGAAAATTATATGGTTGTATGCCATATTTGATTACCTTGATTGTTATTGTGTACCTTTATTTTCCCCTGTGTAAAACCTATCTAAAAGAAAACTTAAGAAAAATAAGTGGCACAAAAAAATATATAAACTAAAACAAAACAAGGAAACCAATCCATTTTCATATCATGGCCATATTGATCAAACTAAATAAAATTATAATGATATCATTTCTAATCACAACTAGTATAATGATGATAATGATTTGTTACACCCTTAACATAATCATTCTTAAACATAGAATAATTCCTTGTTTATAAAAAAATAACATCCCCCTAAGACTCATACATTTAGGATCCAAACTTACATATGACTACAATCTAAAAAAACTCTACAAGATAATTGGTAAAATAAGATCACTCCTCCAAGACCCACCTGATTCAACTAATCCAAATATGAAAATCAACCAATACAAATCTTGATGTTAATGTCCCTATATCAATACCGATCATGAAAAATGAAAATTATTTCTAAATCCACAAACTCATGATCAAAATTAAGTCATGTTTAACCAACTTCAACAATTAATTTAGCATTATGAAAACCTAGCCTCACACATTAGTCTTACAATATCTAAACATTCAAAACCAAATCAAAAATATCATAATTACACCATTGAGCCACCCAAATCCAATTTTTTCCTACCCGCCCCATCACTAATCCAGGAAAAATATTTTCCTAGAAATGGATAGCTTTAATGAATACAAAAGGAAACTAAAATTAGAACAATAAATACAAATTTGGATGTTTATTTATGTATCCCTTTGATTGAGACATGATATGAATACTCTTCCTTCCTTACTTCAAACCACCATGGTTTACGAAATAAAAGGGAAAGTGTGATCCAAGGAGCACATCAAAGACTTCTTTATGTTTCATCAATAAGTTTACTACAATGAAAAAAATTTAGTCACATTGTTTATTGGGAGTTTGGGTGGATGAAATTTATAATTTTTCTAAACCTACCCAAATAATTTTATGACTTTTATTTATCTATCATATATATTCATTAGACATTTCTCCTTTATCATTTATAATTAACCCACCATTATGGACCTTTATAATACCAAAAATAGAATGGTCAAATATTTTCTTCATTTTTGCATTGAAGGAGAAGTCTAGCTAGCATATTCCCTTGTTGATATAGGAAAAAATGGTTAGAATTTTTTTCCCAACATAAATCCATGATTGACCTTCCATCTACAAATTCATTGTGTAAATATTTTTGAAGATGTCATTGAAAAATGGATGCAAATTGAGAAATCCATCATTACTAAAATGGTTTATCAAGCTCTTCCATAAAGACTATCATGATCGTAAACAACAAGACAAACCAAATTTCTTTAACAAAAGTAAGAATTCCGTTAGTGATGGAAATTGATTCTAAACATATAAACATGTACACTTTTGATGTCACCATTACTAAGGGTAAACCTAAAAAATCCCAAAATAAGATAATATACCCACTTGGGTGAAGCTTTGCTTCCATATTCCATCAAATATCTAAAACTTAAGTATGATCATGTTCCCACAAACCAAACCTTTCAATAATAGTGACCCGAATCTTGTATGATATAGAGAAAATGAGTATTATGACTTTCCATTAAATTAAAGGAAATTACAAAGATAGGTTTATGAAATTAAATAATAATCTTCAAGATTTGATCAAAAGAGGGGACATTGAGCTTGAAGGAAATGATGCCTTATGTAGACACCCTAAAAATACATACCTATTTCTAGCCCTTCCTAATTACCCTTATCCTTTGCATAATACACTAAAATTGGTTCTAGAATGCATTCTAGATCATTATCCTCTACATTCCTTTAGAATTAATTAAATTAATTCTATCGTTTAATCTACATCCATTTATAATTAATTAAATTAATTCTAAGCATGCTTAAACTATACTTCAATACCCTTTAGCTAATTTAATTAAATATTTATTTAATTAAATAGTTAATTACTCTCTCACACCTCATAGCTAATTAAATTAGTTATTTAAAATAGAAATAAATATATTTTCCTATTCATCCTCCACTTGAGACTCCACTTCACTATCCTAGTCACTCCACTCCCACTCCATTTCTAGAATCCTACAAATGTGGAGGCAACAAATTTGCACGTCTGACCCACCTTCTCGGATTCAAACTTATTATTGACAGAAATTCATTGCCCCTCAATGAATAATGAATTCATTTGAACCTCCTCTAATGCTATTTTAATAATATGCACCGATGACTTTATTTAAAATCAGTAACCACCCCATACCCTCTATAAAAATAGGCCATATTCTTTGTAATGATCCCTAGAATCTTTGTAACAAAACTCTTCTAATTTTCTATTTGATATCTACATATTGAAAATCCTTCCCTATGTCTAAATTTTCTCATAGCATTTTCACTTCTTCATTTGGAGAATACTTTAGAGCACCCATAATCCAACCATTCAAATATTCTATAAGTATAATACTTCAACAATATTATCATCAAGGTTTGCAAAAAGAGAGCTTGAGAAAGTTTTTTTGTGTTTATATTCCTTATCTTTCACTTTCACTATTTTTTCATTGCTTACACCTTAATATCATAAAATCATAAACTTGGAATATCTCAAAACCTTTTCCAAATATAATCAAACTATTCTCCCACTAAATGAAATTAAATAATCCCAATATAATAAAATTAGTTATGATGTAGTAATTAGATTGATCACTCTTGCATAAAACCATTTCACTACCATAAAATTCAAGACATTATATTATATCATTGCAAATATATGTAGTAAGATTTTGGGCCCCTAAAATATTGGCTAAGTACAAGAAGGTGCGTGGGCACGCAAGGCCTAGTTAAGAAAGGGTGTGCAAGGAGAAAGCTCGCAGGACAAGGTTCTAGGAGGGTTTAATAGAGCAAGTGGCATGCGTGCAAGATAGAACAAAGGTTTCAATACTTAGCCATATTTGACACATCAGGAAGAACATAAGAAAAGTGTGACTCAACTACACATGTGGAATGGATAAGGTGTCAGCCTGGCAACAGGTTTGCCTAAGAAGGAATATACCTTGCGATGGAAGTTTCTAGAAGGCCATCATTGCAAAGAGTGGAGAGCTCAGACTTGAAGAAGCATGCTCCCATGAAGGACCACCTTAGACACTTGGAAATGGATCTACAACTCCTATGAAGGCTTGATGATGTTGAGAAGGGCTATAAATACAAGCACCCACCAAAGGAAAAGAGAGGAGCATGAAAAAAGGTGAAGCCATGCAGGAATACTGTGAGAGCTCCATAAGTTGGGTAGGGATCTATAGGAAAAGGATGTAATAAGGGGTTGGGATTGTAAATTTTCTCTTGAGAACTAATGGATATAAATCTAGCTATGATGTATGACTTCATTCTGCATAACTATGATAATTTGTAATGAATCCAATGAATATAATGAGGTTACCAAACTTGATGAATATGGTTATTAATGTTTCTGATCCATGTTTATAGCTTACAGTTCTGATTCATGAATGTTTATGGAATGAATATAAATCCTTATGCATTTCCTTTCTATTTTGGTTCCTCTCTATAATCTGTTAAGTACCATTTGGTGGGATGACTACATTTGTCTAGAATCCGTTCTAAGTTCTATGATAAATGTATGTCTCATTCCCACTCACTCTTTTTAAGCTCCTATCATAGATGATGTTTCCCACTTAACTCACATAAAATAGATACTCGACACTCGTGCATGCCTTGGGTGAGCACCCAACACCCACTGGGTGATAGGCCGACACATGGGATTCCCTTATTCTTTGGTGGGTATAAAAATGACTACATCTTGGTTCCATTTCCGAGACCTCTTTTTGAAGTTGTAGTAGGAAATAACATACATCATGATCTGTGTAATGAGTGATGACAGAAAGCCTAACTCTAGAATGTATTGAATCATGGTTCAAGAGTACGGAGGAAGAATTTTCTCAGAGATTCAACACTGGGCCTGAGTTTGATGCACGCAGATGGGTAGAAGAGAACCTCTACCATGAGTTATATGAAACTTTATTTTGTTGCTTCCCAGTTGAGTTATATGGTGGCTCTCGGTATATGCATACGATCAAGCCGATATTATATATCACGCTCGTGGACCCAAGAAGAGTACTGAGAGGTCGCAAGATGCAAATCGATGTGGACTCGTGTTGTGGATCATTAGTGAAAAGGAGTATTGACTAACTACATTCTGGAATACCATATTTCTACATATTCTTGTCTGAAATCACTATTTAGAGTTTCGTGGAGCCTGAATATTATTTATGCATGTTATTCCTTTGGTAATGAATATCTTGATTGTTACCTTGAGTTTAGAGGCATTTCCGATGGTTGGCTAAACCTTCCTGAGAGCTGAGCAAGGAAGCTAGAGTGGAGGAAGATGGCAGATATTATGATTGAGAAAGAAAGGGAGGAGAGATGACTTAAGTATAGTGAAGTGCGTGAAAGGGATATTTCTAGACAACGCGAGGTTGCAAGTGTGATGGATCTATGGAGGCAGACGTTGCGGGAAGGAGTTGAGGTTCACGCAGAGGACATGGAACCTGAGTATTCTGTGATACCCCATCTCGGAAAGCATGGGAGAGAGACCCCTTCGGCTTCGATGAGATTTCATCATGTGGAGAGAGAAGATTCATTGGCATGCATCTGAACCCACCTAGTGACCAAACCTTGGTGCTTGGTTTTCCAAATCAGAGGAGTGTTGATAACATAGTTGGTATCAATGGGAGTGACTATCAAGCACCCAGGAGGTATAATTTCTTGTTTGGGACCTCTATGGCTGCACATACATTCCCAAATTTTTAGGAGTTTTTGGCAAGGATAAAATACAAATGGTTTGGGCAACGCATCGGGGAGTGGCGCAGGGCATACATCTAGCAATGGAATGATCTCGCAGACCATTGGTACACAGTTCAGTGGGATGTTGGGGATGCTAGGCGTGACCACTTCAAGCCCATTATTGGTCATAGGAGGGTCTGGAGGTGGAACTGGTGGATCGGGAGGCACAAGACCTGGTGGATCTAGTGGATTTGGTGGAGGAAACACTAGAGGGAACACTTTGGAGGAAACCAAGGATCTGGACTAGGAGGACAGGGGCCTCAGCCACCTCCTCAAGTAATCTTTGAAATGTCTTTACACTTTTCGACTACCAGGGCATAGAGGATGTTGCGGAGCATGTTCACAAGTGTGAATTGTTATGGCGCGTGAAGGGGATCACAACCCCGAAATGGAAGGCCAGTCAATTTGTAACGATGTTGCAAAGGGTGCGTGCATAGATGGTATAGGAAGTATGACCCCCATCAAATGGTGGTAGATTACACTGCATTGAAAAATGACTTCCTAGCAGAATTCCACATCCTTGAGTTTGAAGAGAAGAGCATCAATGCCCTAAAGGAGATTCAACAGGGAATGGTGGAGAGTGTGTGGGAGTATGACACATGGTTTAAAACTCTCTTGTCAAAGTTTTCATATGACATTCACCCTTCACAACATGCTCAATGGTTTTTTGGAGGGTTGATAACACCATTTAGAAGATAATTATCTCATAAGACTTTCACAGATCCGTAATAAGTTAGAATCTACTCTACGTGTTTAAGTTGTTGGAAAGCATCGATATTGGTGTTAGCCCATTCCTAGAAGCTCAAATCGTTGTTATGGCTAAACAACTAGAAAATTTATCTACGAACTTAGCTCATGAGACTCGCAGTGGAATGTGGTGTATGGATTATGAAGTAGAAGGGCATGCCAAGGATAGTTTCCCCCAAATAAGATAGTACGCCGTTTGTAGAAGTAGATCAGTGAGATTTTCATGGGGACCATGATGCGAGTAGATGTCCTTGTTACAAAGATGCAATTTGGAAGAATGTATCTTGCTATTATAATATTTATACCTCTATAACCCATAATACTAAGGATTGTAGGCTTATTAACCAGATCCATGAAGCCATTGATCATGGTTTGCACTGCACCAACCTTACCAATAGTTCTAAGGAAGATGATTGACGTTATGAAGGATGCACAAATGGAGGCGCGTGTGGAAGAAGTTCTCACGAGAGGGTTTCAGGTTGTGGAGACCACGAGGAGGAAGAAGTGAGTTCCTATGGGGAACATGTTATAATTGTGGATCTACATAGCATTATAAACGTGAATGTCCTGATCTATTACAATGCTCATGGTGTGGGAAGAAGCACAAGTATGAAGAGTGTATGGAAATATATGAGCATATGAACTAGCAGCACCGGAAAGATAAGGGCATTGCTATGGTGAGCGTAAAAGGGATGATTCACAATGGATTCCAAGAGTGGCACATGAGTTAGAGCTAGAACCTATACTGGTGACAACACATGTAAGGGCCATGTCGAGGAGATACCCGATCAAGGACATTAGTTTCCAAAGAGGAGGTGCCACATGGAAAGTACCGGATCCTTCCCATCGAAATAAGTATACCAGAGACTATGGATGTAATTTGGAGTTTACAAGGGGAGATACAGTGTCTCAAGGAGAAATCGAGGCAGGTGGGGCAGCGAAAGGATAACAAGGTTCCAAGAAGTGACCTAGATGAGGTCAAAGAAGTATGTAAAATGTTAAGGCAAGAGAATATTATTCCCTTGTTGGGAGAATGGATAAGGAGAAGGTACCACACACTGGAGCAAAGCATGAGAGATGGGTTTTACATGAAAACCTTTCTCCACATAGCCTTGAATATGAAAAAGAGATTACTCTAAATGTAGTTGATGGATGACTCCTGAGAAATATCCTCATTGACACAGGAGCAGAAGTGAATGTTCTTACCTTAGATTTTGGCATCAAATGGGAAGGCCCGCATTGTATCCATCTTTAAATGTGATGTATATGGCAAACAAAAATAAGGCAATTCCCATTGGAGTATTAAAGGATGCAAGTGATTACCATTCGTGGGGCAAGTTTACTAGAGACTTTGAAGTCTTGGCATTTGTTGAGGTAGAAAATTTTCCAGCATTACTTGGGCACCCATGGTGTTATAAGAATAATCTTTGACATAAGTTTTAACAAAGGATATATTAGTTTCGAGAACAAGGAAGAATGGGTGGTCATCCCTTTGATAGATGGGAAGTCAGCACCCTACACAGAGTTGTTGGGAGAAGAAGTCCTTGATAGAATATATGTGCACTCAATTAGGGATCCTAAGATAATTCACCCTACAAAAGGAGTTATCCAATTTGAGGATGCCCAGTCTGTGAGTGATACCACAAGCATGGCATGTGAAAATTGGGCACATGGGACCTATGAGTTAATCGGATGGCATTTAAGAGGATCGGTAACCAAGGTGACAAAGGCATGTATAATCTGGTGCCTGAGAGGAAGAAAACTACCAAGTTACTTGGGAGGGGCTAATCTGGAAGATTTCTTATGAGAAATGGAGGCCCATTAGAGAAATGAGAAAGAAAGGAGGAAATTTTTAACTACATCCTACTCGAACTACTATGTGCTAGTGGGTGACACATCGGAGAACCTCTTGGAATGGCGTGAGGTGAGAATTGCCTCCTCTATAAGGTTTACAGGAGCAATGCACCCATGGCTATAAAAGAATACCATGGTAAAGAGACCGCTTCCTTCCATATCCAAGCATGTGAGATAGCTTAGATGGGGAGCACATAAGCATTACCACCTTCATTATGGGTTCACAAGTTATACTCCACCCTACAAGGTTGTGTGTGCACGTGGTATATCCACTCGAGATGCATCACCAAACTAGTAATTGGCAAGAATTGGTGGCTGATCTCATTCAAACATTCGAGTATCGGAGTACAAATCCATCAGTACATAAGGCATTGTAGGTAGTCAAGTGCCTTACAACAGGGGATAGTGCTATGGCGGAAGACAGAATACAAGAATTTCTAGGTGAACCTGGCCTAGGAGGTGCGCTTTGAGGAAGAAGAAATCAGAAGAGATACAACTTGAGCGTGCATGTATAGAAAAAGAAAAGGGGAAGATGGTGTATGTTATTGATGGGGAAGAGGCAGAAAGCTTGGATGTTAACCATTCTGTAGGGATGCACGAAGTCATAGATAGTGCTGATGAATGGGTGTGCACCTACCATGAACCTTTAAAGATGAAAAAGGTTAACATCGGCTCAGAAGCAGAACCCAAGGAGGCAATCATTAGAGACTATTGGTTGGAGAAAGAAGTCTCTAAAATCATTGATCTATTACACAAATTCCAAGATTTGTTCCCACGTGGTACCATGAGCTTAAAGGCATCCACCATTCCTTGGGGGAGATGAGGATAAATCTAAAGGAAGGTGTGCGCCCAATCAAGAAGAGGCCATACCAGATGAATCCCAATTTACATGTAAAGGTCAAGGAGGAAATAGACAAAATGAAATCATTAGGTATCATTGAGGCTGTGGAAGAGTCAGAATGGATAATTCTAATGGTGATTAGTATCAAGAAGTACGGGAGGATAAGGATCTATGTTGATTAAAGGGACACAATGCGGTATATTTCATTAATCCTTTCCCAACCCCATTTACTGAAAAAATCTTAGAAGGAGTGGCAGGATGCGAGGTCTACTCTTTCACGAGATGGATTCTCGGGCTATCACCAAGTAAGGATTGCAAAAGAGGACCAGAGGAAGATGAATTTTGCCACTGAGTGGGGAATTTTTTCCTATACATTCATGCCTTTTGGGTTGAAGAATGCACTGTTGTGTTCTCACGCATTGTGGTGCAAGCTTTCTAGGACTTCATCCATAAATTTCTTCAAGTTTACCTAGATGATTGGACAGTATATGGGTTAGTGAAGGACCATTGTGACAACTTAAGGTTAATGTTTGAAAGGTGTCAGCAGTTGAGGATATCCCTCAACATTAAGAAATGTGTCTTTGCTACCCCATTTGGAACATTATTGGGGCACATCATATGTAGGAGGGCTTACTAGTAGATCCCGCCAAATTTATAGTAATTGTGGGATTGGGGGAGCCTACTAGTCAAAGCGCAGTGTGTATAGATTCCTTGGACACATAGGTTACTATAGGAAGTTCATCAAGGGATACACCAAGATCACCACCTTTAGAAGAGTTACTTAGACACAAGAGTGCCTTCCTTTGGGGAGAGGCACAGCAGAAGGCATTTGACACTTTAAAGGATAGGCTTGTCACTATGCCCATACTATGATTCCCCTCTTGGGATAAGCCCTTCCATGTTCATGTTGATGCCTCAAGAACCACCATTGGAGTAGTACTTGTAGAGCCTAATGAAGGGATTATTGATCATCCTTTATGCTTTGTAAGAAGGAAGTTTACACCAGAGAGAAGAATTATACTATAACCAAGCACGAGGCATTGTCATGATCACATGCTTCACAAGTTTAGACATTATCTCTCGAACCCCTTTTATATTTTACATTGACCATATGGCATTGAAATATTTATTAAATAAGCCCATTCTACAAGGGTGCATATGTCGGTGGGTACTATTGTTCCAAGAATTCAAGTTCACGGTGGTTATCAAACCAAGAAAAAGTAATTTTGGGCCTGATCATTTGTCTAGAATTGATTTAAGGGAGGACGCGCAAAGCATTGAGGATACCATGTCAGATGCACAACTATTTAGGTTGTGGCGCGTGCCCTCATACTTAGAAGATATTGCAGTATTTCTCAAGATAGGTATAACACCGGAAAGAATGAAGGCATTGGATAAAAAGTAGTTAGTTATAGGCTCACACCCTACATGTTGATTAGTGGGGATTTATAGAAATTAGGATGTAATGAGATTTTATGTGTCGGTGTGTGATAGAACATGAGCACCTAGCCATAATAGAAGTGGTGCATGGAGGTAGTGCAGTGGTAACTATGTAGGTGACGCCACCACACAAAAAGATATTAATGGTCGGGATTATGGTGGGAGACCCTATATCAAGACTGCAAGTAATATTGCAAGGCATGGACCATTGTCAAAGACATTGTCAAATGAGGGAAAAGATATGAAATTCCTTTGCACCCTATTCCTAGTGATGATCCATTCGAAAATTGGTCTATAGACTTCATAGGCCCTATTGCACCCTTCACATAGGACTAGGTCACACTATATAATCACTTGCACAAATTACTTGACAAGGTGGGTAGAAGCAGCACCTACCAAGGATTATACAAATAGCTACTACAATAAGGTTTATGTGGGAAAACATTATTACAAGGTATGGGTGCCCTTTGAGTTTGACTAGTGATAGCGGTACACATTTCTTAAATGAGACAATAAGGATTCTATTATCGAGAATTCATGGTGGCTCATCACAAGACTACCCCTTTCCATCTAAAAGCAAATAGAACCATGAAGGCATTTAACAAAATACTAATTCATACCCTAACAAAAATTTGTGACGTTGGTAGACAATATTGGGATGAAAAGTATCAACCATTCTTTGGGCATTTAGGACAACCTACAAGAGGTTAAATAAGGCCACACCATTTTAATTACTATTTGGCATGGAGGCTATCCTACCATTTGAATTCATATTACCTTCTCTGTGTATAGCACACACAGGAGGATTGGCCAATGAACAAGCGACTGGAAGAAATAATTGACAAGTTAATGCAATTGGATGAAAGATGATCACTTTCCAGGTGGAGCTAGAAGACTGAAAAAAGTAAAAAAAAAGGCATGGCATGATCATCACATTAAGAAAAAAAAGTTTGAGGTTGGGTAGTTGGTGCTACTATATGATTCTAAGTTTCTACACCATCTTGGGAAGTTAAAATTCCATTGGTTGGGTCCCTAAATCATTTCGTACATCCTTGATTCAGGGCGTGTGCCGATTCTGAAAGCACTAGATGGGATGATATTTCTAGGACACTTCAATGGGAGTAGGCTTAAAGCCCTATTATAAATAAGTCTTCTTGGTTTTTTTAATAAGGTAGTATTTCTAGATAGATTAGGACTTCCTTTAATGTATTTTTATTTTCTTATGTTTCCCTTTCTCGTTGTTGTTTTGTGGTGCACCTTGGGCGCCAAGAACCTCGTTACTTTTAAAGGTTGAGAATGCATGAGGACCATGCATCGTTTTAGTGTGGGGTGGAATGATGTGAAAGAAAGTGTAAGGTGCGAAGTACCAGAAGGACTATGTTGGAAAGCCCGGTTGAATGACCCTGTGAAAGGAAGCACATGGATGGCCCTGTGAAAAAAGGGTGAACAAGGAGTGTGGGTGTCAGGGATAAGACTACATATTGGTTCTATGTACAAGAGAGGAAGAAGAACCTTCATGCCATGGTGATGCACATGTAAGAGTCTTCTATTAGATAGATTGTTTACACAGAAGGTTGTAGGATTGTCCACGCAAAGTTTGGGCGCGTGAGTTGGGGGCGCTAGAGTATGGCTTAGTGGAAAAATCTGCAATAAGTGTTGAAGTATGGTGGTAGGTGAAGTAGCATTTAATGCTAAAAATAATGGAAAGCTATAAATAGAAGGTTGGGCACTTCATTATGGACATTACAAATATGAAAAAAAAAAGCTCTTGCAGACTAGGGTTTCCAGAGTTGATCTATGTGAAGAAAAGTTTGAGGAATTAAGGCGTGAGTGACTAGATTTGATCTGCAAACTAGAAGGAAAGAAGTTCACGGGCGTAGAAAATATTTTGTGGAGAAGCATCATCTTGTGAACAAGGTTATTCTAGTTAGGGTTTGGCAGCTAGGGCACTGGAGCTGAAAAGGGTTTCTTCACAAGTTTGAGGTCTGAGCTTGGAGAGGGTAGAAAAGTAGAGCAAGTAAGAGAAGTTGAAGTGCTAAGATAACCTAAACCATGGCACCTAAGAAACCAACTATATCACCTAAGAAGCCAAAGGGCAAGGGCAAGGGCAAGGGAAAACAACCAGAAACCCTTGTAAGCATGAATGAAGAATGGTACGCAGAGATGCAAGAACTTGATGGGGTTTTTCTTAGGAAAGAATGGGAGTCCCACTTAAGAAACATGATAGTGAGCGATTATAACCATCACATGAACACAATAGAAAAGGAATTGGCCTTGAATTTGGTGTGCCCAAAAAACAAGAGGACACCAAAGGGTTTACCTATCTATAGCGACAAGGTAAAAGTAAAATTGGAGAAGGTGGGATTATTACAACTCTATGAGTCACCTTATTTTAGAAAACCCGAGTAACTCTATCGTATCAATGGTTAATGTCACACATATGTGAGGACCAATTTTACTTTGCAAGGTGCAAGATATGCATAACTCTTCAACTGATTTCAAAATTCACAAGCCTCATCTGTGAAGAAGAAAGTATAGATGACGACATAAGCAATAAGAAAACCATCAAAGCAACCATCACCACATATGATTATAACAAGGGGTCATGATACTTTGATATCGTGGAAATCCAAGACCCTTTCATGAGAATAGGCATGTGTTTGGTGACAAAGCTAAATGACCAAGAAAGGTAGACACATGTAAATAAGGCCTGGTTAAATGTGTGCAGGAAAATATCAGAAGGTAACATCTACAATTTTTCTGCCTTCATCACAGATGAAATTATCAGTAGTGCGCAAGAAGGAGACAAGATACTCTTTGGCAATGTCCTCTTGACAATTGTGTTTTTAGAAATCAAGGTGCCAGATGTGGCATATAGGTTTGTTTGGGAATATCTGGAGGAATACCCCTAACCCGTGAAAAGATTCAAAAATTAAACTTGTGATAGCATGACAGATGCTCATAAGGCATGCCTGGAAAAATGGTATAAACGCTTAAGGGATGCATTTGGGGTAGAGTGGAGGATCCTAGAACAATTGTCGGTGCTCATTGACAGAGAGAAGTTGAATTTGTGGTGTACCAAAGATTTTTACATTGGCGATTTAGATTGATAGATGAAAACATGGTCCCCTCGTGCAAGCTTCCCTTCTCCTTTACCACTCAATATTTCCAAGTAGGGGTAAATAGGTTTAAAGAGGCAAAAAGACTAAGGTTTGACCTTAGTGAGGTAGATCAAGACCACAAGGAGCTGCGCAAATCTTGTTTACCCCAAGAAGTGCACATATGTGGAGAGGTATGTCTCCCAAAAATTTTAAATTACAAAGCCCCTGACTTTGCCAATAGCAAGAGAGACTACGGTAAGGGTATATCTGCACATAAGACCAAAGTTTGAGAAGGGTGCATACCTAGAATGTGATGTCTCCATTCCTGAAGACCCCATGGGAAGAAAGAAGCATGTGTCAACAAAGAAAGGAAAATAAGAGGTATAAGGGAAGAAGGAACCAAGTGTCCAAAGTACGCCACAAGTGGGTGCCCTAGGGACGAGCACTAGAACTAGTACTTACACACACGGAAGAGGTCCCCAGTTAGAGAGGAGGCACCAGAATAAGAAAAGCCTATCACAAAGGAGAAATCACCAGAGAAGGAAGAAGAAAGAATGGAATCTCCTATACTGGAATCCCCAGTTAGGAAGAAAAATAAGGTGATATAGGAGGCTGATTCAGAGGACACAGAGAGCTTAGAGGCCTACAAAGGTGAGAGGGATGATGATGAAGAAGATGAACTGAAGGATCCAATGAACCATCGGTGTTTTATGTGCATGATTCGGAGAGGAAGAGGGTAGAGAAGAGGAAAATGATTTTCTCTTCGTGCAGAGAAAGGGTATCCAGAAGGAGGAAGGTGCCCAACATAAGGGAGGAAGAAAAGAAGTGAATACAAAAATCATACTCCAAGCCTCACGCAGATCGATAAACGAGGCGGAAGAAAAAGAAGTGGAAAAAATCATTGAAGCCTTGGTAGAACAAGAGTTGGAATGCAACACTGATTTAGTAATGAATGAAGATAAGGAAGAAAGTGTGGGAAAAGATCATAGCAGCACAGGAGAAGGCCCCAGTTTGATGGTAAGAATTCCTAAGGGCACACACACATGAGGAAGGTGCACAGAGATCTAGAGACCAAGAATGGACTATATTGATGATCCAAACAAGGTGTTACGTGCGCATTTCCAAAGCACAGTACCAACAGAGAAACTCTTGGATATGAAGTCATTTGATGAGGAAGGTGCATACCCTCGGATGAGGAAAATGCTTTCTTGGGAAATTGAGTCCCACATCGATGAGATGAAATTCAAGGTAAGCCAAGGGGAAATAATGAAGGTTCCTGAGTTAAAAGGAGATAACCCCTTGGTGAGTGCTTAGCGACAATCAGACGAACAAGTCTGTAATGTCCTAAACAAGATCTCGGTTGAACTAGAAGCCAGGCTATTTGGGAGGAACAATAGGGTAAAATTCCTAGAGGCGAAGAGAAGAAGGAAGAAGAGCTCAAAGAAAGGACTGAGGACTTAAAGTGGGAGGACCTAATCAGCACGTAGCTAAGGTATGAGTTGAAAGAAGAGGAGGAAAGGGTGCGCGAGGTTTGTAAGAAAGAAGAGATGATCATAGATGCCATTTTATTGAAGCATCCAGATCTAACACCGCCCACATAGAAGTATGGATCCACCCTAAAGTGTCTAGAGGACTTGACTCATGTCCTCATAATGGAAAGGTGACCACTGGCCTTAGAGTCTGCAAAGGAGGCATCGGCACGCAAAGAAAAGGAGGACAAGATGAAGGTTGTGGAAATTGTTACCGAGTACAAGAAATTCCTCGCAGATGTGAAAGTTTCCACCCAAGCTGTTGAGGCTATTTATGACAATTACATCATAGAGATAGAGTGGTGAGCATTCTGGTCACCTCCCATGAAGCAAAGCTCAAGGAGTTCTAGGAGAAGAACAAGGGAATAGAGTGGAATGTGACAAGATTTTAGCCAAAGTTGAGAAGAAATTAGAGGCTATTGAGACCTTACGTGGGCTCAATCAAGAACCAACTGAAGGAGTTGTATCCCCAGATCACTCGAAGGATGGACACACTTGAAGACTTGGGAAAACAATTGGAGGAGATCGTGGAAACGATGAATACCCAAGGAGAGGGGCTAAGCTTTAAAGAGGTGAGCATCCTGAGTCGGTGACATTTGTCGGTGGGCATAGAGAAAGTTTGATACCTATAAATAAGTTGGAGACAGACCTAACAAAATATTTCCCTCTCCTCTTACAGAAGTGATCATAGTTCCCCCATTCTTTCTTTCTTCCCTAAAGTTCTTCATTCCCTTTTCCCCAAACCATTTAAAGGTAGTCATTCTTTATTCATTGAGAAGGTGTTCCCATGGGCGGAGAACAGTGTAGTGTGGGGTGATGTTGGGCCCCTAAAATATTGGCCAAGTACAAGAAGGCATGTGGGCATGCAAGGCCTAGTTAAGAAAGGGCGCGTAAGGAGAGAGGCGCAGGGACGGGGGTTCTAGAGGGGGTTTAATAGAGCAAGTGGTATGTACACAAGACAGAACAAAGGTTTCGAGACTTATCCATATTTGACACATCAGGAAGAACACAAGAAAATTGTGACCCGACTGCACATGCGGAATGGATAAGGTGTCAGCTTGGTGACAAGTTGACCTAAGAAGGAATATACCCTGCAATGGAAGTTTCTAGAAGGCCATCATTGCAAAGAGTGGAGATATTGGACCTGAAGAAACATGATCCCATGAAGGACCACCTTGAACACTTGGCAATGGATCTACAACTCACATGAAGGCTTGATGATGTTGATAAGTGCTATAAATACAAGCACCCGCCAAAGGAAAAAGAGAGGAGTAGGAAAAAGGGTGAAGCCATGCAGGGAATATTGTAAGAGCTCCATAAGTTGGGTAGGGATCTATAGGAAAAGGATGTAATAAGGGGTTGGGATTGTAAATTTTCTCTTGAGAACTAATGGATATAAATCTAGCTATGATGTATGACTTTGGTTTGCACAGCTGTGATAATCTGTAATGAATCCAATGAATATAATGAGGTTACCAAACTTGATGAATATGGTTATTAATGTTTCTAGTCCATGTTTATAGCTTACAGTTTTGATTCATGAATGTTTATGGAATGAATATAAATCCTTATCCATTTCCTTTCTATTTTGGTTCCTCTCTATAATTTGTTAAGTACCATTCAATCTGGGATTACTACATTTGTCTAGAAGTTGTTCTAAGTTCTATGATAAATGTATGTCTCCTTTCCACTCACTCTTTTTAATCTCCTATCATAGATGATGTTTCCCACTAAACTCACATAAAAGAGATACTCGGCGCCCACGCGTGCCTCGGGTGAGCTCCCAGCGCCCGCTGGGTGATAGGTTGACGCGTATGGGATTCCCTTGTTCTTTGGTGGGTATAAAAATGACTACAAAGATCATTTTCCAATAGCCTTCTCTACATAATTTTTATGACCAATATATCTGATTTAGTATCTTGAGAAAATTACGACATATATCTCTATCATGGATCTTCACAAAATGTCTAATGTTCACTAGGAAAAATATTGCAAGGTTCTTCAAAATTAAATAGTCCATTATGACATTGACCCTTCCTGAGTTCTAAGAATCGGTTGAACACTTATATCCTAGTGTAAAATCATCTTTGACTGATATAATATACAACACATCATTCTATCACACAACCCCCTTTATACACCAAATCCTCCATAGACAATCATACAGTCAAATGAGTACTTATAGACAATAGGTCGGGTGTGAGCATTTTCGTATTGAATTTTATCAAATATCTTGGGTATCTAGGATCCACATTAGATTCAAATACCATAACCATAAAATAATATCATAAAAATAAATGATATTCCATGGGTATAATATACCTTCTTCTTGTAGTTGGGATTACCAATCATCGAATCCTATTCCATGGACTTGTTATTTACCTTACTTACAAAATTATAATTGATATACCATGGATTCATGTCATGCATGTTTTCCCATCCACTTACCATCAATACATCAAGTTCCAACATATAGGAAAGGAATTGATTGTTCTAGCGATACCCAACCCTTTTAATGTTACAATATGTTGGAAGGAAACTATCATAAAATTAAATCTATCTAATCACCAAAAATTCCATTAACTCAGACATGTGTAAATCCAAATAACTAAAAATTCTTCATATCACATTAATTTAACTGAGTTCTCATCCACATCCAAAAATTATACCATTCAACTCTAATTTCAAGATCATCGATAAAGGTTGTGGAGCTTGCAAAATACAAAATGCCTTCCATGTGGCCCAAATCCCTATGTCTCCAAAACTTTATGGCATGGCTGAAATATATGAGAAAAACAAACAATTTTCCTATAGGTTTGGTGATACTTCCTTTATTAGGGAAGGCTTCTTATAAGATGAAAATCTTGACATCTCCTCTAGTTCTTGGATTTATGACAACAACTTCTAATTGTGATTCTAATCCAAATTATATCTAATAGCCAATAGGATGTTTGAAATCATGAATTATAAGTGAAAATGACAAGGGATAAATGATCAAGGAATCAGTAAACCTATTCCAGTTTGTTAAAACCTAGATCATGATGGCATAGGATACAAAACTACTAGTTAATTTCATGACAATGTCAAGTAAAACCTATATTATTAGTGAGGAACCATCTTATGATATTAAAACATGGTCCAACTATATCTTTTATGAATATTTCCACAAAAAATATTTTCATCTTAACCACCCACCTTGACCTTCAATACATTGACCTCAACAAATGTGACCAACAAAATCAAATAAAAATTGATTTATTTTAGAATGATGAAGCTATGATATAATTTATGGGAGTGAGATATGGTATCCCACTAGGGGATCACAAAACATTCTTTGAGATAAACACGGATGCAACAACTTATGTTGGAGGGGAAGCTAAGTTACTTAGTCCCAATAAATTATAAGACCTTCTTCCCTTGGTACCAAGATATTTACATGTACCTTCATGACAATACTTTCTCTTCAAAACTTTCATGAAACTAGAAAAAATACCTTATCTAACATACCTCTTGATATACACTCTTTTGTGGTACCTTCTATTGTAGGGGTTGTGATGGGACCTTGTTTATATGTTTAAATTTGGAAGAGGAAGAGGAAGAATTTTTTTAAATTTGGAAGAGGAATCTTTTGCAATATAAGAGGTTTATGAAGGCATATTTTGAGCACACACTAGAATTGTGGTCCTAGCTTAAAATTTATTTAGGGTTAGATACTAATTCAAACAGAAATAAATCTATAATTACTTTTTTATAAATATAAGAATATAGAAAAACAAAATCTAAAAGAGAAAAATCCATCCAACAGTGAAAATCATTCTTATGGATCCTTCGATAAGTATAATGATGATCTCTTTTTCTATAAGTACCCTACACTTGGGGGCACAACCTCTTCATATTACTCAAATCCAACCATCCATGAAACCAAAACTACCATTTTTTCTCCCCTCTTTTGAATTTGATAAGAAGGTGGATTGGTTTTAAATTTATTTAGACAATATCTATGATATTTTTATGAACCAAAACTTCTTTAGAGTACATTCAGCAACACATTATTAGATTAAATTCTATGTAACTTAGTTCTTGAATACCCCATTTTGATCTCCTTATTTGTATTTATCCTCCTCCATATACACCCATTACCATTGAGCTATTTTTCCTTTGTTGTTAACCTTGCTAAAATGTAGACACAAAATTTATGCACTTGGGTACATTTCTAGGTCCTAAAGCATACTAACGTATACTTGATTCCTAAGCAAGAAAACTAGTGGTTGAAGTTCCTTTTAGCATTTTTCTTTATCTCTTGTCTTATTTTTGGTCTTACACATCTTACAGCCCTACTAGAACTTAACTTATTTATCTTTTATAACCTTAGACACTAGCGCTCAGTTAGGACAAAGGGCCTAGGTACTCCTGTCCCTCTTGGGTGCTCCTAACCCTCTCTATTATTTTCTCACCCTTTTGGGTCTCTTTTACTTCTAGGGAATCTTTTAATACTTTGGTTTAGCCTTTAATTTTCCATTTACAAAATTCAAACAAGGGAATCATAAATATACTTAGTTATTTCTCTCAAATAAGGGGTAGAGCACTAAGCATTAACTACTATCACCTAAACTTGTATCTAAAGTCACAAGATCATTACAAAGAATCCATCTAGCACACACTCATACAAGGGACAAGGGATGCATACACAACATATGAGGAGAATTTCATTTTATTCCATCTCACACATTTTCATACTTGGAGCATTCTAGATCTAGCTCACGATTATAGTGCTGCATAAAGGAAACATAGGAAATCATTAGAAACATCCACAAAGAAATACATGGAGTCTAAGATGTAGTGCAGTGTTTGGTCATAAGATCACTCTTCGGGTGACTATCGCGATCATTCGACTCCCCATTCTGCATCTTATTTATTAGATTTGATGTGGTTTGTGGGGATGTCCATCTAGATATTTGTTTTGTAGGTTACAGGTGTGATTGGAATCCTAAGAGTGAAGTCAAATCCACAAAGGAAGACCAACAAAGAAGCTCCCTTAGTCCGAGAAAAGATCAAAACTTGAGCACTGACTTGAAACCAATGCACGTATCAATCACTAGCACATGGGCACTCCTATCCTCCCTAGGCACTTCTTTCTTGAACATCTTTGAGTTCTAGAACCTCAAGTGAGCCTTAAAGACACCCTTCTCATCCTATTCTAGCAATTCCACAGCTTGATATTACTTCCAAACCACTCAAAAATCATATAATTCATCTATCTTTGTCTCGTACTTAGGGTTTCATATTATTGTATGTTTGTTGCTTTTCTATTTACTTGTATTATATCATATGTATATCATTATTCATGGTAGTTACAATGAAATTAAGGTTTAATTCAAATTAAATTAAATCATTTGGTGAACCCCACTCGTGATCTAACACTTGCATCCTTATTTCGCACATTATAGACACAAAATCACATACTTTGGGTAATTATCTAGTCTCGATCACATCCTACTATTCATATGGTTCCTAAGTAAGAAAAGTATTAATTAACCCATGTCTTTGGCCAAAGGTCTTTTCATCCATTAAAGGCAATCTTACTTGATAGCTCCATTTGCATCCATCTAGCTCCATCATAAGGGACAACGTCACACTTTTTGGTCCTTTATATCCGTTCATTTTCATCATACTTCATATAATGGGAGTCTATTATTTCCATGTACAAATTATTTACATTTTACATTTAAAGCTACTTGCTCGCTACTTCAAGTGTGATGCACATAAGAGAAACCTAGGGCACAATTCCTAGTGCACACACACACATAAATACATTAGGTCTAAGATGTAGTGTAATGCTCAATCAGTAATTCCACGATTATGGTAGTTGAGGATAGTTTGACCCCTCATTTTGCACTTTCTTTTTTTAGGTTTTTTTTTATTTAAGGGTTTTGCAAGTACTTTCTTCATTGCATGTTTATAGCGACCTCGAAATCTTACGTGCAAGCAACATACACATGATAAAAGGAAAATAAATGTGAAACTCTTATGACACCTTAGAGGAGATTTTCGAGCATCTACACGTAGACTAAGGTGCCTAGAAATCAAACCATAGCACCCATGGGCACCCTTATTCCTCTCCGTGGCACCCCATTCTAGTCAAATATGTTAGATTTGCATCTTTCCAATCTTCTATGTGACGATCCTCCATCTCTCTGTTCATCCGGTCTCTACTACAACACAATCTAACGACCTCTTTGAATCAGCTAAGGTGCTTATAACCCTCTTTGTAATTAGGGTTTCATATTTTCATTACTTTGGTATATTTATATATTTCATTACTACATTTATTTATCAAGCTACTATAGCATTAGATTAGGCTATTATTTTACATTTTAGCATAATCATTTTGGTGAACCCGACAGATCAAACCCTTTCTTCTGAATATGTCTTCTCCTTATCAAGTCATGACTTAATCATCTTATCCTTATTTTGCACCTACTAAAGTGTCTGGTATTGTTACTACTACTACTAATTTCATGCAAGTCTGTACTCATCATCCTCCTCACTTTTTTAAGATTAGGATTGATCCCTCCATCAATGTAGTAGCTACTTGCCATGTTTTTCCTCCTTCATCTCCACTCACTTCTCTCCTCCACCTATCACTTCCTCAACTCCTTCTCCTCCTAAGGGCTATGATATCATTGAATAACTTAAAAATACACCAGCTAAAATTTCCCTCTATGACTTATTGTGTAATGCACTGATCATTTGTCAAACATTAGAAGCATCCCTTCGTGCCATTCATATAGAAAGTGATAACTCTGCAGAGCCTTCACACACCTCATTTAGTCTCTCAAAATTTGCCACATGTTATATCATTCACTCATGAGGACATATCACCTTTTGCTAAAAACAATCCATGTGCACCCTTGCTTATTATGACATTATTAGCACCACTTGCATCAAATGTGTACTTATTGATAATGGGTCATTTTTAACCTATGTGCTCATTCCCTTCTCAAATAATTGGGTATTAATGATAACCTAATTTCTAATAATTCTACTCTTATTCGGGGTTATGACTCTACTACTCACACATGTCTAGGGACTATTTCACTACATATTCGGGTTGGCCCTAATACCATCCTTACTGACTTCTATGTTATTGATGTGTCATTTCAATTTAATCCATTACTCGATAGACCTTGGATCTAGACAATGCAAGTGGTCCCATCTACTGTCCACCAATGTGTCAAATTCTTACACGATGGCTATGAACATACTATTATTGTTGATCCCAAACCATTCAAATTCTATCGCATAGACCCTATTACTACTACATCTATTCCTCCCTCACAACCTATTCCATATAGTAGCATTGACACATATGAAATTGGTCAATCTAACAGCTTCCAGGTCCCTTTCTTTTCTCCAAGTACTCCAACTATTTATACTCACACTATGGAAATTATCTCACCCATCATATCGGCTTTGATAAGCACTCTTCCGCTCCACCTGTTGAGACTTCTCTCACTCCTCCACCTAAAGCAACTCCTAGTAATATACTCAACAAAGCTATACAACATGATAATGTTAATACGTATGATTCTGAGAATTCGATGATGAAGTCATTGTTGTCAAACTTACTAATGACACATTAGGCCAACTTAATTTTACCCCTATCAATGTAGATGACTCCTATTTCAATGAAACCTTTGTGGTTGATGGCTCGGTGAATACAAATTCAATACCCCTCCTACGAATGCTATGATACTCTATCAAGGGCGTGTCAACACCTTAGACGTTGTTTCACCCTCCTTGACTATTCTACATCTCCACCATGACATTTCACATACACGCTATTGATTAACAACTCTTTTTGGCATCATATTTTGGTCGATCATACTTGTTCAAATACTATTTGCACACATGAGGGCTTAACTAGGCTTGGCTTGATACTTAATGACATTTTACCACCAATTCACTCACCTCACCTTTATCATGGTTATTGTCACATTATAGCCACCTATGGCCTTCGTGTGTTTCATTTGATAGTATTCGTAGCACGTGCCCCTCATACTTCTCCACTAAAACTTGGGCAATCTTGGCTTGATTATATTGGAGGTACTTTAGACATCGACCACACTTCTATCACGTTCCCTATGCCATTCGAAAATGTTTCTATTGCTAATGATTCATCTCCTACTTATTCTCGAATCTTTCTCATTGGTATGCACACAACTTTCCACCAGTACCCTTCACTAATGAAGAGTACGCAATGAGCATCTACACCCTATGCCACAATGGCTCTTTGTATGATCCACCTCATTATATTTCTTATCATATCTCTAATGCTACTCCAGTGGGTTTCAACCATGACATCAATGATATTTTAGACAATGTCACATGATCATATTCACCACTACACACTTGGGGGATTACGTTTATCTCTCCCCTATCCACACATTGTAGAATTTTTCATAGACATATTCACAGATACTAACATCGTCATTTACCTAATGACCCACTCTTGCATTCAATTCACACTTGACTATTGAGGGAATCCTATACACATGAACCTCACACACTACACAATAGACACTACACATCACGCATCTTACATACATACATCCTACATCTTACATCTTACATCTTACATTTACTATGCATCTACACATCTTATCTTATCTACACATTACATACTATACATCCTATATTACACACTACACATTACACATCACATGATGATTTCTCCTCACCACAACTATTACACATCTACTTTTATATGTTACACTCACTACCCAATGACACACTCTAGTCTCACGGTCCATACTAGACTATTGAGGGTATATAAATCAAATGGACCTCATCACACTCACACATTCAACCATTCAACCTTTTTCTCATGCAACATTCCTAGATTAGTGATATATGTCATAGGCTACATCATCACTTCTTCTAGCATCCTTTAGTGATATACGCTTTAGGCTACATCATCACTTCTTCTAACATCCTTTAGTGATATACACTTTAGGATAAATCATCACTTCTTCCGTTATATTGTTGTGATATACACTTTAGGCTACATCATCACACGTTCTCACACCTCATCTCTATGTCACATATCATCAATACACATTCATCACATCACGACACGCATAACACATTGTTCAAACCATTTCCCAATGAAACACTCTTGTTTATAGTTCATTCTTGATTACGAGGGGGAATAAAAAAATGAACCTCACTGCATATAATTCCATTCACTTGGGGGCACGCGGCTCTATCATTCACTCTGCATTTCATTTCATCCATCCACAACATATTACATATCTTGGTTGCATTTACTCTTACTTGCATTTACTTATACATGTTCATTTTATTACACATGCTAGATAGATATATTATTTCATTATCTTTATCATACACACATGCGCATTCACTTTCTTTCTAGTTGTGATCGCATATTATATAGGTCCATTACATGTAGCATGGATGCTTGGCATAATACCTAGTACCAGTCCCACAACGGCTCTTAGGGGCATCCACTTTCATACACTACATGTGTTATTGTTTCATTTTGTTTCATAGCACACTACTTTATCATATTATACACACTTTGACATACTTTTTTATCTCTCTAACATGCTAATGGGTGCTTCATGTGCAACATTTGTTTTGTAGGACTATTTGCCACCATGGTTGTTTGTTATATTATTTGTACTTACTTTTCATTGTATATCATTGTTTGTGGGATTCACCTTTTATCTTTTGTGCACATGTGTATATCTTTGGCTTTGTCGTATTTGATTGTATTACGACATCGTGAGTGATGTCCCATGTTTGCAACCCACTTTTCACAGTCTACATTATCTTCTTGCATCTTAGCACATACATTGTCTACTTATATTACATGTCGTATTTTACATGAGTGTTTACCTTTTCTTTTACTAACACTTGTATTCCTATTCACTTGTTTGTGATGCCTTGGTTTTTACAAAGCACGTCCCTTCTCCCTGCGGGGCATAGTTTCAATGGTCACCTCCTTTAGGCCGCATTCTCCTTTAGTGGCATTGCATGACCCCACACGAGGGGGATTAATTTGGGTGAATCATTCATCCCATACAGAGTATACACATTACATAGTACCCGGATAACATAGTTTCGATTTCAAATGGGGCTCAGAATAAGAATTGGGTCTTTAGTACACAACAACCTTCCCTGAGTGCCAATAACAAGGGGAAATACAACAATCTTTACTGGAGTGCCAATAACTAGGGGATAATTACATAGTTCTTTGAAATGTCATAAAGGCTTTTGACAGGCAAAGAGTCCTTTAACACTGGGCATTTACAAAACAAATTTTATAGGGAAGAGATTCCTTAGCACAATACACACCATCTCGTAGTGGCGTTTTTATAAAATGGGAAGTAGTTAAAGGTTGGAAGATGACACCAGAAATTTCTCCCTATACTTCTTCCATTACATTAGCATGATATCTCTGAAAAACTTGTGCATCGACAACATCTATAGAATCCTTTCTACACTATTTTCTCATCATGGATCAGGTGCACATGTTCCTTTTTCACATTTTCAGCATTTTCTTTTACATACTTCCTTACACACTTTTTATACATAAATACGTGATCATATTCTCTTTTGTAGGTCCATCCATATGGGAAGAAAGTAGTCAACATCAACAACAACATCACACACATTGACACCAAAAATAGGTAAAATGTCACATTCACACATGCATTTCCGCCTAGGTTCATTTTCATCACCTTTTACACTTTTTCATCTTTATTCTCCATGCTCCATATTTTTTATCACTCCACGCTTTGTCTAGTCCCTCGGTATGCTTTCTACATCAATCTACATGGATGTCAAGTAAACATATCTATCTACTTTATGTTACCAAGATTTCCGCTCACCAACATAAAGTGGGGGAAAATGTAGATACAAAATCACACACTTTGGGTAATTATATAGTCTCGATCACATACTACTATTCATATGGTTCCTAAGTACAAAAAGTGTGAATTAACCCATGTCTTTAGTCATATTTCTTTGATTTATGCTTCTTCTTTTATTCTTGCACTCTTAATTTCTCAGTTTGTCTTTTCACTTTTGACATTTGTCATTCTGGACACCAAAGCCCAGCTCACCAAGATGCCAACATCGGCGCCCCCCATCCCCTCTAGGATCCTTTGTCCTCTTTGTACTTTGGTCACACTTTTTAGGTACTTTCTAGTCGTTTGAACATCTTATCTTTTTGGTAGTCAAAATTTTTGGGGTTAATTACAAAATTCAAGAAAAAGAATCATATAAATATAAATTTATGTGATCATAATAAGGGACCAAGCACTAAGCATCTACTATCTCCACCTAAGGTTGCATCCATAAAAGGCATATATAGCTCCATTTACATCCATCTAGCTCCATCACAAGGGAAAAAGGTTAGTTCATCTACATCACACTTCATAGGAGGGGAGTCTATTGTTTCCATGCACACATTATTTACATTCTACATATAGTTACTTTCTTGCTACTTCAAGTGTGAAATGCACAAGAGAAACCTAGGGCACAATTCCACACACACACATAGAACTACATTGGGTCTAAGATGTAGTGAAATGATCAGTTGTAAGTCCACCATTGTGGTGGTGACGATGTCTAGACCCTCGTTTTCATCTTTATTTTTTAGGATTTGATGTATATTTGAGGGTTTTGTAGGTGTTTTCTTCATTGCAGGTTTACAGTGACCTCAATGATCTTATAGCAACATACACATGATAAAAGGTGAATAGGTGTAAACCTCTTATGACACCTTAGAGGAGGTTTTCTAAGCATCTACATAGACTAGGGTGCCCAAAAATCAAGACTAGGGTGCCCACAGGTACCCCTAACCCTCTCTAGGTGCCCCAATCCAGTAAAATTTCTGCATCCGTATCTTTTTAGGCTTCGTGTGATGGTCCTCCATCTCTTTTCAGTCGGTCTCCACTTTGTGACATGGTCCAGCAACCTCTTTGAATCAGTTAAATCTCTTTTAACCCTCTTTGTAATTAGGGTTTCATATTTACATTACTTAGCTTGCTTTAGTATATTTACATATTTCATTACTACATTAATTTACTATTGTCATAGCATTAGATTAGGCTATTATTTTACATTTTAGCACAATCACACATTACCTTTTCTTTCATGGCTCCTAAAATTCCTCAAGTCTCCTTATATGAATTACTTCAAATGTACCCACTATACAAAGATGTTCTATAAAAATCCCTGACACTATGTACCTACCCTACAATATGCCACTTGCACAAGTAAGTTCCATTTTTATCATCTCTCTAACAACCCTAGTAGTCCTGATACCACAACCAATCAATCCATCTTCGAGTCCATTCAAGATTTGCACCATTTATTTCAAGATAAATTTCAAGCTATGGAAACCATGATCACATCCCTCACAACTGAAATCTAACATCTCAAGGCTACTTCTCAGGCCCATGCTAGTTATTTTACACTTCATCATGATCTCATGTCTACTACATGCGATCATACAAGTGAGTTCAAGGTCTTACCATGCCACGCACCTCTCAAGTTTGATCAAAATTCTAAGAAACATGATATTCTTTCTAAGCTCCTCAATCACCAGTTGATCACCTTGCCACCTACTCATTACTACCCTCCTTATTGCTTAAAGGTTACCCATTTTTCAATTATCATAGAATTAATGGACATCATGAAAATGATTGTTATGCTTTAAAATGAATAATTGAGCACCTTGAGCATCATGGTTTTATTTCATTTTCTACACAACATTTTGCTACATGCTCATCTTCAATTGCTAAATCCCAATGGGCTCCCAAATCTTATCCCTCTATGTCTAGTGAGCATCACGTCATAATTACTAATGTTCCTTCTCTAGATAATTCAAGAGCCACCTATCTAACCTGGTATCATACCACCTTTAAAAATTATTCCCTCATTATATTCTCCTATTAAAACATATACAAAGTGTTACACATCCCAAATAAGCCATCACCATCCAAGGAAGCACCACCAAATCACTCGACATAAGATATGATCTGTCCCTTACTTAAATCTCCTCTGGTAGGCCCAAAATCTAATACTAGTCATACTCTTGCTTCTACCTACCATTGGGATGAAAATATATTTATTTATGACAAACTTCAAAATCCACCACTATGACATGGTATTTCCCACATCATATGTTCACATACACATCTATACATTAATCTTGTTTTGCAATTCACATCAATATTTCTAGCAGCACTTTCTCTCATCTACACTATGTGCACACCTTGTTACATCTATCTATGCTCCTATGCTACTCCATCCATGTTTTTCTACTCATGCTTACTTATGGATCCTTCTACTCATGATACACATATTACTTTCTATATATGGTATACATCCTTTTGTGCACTATACATACTCTAGCTATTCTTTCTCACAATGATCACATCTATTTTCCAACAACTCCTGATATACACACTTGGGGGCATCACACTTTCTCCCCATTATTAATCACTATTCAATGTTTATATTGTATACACCTAGATCCTTTTCTACACTTCATGCTTAGTGCTTCATGATAACATATTTCCCAATCACATACAATACATTCATGACCCAATGAAACACTCTTGTTCTACGGTTCATACTTAAATGTTAAGGGATCAATTCCTAAAAGAGATTCACATCACATAATTTACATGCTTAGTGCTTCACGATACATCTTTCCTAGCATAAAATCCTAATCACATACAAAAATCACTATCCGATGACACACTCTTGTTATATGGTTCATGATTGAATTTTGAGGGCGCAATTCCTCCATGAAGCTCACTTTTCACATTCTAGCTATCTCTCTCTCTCTCTCTCATCTCTCAAGCTTTGTGCTTCATGCCTTATTTTCAACCATCACATCATCCACACTTCAAGCTATGTTCTTCATGATACATATTTCCTAACATCTACTCTCAATTGTATACAACACCTTCATTACTCGATGATGAACTCTAGTTCCATGGTTCATACTTGACTATTGAGGGGGCATTCCTAAATGAAACTCATCTCACACACATCCTCTAGGGGGAAACATGGCTCTCCTCGTCTTCACATCTTACACATCACATCACACTCACACAACATTTACATATTTTTGGTTACATTTACTCTTGCTAACTTATACTATTCACATGTTACACTTGTTTCCTATTCTAGTTTGATACTTAGTATGTCATTATCTTTTTCTATATACACAGGTGTGTTCACTTGGTATCTTAAGGTGAATGCAAGACCTTTCATAGATTCATACACGATGCATGATAATTAAAACCACTATTTACCAGTCCTGTCGAGGCTCTTGGGGTATCTACCTTTGCTACTCTCATACTCTACACATCATAGGTCCTATTGTTACAATATTTACTACTTCTTGAACTATCATTTTCCTTTTCACTAATATATACATGATTTTACATACTACTTATCTTTCTAATATGACTAACGAGTGCTTCATGTGTAGCATTTGCCTTATAGGATCCATACAACCATGGTTATCTATCACTCTTTGTTTGCTATTGTTCGTATTGTTTATGAGCTATGCCCTATGTATTGCTTGATCATTGTTTATTTTTCGCCAATGTGGACTGGTTGTCTTGTGACATTATGAATGATTTCCATGTATGAAACCCACTTTTTTGGTCCATCTTGTCTTCCTAGTTACTTGGTACATTTTATTCTATTGCATGCTAGCTCATTGTCACTAACACTTGTTATTATCATTTCTTTTTTACATGTGGCTTGGTTTCTACCATTCACATCCCCTACCCACTACGTGTATCCAATATCATATATGTATATCGCCTTCGTGTCCTCTCCTTTGGGATAAATTATCCTACAGGTCATTATATGCACCATAAATGAGGGGGCATCTATTGAATGAAAAAATCACCCTTACAACAACTCAAATCCTTACAACATAAGAAAATAGCATATAAATGACACATGAACACGAAGTTATAGATTGGTCCAAGATCAAACTTGGACCCAAAGCACAAAGTAGACACTAGCACCCAGTCCTAGATAGTAGCGATGGGTGTTTGTGTCATCACCTAGCTGCTAGTGTTATGGGGGAAAATAGTCAATTTCTCAATTCATCACAATCTACAATAGTTTACAAAGACAATTATCCAATAGCAGGCACTTTCCTCCAATTACAAGATGCATTCAATCGATTATAAATAGTTAAAATCAGTTACAATAGGAACACGTTACAAATCAGGATGTACCATACCATCTGCAAAGTGGTGCTTATTTGGGATGCTTCATGGAAGGAGACAAAAGCTAGACCTATCTCCCCAACACTCTTCTCTTTGTGTGAGATTTCCCCAAAAAGCGCTCTTTCCATGAGATCGCCCAAAAACTTGATCTTGGTGTGATATCACCCAAAAAAATCATTCTTGGTGTGAGACTCCAAAAACCTCACCATCGGCATTCAAATCCAACATCTCCAAGAAAACATGATAATTTTCTATCTCATACTCTCTTACACATCAGGTGCATTCTTTCCTTTACACACTTGTTACTTACTTATACATACATTACTCTGATTTTTCACATACGGAACTTTGATTACTTTCTCACTCTTCTTTTGTAGGTCCATCCTTAATATGTAACAAGAAGCAACTCACATCAGCAAGCATAAGCTCCAACAACATGCTACTACACATACACTTCACCCCTAGGGTATACATCCTTTTCCTAGTCTCCACACTTCACATTGTGATCACTTCATGCCTCATTTGTCCACTTGGCACGTTATCGTCTACACTCTTCTCTAAATAATTACAAGCTACGCATATTCTATCTACTTTATGCTATTGAGTATTCATTCAAAAACATAAAGTGGGGAAAATGTAGAACAAAAATCTATGCACTTGGGTAAATTTCTAGGTCCTAAAGCATATTAATGTATACATGATTCCTAAGCAATAAAACTAGTGGTTGACAACTCCTTTTGGCCTTTTTATTTTATCTCTTGTCTTCTTTTTGGTCTTACACATCTTACAACCTTGTTGAAACTTGACTTATTTATATTTTATGACCTCGAACACTAGCACCCAGTTAGGATAGAAGCGCCCAAACACTCTTATCCCTCCTAGGCGCTCCTAACCCTCTTTATCCTTTTCTCACCCTTTTGGGTCTCTTTTACTTCTTGGGCATCTTTTAATACTTTGGGTTGTCCTTTCAGTTGTCAATTATGAAATTTAAACAAGGGAATCATATATATACTTAGTTATTGCTCTCAAATAAGGGGCCAAACACTAAGCATTATCTACTATCACCTAAGCTTGCATCCAAAGGCATAAGAGCATTACAAAGCATCCATCTAGCACACTCATACAAGGGACAAGGGTTGCATCACTCTACATACACAACATAGGAGGGGAATTTCATTTTATTCCATCTCACACATTTGCATACTTGGAGCATTCTAGATCTATCCTGCTATCATAGTGTAACTTTCACAAGGGAAACCTAGGGCATCATTACACACACATTCACATAGAACTACATGGAGTCTGAGATGTAGTGCAACACTCGGTCATAAGATCACTCTTCGGTGACCATCGGGGTCATTCCGACTCCCCATTATACATCTTATTTATTAGGTTTGATGTGGTTTATGGGGATGTCCGTATAGATATTTTTTTTTCAAGTTATAAGTGTGATTGGAATCCTAACAGCGAAGTCATAAACAAAGGAAGATGAATAACAAAGCTCCTCTAGTCTAGAAAATATCATAACCTAAGCACCTATTGGACAAGAGCACCAAAATTAGTCACTAGTGCATGGACACTCTTGTCCTCTCATGTACGTGCTTCTATCCTACACATATTTGAGTTCCATAACCTCAAGTGATCCTTAAAAGACACAATGTCAAACCTATTCCAACAATTTTTAAGCTTAGATCACTTCCATACCACTCGAAAATCAACTAATTCATCTATCTTTCTCTCTCTCTTATGATTTCATATTATTGTATGTTTCTTACTTGTACATTTACTATATTATATCATTCGTATATCATTAGTCATGGTAGTTACTCTGAAATTAAGGTTTAATTCAAATTAAATTAAATCATGTGGTGAACCCCACTTGTGATCTAACACTTGGATCTCGTATTTCACACATTACCTTTTCTTTCATGGCTCCTAAAATTCCTCAAGTCTCCTTGTATGAATTAATTCAAATACACCTGCCTTGAAAATATCTTCTCCAAAAATCCATAGACACTATGTACCTCCCTCACAATATGCCACCTACATAAGTGTCATTTTTGATCATCTCTCCGATGACCCTAGCATTCCCGATACCCCAACCAATGAATCCATCTTCAAGTCCATTCAATATTTGTACCATTTATTTTAAGAAAATTTTCAAACTATGGAACCCATGACTACATCCCTCATAGTTTAAATTCAACATCTCAAGGTTGCTTCTTAGGTCCATGCTAGTTATCTTACACCTCATCATGATCACATGTCCACTACATGTGCTCATACAAGCAAGGTCAAGGTCTTACCATAGCACACACATCTCAATTTTGATCAAAATGCTAAGAAACATGATATTATTATGTAGCTCCTCAATCTCTAGTTAATCACCTTGCCACCTACTCATTACTACCATCCTTATCGGGTTACAAAATACAAAGGTAACCCATTTTGTAATTATCATAAAATTAATAGACATCATGACAATGATTGCTATTCTTTAAAAGGAAGAATTGGGCACCTTAAACATCAGGGTTTTATTTAATTTTCTACACAACACTTTTACATGTTCATCTCCAATTGTTAAATCCCATTGGGCTCCCAAATCTGATCCCTCTATGTCTAGTGAGCATCACACCATAATTACTAGTGTTCCTTCTCCAGGTAATTCAAGATCCACCTATCCAACCTAGTATCATACCACCTTTAAAAATACTTACCCCATTATCTCCTCTTATTAATTCATCTATAGTGTTACCAATCCCAAATAAGCCACCACCATCTAAGGAAGCACAACCAAATCACTCGACACAAACTATGCATTCATCCCTTACTTACATCTCCTCTGGTAGACCCAAAATCTAATGTTGGTCATACTCTTGCTTCTACCTACCATTGGGATGACCATATATTTTCTTATGACACATTTCAAACTCTGCCACCATGGCATGGTCTTTCTCACATCATCACATAGATCTCCATCACTCACACACTTGGGGCATTGAACCCCCTCATAGTCGCACTTTCTAATTAGTCATTACCTATCTTACTTTTCACATACACATCTATTCTAGCAACACTTTCTCTCATCTACACTATGTGCACACCTTGCTACATCTATCTATGCTCCTATGCTACTCCATCCACGTTTTACTACTCAAGCTTACTTATGGATCCTTTTACTCATGATACACATGTTACTCTCTATATATGGTATACATCCTTTCGTGCACTATAAATACTCTGCTATTCTTACTCACAATGATCACATCTATTTTCCAGTAGCTCTGATATACACACTTGGGGGCATCATACTTTCTCCCCCCTATCCATCACTATTTGATGTCTATATTGTCTACTTTTGCTCCTTTTTTACTCTTCACTCTCTATGCTTCATGATAATATCTTTCCCAATCACATACAATACATTCATTACCTAATAACACACTCTTCTTCTATGGTTCATACTTGATTGTTGAGGGAGCAATTCTTATTATAACCTCACATGACACACTTTTCACGCTTGGTGTTTCATGATACATATTTCCAAACATACAATCCCAATCACGTACAACACATTCACTAGCCAATGATGTACTCTTGTTCTATGGTTCGTTATTGATTGTTGAGGGTTTAATTCCTCCATGAACCTTACTTGTCACATTCTATATACTCTCTCTCTATCTCTCACGCCACGTATTTCATGCCTATATTTCCATGCATCACATCATCCTCACTTCACGCTTTGTGCTTCATGATACATCTTTCCTAAAATCTACTCTCAATCACATACAACCCCTTCATTACCCGATGACACATTATAGTTCCACGGTTCATACTTGAATGTTAAGGGGACATTCCTAAATGAACCTCATATCACTCACATCCACTAGGGGAAACATGAATCTCCTCATCTTCACATCTTACACATCACAACACACCATTACACTCGCACAACATTTGTATATCTTGGTTGCATTTACTCTTTATAGCTTATATTATTCACATGTTACACTTGTTTCCTATGTTAGTTGGATACTTAGTATGTCATTATAATTTCTATATACACATGCGTGTTCACTTGGTATCTTGATATGAATGCAAGAACTTTCACATATTCATACACGATGCATGATGCTTGAATCTAATCTTTACCAGTCTTGTTTATGCTCTGGGGCATCTACCTTTGCTACTCTCATACTCTACACATCACAGGTCCTATTGTTACAATATTTACTACTTCTTGGCACTATCATTTTACTTTTCACTGATATATACATGATTTGACATACTACTTATATTTTTAACATGACTAATGGGTGCTTCATGTGTAGCATTTACCTTGTAGGATCCATACAATCATGGTTATCTGTCACTCTTTGCTTGCTATTGTTTACTATTGTTTGCAAGTTGTGCCATGTGTCTTTATTCATCATTGTTTTCTTTTGGTTTTTGTGGCCTTAATTTTCTTTTGATATTGTGAGAGATGTCCCATGTATGAAACCCACTTTTTGCGGTCCATCTTGTATTCCTATTTGCTTCATACATTATCTTATATTACATGTTAGCTCATTGCCATTAACACTTGTTACTATCCCTTCTTTTTGAATTTGCCTTTGTTTCGCTCATGCACATCCCCTACCCCCTGTAAGTATCCAATATCATATATGCATATCAAATTCAAGTCCTCTCCTTTGGGCCGCATTCTCCTACATCGTCACATGTAACCCAAATGAGGGGGTATCTATAGGTGAAAAAAATCACCCCTAAAATAGTTCGAGCTTGAGAATAGATCAAAATGATACGGAAATGGCACATGAACACAATTACAGTGATTGGTCCACAATCGACTTGGACCTAAAGCACATAGAAAACACTAGTGCCTAGTCCTGATAATAGTAGTGGGCGCTTGTGTCCCCCTGAGTGCTAGTATCCTAGGGAAAAAAATAAATTTCTTCGTTAATAATAATCTCGCTCGAGTTTACGGTATAGTTCTCTAGTAGCGAGAATTTTCCTCCAATTACAGAATGCATTCAATCGATTCTACAACAGAAACAAAATTTTATAAATTGGGGATGTACTATATGCAGGTGGTTCTTATTTGGGAAGTGTCATGAGGGAGAAAAACTAGACCTCTCTCCATAACACTCTTCTGTTTGCATGAGATTGCTAAAAAAATCACTCTTGCTACGAGATCTACCAAAAACTCACTCTTGGTGTGAGACTACCTTAAACCTCACCATTAGCATTCAAATCTAGCATCTCTAAGAAAATAGGAAAATTTTATATCTCATACTCTCTTACACATCATGTGCATTGTTTCCTTTACACATTTATTACTTACTTATACATACATTACTTTGAATTTTCATATGCGAAACTTTGACTACTTTATCAGTCTTCTTTTCACAGTTCGTCCTTAATACGCAACAAGAAGCAACTCACATCAAGAAGCACAAGCTCCAACAACATGCTACTATGCATACACTTCACCCCTAGGTCTACTTCCTTTTCCTAGTCTCCACGCTTCCCATTGTGATCACTTCACACCTCATTTGTTAACTCGAATACTATCAACTACACTCTTCTCTACATGATTACAAGGTATACATCTTCTATCTACTTTATGTTATCAATTATTCACTCAACAACATAAATTTGGGGAAATTTAGACACAAAATCTATATACTTGGGTACATTTCTAGGTCCAAAATCATAATAATGTATACATGATTCCTAAGTAAGAAAAATAGTGGTTGACAACTCCTTTTGGCCTTTTTCTTTCTCTTATCTTCTTTTTGGTCTTACACATCTTACAACCTTGCCATAACTTGACTTATTTATCTTTTATGACCTCAGACACTAGTTCTCATTTAGGACATGTTGTCCTCTCAATTTTCCCCACCCTTTCAAATCTAATTTCGTGAAAATTGGAGCCTGTCATCATAGAAGAAATTCATGTTTTAAACTCCTCAGATGCTCGTTTTCATTTCCCACAACGTTTTTAATCAAAATTTCCTCAATCTGATGTCGTTAAAATGTTTTACCTATTTTTAATGGATGGGAAATTATTTTAGTTCTTCTTTTATGCATTTGGAATGCGTGGGACCTTGCATCTTTCATTTTTAACCTTTTGCAGAGAAATAAATTCTTCAAGAAAAAATGGCGTTTTCCCATTTCCTACAACTTCCTACATTCTTTTCCCCATCAAATTCTTGCTTGAAAAGGTGAAGCTACGTGTTTTCTTCTCATTGGATGTGGCTGGATGGGTTTCTTTTTGAACTTATCACTTTTGGTGATTTTGGAAAAAATATCAGATTTGCCCCACATCCCCGCCGGTCCCTGATTGGTTGGAGTAGTTTTGGCAGAAGTTCGAGGTGATGGATCCATTTTATTCTCTAAGGAATTATAGCGAAAGGGTGAAAATGTCTAAAATGACCCGCCCCTTGCAGTGAATCAAAAAGGGACATGTGGTTGTTTTTAGTGCATATGTGCTTTGGCGGACTAGTGGGGGACTTTAGGAATTTTATCTTTGTTTCCATAAAGGGTAAAAGTTCTAAAATGACCTGCAGCCCCACCCATATGAAAGGATAAATTTCAAGTTGAAGCCCACAACAAATTAGAAAGGGACACGTGGCCTATGATGAAAAGTCAATAGCGGGGGCATGGACTTTTAGGGGAAAGGTTAGAATTTTTCCCTTTTCAAAAGTGGATAAAGTATAAAAATGAAGCGCATTCCCGCAACCAGTCATGTGATGCCACATGTTGAATAATGAAATTAGAACAGCGGGCCTACAAGAGGAAATAGAAAATTTGAACCTTTTTCACCAAAGGGTTAAAATGTTGCAAATTGAGCCACAACCCCTTTTCCAATCATGGTGTGCCACGCGTTCACATTGAAAAGTCAAAGTGGGTCGGCGAAGGTTTTTGAGAATTTGAGATTTTTGTTAAAAAGAGTTTAAATGGTAGATTTGAACCGCATTTCCTCAACCACTCAGATGGTGCCACGTGTCTGACCTTTGGCGGAGCTGCGGGGGCGGAGAAAAATGAGAAATCACGCTTTTTCTCCCAAATGTTAGGAAATGCGATTTCTCCCCAAGGTCGTCATCGTTGCTTGGATCTTTCCATGTGTAGGGTCCAAATTTGAAGGTAAAAGGGGGAAAAGATAGCCAAATGCACTCATCTGGTTTTTGATGCCATTAACGAACCAGAGCTCCAAAGAATGCAAATGTGAACCATTCTTCATTCTTCTCTCTTTATTTCCTTGTCGTTTATTCATGAGATGTGTTTTTGGTTTGTTGTGGAGCCAAATCGATAAATTTAAAGAGATGTAAAGTTTGATTATCAAAAAACAGAGTTTATTGGGCATACACGATTAAAAAAGGGGAAAAACTTACTAGTAAGCACTTGAGTGCTATGAAAGTGGTTAAAAGGTGGAAATGGTAGGACCACATAAAGAAGAAAATCATGAGATGCCCCTCTATAAAGTAATCATGCTCGAACACCTGAAATATTCACCTTTTTGAACCTCTAGTTTTCATGAGTGTGTTTGTTTCATGTCACTTTCCAAAAGTGGATCTATAACAAACATTATTCCTTTCAGATATTCTTTTCTTGGGGACAAAGTATTGATGTACATGAATTGTTATAAAAACATGTTTTGGCCATGAAAAAGGGGATTGAATTCTAGGTTTTCTAGGAACGTTGTAAATTTGGAAGTAATTCAATACAGAAGCTTTCTTTCTCATTTCCTCTGTTATATATTTGTCTCTCCTTGCTCGATTCAATGGATCATTTTTCTTTGCATTCAGAAGAAACTTTGGGTTCTGGTCTGTGTAATCTTTAGAACTTTGTGTCTGTAGATTTGCATCGGTGGTGAAGTAATTGATCATTTTCTATATTTTCTTGGTTCAATGTGAGTAGGGAGATACTCTACTATCTATATTTCCCAAAAGCATTGTTTTTTTCTTCCTTCTCCCATCTCTTTATTCTTCCATTCCTTCGATTGATAATCTTTTGAGTATGAAAACAAACCAGGATACCAGGGATCCAAACATTGATAGTTGTAGATTTGTACATTTGTTTTTCCATCTTTCAATAAGGGAACCTCTCCCATTAAAGAGGAGGGACTTGTTGTCCCTTGACTATGGTTTTAACCCATGTTCCATTTTGAAACCCAACAGTTTTTGGAGACTCTGACGGGAATTCATTTCAAATGAATTCCAGTTTTTGAATAGCAACTTCTTGATCATCTTTGATCTGGCGACTCTAAGATACACTCGAGGTAGAAGAACCCTTGGGGAAGAAGACCCTCATTTCAAACTTCTGGATCATCAAGGTTTCTCTCTCCCTTCATCAAGAAAAAGAAGAGGAACAAGATCTATAATCACTCCTCCTGCTAGAGACAAAACTTATGGGAGTGACATCCCTCAAGATCAAATCAGTCCTAATTTTCATGCTTTGATTCTCGTTGGTGTTTCAGTTCCTCTCCAAAAAATATTTCCAAGGATGGTAACTCCTCTTCCTTGGGGCCAAAGGATTGGGCCTCTTGCTCTCCCTTATCCATTGCATGAATTTCCTAGAGGCAATAGAAATAATTTCCCTAAATTCAGAGGTGATGGGAAGGTTCATCCAGATGAGCATATTGCGGCCTTCATTGTTTCTTATGTTGTTCTCGAGTTTAACATGAGGATATCTCTATTAGAATTTTTGTAGAGACATTCCAAGATAATGTTGATGATTGGTTTTACTATCTCCCTACTGGATCCATCACTAATTGGAACACCATGACAACCTGGTTTGAGTAGCATTTCAAACAAGCCGAGGATGTGCATGCCCTCTTGGCTCAAATTTCCCAAATCAAGAAAGAATCTCATGAGCCTATGAGAGAATTTGTGGCCAAATTCAATAGGTTGGTTAACAAGATCCCATAAAACACATGCCTTATGGATCAGATTTAGAGATGTTTCTTCCTTAATGCCCAACTGCCTGAAGTGAGCTATGCACTTAGAAGAGATAATCTTGCCACTTTAGATGTTGATAAGAGATTTGTTATCAATTTTGAAGATGATCTGATCATGTTTGGAAAGTTAAGGAGAGAATCATCCAAATCCAAAGCATCTCCTTCTTCCACATCTTCTCCTAGAGCTAATGCAGATCAGTTAGTACAAAAACTTGCTAATGATCTCATTGCTCTCAAGAAGTAGTTAGCCCAACATGCTCCTTATCAAGATGTTCCTAGGAAGAACTTTCGCCCAAGAATCGGTTGCCCTCTCCTCAGACCAGATTGGTAATTGAAGGCCCACCTATTAAAGTTCCATTCAATGCAACATGTGAAGTGTTGGAGCTTGATGACGAGGAGGAGAATGAAATATGTGAATAACATGAAGAGGAAGTTGATGAAGAATTATAAGAGTTGAGTGGATCTCATGTCCATTTTCTCACCACTAAAGGTATAGATGAAGAGGATGATTATGAAGAAAGAGTTACAGAGATGAACAATGAATCATATGCTTTCATGACTCATGAGAAAGCCAACAAGAAGGAGAAAGTGGTGCAGCCTACTAAAATATCTAAGGACCCTCCTACAACCATTCCAATGATTGCTAGGAGAGGAGCTCCTATTCCAACTTCCTCCACACAAAAGGTAGGTTCTGTTATTCCTTCTTCTTTTGTTTATGCTCCTAAAACTTCTTGTTCTCCAAATGATAAGCTGATAAGTCAAGATTTTCTACCACTCTTGTCCATGATGCTCCTTCTACCTCTGTTTTTTGACATTATTGACCATCTCAAGAAAAATAAGATCCAAATCTTAGAAGCTGAATTCTACCAAACCCATCCCAAGGCCTTTTCTAAGATGGTAGACTTTGTAAATTCCAAATCCAAGCCTTCATCCCCTAGTTCTAAAGGTCTCTTGCCCACTCCTTCTCCTTCATCTCAACCAAGCCTTATGACAGCAGTCACTTCATTTGATGAGAAGATCAAACCATTTTATGTCACTCTCCTCATAGCTGGCCACAAACTCAGCAATTATGTTATTGATTACGTGCTTCAAATAATGTGATGCCTGCTAAGGTAGCTCATGCCCTAGGCTTAACCCTAACCCATACTTTTGGTTCATGTTACTCAATGGAAAGTAGAGAAGTGTCATTGGTTGGAAGGATAAGGGATGCACAAGTAGCCTTTGTTGCTTTTCTAGAGAAGAGAGTTTTAGCCACCATTTTGGTAGCTGATATTCCCCCTTCCTATGGCATGTTGTTGAGTAGAAATTTTTGCAAAGATGTTGGAGGAGAAATCATGATGGATTGGTCACATGCCCTTATTCTAGTTAATGGGAAAATGAAGAAGTTGATGCTTAAGAAACAAACTGAATATATTGTGTAAAAATAGATGATCCAAAAGCACAAGTATTGTATGTTGATATTGGGCATGGTAATTACATGGTTATGTCACAAGGTGAGACAAAGCCAGTGGGAGGAAACTCATCCAATGGATTTGGGATACCTTGCAACAAAAAAGAGAACATTCAAGTTCTTAAAACTACTCATAGTGATTCTTCACACCTTCAGGTATTCATTCCTCAGCATTATCTTAATCTCACCAATGAATGTCTTCTTAATGCCCCTCATGATGCATGCCAATTTGGTCTTTCTTCCAATGATGAGGAAGATAAACAACTTGAGGCTTTGTTTCAACCTGAAATGGAGTTTATGGAAGATATGTCATGTGCTAGGATTGGATGTTCTTGTTTTGAAGGAAATAACCTCATCTTGGGTAAAAGAGGAGGTGCATCACAATAGAGTGAATGGGTTTTCTCCTTCTCCTATGTTTGAGGGATTCCAATATACTGAGATGGAGATCTCTGTTGACCATTCTCTTGTTGTTTTAAATTACCTCAATGACAAACAAGTGCCTTTACCTAAAGAAAATGGAGTTAGTTGGAGCACTGGTCCACTTGCTATATTTAATAATGAGATGAGCACACATACACCTTTTTGCAGCCCTTCAAAGCAAATAGAAGTCGATGAGCCACACCTGGAAATTTTTCTTCACAATTATGACAGTCCTGGTTCAACTCACCCTTTGGGATGCAAACAAGAAGAAGAAGATGATGTGATTGATTCATTTTTGCCTAGTCTATCAGCTTTCAAATTCCCTTTGAATCATGAAGACAAATCAGTAGTGAAACTTGCACCCAAGAGCCAAGATCTCCTAGAAGTGGAAAACAAAGTTGTTGATTTTGCAAAGGCAACAGGATGTTTCTTAAGGACATGGTGGAAATTTCTCAGAATAGCGTTAAGTCATCTGCCCCCTTTCTCCAAATTCCTTTTGGAAATGGTTACAAGGGAGATTCAATTGAAGTGTGTGATACTCTTGAACTATGCTATGGTGGCAATTTTCACACACATGTTATCGAACTTCATCAAAGTAGGAAATGAATGCTATGAGGATTGGATTCAGTTGTCTGATTCCAGTGATGTGCAAAACTCAATTGGGGGACAACCAAGGTTCTTACAAGGTTCTGTATGGCACCATTCATTCACAAAAGAAGAGCTTTTGGCAGACATTCAACTCTTCACAAGGACTGAATGTTTTTGGTCTTGGGTATCATTATCTGGATGGTTTTCTTGCCTCATTTTTTCTTTTCAAACCACATAGTGTTCACATGATGTTTTGGTATGCCCAATTGCTCATTCCCAATTCATGGGTACCTCATACTTTCACTTGGTTGTTCCACAAAGGTACCTATTTTTCTCAGCCTGTCTCTGGAGTTGTGTAATTTCAAGTCCAAAGTGATTAGGACCCCTTTTGTATATTTTGTATAGTCTTTGTTTTGGCTTGTTTCTTTTCCTTGTTCCTTGTTGTGTGTGGTGTTTGTTTTGGGTCTTGTCTTTTGGTTTGTTTTGTTTCCTTTCCTTCCTTATGTGTGTTATCTTATGTTGGTTGTTGCTTTTGACTCCTATTAACCAATAGATAAGGCGTTGGTCTTCATTTCCCATAGTTATCTGTTGTTCTTGATCTTGCCTTATGTTTTTGTTCCAAGCCAAGTCATCCCCAGAAGGATTCAACTGTTGTCCTCTCAATTTTCCCCACCCTTTTGAATCTAATTTTGTGAAAATTGGAGCCCTACCATAGAAGAAATTCATGTTTTAAACTCCTCAGATGCTCATTTTCATTTCCCATGACATTTTAAATCAAAATTTCCTCAGTCTACTGCCGTTAAAATGTTTTACCTATTTTCAATGGATGGGAAATGATTTTAGTTCTTCTTTTATGCATTTGGAATGCATGGGACCTTGCATCTTTCATTTTTAACCTTTTGCAGAGAAAGAAATTCTTCATCGGGAGTAAAATGGCATTTTCTCATTTCCTGCAACTTCCTACGTTCTTTTCCCCATCAAATTCTTACTCGAATAGGTGAAGATACTATTAGCGTAGGTATTTACCTTAGCTCATGTTCACCTAGGTAATTTATTTCCCTTTATTGTATTTATCCTCACCCACTTATGTGTGTGGATATTTCTTTTATCTTATTTAGATATTAGGAGATATTATCTAGTTGTTAGGTATAGTTCTTTCTTTGATCTATGGTATTGACTAGTTCTTTCCTTGATCTATGGTATTGACTAGATCCTTGATGTCTAGTTCTCTCCTAAATCTATGGTCTTGACTAGTTCTTTGATGACTAGTTATTTCCTTGATTTATGGCTTGATCTACGACCTTGACTAGTTCTTAGATTTTTATTCCTTGCCTATTTAAGCAAGGCCCATTCTCATTGTATTACATTGAGTTCCATTATAATATATGATATTGCTACTCATTTGTTTACAAAGGTTTTATGTAAAGCTATTCTGGTGAATTACTTTCATCTTATTGATCGTGGTGTTTGATTAGCATTTGTGTTCTTGGCTTGGTACGATCTGGTTATCGTTCCTTTCGCTATATGTTTTCTTCTCATTGGATGCGGTCGGATGGGTTACTTTTTGAACTTATCACTTTTGGTGATTTTGGAAAAAAATGTCAGATTTGCCCCACATCCCCGCCTGTCCCCCACTGATTAGGCCGGAGAAATTTTGGTGGAAGTTCAGGGCGATGGATCCATTTTATTCTCTAAGGCGAAAGGGCAAAAATTTCTAAAATGACCTGCACCCCGTAGCAAATCGAAAAGGAAAATGTGGTCATTTTTCGGTTCATATGTGCTTTAAGCGGATTGGTGGGGGACTTTAGCAATTTTAGCTTTATTTCCACAAAGGGTGAAAATTTCTAAAATGACCCACGACCTCGCCCATGCAAAAGGATAAATTCCAAGTTAAAGCCTACAGCAAATAAAAAAGGGACACGTGGCCTATGTTGAAAAGTCAATAGCGGGGGCATGAACTTTCAGGGGAAAGGTTGAAATTTTTCCCTTTTCAAAAGTGGATAAAGTATAAAATTAAAGTGTATTCCCACAACCAGTCACGTGATGCCACGTGTTGAAGAATGAAATCAAAACAACGGGCTTGTCGAGGAAATTGAGAATTTGAGCCTTTTTCACCAAAGGGTTAAAATTTTGTAAATTGAGTCATGACCCCTTTTCCAATCATGGTGTGCCACGCGTTCACGTTGAAAAGTCAAAGTGGGCCGGTGAGGTTTTTGAGAATTTGAGATTTTTGTTAAAAAGAGTTTAAATGGCATATTTGAACCACATTTCCTCATCCACTCAGATGGCACCACGTGTCCGGCCTTTGGTGTAGATGCTGCGAAGGGGTGGAGCAAAATGAGAAATCACACTTTTTCTCCCAAATGTCAGGAAATGTAGATTTCTCCCCCAGGGCCATTATTGCTTGGATCTTGCCATGTGTAGGGTCCAAATTTGAAGGTAAAAGGGGAAAAGATAGCCAAATGCACTCATCTAGTTTTTGATGCCATTAACGAACCAGAGCTCTAAAGAATGCAAATGTGAACCATTCTTTGTTCTTCTCTCTTTATTTCCTTGTCGTTTATTCATGAGATGCATTTTTGGTTTATTGTGGAGCCAAATCGATAAATTTAAAGAGATGTAAAGTTTGATTATCAGAAAATGGAGTTTATCGGGCATACGTGATAAAAAAGGGGGAAAACTTACCAGTAAGCACTTGAGTGCTATGAAAGTGGTTAAAAGGTGGAAATGACAGGACCACATAAAGAAGAAAATCATGAGATGCCCCCTGCTAAAGTAATCATGCTCGAACACCTGAAATATTCGCCTTTTTGAACCTCTAGTTTTCATGAGTGCGTTTGTTTCATGTCACTTTCCAAAAGTGGATCTACAACAAACATTATTCCTTTCTGGATATTCTTTTCTTGGGGACAAAGTATGGATGTACACAAATTGTTATAAAAACATGTTTTGGCCATGAAAAAGGGGATTGAATTCTGGGTTTTCTGGGAACGTTGTAAATTTGGAAGTAATTCAATACAAAATCTTTCTTTCTCGTTTTCCTCTATTATATCTTTCTCTATCTTTCTCGATTCAATGGACCATTTGTCTTTGCATTCAGAAGAAGCTTTGTGTTTTGGTCTGTGTAATCTTTAGAACTTTGTGTCTGCAGATTTACATCGGTGGTGAAGTAATTGATCCTTTTCTATATTTTCTTGGTTCAATGTGAGTAGGGAGATACTCTGCTATCTATATTTCCCAAAAGCATTGTTGTTTTCTTCCTTCTCCCATCTCTTTATTCTTCCATTCCTTCTGATTGATAATCTTTTGAGTATGAAAACATACCAGATCCAAACATTGATAGTTGTAGATTTGTACATTTGTTTTTCTAGCTTTCAATAAGGGAACCTCTCCCATTAAAGAGGAGGGACTTGTTGTCCCCTGACTGTGGTTTCAACCCATGTTCCATTCTGAAACCCAACAAGACAGAAATTCCCAGTGTGCTCATGTCCCTCCCGGGCACTCCTGACCCTCTCTATCCTTTTCTCACCCTTTCAAGTCTCTTTTACTTCTTGGGAATCTTTTAATACTTTGGGAATCATATATATACTTAGTTATTTTTCTTAAATGAGGGGCCAAACACTAAGCATTATCTACTATCACCTAATCTTACATCTAAAGGCATGAGAGCATTAAAAAAATTCATCTAGCACATGCATACAAAGGACAAGGGTTGCATCACTCTACATACACAACATATGAGGAGAAGTTCATTTTATTCCATCTCACACATTTACATACTTGGAGAATTCTAGATCTAGCCTGCTGTTATAGTGCAACTTACACAAGGGAAACCTAGGGAATCATTACACACATCCACACATAACTACATGTATTATGAGATGTAGTGCAATGCTCGGTCATAAGATCACTCTTTAGGTGACCATCGGGGTCAGTTCGACTCCCCATTTTGTATCTTATTTATTAGGTTTGATGTGGTTTGTGGGTATGTACAACTAGCTATTTGTTTTGCAGGTTACAAGTGTGATTATAACCCTAATCGACAAGTCGGAGCGATAAGTGAAGACCAACGGTGAAGCTCCTCTAGTCCGGAAAAGATCACAACCTGAGTACACTGACTGATACTACAACCCGTTAGTCACTAACACCCTGGCACTCATGTCCTCCCATGGGCACTTCTTTCCTACACATATTTGAGTTACAAAACCTCTAATGATCCTTAACGACACCTTGCCCATCCTATTCTAGCAATTCCTCATATAAGATCACTTTTGGACCACTTGGATTTCAACTAAGTCATCTATCTTTCTCTCTTTCTTAGGGTTTCATATTATTGTATGCTTGTTGTTTGTCCATTTACTTGTATTATATCATCTATTTATCATTAGTCATGGTAGTTACTCTGAAATTAAGATTTAATTCAAATTAAATTAAATCATAAAACCCCATAAATTAGAAAAATGGAAAAAAATTTAAAAATCCTTTGTTTTGTCCTTTTGCACACCCCAAGTCGTGTTTGACATTATTCTAGATATAAAAGTATTTTTTAGGATATATCATCCATAATCCAACCCCCGACATGCATATTTGCTTGGGGAAATTGTGGCTATCATCATCACAATCATTAATAGATTGGCTTTCCTTAGGAAAAATTACAAATCCAAAACTAGGAAAAACTACTATTTAGGTTGTTATAATCATCAATTTCACAAGATTTCCTTAGAAAATTTACAAATCCAAAACTATATAAAATGTCCACTTTACAACCATTATGATGTCTAATTTTACTTAGAATTCCTTAGTAAAATCAATAAAACATCCAAAATTGAGTAAAATGTCCATTTTACAACCATTATGTTGTCTAATTTTACTTATAATTCCTTAGGAAAATCAATCAAACATCCAAAACTAGTAAAACGTTCATTTTACAGCCATTATGTTGTCTAATTTTACTTATATTTCTTTAGGAAAATCAATCAAACATCCAAATATTTGTAAAATGTCTAGTTTGCATCGTATGCTTCTCGAATCAACCTATAACTTCCTTCAATATGAAACAATTTAATCAAAAATCTAGGTCAGGTTTTCAAATCAAACAATGTCATCCATGACTAGATATCCAATGATTCTTCAAGTCTCCGAAATAGGAACCCGTTCTAGCTCTCACTTCCCAACCTTCATCACCTAATCAATCCCATCCACAAACCAATCCTACTCAGACCCCTAAGTCTCACCCAATTGACTTTCTCCTAGAAAATAATCAATCACCCAACCTATGTCTCCCTCATTAAAAATCCATGTCAATCTAAAATCCTCTAATCAAACATCCAATTTGACCCCTACGTCATGATCCAATCCACAAGAACCCCTTCTTCTATCTACACTAAACCATCTTCTAAGAAATCCAATACCAACATATCCCAAATCTAAATCTAATTTGGTGCCTCAGAGCCATCTCAATACAAAAATCTTAATTCATCCCTTGAATCATCTCCATCTACCAATTGAGATCCAATCTCTCTTTGTTCATCAATCCATTTCAACCACACCTTATTCTATCCTCACCAATCCTCTAAAGATCGATGTTTATGTCCACATCGAAAATTGACAAGTAAAGATGTGCCAAGATATATTTTCAAAGAACTATCAAGTTCCTTTGTGGAAACAACAAGGTCAAAAACCACCCAATCCCATCATCTCCATCATAAAATAACTTCTAAATCCCAAACACTTTTGGACCTCTTCCTTCAAATCAACCCTTTATCATCGACCAACATGGACCCCCTCTTATCCTCCCATCATCCCATTTCCCATTACATGGTGAAATGACTAGGTCTATCCTTGATCCATATCTTATCCTTTCATCACCCAATCATCCCTCACATATCACATCCCTTAAATCACAATGTATCCTTGGACCACCTCCTTATCTCCCATCATAATCTATCCTTGGCCCACATCGTACTCACTCATTACCATAATCATTGGACCACCTCCTTATTTCCCATCACAATCTATCCTTGGGGCACATCCTACTCATTTATTCCCATCAATATTTGGGCCACCTCCTCCTCACCCATCACACTCTATTCTTGGGCCACATCCTACTTCCCATTACCATTACCATCAATCCTTGGGCCACCTCCTACTCTCCCATTGCACTCTATCCTTGAACTACATCCTTGTCACCTTTTACCATCAATCTTGGGAATACCTCCTATATGTCCATCATATCATCCTTATCCTACCATCTATAATAAGCCCATCATCTTCCCAAACAATCCTCTCATCAATCCTAAACATCCATTTCCTACACACATTTCTTGGGACCAACAAAATCATGCATCCACTTATATGAAGCACAAACAGTTTCTTCATCAAACTAAAATAAAAAAATATAAGGAACTCCAAAGCTCAAAATAAAACCAACAACCAGAAATCCAAAATTCAAATGTAATTCAAAATAATAAAAAATTCAAACGCTAAGTATGACATAAAGTGAACAAATCTATGGATAGGGAACTCAATCTCCCACACACACAATCTACATTGCAAGAAAGTTGTAAATCACTTTTCAAGTATGATCTCACCACAACCATCGAGATTGGAGCCAATATCATTGTTGATAAGAAAAAACTCCTAGTCCCCCATCAAAGAAATCACAAACATCGTTGTTAGGTCCTATCACAAGGAGTGACATTATTGGTCCCAAATCCCAATCCATCCTATCTTATTCTTCACACCATATCATGGATCTTTTTCCTCCATTCTATTTTTAATCTTATCTATCCCCATTACCATCATCTCCTTTAATGCTATAAATTAGTCTTCTACCTTTGTGGTTTTCCTTTGCACACTTTCAAAAATCCAAAAAAATAAAACATTTTAAAAAAACATCACAACATCTAGAAAACCATAAACATTGTATAACTCAAAATCCAAAAATAAATCCAAAATCCAAAATTGAATTTTTTTGAAATATATACAAAAATAAAAAAATCCAAACATAAAAATCAACATAAGGCCTCACATACACATGGATGTTCTTTCCTTTCTTTCCATCCTTCTACAAATCACCCATCATTTTCATCCTTTTGATGAGCTTTTGATTATTCTATCTTGTACTCATTGTGAGGAAATGCTCTCTATTGTATCTATTTGACCTTCGTCTTTCATTGCCTTGGTAAATTAAAGAATGAATGTCCTCTTAGAGATCTTATCCCTAGCATACTTTTAATAAACTTGTTGTGAATACCTTTGGGAGTATCCATTGACACTAGCCAATGCCATTAGCACTATCACTTCCACATCCTTCCATCAAACCATCAGTGGTTCTTAACCCCTTATAAAAACAATTGAGAGAGCTAAAATAATTTTCAGAAAATGAAAAATCAATCAAAAATCAAAAGCTAAAAGTAAAACAATATAAAAATAAATTAAAAAACAAAACTCTCTCTAGGGATATTTCTAGTATCTCTATCGTGGCAATGGATACATGAATGGTAACAGAGCAATGTATGACTCTCCTTCCACCCTCCATTCACCAATAAACTATCCAAAATCAATTATTCCTACACATTGGGTAGTTTTTATTCATTTACTGCCTATTAAATCTTCACTTCAAGAAGTAATTAGTTTTCACGCTCACACATTATATCTCGATGAACAACATGACAAGTATGTTACTAAGTTTTGTATGGACCTTGTTCACACTCTTGCTTTAGTCCATATTTTGTCTCATGATTTGTACGTTTGGCTCATCACTTAATCATCACCAATATTCCGGTTACATTTTCATATCCATCCATAACATTCACACTTTTATTCTTCTTCGTTCAAAGGCATAAATTGTTTTTACCATGGTCCGAGGGAATCTTTTTCCCCATTTTAATAAACAATCTTGTACCTCTTTCTATCATTTATTTATTGGCCATTTTTTTGTCACACATTATGTTGGGGAACCCTACTACCAAAAACAACATGTCACTTATACCACACAATTATGGCACCTTGGGCATTTCCTTTGGTAAAAACCAATTTTCAAGCGATATGGGAAGATTTTGTTGTTCACAAGCATCTTGTACTTAGGGGCATCATTGCTCCTTCATAGCTTGACAATTCCTTGATTTCATGGTCATGTCCTACCTGTTATTCTCGGCCTTGATTCTAATTTTCTAGCTCTTGCATATTCATACGGAATCTACCCTTGTATATTCTCACCTCTCACTTTGGTTGTATCTTAGTGTGTTGTTCTTCTCAGTGCATAATTTGGTAAAACCTAGAAAATGCAAAAACATCTACAAAACCTAGAAATTTCCACAAAATTCCCAACATCTAAAAAATTCAAAAACATTCACAAAACCTAGAAAATCCCAAAACATTCAAAAAACCTAGAAAATCCAAAAACATTGGTAAAACCTAGAAAATCCAAAAAATGATAAAACTTAGAAAATCCAAAAACATTGCACAATATTGTAAACCCCCCAAAAAAAAAAAAAGTGTCTAATGCAAAAGCACTAAAATTTGGAAACTATTCACAAAACATCCAACTTCAAAGACTTGCTTGTTCTAGCACATGACATGCATATCATATTATGATCTTCTTCCATCAACAAGATTACACACTTTCTATGTACATATTCTGGCATATATAATTGTTTGGGGCATAATCATAGTGCACATTTTCTTCTATATGGACTTCTACGTCCTTCATCCATTCCCTTGCATGTATCTTCACTTGGGGCATCATCTTAACCCTTGTCATATAACTACAACATTTTGGTATTGTAGTAGGATAACAAAAATATTGGTACATTTATTAAACATTGCTTGTTTGGGTGTATTTGATTGTACTTGTTTGTTTACTTGTCTATTTACTTTCTCGTATTGCATTGCTTTGGTATATTGCTTTGAGTCACTCCTATAGCATCTTACAAATATTGGTCTTATGGGTTATTATGTCATTCGACCTTTTTGTTGACTTCTTACATTAATTAATAATATTTCAAGTTGTAACAATGTACAAGCTATAACATGGTCTACCATTCATACCCACTTACTCACTCACACCCCACCCATCCTACACCATCATCTATCTTGCTTCACATTATAAGTAATCTTTTACATTTTTTCTAACCTACTAAGACACAATGGTAACAATGATTTATTTTCACCACTCCCTCCCTATATATAGTCCTCGTCGTAGTGGTTTTGACCATCGTGATGGCCTACGGACTGCCATAATAGGATTTTCTTCCACCACGATCATTTTTCTCTTCTCTTCGAGTGTTAATCACCTTCTTCCATCACCCCATCAACACTTGAGGGGGCATCATCCATCCTACTGATTTTTCTTCTACCTATCCAAAATAAAATTGTCTACCATATTTGAAATGGCATTGCTCATACTACACCACATCAAAGAGAAGCAAATGTAGACACCTAATTTCCACTACACAATTTTAATACTAAAATTGCACTAATTGTATTCTTCTCGTCATCACAATATAAATAGTGACCTTCCACTAATATTTCCCATCTTGGATGTCAATTAACATCACTTCGTTAGTTAAAATCCCCTTTTGATTAATTAACTCTTTCATTGTCTTGTGTTTAATTAATAAACCCTTTTATTAATTAAATCTCACTCTCAAATCCCTCTAATTCCACTAATTTCCCTCTACATCTCCTCTAAATAGCTTCTACAAGCTAATCTTGGCCTATTAATTAATCCCAAGTGATTAATTAAACCTCCTCTAACTCCCATGGGTCATTAATCCTAATTAATCACCTCTAATCATGTTTATCCACTCCTAATTCTACATCTCCATTATCCCACATTCACTAGAAGTTGTGATTTTCTTAAAATGGAAATCTATAAAAGCAACCTAGTACCTCCTTACCAAAACACACCATGTCCTTGTAAGACATACATACTCATTTCTCATAAGAGCATTTCTAATATTGGAAGGCTTTCCAAAAGTGAGAAACTCCCTACTTGTTGAAGTAGTAAGAGAAGAATCAAACATGGCTCTTAGGCCATTTTGAGGAGATCTTTTCCTTTACCAAGCTCCTCGATTGTTCATGACTTCCGTTCATCTTGTAGGAATACCCACATATCAAAAGCACATCCACATAACGAAGGGAGTTTTTCATTCATGTTTTTAATATTTGTGTAATTTATTTAGCTTCCTTTCATATGTTTTATCTTGATGTATTTTCTTAATGGAATAGATATAGGGTTTACTTGGTGTTAGATCCTTTGCATATTTTTGTCTTTTTATTTAGAATGCATACAAAACTTATTCAATTCAAATATGAGTGACAATCAAATGCAAGGAAAGTGAGACTCAAATTGTAAACCTTTTAACATAGAACCATGGATTCGGCTCAATTCCATTTAGTAGGCCTAACAACCCTATTTTTTTCAACGATTGGTTGATTGAATTTGATTTTTTCATGGCTTATTCTAGGCCATCCACATCTCTTCCTATTATAATAACCTCTTAGCCTATGTCATACTTTGTGGGTGGTTCCTATTAAACCATATGTTGGGAGTTCAATATTGTTAGTTTATGTGATACTATCCTTCGATGTGAACTGTGTTTTTAGACTCCTATTGAGTCTCCAGATCACTTTCTGTTATGAGATTCAAAGTAAAAGCTTTCTCTTATCTAAACAACTACTCAAATATATTAATTTGGCTTGTTATTTTCCAAAGGGCCTTCACCTCTCCTCTAGGGAAAACATATTCACAAACTTTGATATGTGTTCTTCTACAAACTCTATGAGATTGAGATTGAAATGAATAATTAGTTGTTTAGGCTACCGATGGCCATGTAAACAACCACTTATACATGTCGTTTCACTATCTTTGCACAAGAAATTATAATTAAAACATTATTGTTGTGCAATTATTTATTTCATATTGCTATACATTTTTTCCAATTTTGATATAGAGATCCAGGCTATTTTTAGTAGCATTGGATCGAGAAAAGTGGTGAAATGTGCGAGGCCATCAAGAGAGTGGACACGAGAGACGATGTGAAAGCAAGGTCTTGCCATTCATCACATGCAATATGGTATTTGAGAGATGGATGATGGATTTGATCTTATGGAGGCCATCAATTAGGTTGACAATATTTCATAGCATTACTTGGTGGATAATCTTTTAATCCACTTGTGTTGTATATGCCTTGAGCCATATGTGAGAGGATTTTCTATAAATATAAACCAAGGCACAATTCTTAGGCCTTTTGTGCTTGTGAATGCCTTGATAAGGTGTTTCTTCTTTCTTTAAAGGATTAGATGAAAAGATGTGAGGTGGAAGATGGGTCTTAGATGCTCTTATGATCTCTCGTAACCAAAGAAACTAGAAAAAAACATTTTTAGCATCTTAATTCTAAGTATACAATATTAATCTAAAAAAACTTCCATACGATTAGAGGCCCCGCAACGAAATGATGAATCCATAAAATTTTAAGTCTAATATCAAAATTACTCTATGGGCTTTCAGGTCCCATATTGAATGACAATTGATATCACAAATATGCACAATAATAATGAATCCAAATTTGTCATTTGTTGTTGGAAGGAAGAATGATGGTGTACATGATATGGACCATTGATCTCAAGGGCACCAATTATTGCCATATGCCATTCATTTTAGATGTAGTTTGTACCTTTGCCATTTTTCATTTCCACTTTAGTCTAAACTGTTTGTTGCATTGTATGCCAATTTGAGAAAAGAAGAAGAGTGTGTTATTGTTATGCAAGAAATCAACATCCCCTAAAAATATAGACATGAGGCGAGGTTTTTCCTCTCTCTACCACCAACATCGGTGTCCTTGCCACACAATTTTCTTCTCTCTTCCACTTGTATCTTTCCCTTTCGACATTTCCATCACACCGCATGCATGAAATTGCTAGTATTATCAATGTAGTCTTATAAAAGATTATGTTTTAATGTATAATTATTATCATAATTAAAAATATAGGAAATCGGTGGAGTAAAAAAAAATTAGTGATCAATATGCTTTATTGATCTTTCTTTAGTGGGCTATGTAATATAGAGGAAGTATAGTGATAATAAGAGAGTCTCTTTAACTTTTCTTTCATATCATTCTTCTTTTTAACTATGTGAATGAAAATTTTAGAACGGAAATGTAGAGGAGGAAAACAAGTAGGAAGCGTCCAACACTATACTACATAGTTTAACTTAAGGTATGAATTTTGTGAAAAGTCTAATAGGGACTGAACTTAAATGAAGGGAAAAAATCATCATTACTGAGCTAAGGATTAGCTCCCACAGGCTCAAATGCAAGACATGAAGATGGACAATGCCTAAGGAACCGTGGCAATAAAGGGCTTCATGCGTTCTTTGTAATACAGGGCATTGAAACAAAGGATCATTTTCATCTCGTGAATGCACAAGATCCAAAGGCATGAGAGCCTTAATTCCATGAGATGCCAAAATCAATTCAACAAGAAGAAGAGCAACATTCCAAAAGATACCACTAAATCCACAAATCTTTAAGTTGGAGTTTTCAATGGTCACATAGACTTTTAGTCTCGTAAATGTAATTAAACACATTTTATTTTATTTTCTTTTCTTTCCTCTTGCCAAAAACCATTTCTCGTTATACACATTCTTTAACAAATGTTAACTAGAACATTCTTTAACAAATGTCAAGCACTATATGTGATATAACAACGCAAATTTTAATATTATGAATTAATTTCTCTTTAGTATATTTTGTTCTAAAACATAAATTTTACTACACATGCAAAAGTTTATTAACATCATGGCCTTATTTTAAAACTAACAAGGCCATGGAAATGGCAGATCCTGCCGTAGCGAATGCAGGAGGCCATGGAAGGTTGTCTATTTAGCTTTGGAAAAAAGGAATATTGTTGCTAAACCGGGATGAAGACGTAATTTCAGTGAAGGCGCCTATAATGGGGAGACACAACACAACAAAGCTGAGCCATGTGCAAATGAGCCTGATAAATGTGTGTGAGTATAGACACGGGAAAAAAAAATGATAGATGCAAGTGCCTGCACACTTCAGGAAAAATGAAACAGAGTGCTTGGAGAGGAAAGCAATAGTTGAATGTGATTTCCAAAAGCATACATCAAACACCAGTAAACGGAGGCTGCAAATCATTTGTGACAGCAAGGAGAGAAGAAAAGTGCAACAATTCATGAGAGAAAATGAATCAAAAGAGGGGTGAAGATATGCAACCAGAGAATGCAATGCACATATTAAGTTGAAATCCAAAAACTGCAGCCTGTATACAATAGTGACATTGTTCTTTATATGCGGGTAAGATAAAGAGTATCATTTTTTCAATAATTACAAAGGCGGCCAACAAAACACTGTACAAAAATGTGAGTACAGTCTGTTTATAGCAGAAGAAGAAATCTGCTTCGAAAACCAGATGTAAAGCATGTAAGATAGAGAGTATCATTTTTCAAAAATTACAAAAGGCGGCCAACAAAACACTATACAGAAATGTGACAGTATTCTGTTTATTGCAGAAGAACAATTGTGCTTTGAAAAGAAGCTGCAAAGCATGTTTGTGGACTAGTGCCAAAAAGAAGCAGCAACATTATATTCTTCCTGAGGCAAGGGTTGCTTTGCGAGAGAGCACTGGAAAAAGTTTGTATAATTCCCTTGTTAATGTATCTGCATAGGTGAAGAAAATGGAGACATTAGTGACAAATAGAAAATTTTGTAAATGAAAGAGTGTGATAGTATAATTGTGGAAAGATACAAACCTTATGGGTGGATATCAGTGTTCACATTGACAATGGTGTTAGTTCGATCAAGCGTGAAAGTTCCTTGCACTACAAAACTGCGAAGGAGATGTACTACGGAGCTTTTGTTTTGCACGTACTCTTCGTGAGTTGTTTGAGTTAGTGGAGGCAACAATTTGGAGAGCAGGGGAGCATGTAGAGTGCATTTGATAGGTAAACTAGATGTTGTTAAGTCACAGATCAGTTGGTGGGTATGGTGAAATGTGCTCTCCTTGTTGCAATTTGCACATGTTATTGTTGTTTGTTGCAACGAAAGAAGGCTGTCAACTTCGAAGTTGCAGTTGTTGCATACAATCTGAAATGGCTTAGAGTACACATTGGAGGCAGTCAAATGACCTTGTACCTGGGTAATGATGTGGAGCAGAAAAGAGGTAGTATTCAGTATTGCAAAAATGAAATATTGTATTGAATGACAGTTAGCACCAATTATCATTTTCTTACCTCTGTTGTTGCATTCACTATGGTGTGCATATCTTGCAGTGCTTGTGCAGTCTTTAATGGGGTGATAAATGTTGATTGACATGTTCTTAGTGCCTTGTTAGGGCTATTTCGCTTAACAATGTTCTTGAACAAATAAATTGGAACTTGTTTTTTATGGAGTTGTTGATCGATTGTATCGAACAAGGCTGCAAATGTCTCGAACAAGTATATCTTGTATCCAATGAAATGTTAGAATGTTTATTTTTTTTTTGAGTAAGGTAGAATAAGCAAAGATGCTGAAAATGATGGAGAGAATAGAAAGAGTAGGAAGATACCTGTGTTTTTGTCCTCTATGGAGAGCCCATCCTTAATTTCAAAGACAAACTGTGTTCCGGACTGCTGTGCGGGAAGTTACAACAGCTGCAAGTGTTCCAATTGTGTAGATATCTGTGCCACGGAGGAGTTGTTTTATTGTTGTATTTGGTATGAACTTGAACTCATTGCAGACTGGAGGTATGTTCTCTATGGTACTGTTGTTATTCAAGAGAAGAATGTAGTCACAGTCTCCACGATCGTAAGTGGTCTTTGGTGCTATGGAAAAATGTTTTATGTTGACTCCTTTGGATGGCAGTAGCTTTTGTTGATGTGCCTCAATCTGATGTCCAGTCACATTTAGTGTGACGGTCATTTCACCTTCTTTGTCGGTTAAATCTATGCGTAGAAGCTCTTTGTTGTGCTCTTTGTTGAGTATTGTTTTGTATGCAACAACGACATCCCCATGAAACAAATTTCCAACCTTGCGACTGTTGAGGTCATCGATAGATGTTGGGGCACATGGAACCATTTCTTGCCTGCAAAACATAATGTAAACTGATTAATCACACAATAGGTCAGTAAAGAGATGCTAGACAAGATATTTGTAATTTCTTACCTCTTTGTTTGGTTTTGTGGTTGTTCGTTTATAAAATGGTTTCCAAGCTTCTCTTCATCTTGTTCTTCTAGCAAGAATACAAGGGAGAAAATGAAATTTCGCAAGTGTAGATGAAAGATTAGAGTACAATATGTTTGCAAAATAAAATGAAAGGAATTGATTGTTATTTAAAGGAAAGAATTTTTAAGATAAATAGTTCGATATTGATATAATTTGTGCAATGGAATACAAATAGGAAGCACTTGTATTGGAGTGATCAAAAGAAAGAAAGAAATTATAGTAATGTTTTTTTTTTTTTTTAAATAATTTAAAAAAAAAAAAGCATATGTGATACCTTGAGTGAATATTGGTGCCTTCTTGTGTTTGAGAAACCTTTTGTTTAAAACGGTGTGTAAGATTCAATGCTTTCAATTTCCCTGGAAGCACAATCGAAATGATGAAAGTTAGTAATATGAAATCAAAGGTTTTGAGTTAATCAAAGTGATTGAGGGAGAAGCATAGAAATTGTGTCGTATGGAAGTATATTGGTTGTGTCGTACCTTGTAATTTGTAAGCAGAACAAAACATTGAATTCGTGAAAAATCTATGTAAGAGTCATGACATTTTATATGTCGAAAATGTGTAAGTAGTGAATGTTTTCCCCATATTTGTGTTTACTATTCTAGTTCCAACTAGAAGGTTATATTGCGTTGCAGAAACTAGCCGTATGCAGTTTGGAAAAAGTAGCATCATGTCAAGCATGAAACAATTACACTCATGGTGGTTGGAGACAACTGGAAGTGCATTCAAAGAACATTGTGAAGAGCAAGGAGTGAGCTTTTTTGTTTCTTATTTTACACAATTAGATAAAATAGAAGATTTCCGTGAAACATAACGGTTGCTGCAAGAAGGAAAAAGTTTGAGCATCACATGGTCAAAGTGCCATAGGGTGATATAGTATTTGTATAATGTAACAATAGTAGAAGATATTATTGGACTGTTAAACGATGGAGTTTTTTTTGTATTGCTACAAAAAAGGTCTAATAACAAGTTTTTTTTTAATACCTTGAGTATATGTACAGATTCAATGTTGATTTTATGTTGTTCTTCATAAAGTGATGATAGTTGATATGGTGGAAAATAGCAAAATAGTTCTTGTGAAAGTAAGAGTGGGTAAAACACTAGTATATGCGGGAAAATTGTATGGAAGCTTGGAGTTGCATAGGTTGAATTCGGATAAAAATGTTTTAGATGTCCATGTCAAGTGCGAGGAATATGGTAGAATGGTCAGTCCAGTAAACATGTCTTTGAAATATTTTGTTGGAGGCATTGCTATTTGACCATATGTGGTCGATTTGTTTTTTAGTGAATGGATTTTGTTCTGCAATGCAAAAATGAAAGTTGTAATTGGACATGTGTTGATTTAAATGGTTTGTGGTAGTATTTTGTTTTTGCATATCAATATTGAAGTCTCCAAATATGTATGTGCATTGTTTTTGAGATGTGTTTGACAAAGCTTGATCGATAATTGCAAGGATATTCTGAAGTGTCGCATTTGGACTTGCATAGAGATTTATAATTGTCAATTCTTGCCCATGAACATGGACAACAGCCAACAAAGCCTCTACTTTTGGAACATGAAGTTGTATCATGCAGGAACGGTATATGCATTTTAGCGGAAATCATTAAGCCATGCACATGATATGTGTGTATGTGATGAAAGTTTGGAAGTAGAATGTGTGCATCGCTATTAGACATGTGTGTTTCTTGAAAGCATAAAATGTCAGATTGCATTAAGCTAAAGTCGTGCATGACATCTTGTGCATGAGCTTGAAGGCTCTGGTATTCAAAGAAAAAAATAAAGTGCAATGCTGGATATCGCCAAGAAGAATTCATTTTGAAGTTGTCATTGCGCTTGTGATTCAAGGCGTTCCATTTCAAGTGCAACTTGTTTTCTTACGTTGAAGTTTTTGTTTGTCAATGGTTGTAGCAAATACAAGTTCTCTATAGTCTTGACACGCGATAGGGCTGTGTAAGTCAATCCATGTCTCGTGACTCCAATAGGGCTAAAGGAAAGTCCGTCTATTGTAAGTCCTTGAGCTCTATGTATTGTGCGTGCACATGCAATTTGGACTGGAAATTGGCTTCGAATTGTTAAAGTTTTTTTATTTGGTGAGTGTTGTAAAGGCCTTGCAATCCGTAAAATAGGCACAGATTGGGGGTCAATGTGAGCAGGGCGCAAGTGTGTGTGTTTAGCGATTTGATGTTGTCCAATGCTTAAATCATTGAATCGGATCCATATGATGTCTTGATTTTTGTGGTTGTGTAAGCATCAAAAGTCCCATCTGAGCCATTGACCAATCCATCTTGGATATCATAGTTACCAGCAAAGAGTTCAACCAAGATGCCTTTTTTAAAAACAATGGTCTTAGGAAGGCAAATTGTCTTTGCATAAGCACTTGTTTCATCGTACAATGAATCTTGTTCGTCAATTGCATCGATGACAATTTTTGTTCCAGGCATTTGTAAAAGCATTTTCTTGTTATGGTTATTGACATCCGTGTTTTTGTAAAAAAGGTATGGAAAAGAAGGATCATTTGGTGGTGGTCTGTGACACATATTGTTGAGGTACGAAATGTCGAAATATATGTGTGTGAGCATGTTCGGATTCTATTGAGGATCGAAACAAAGAGTTGGTCCTTTTGTCTAGATTGTTTCAGTCAATTCATAGACCTTGACCTTGTTACACCAAAAATCATATGGAATTGGTTGTTTGTCTATATGAGGTGTTTCAAATACAAAGCAGTCATTGACAGGTTGGGCCTGGTAGAAATCACCACAAAAGACCATGTCAATGTTCCCAAAGTTCATTGTGGGCATTTGTTTTATATCCCTGAGTCTATTATCAGTGTGATACAACAATTGGCCACCGACAAGTGATATTTCATCTATGAAGACAAGTTGTAATTGTTGATAGTGTTTTGACAATGTATCTAGTCGTTCAACACCCAATGGCATAGGTGAGACTTGTTAAACGACAATAAAAGTGTTGAATGAAATGTTGTTCCACCTGCATTGTAAGCTACTTTTCCTGTGAATGCCAAAATAAGACCTTTTGGTTTTAATGGATCACTTTTGGTAGAATTATTATAGATACGAATCAAAGTTTCAAAGATCATTTTTGCAGTGAATGTTTTCCTGTTCCTGCACCTCCTGTGAGGAAAAGATACAAAGGAGTTGTAGGATCAATATGTTTTTTGAGTGCAACATCCTTTACGATTTCTTGTTGTTTTTTGTTTAACATTCTCATTTTTTGGTAATATATTGTGTTGTCGAGATGAATGGATGTTTTCCGATTTCAAATAGTTTAGTTTTCCTTTTGGGTGCTAACGAATTACATAAAGGAAGATCTAGATGTATGTCATATTTTCATTGACTTGTTCAGTTTGTTGTTGGAAAGAGGATGTTGTTGAAGCATTGTTTGCTTCTTTTTTATGTCTTTAAGAGTTGTATCTATGTCACCCCATGTGGTGCTGATATCGTGAACAATTTTTTTCTCATTTTGTCTTATTGTTTTTTGATGAAGTAAGTATGCATCTTGCCATGTCAGGTTTCCATGTTTAAGGTTGTCCTCGTTTATTTGGAATGGAACATATAACAAAAGCTTCTCTCGACAATAATTCTCTTTGTCTACATGTTTGTTGTAATTGAAAAATCGGATTACACGCTCTTTTTCTTTTCTGCAGGATTGGTTTCCCCTTTGTATTATATCCAGAAACAAAATCGGCGAGGCAAATGTCGGCAATTACTTGTGGTCGTGCAAGGTAATGGTCTATGATAGATTGGCACATAATGTTTTCGGAGTTGTCAGGTTCTTGGTCCAATTTTTGGATGCTTCAAAATAAATGTGCGGTCTTCAGAACAAGACGTGTTTATGAATGTGCACTTCCTTGAGCTGCCATTTCAAGGGTATTGACAAGACAATGTGTGTTGCTTGTTGTGCAGACATTTGTTGCGAATTGAGCATTTCATTAGCTAATCTTTGTATCATCTGAACTGCGTCAATACGTGATGTGTAGTGCTCTTTACGTATTCTTTTGAATGCTTTTGTGGTTGATCTGTCAATTTTTGTCATGTATGAACTGACATATGTTGCAGCTGCATATGCATTAAGGACAAATTGTGCATCTGTGTTTGCCTTCCATATTGGTGGCATTTTTTTTGAAAAGGTGTTGTTCCATACTTGTGATGGTTTTCTTTGTAGGAATAGTGTTGGTCATTTGATAGTGCTTTGAATAGCTTGTATGTATTCGGATTCATCCATGTTCAATTCATGCAGAAACATATCAATTGAAAACAAGTTGTCATATCGTTTTTTTATAGAATAGAGAAAATATGTTTTGCATTTTCGGATGCCAACGAGACAAGTGGTTTCTTGTGGTTCGAGTATTTCTGTATGTTTCATTGGAGGTTGAGGGAAATTGTATCTGCAATTTGTTTTTTTACCTTTTTGCAACTCTCCGTATGGCGATGTTCATGCAATTTTGCTATACTAGGGCCAAAAGATTCTGTGTCACAAGTTATGTAGGTGTCGACAAAGCATGAAATGGAGGAGTTTGTGTCTTTTCCATATATAGGTGCATCTTTTGTCCATATCAACCAATGGCTATGAGCATTACCCCGGCTTTGAAATTCAGTAACCCAGAAATAGTCAACAATGTCTCCAAAGAATGTATTATCGTTACACAACAATTTCTTGAGTGCATTTAGTCGATGTTTATAGTAGCGAGTACATGTGATTGGATCGTGTTTGATGAAAAAGTTTTTGTCATTTCGATCATCAGGTTGCATGGTTTTCCAAAAGGATAAATTTGCATGTGTTGGTCATATAGGTTTGATAGAGCTAGTGTAAGAGGCTCCCAACAATGCTCAGCACTTGAAAAGGTCAAAAAAAAAGTTGGGGGACCTAGTTGTCGTATCATGGCAAAAACATTTTTCTTTACTTGTTGCATGTAGTCTGGCGAAATCCATATTTTTTTGAAGTCAATATATCCAATATCAGATTTCAATATTTTTTCTAGGTTGGGTTTGTATTTGACATCTTTTGCCAAAAGTTTTCTTCCCTTTAGTTGTCCTTTTCGAATCCGAACCCAAATGCATGCTCGAACTTGGCCAATAATGATCTTAATTGCTTTGAAAAACAAGTTGGTTATATGATATGCAAACCTTCGATCAATATTCAAGACCTCCCATTGTGTAATTTTATGAGAAGAAATTGACTTCACGGCATTTGTGTGACGAGGTTCACCAAAAAAAAGAGTGGGAAAGTTCATTTCCTCTGAATATTTATCTTGGAATATTCCAAGTGGACGGTGACCCTCTGCAGGAGCAATTTGTATCAGCTTATCCTAAAGGTCAACTATGCAATTTGCATGCGTAAATCCATGCACCAAAGTATCGCCGATATACTCGTTGTCACTTTGTCTACATCCATGATTGTATTGCTTGAATTTGTTTCATTGTCGAATCATCATCAGTAATCGTTGGGAGAAAATGATTCCATTCTTTATTTACATGTACTTTTTCCATTCGATACAAAGTTGTTTTGCAAAGCTGTTGTAATGCCACCATGACGACATTTGGACGTACGTTTCTGAATGAAAGGCATTTTTGTATTGCAAACATTGTTTGAGCTCAACAACAATAGTTTTTGTTTCTTCTACACATCTCGGCAATGCTTTTTGTATTATATCCACATCTGAAGGCACGTTGATTATGGCTCCCTTTAAGGTGTATTGCGGTTTTTTGTGCGTACAATGTCTTATTTGTGCAAAAGCTATTCTCATAGCAACTAGCCGTTCTTCAAGATCAGTAAGTACTTGCTACAGGAGGAAGCACAGAGTTCAATTCTATGCGAGAAGGCGATGCAAATTTTGGCAAGGTTTTATTTCGTAAGCATTTATAGCATTTGCGACATATTGTTTTGTGTTCTTTTAGTTGTTCACCTTTAGATAAACTAAAATACATTTTTTTACTGGATCTCCAAACACAACCATGTTGGATTTAAAGTTCAATTGATTGCAGATTGACAACCATGTATTGGTGTATCGTTAATTTGTTTTTTGAATGTTCCTATACAAATATTAGATTTCGATTTGTCATTTGCATTCTTGCGAATTTCAATTTTAACGTGACAAAGCCAAATTCTACAATAGTGGTAGCTACTATAATTTTTTGGTTAGTGGATTCTTTTGAAGTTTGCAAGCATGTGTTTTTTTTTCTTGCTTCGTATTTCATGTTTGACCTTGCACAAAGACTTGTTTGACTATTTTCTTTGTGTTTTTCACGTAATAAGGAATTAGGAGGAATTGATGTTGTTGAGGATGCTTGAATCAAACCTTCATAATGAGAATGCCCTTCATTTGAGAAAAAGTATAAAATATTGTATGTTGTTGCTGGTTGTGATACGCCAGAATATAATTGCACAACACTCATGGTCTTTGCATCCCACACTTGTATTGTTACATTGAAAATGATTGACAACCATTGTAAGCAAAATTGATTGCCTTCAATTTTTCCTTCATTATAGGGAAAGGCCATTTTTATAATAAAGCTTTGCCAATTTGCAATGTGCGGTATGCTTTTGATGACATTAATGTCAAGGTAATTGTGCAAGCAAGACATTGCATCCACACTTTGACTTAAATATGCATTGCAAAAAGATTGTGCAACATATCACCTTAGACAATGAATGTCGAACTCTTGACTATGTAATTCAGAAATAGAATTAAACAAGCTTTCACCGCAGCCCATAGTAGTAGACTTTATTCTGATGAGGCCTGCAGTTTTCAGAGAATGATCAAGATTGTTCCAATTGGCTTTAAGTGCAGCACACGAGTTTAAACTGTTTTTTTCAACTGCAAGAATGCAATCAAGTTTTTTTCTTCCAGTACAAGGGTTCATAATGGCCGCAAACGGGATTGGCATCATGGAACAACACACAGAATGGAAGCATACGGTTTTGTGCATTGAATCGAAATAATTATTACCTTTTGTCTTTGACCAAACCCATATCGGTATATTAAGCCATTTTGCCAACCAATTTATGCAAAAGTTGTCCCCCATAGACCAGTTTCAGCTTGCATTTGCAATGGGCATTGCTGAAAGTTTCATTCGATGAAAATATGTTTCCACATCATGAACACGATGCAGAGTGTAAAGTGCATCATGATCTAGTTCTAGCTAGAGCGATTGCAAGGCATCTGCATCTCCTCTATGCAAGCAATGCAAGAAGTGGTCTATGATTCCATTGCGAAGTTCGATGGAGCTATAACGAAAATGTAACAAGACAACAAATGTATCGAATAGGCAATCACCTACGTTATACCTGAATGCATCGTCTCTAAAAAGGCTATGGTTTCTCAACACAACGTCAATGTGAACATGTTTCTTTTTTGCAGGCACATAATCATCAACAACAATGCAGTTGGCAGCCCATTTTTTTGTTTTTTTTCTATGTATAATTTTTTTCCACAGTCTAGTTACGTAGAAAAATAAAAAAAGTCAAAGAAAAGCTTCAGTAACATCAACGAGAATTCGATAATATGGCATCCTAACACCCTGTGCACAAGTGTACAACCTCGCAAGAGATATGGAGCCACAAGTCAAAACAGATCAACAGTTTGTTCCACTTTGAATTGCTTGTGTATGCTTCCACCTGCGAAAAAGAAATGCACAGATCAAAATTGCTCCTTCCGAGAGGTGTTAAAAAAATTGAAGAGCACAAATGATCGATATATAGCTTTGTAATTTACATATTGCAACAACAAACTCTTTGTTTTCAGCCATCTGTATTGTTTTTGAGACACAAATAGCTCTATAACTTTTATGGTATCCTTGTTTTCCATAATACAGCATAAACCAATAGGTTTGTTTCTTTGGTTTTTCTATTACCTTAAGGTCTTCATGGTTATCTATCGAGGGATTTTTCATTCAAGAATCGAACATCCCCTGTTTGACTGCAACACATGCATTGGTAGGAGGTTTGAATGTCTACTCAAATCTTACATTGCTTTTAAGACTGGGTGCTCTGATTCTTGCACCACCTTCTTTGAACCTTGCAAATCTTTGACATGTGACAGAGTTCAATTACTCAAAGCAAACTTCTTCATTCACTTGTTCCATTGTGTAAAACAAGGCTCTCAAGACATAAGGCTCTGATTGCAGCCACTGCTAAAACAACCTTGAAAGGAGTAATAAAAATAAATTATAGAAAATAAATAAATGACTTCAACATAATTAACAAATAGGAAGGGATTTATTAAGATGGACGATATCACCGAGACGAGCATGAAGATAGTCATAGTTTGATTGATCCTATGGAGCTGAAGTATGATGATGTGGTGAGATTTTCTTTTTCTTTAATACAAACATGGCATGGTGTTGATATGGTAATTTTGTGAAAATAGTTGATAGGCATCCAATGGGTGCAGAGGAGTCCAAAGACTGTCATCACATATAGCATATGTTAATTTTCATATTACACTAGGTGCAAGTGTGTGTTATTTGAAATCAGAGATGAGATGTCATCACAGATAGTTATTTAAGTACTTGGACACACTTGATCAGTCAACAATCCTTTTTTTAGGCGTTTACATAGCTCGGAAAAGAACTCGGTACGGAAAATGTGTCGAATTGTATATAAATAAATAGCCTATAATAACTCTATGCGGAGAAGGCGCTGCGAATAGCAAGTTAAAGGCTTGAATACACAAGGGTCTTCCACTTGGATAAATTTGAAACTGTTATTGTAGCGAGGAAGAAAATCTGACTGGTATATTGTTGACAATTGTTGCCATTGTGGAATCGATTAGTTACAGAAATGGGTTTTCTAAGAAATAGATAATGCAGAAAAGGGTATTTGTTGAAATGAATATTGGAGAAACAGGTATTTGAATTCATTGATTCGAAATAGAGAAGTAGTTTGGACATAATTCAAGGAGAACCAGGTCAATGATCTTACCCGTGAAGCCTGAATCTATGAATAGACAATGTGATTTGTAAGCAAATATAGTCTTACTGTTTCCATTTGTTTCTAAACAAATTTAAAGAATCTTATGCTTTTGGTATAGTCTTCAATGAAGGATTACAAATGAGGACCTGAATGAGGAATATATATACAAATGGAGAAAAAACATGAAAATATGTACAGGTTTCGATGAAGAAATTGGTGTTTAAGCTTCCCTCGAATCAAGGCTCCTGGAGTTGTTTGTAATGACTATGTGAAGGTGTTTAAGCCTACATTTGTTGATCATATATATTTATTATGTGGTCATCTGTCATTTTTTTTTACTTGCCACTGAAAAAACCTTATGCAAAAGACCACATGCGGTTAGATTAGTGAATGTGTGTGTTGTAAGGGAGCAAACCATTGGTTAATAAAGTGTTTGTCACCCTAGGGGCTTCAAGCAAAGGATTTGACTCGACAAGAGTGATTGGGTAAAGTTGTAGCAATAATTTACCGTAATGTTTTGTTTGAAACTTCAAGAAAATATGACAACTGGTGAACTCTTTATTTAAATTCACATATCTAATTTATGTACTGAGTTCACTAACTCCAAATCTTGAAGACCCTAAATTTGTGAAGGAAAAATAACATAAGTGAAAAAGCATAGAGGCTTACTTGTTTTAAGTAATTATGTACCAGAAAAAAACTATAGTTTCTGTTAAAATATTAGTTGCCTTCAAATTTTGAATCTCCCAAACGAGCCACACTTAGTTGCAATTCTTCACTCCGAAATATCGAGATAAATGAATATATATACAAATGGAGAAAAACATGAGAATGATTTGAGATGAGTAGAGAAAATCCAAGGCTAGATATTACACAATCAAGGCTCCTAGAGTTAACTATAAGGAAGGAGTTTAAACCTAGGCACAAATTTTGTAGGTCACTTTTTGTGCTTTTTCAGTATATTAAAGTGATTATTTTTAAAAACCGTATGAAAGGTCAGAAATTTTGAAAACCGTGGTTTTCTTGTAAGTGGTTATAAAAAAATCATTCCTATTGATATATTTATATATATATGAACAGATTATAGATACCGGAAAGAGCTAAGCCGTCAACAAATTTTGATTTGATAGGCACAAATAATTTGAAATTCCACCCCTCGATCCGCCAATAGCTGTTGAGACCCATTTGAATTTTCAAGCGCATGGAATTGCGATTTTGGCGGTGCTAATACTATCTAAAGTAGGGAATAAATGGGAATTTTGATGGGCCCAGGGATGTTCCTGTAATTGGAAAGGATGTGGTGGAAAAGGGCCTTATTTAGCATTGATTATTTAAAATGGATGCAATTCGCAAACAACCCAGCAAATCACAAGGAAACAAGCATACCAAATATGACACAACAACTAAACTAGCAGAACCCAACATTTTTAGAGCAGTTTGAGATCCCAACCTAAGGATAGACATAAAAACTTGTATGCTGGTATTACTCACTCAATAACTAAAGAAATTGCATTGCTACAAAGGGGCTTGTAGGGGCATCTACCACGTAGATGTTTTATGGCTGCTTGGTCAATTGGGTCCTTCACTATAATCATCTTAGACTTCTACTTCTTCCAGAAGCTTTCAAATGCAATGCCACAAATCCACAATTTGGCAGATGCACCTGACAATTTTTAAAAAAATACTGAGCTTCATCAAGCCAACATACAAAAGGTGCAAAATTGCTTCTAGGGGCTTCAAGAGCACAACTATCATCATGAAGATATTTTATGTAAAACTGCTAATTGGGTACTCCAGCAAAAAGACAGTCTTCTACTCTAGGTCTTGCAGAGCACATCTATCGTAGAGTATTGAGCTTCTAGAGAAAATCTAACAGAGATGTTGTGATTTCTAGAAAACATCTCTCATAGAGAATTTTTTAAGAGGAAGGTTCATATTTGGGCATTTCAGCATTATCTTGTACTTCCTTCAGAAGGTTCTCAAATGCAATGTCAAAGTCCATAATATGGTAGATCCATCTATCAAGGGCATCCTCCAGTATTACTAGAGGAGGATACCCCACGAGGAAAGAGATTGTTTTGTGCACATTGAGCAACAAGAAAAGACAGTGCTGTATTTAGGATTCCCATAACTGCTTTTTGTCAGTAGCCTAGTCTGATCTGTCCGATGAACAATGATACAGGGGCTTCGAGTAAAAGTCTATGAAGCAATATTGATACTGCCCCTATGAAAAATCTACCCCTCGCGCCATAAGTAAAAATCTTGAAACTATCATAAAAGGCTTAGCAACTGATATGCATGGGGATTCTTAAAAAAAATAGTCATATGAAGCAACATGTTGCAAATGCAATTTTAATCACCAGATCCATTCTACAACAAATCTATGGAGCAAAATGCAATGATAGATTTGAGGGCTTGTTCAACACAACCAATTCGAGGAGCAATATTGATAAGCGAGAACAGGGGTTTATAATATTTGAAAATCTATGGCATCGACATTTAATACTTAATACAAATAGGAATTCTAGAATCAAATCCAAAAGATCATAAAAAAGCTAAAACTTCCTTGCGAATCAGAACAAGTACTTCTGACAATGAGGACCCTGCATAGTCATTGACTTCTTCCGCATGTTGTCAAATGCAATTCCATCTACTAGATCCAAACTGCCGCTACTTCCTGGGCGTCCATGGATTTTTCATGCCCAAAAAAAAAGCTAGGCCACATTTTGACCAACCAACAACACAACATCAATTCATACAAGAAACAAAGTTATCTGAAAAAGGTGGGCAAAGACTCTATACTAGGACTAAGATTTTACCCAAACTTTTGCAACTTGGGTATCTAATATTTTATCAACATCAAATACAAGAAAATAAATATTGATAAAAAATGAAGTCCGCACATCATATCCATTTTAGAAATCTGTCCACTGTAATACATTATCAAAACATGGGAAAATTGATTTGTTTCTACTTGTCCGAAAAGATAAAACAAGTAACCGACCTAAACCCACATGTATCTTGAGATCCCCCCTTATCCATGTATTTGACATGCATTTTTTGCCAAAAAGAACAAGCACGAGAGAGGAGTCGCAGCCACACAATGGAAATATTACAATTCAAGTTTCAGGGTTCTCAGATTAACAAGATCCGCAGTCAACACATGGCAATTGCAAAAACAAGGAAAGCTCTCAAATTTCTCACCTTTACAATTGATGGAGATAGAGAGCTATGCCCCCCAGAGCAGAAAACAGAATCAGTGCAGCAATTGTCCTCTTCAATGTTGTCTCTGCAATGCCCAGGCTATGGAAGGGCTTGAAACTCTTGCAACTGCACCTTACAAAGAACAATGCCCAGGTATTTATTTTCCCGCATAGTTTAAAGAACTTTTGTAGTGTGAAAACACGTTGTTGATTAAGGTCTCTATAAAGAATGAATCCCTATCCAACTTTAAGCTTCGGATTTAATGTCCTTCATTTTTCTCAATACAAGCCACATCAACCATTAAATCATTCAGTAATTGCATAATCTATAGTCTGATTTTTTTAAATGGAATAATTAATGTTTACTGTCAGAATTTTAAATGCTTGCATTCAATGTTTACTGTGAGATAATTTCTAATGTTGAAACTATAGGAAATCAAAAATTTCAAATTCTTGATTTATTTAATCAAAAAATACTGATATGGTTATAAAATTGTTTCAGCCAATCAGAATATTAAATCAATGTTTTTAAAAAATTCAAATAAATATATATTTTTAGAATGCTCAATAATCTGCCTAGTTACAAAGTTTGCATCATGAATTATGATGCATTTAACTGGTTTATACTGTTACAATGAGTATCATATGTTGTTATCCATATTTTTAAACACGAAAAAACAGATATCATTATTTTTTATACCTGAAGTTTACCCAAAAACATGAGCCATGCATCTACTAAACAACCATCTCAAAGCATAAGCCAAAGTTTACCAGAATTAAGATGCATTTAACTGGTTTATAACTGATGGTTATATTCATTTTATCAAAATTTACTATAAACATAACCCATGGTATGCATTTTAAAACAAGTAAAGTAAAATCCAAAAAAGGAGGAGTTCAAAGTGTATCATTGAACCCGCGCCAGAATCTTGAGCGCATTATAAAAATACAATCTCCCATCCGGAGAAGGAGCCCAATTCTCACGCTGTGTCCAGAAAAAACGTAAAATTTCGTTGTAAAAGAACTGGCTCTTAGTCCCTTTCACATTTGACACGTTTGTCTAATGTTTTGCTTTTACAGAAGCAAATTAGTGTGACAGGGCAGAAAAAATCTGGTTACGCAAGGTGAAAGCTTACCCTGGTTCAAGTTCAGAGTTCGAATCGCCGAGATTCACCACTATATATTTTTGCTTATAGTTTTTTCGTGATATAGAATTTTTCTCCTTCTGGGTGGAGACAAATTATTAGTCCTTATCAACGAGCTCTTTACCCCTGTAATGAGTACGGTTGTCTGTATTTTTAAAATCGCAGTCACTGTTATGTGCTCTTTAAAGGAATTTTAGATACTGCTTTTCGTACAATACAAATTATATTGTCAGGACCGCAAAGAGGAAACCTTTTTGGATTCTGGTTCTATTTTAGAAAATTTGTTTTAATTAAAATTTTGTGTGCAAATTGGAGGCCATGCTCCCATGGCCTCCCTTAGAAACAGCAGTTTTTTGACGGGTACACGGAGAGGGGCTAATTTTGGTGTATATGTAGAGGTATTAATAGTGTAAATTTAAAAATAACTATAACAATGGGGAGGGGGATTTGGAGGATGTAGCTGGGCCGTATGCGGGTCTCAGAGATAATGAAGAGGGCAGAAAAAAATACCAGAGGGCTAAGTTATCTTTGTTTTTTCTGATTATTTTGCTGATTGCGGCTTGTGGGGCTATTTCAACTACAAGGAAGGCCGAAGAAGAAGAAAAATTGGTATGTGTGCTGTTTCAAGGGGACCTGCTCATGGGGTCTCAGAAAAAGTGCCGGGATTCATCTGTCATCTTCTCCATTTCAATGGACTAATGCTGAGCTCAAATGGCAGAGGACTGCATTCCATTTCCAGCCTGAGAAGAATTGGATGAATGGTATCTAAACCCCTCCCTATTTTCAAAAGTTCAGATTAAATTTTAAAATTAGTTTATTGTGGGGCGGGAAATTTGACTTTTAAGAGCCAAAACTGGCCTGGATTGTTTTTATTTGCTGATTCGATTTGTGGATATGCGCTCAATGCTGCTGGCTATGGATGGTATTGTGGGTATGCGCTCGATGCTGCTGACTATGGATGGACTGATTTTTTTGCAGATCCAAATGGTAAGATTCTTCAAATTCACCAAATGTTTTCAATGAAGAGTCTTCAATATGTGAGCTCTGAGTTGTTCAAATGCATAACCTATTTTGAATCCGTTGTCTTCAATATGTGACCTCTGAGTTGTTAAATTGCATGACCTATTTTGAATCGGGCATCTTCAATATGTGAGCTTTGAGTTGTTCAAATGCATGACCTATTTTGAATCGGGTGTCTTCAATATCTGAGCTCTGGATTCTTCAAACCCATCATCTATTTTGAATTGGGTCTCTTTGGTATGTGAACTATAATTCGTTCAGATCCATGGCTTATTTTGAACTTGGTATCTTCAATGTGTGAGCTCTGAATTGTTCAAATTCATCACGATTTTTGAATTGGGTGTCTTCAATTAGTGAGCCCTGAATTGAACTGTAAATTGTGTTTTCTTGTGCTATTGCAATAACCATTTCAGAATTTTTGTCTAGATGCGGTAACCAACTGTGATCACCAAATTATTCAATCTTATAGTTTCCTGTCTTTAATCCTTCTGTGCTCTATGCGGATGTAAGAAAAATGATGTATTGAAGTCTAAAATTAATCTTGAACGGGTTTTGTCTACCTTTTCCACCGCAAAAGAAAAGCAGAAATGATTGTAATTTGAAATTAGTCTTTTAAAATCTAATTATAGGCATCATAGGTTGATTCAGTTTTCAATCCATCCTATTTCCTGAAACTATACACTGAGAAAGAATAAACAAATCAGGGCAGAGGAGATCTATAAAGTGTAAAGGTGATTCTTGATAGGAGTAAAAGTTGGTTGTCTGGATCATATCTTAAACTGAAAAAGGCATCACAACATCCCCTTTTTTCAAATTTGTAATAGAACTTTTAAAATCTAAACTTTATTTTCTTATTTCTATTGCAGTACACTTATAGGAGTAAAAGTTCCACCAATTTTCTGTTTTAAAATGTCTTCCTCCATAATCTGCCATTCTGCCCAAAATAGGCACTCTTAATTGAACTGTACTGTGTTTTCTTGTTCCATGACAGTGCCCATTTCAGAATGAGGCATCACAACATACATATACCCTACTTGTTTCCATTTTAAAATGTATTCCTCCATTAGCTGCCTTGTCCCAAAAAGTGTTTTCTTACTCTATTTCAACGCTAATTTCAGAAATTCTGCACCTTAACAGAAAAATACCCGTATTCTATTCTCTTTTGAAATGTTTTCCTCCCTTAGTTGGCATTGTCTTCAAAATAGGAGCTCTGAATTGAACTGAATGCACCTCAACTGACAAATACTCCAATTTGTTTCTGTTTTAAAATGTCTTCCTCCATAATATGGCTTTGTACCAAAAATAGGAGCTCTGAATTGAACCGAACAGTGTTTTTTTGTTTGATTGCTAGGTCCATAACAAAAATTCTGCATCTCAACAAGGAAATACACTTTTTTTACCTGTTATAATACATGAGCTCTCAATTAAACTGAGCTGTGTTTACTCTTCGTGTAATTCAGGTCCATTGATATACAAAGGATGGTATCACTTGTTCTATCAGTATAACCCAGACTCTGCAGTATGGGGGAACATAGCATGGGGGCATGCTGTCTCCAGAGACCTTGTTCACTGGTTTTACCTGAACCTGGCCATGGTTCCAGATCAATGGTATGACATAAACGGGGTGTGGACGGGCTCTGCTACAATTTTGCAGGATGGGAGACTTGTTATGCTCTACACTGGATCCACCAATGAATCTGTTCAGGTCCTGAATTTGGCTGTTCCAGAGGACCCGGAGGACCCTCTGCTCCAAAAATGGATTAAATCAGATGCCAATCCAGTTTTAATTCCACCCCAGGGTATTGGTCTGACTGATTTTAGAGATCCCACCACGGGTTGGGTAATAGAAGATGGTGTTTGGAGGATTATTATAGGGTCCAAGCTGAATAAAACAGGTTTGGCCCTGATTTATAAGACTAAGGATTTTGTCCAGTATGATGAGGAGGGAATTCTGCATCAGGTGCCTGGAACTGGCACGTGGGAATGTGTGGATTTCTATCCAGTTAATGCATCTGGAACAGAGGTGGGTCTGGACACTTCTGCAACTGGGGCAGGTGTTAAACATGTGTTGAAGGCAAGCTTTGATTATGACAAGCAAGATTATTATGCAATTAGAACGTATGATGTGGTTAATCAGACATTTATTCCAGATGCTCCGAAAATGGATGTGGGGACTGGGCTTCAATTGGATTATGGCAAGTATTATGCCTCCAAGACCTTTTTCGATCCAGTGAAGCAGCGAAGAATTCTGTTGGGATGGGTGGGAGAGACTGACAGCGAACAGGATGATCTATTGAAGGGATGGGCTTCACTTCAGGTATTAATTAGTTATCTTTCATTTGTTTTTCAATGCTCCTTGTACAAAATTACAGTTTAGTTTTCTAATACTATAGATACAAATTTGGCCATCATTTTATATATAATGTATTACAGTGCAATAGGTATATACAGTTTGAATCATGCTGGGGGTAGGATATCTACGCCTTGCATTTGAAGCACAGTTAGGTGCACAGTGCACCCTACATACTGTGTCTACGAGGTACTCCCATATATTATAAGCCGCCTGCAGACCCAAAAACAGGCTGCCCCACATCGTGGACCATAAAACCAATTATAATTATTATTATATATATTTCAGGGAGATAAAAATTACCAATAGAAGAAGCCTAAAACTGGCATTTATAAACTATTGCAGGTAACAAAAAGTTTTGTCAATATGAAATCTGTATTTGGGGTGCACTGCTGGTATTTTTAACATTCCTTCTCACTCAGGTGCAAACATTTTTTAAAAAGTGCATTAATCCATGTCAACTTTTAGAGTGGAAAACACATTTTCAAAGACAAGCTATTCACTAAAATATAAATCACAATAAATAGCATCACCCAAATTATATGGGTCTGTGTTAGCTATGTTTCTTTTGAGAAGTTGTTAACAACTGTGTGTTTGGGCTTGGTTTGCAGGCCATTCCAAGAAGTGTATGGTTTGATGCCAAGACAAAGGCCAACATCATTCAATGGCCTGTTGAAGAAATCAATGACCTTCGTTTGGACAAGCTTGTGCTAGAGGATATCGTGCTGTCATCAGGCTCTGTGGTGGAGGTCAATACACCCAGAGCATCTCAGGTAATGAAATAAGAAATGCCCTCTATGTCACAACTTTAATGTCTAACACTACTGAACTTGGACTATTGTACTTGTAAAAATGTACATTGTAAATCCCCCATAAAAGACCAAGTTAGGGTCTTCTGGGAGGCACTTACATTCATTTGACTTACTGTAGCATCTTTCAGGCGAATGTTCTATGCTTTGTTTGGCATAAAATCTTGCTCATACTACTGATTTCAATACTGTGGCATTGCTACAGTTGGATATTGAGCTTGTTCTCAAATTCCCGTCGCAAAGATGCTGTCAGAAATGTCATGGAGGCAGATGTAATATACAATTGCAGCACCAGTGAGGGGGCTGCAGGTAGAAATGTGCTGGGCCCTTTTGGGCTACTTGTTATGGCTAACGAGAACAGAACGGAACAAACAACTGTTTATTTTTACATTGCCAAAGCCTCTGACGGGCAGCTCGAGACATTTTTCTGCCATGACGAGATCAGGTGAGTCTCTCACAAGCTATTTATTCTTATGTTTTTAACTTTCTTGTATTGATGTTTATTTCAATTGCAGGTCATCACATGCATCTAATCTCATCTTGAGAATCCATGGAAGCTCTGTCCCTGTCCTACTAGATGAAAGAACAATCTCTGTCCGAACACTGGTAATTGCAAGTTTCAAAAATAAGCTTTCCAAAATTAATTCTAATTTTAGAAGTAGAAGACTTATAGAATATAGCTTCATGTATTGAACCTAAGCCCATTTTGAAAGATCTAGTGTTTGTTCCAAGTTACCATGGACATCAACAAGTGCCCTGTTTCATACAAAATATGAACTGTTCCTTGGTTCTTTCTGTCCAGGTTGACCACTCAATTGTTGAAAGCTATGTCCAAGGGGGAAGAACATGCATTACATCGAGGGTGTATCCAACTGCAGCCATTAGTGATTCTGCTAAGCTTTTCTTGTTCAACAATGCCACTACACCTTTCATGGTCAAGAGCCTCAATGTGTGGCAGATGCAGTCGGTGTTCATGCACCCCTATGCAGTGTAGATTTAATGTGATATGTTTAGAGAAGAAAAGCGTCTGTTCTATCAACCAAATTGATGTGTGACATACATGTATGAGCAATTTCTTGCATGTGAGCTCTGTATGCAAATATCTGGGCTTGGGAAAGCATGTAGTGGTGTTCTTAGCCATCTTGGTCTCTAGCTAACGAAATGGGATTTTGGGGTGTATGATGAACACCCATTCGGTCAATTTTTTCATGTTCCCTCAGCTATTACATGATACTAATAAACCACTCACATAAACTAGAGATTAAATGGGTGGTTGGCCCCATCCATGTATTGCGTTCAAGGCTTGTCTACCATTTTATATTTTTCATAGACTTGTAGATGGCAATCTCTTCATCTAATTATACAATTAACATTTTAGTAAACCCACAGAGTGGCTAGCCCGTCTTATTATTGTGAATTTGATTGCATTGCAAACAAGAAATAACAACTATATTCACATATTTTATTGCAATGAAGAATTTAATATTCTCTAATTTGAGAAGAAAGAAACCAAAATTCCGGACTTCATGTTGCAATTGTATTTCACATTATCTATTGTACTGAAGAATTTAGTGTTCTGAATTTGAGAAGAATCGGTTGAATGAATGAACATTATATATACTAGAGAAACATATCTACAATTAAAATTAAAATTAATGTGATATGTTTAGAGAAGAAAAGCGTCTGTTCTATCAACCAAATTGATGTGTGTCATACATGTATGAGCAATTTCTTGCATGTGAGCTCTGTATGCAAATATCTGGGCTTGGGAAAGCATGTAGTGGTGTTCTTAGCCATCTTGGTCTCTAACTAACGAAATGGGATTTTGGGGTGTATGATGAACACCCATTCGGTCAATTTTTCATGTTCCCTCAGCTATTACATGATACTAATAAACCACTCACATAAACTAGAGATTAAATGGGTGGTTGGCCCCATCCATGCATTGCGTTCAAGGCTTGTCTACCATTTTATATTTTTCATAGACTTGTAGATGGCAATCTCTTCATCTAATTATACAATTAACATTTTAGTAAACCCACATAGTGGCTAGCCCGTCTTATTATTGTGAATTTGATTGCATTGCAAACGAGAAATAACAACTATATTCACATATTTTATTGCAATGAAGAATTTAATATTCTCTAATTTGAGAAGAAAGAAACCAAAATTCCGGACTTCATGTTGCAATTGTATTTCACATTATCTATTGTACTGAAGAATTTAGTGTTCTGAATTTGAGAAGAATCGGTTGAATGAATGAACATTATATATACTAGAGAAACACATCTACAATTAAAATTAAAGGAAATCAACATTTCCATCTCCTTTTGCAATTATGATGCATATGTCTGCAAACTGATACAGGATAGTTTCTCAAGACATGGGTGTTATGAGAAAATTTCCGTTCCTTCTGTTGGAACAATGATTACGCCGATAGGTGTCCTACAATGGCAGCTGGAAGGATGGTACAGGCCTGTAATGTCCATGCCTTAAATTGGACATCTATTTGACCATTGTAAGGCAGTTTTTTTCTTGTTTGGAACCAGTGTGTTTTTTTCAGAAAGATTTTCTCGAGTCCAATGTAGTGGCATAGCTGGATTGAGGCGATCTATTCAGTCAACAGGAAATTTCAGAAGAAAGTGATGCATATCTTTGACCTTTTTCAGATACATTTATTCAAGATATCTGTACTAGTTTGAACCCAAGACAGGGTCTCTTAGGACAACTGACCTTTTGTCCTCTGTAACAGACCTACTTGTTGACATGCATGTTTTCAAAACTGTTAGAAAATGGTTGTGCAACTTGTAGATGGTTGTTACAATTGCTCACACCTAAACAAGCTACCTACAAATTTAAATCCAACCAAGATAAGCGCTAAAAGATTTGTTTTGTGGGAAACAAAAATCAGCTTTGCAAGTTGATGATTTTAAGCCTGCTACGCAAGGATTGACTCTTACTAGATGACAAATATTATAGTTGGATGTTGGGTTACTGCCAATCAATCTGTGGAAATCCTATTTTGTTTCTGAAAGGGAATTATAAGGAGAGGATTATGGATTCATTTTTACTTCAAAAATGTTGGGTAAGTGAGGTTTGGGTGTAAGCCCTTGGGTTCATTGTTAACATTCTCTCCCATGTATTAACATTACTTGGAAGTGCCTGTGTCCTTTGTGCATATCATTTCAATTGCTTGTTGTATTTGTGTTCTTTTCTTCATATCATGCTTATAGAAATAAGAGTACTGAAAGAGTGTGTTCCAGGGATTAAAACTGACGATCCCGTGGCTTTTCCCTAATTAGAAACAACAAATCGTGTAAACCGTCCACCTTACCAGCAGATTTACCCATGTAAGGTAACAAAGATGGACGTTGATGTTCATCCTTCACCTGATAACACACATCGGCAGGGTAACATGTCTCCAGTTATGACCAACACTGCATGCAACAACATTGAACATCATCAGGAAGGTAAGGCTTGGTTTTCAATTGCCCGATTAGTTTGCTGAAGTTTCTGCAGATATTTCCCAGTGTACAGTTGTTCGTTTTTTCCTTAGAGGCATTCCTCCTGAAAGTGACTTCTATAGATGGACACACCAGGTCTCGGAGGAGACTAGAGGGTGGAAAATTGATTATGTGAGGGGTTTGGGTAGAGGTTATGTTTCTGTTCTCTTTACCTCCTATGATTTTGCTCAGGTAGCCCTTTAGTATGACATGGGTTATTTGTGGCTAGGTTTGCTATCTTTAGGGATGGAAGCTCAATTTTCACCTTGAAGGGCCATCTCGCTCACAATATCCCATGTGGGTTGAGTTTCCCTTTCTCAACCTAGCTGTTAGACCCTTTCTTCATGAGTTAGCCAACCAATGGGGCAATGTTCTCTAGTGTAAATGTGATAAGGATAAATTCTCAGGCCTCCAGAACCATCCCAGAGTTTGCATTGAAATGAATCTCTCCCAATTGCTACCCACTTCAATTCAACTTTTTGGTCTAGGGTTTTCTCAACTTCAACCTGTTGTTTACCTCAACAAACCCAATGCATGTTTCTATTGTCAGGAAGATGGCCATTTGATTCGTGATTGCCCCAAATGCAAGCTCAAGCAATAGAGGTTGGACGGACTTAATACCAAGAAGTCTAACAATCATGCTTCAGTTCCGCCTAAAACACCATCTCCACCCTTGAATGACCCTGGTTCAATTGTTGTCAACCACAATCAATTGAATAATGACACCCGACTCCTTTCTGCTAACTCCACTCTTTATAATGTTTTGGAAACTCAAGCCAATGACATCCATCTTCCTGACAATTGGAAGGCTGTTGGAAAGAGAACCGGATCTTCCTCACATGGCAAAACCTCCACTTGTGGTTCGAGTGTAGTAGCCAAAACTGTTGTTGGGGATTCTCATATAGTGTCTAAAGTGAAAATTAGTGAGGGAGAGAGATCCTGATTAATCGAAACATGCTGGATGAACTCTATTACTCTCCCCTATCCCCAATTTTGATTCTAACTACTTCTCATTGCTTGCTAATTATGAGGTTGAGCAACCTCGTTCTGGGAGTGTCCAATGAAGATTTCCCTATTGTCATGTAATGTCCGGGGCTCGCCTTCCTGAATGAAAGTTCCACGTTAAAAGGGTTCTTCAAAATCACCTCTCTGATGTCTTCTTTTAAGAGGTTAAAGTTGGTGGCTCTACTGTGCTATTCAACCTTCATTGCATTAACAAGCACTTCTTGCCGTACTGTACACCTCATGAAGGATGTGGAGGTGTAGTTCTGCTCCTTTCACCCTCCCTTTCTTCTGAGATCATTGACATAGGCGAAAACCAACACATAGTTGTGTTGGGGTTACAGTATGTGTTGGGGGACGAATCATTGGATTCTTCTCAATTTATGCTCCAAATATAACAGCAGCGTGTCTCTTTGTGGAATTGGATGAGTACTAACCTGTCCCCTGCAGAGTGGATTCTAAGATGTGATTTTAACATGGTTGAGCACAAAAGAGATCGTAGCTGGTCTCAATTATCTCCCCTCTCCTCTAAAGAATTTTCAGCCTTGTTTCACTGTCGCGACTCTTTAGGAGTCTTTGATCCCCCTTTTGAATGTCCCAACTCACAAATAGGGAATTGGTTCACTTGGTCCAATAATCAGCTTGGATATCAAAGGCCATTTGTTAGTGTGTTTGTTAAGTCACTTCTATCCTTTCCTTATGTTTCCAACTTTGCCGACACTGTTCTTTCTAATCATTCTCCAATTTCTTGCACCTTCAACTTGGATCCTTCCTCTCCTTCTTGTACTCATATTCCCTTCAAGCTTAATATTTCCCATCTTTCTTCCTGGCATTGCATAGCCCAAATTTATGTTGTTTGGGAGTTGCAGCCCCGACCTACTGCATCCACAGGTTGAATTTTATGGTGGGAAGCAGCTGTGGCAAAGACAATTAATTTACTCAGAGGATATAACAACCTCATGGCCAGGGAGAGACAGAAAAAGAAAACAATCTCAAGCACAAACTTAGTCAGCAGCGTCTTGCTCTTGAGGAACATCCCCATGACACCACCCTTCAAATTGTTACCAAAATGGAAGATGATCTAAGAAAATTTGAAATTTATAAGGGGCCAAGGTGTGTGGATGCGGGCTTTTCTTAAACTGGATTCAACATGGTGACTGTGGCTCTAAATGTTTTTTCAAATAGCTGCAGCAAAAACAACATCATGAGCACATCTCACACATCATTACTGAGGATGAAGTGGAAATCCACTCACTTGATGATATCAAAGGAGCTTTCTTTTAGCATTATTGTAAACTTTTTCAGGAAGGCCGATATTTTGATGAGTACAAATCTTTTTTGGAAGTGGGTACATGAATGTATTCCATGCAAGGTGGATTAGGCTACCAATCATCTTCTTGAGCAACATCTTACTATAATTAATCTTAAATCAACACTTTGGACAATGAAGACTGAGAAGGGCCCTGTCTTGGATGGTCTCCCGGTTGAATTCTTTCAAGCTTTATGGCCCACTCTCAGGATGAATTTGTTTAATGTTTATAAAGAGGTGGAGGCCAATGGATCCTTGGGGGCTATCATTAACCATGGTTTGATCTAACTTATCCCTAAAACTAGAAACAAGAATAGGATATGCGGTTGGTACCCCATTATTCTTCTCAATATTTCCTATAAAATCATTGCAAAGGCTATTGCTATGAAGTTTAAACCAATAGCCCAAGATATTGTTCACCTAGAGCAAACCAAATTCTTAAAAGGCAGATATATATTGGACAACCTTCTTTATGCATTGGAAACCACCCAATGGGCTGAAGATTATGATCAAGATGCAATATTGGTTAAAATATATTTTGACAAAGTATATGATCGAATATGTTGGCGGTTTATTCTCAAAATGCTTGAGTGGCTGGGAGTTGGTCCCTGCTTTAGATGACAAATTCAAATGCTCTTCACAGAAGCGCAAGCTCAGGTCATGGTTAATGGCAGCCTCACAACGTCCTTTGACCTTCAGCGCTCCATTTGACAAGGTTGTCCACTCACCCCTTTCCTGTATGTTGTGGTTATCAATGCCCTTGGTTATATTCTCCAATGAGCTCATCATCAAGGAGATCTGAAAGGAATTACTATTCCACAAGAGTCTTATGCCCTTAATTCTCATTTTGTTGACGACTCTCTCCTCTTTGCAAAATTCCAAACAAGAGTTTGAAAATGCACAAGGAATTGTTGATATTTATTGTGTCATGTTTAGTTCCAAGTTGTGCAGCCACAAAATAGAAGTCATCTTCATTAAAAGCGACCTAGATCTGTCATGGATTCCTCCATCTTGGAATGTCACCCCGCATGGGAAGATTACCCTACCCTATACTTCGGTCTCCCGTTTGGTATTCATTTTTCTCCCCGGGATGTGGGATTGGGTGCTCAATAAAATTTAGAAAAAGGTTGAAAACTAGTCTTGTAAATTCCTCTCCCTAGCTGTCAGGCTACTTGTCATCAATCACATTTTTCTAGCCAGCCATGTGTACTACTCTTCTTATTGGTTCCCTTCAAAATCAGCTTATGGCAAGCTCACACAACTAGTTTGAGGCTTTCTTTGGAGCAACAATTTTGGTAAGAAAGGGATGGCAGCAATCTCTTGGGAACTTTGCACCTAGCCTAAAACTACTAGCGGGCTTGGAATTATTGACCCATTACAACAAGGGAAATGTCTAGCTGCAAAGTGGGTTGGAAGAGCCACTCAAGGATTAGAGCCTTGGACAATCCTTGTTAGGGAACGGATCCAACAAGCTTCATATAAATGTGCTAGGACTTCCACTCCATGGGAAGATAAAATCCTAAATGCACATTTTTTTGATATCTTTGGTTCTCTTCCTCTTAGGCGTAATTGGATAGCTTGGTAGGAAATGACCCCTTTTCTTCAATGGCACCATCAATCTCTTTGGCATGGATTGAGTATTCCCACTTCCAATCTTTGGTGGAATCAGATAATTCAATCTAATGACCTTCCCCTTGCTGTCCAACCTGAATTCAAAGAAAAATCCTTTGCAAGAAAAGGCATTAACACAGTTAAAGACATCTAGGATAAAAATATCAGCAATTGGCTCTCTTGGAACTTGTTGCGCCATATGTTTAATCTGCCCACAAAACTTAAACATGCCTATACCACACTTATCAGCTCATTCCGCTTGCGATTCTCCTTAAAATCATGGACAACCCTTCAGCCCCTTGGAAGGATTGGCGCTGACCAAATTTGTATGAACTAATTCAACACCGACTCCCACTTGAAGTCTCTTTTAATACAAAATGTTCTCTGTCCTTCTCTAATTCTCAATGGCGGCGAATCGCCTACACAATTTGGCAGTATCCTGCTGAGGCCAAATGTCAACTATTAGGATGGCGAATTCTGCACATGAAACCTCCAGTTGGCCTCCCTTTATCCAAGCTTGGTCCTGGTACAAGCGAACACACCTTCCATTCTGCTCTTGAAACTATCCCTCATCTCTTTTGGCATTGCCCATCCTCCTCTCAGCTCTGGTCTTCCCTTTGCTCCTCTCTTCTGGAACACTTTCCTAACAATTTCAATAAAAATTGTCTTGATTGGTGTTCTCTACTCTCCACCCTCGTTGTCATCTAGAACACTTTCTGGTTGATTATCTTCTTTTATATTTCGAAAAATCGTTGCCAACAACTGTACGCTGGGAATGGCATTGTTCCCGCTATTCAACAAACTCAGATTTTGTCCTCTTTATGTTTGCAGATGTATCAATTCAGCATTAATGATTTAGAGGTGGGTGCTGACAGGATAAAGAAATGTCTTCAAATTCAGTTGTTTTGCTTTAAGATATTAGTCCCTGGGAGCCTCTTTTATTCACGATTAATGGGTGGTTTACAATGAAGCAGAGGAAAACATTCTTGCAAAAATATATTTCTTTGTGACGGACAGAGAAAGCTGGTAAACAGAAGCAAATTCGACCATAGCCAGAATCATGAAACAAAATGAAGGAACAATAACCTGTATTTGCAAATGAAAATTACAGAAACTTTTCTGAACTGAAATTCACCGTATTGTGAATAGAAGCACATTGACCAGGTTATCATTCGTGCGAATTTAGTAGTGTCCAATTGAATCAGAGTATAAATTGATATGAAATTTGGAGCACAGAAAATAATTGATTGTTTATTAAATATGTTGTAAGTTTAGACAGTAAGCGGTGCATAAAATGCAGTTTTTGCATATAACACCATATATCTGTCAACAGCATTGACGTCTGTGATGAAATAGAGTTATGTTAAAATGAAAATGGTATATTCACAAAACAAAAAGGGCGGCCTGGGATCGCACCCCAAAGTCCTTCACCATGGGCTCAAAAGGCTTATGCAATGGTGCAAACTAAATAAGAAATAGGATGTTTTTGCACTTCTACGGCCTCGTGAATTCCTTTTTTTTTTTCTCTCTAGAGATAAATAACAGTCCCATGGATTCTTTACTTTTCTCTCTGAAGTTAAAACAGAAGTTTTATGTGAAGCCAAAACAAAATATTGGAGAGAAAATTTGAAGCAAATAATATGTACGGATGTCCTTTTGGCAAAAATACTTTCTCTCACATATTTAAATGGGCTGGGTTTTTTTAGGAATGCAACTCAAATTTTTTAAAATGACTTTAATTTTTTTGATTGAAAAGCATATCCATATAATAATGATGAAATGTACAATGCTAATCATACAAAATCGGTGGAAAAGATCACACCCCAAATGCAGAGTAAAAGTAGCCATTAAAAGGCTACGAGTGGCACATATTACATAATCATATTAAGATAAGCTTATCAATAAAAAAAGTCGAGCAAAATTTGCAGAAACCAAGCCAGGCATGGAGCTAGGTGGCGGTGGCGAACATGGAGGCAGGAGGTGATTGCGGGGGGCTCTTCGGACGGTCACCCCACCCACCAGGAGGGTTGGCGGGGGTGTCGACCGCGCCCAACCGTCGGTCCCTACGGTTGCTCCTCCTCGGCCCTGCCGGGTTGGGCGAGATGGCTAAGGAGAGCCGAGGGAACTTGGATTGGTCAGGTGCCTGCCACCCAGAACCGCCACCGCCTAGCCGGCCAAACACCCCTGGTGCGGGAGGAGCCCAAGAAGGAGGCGGAGAAGGACCCCGCCGAGGAGGGGAGGCGCTCCGCCGCCCACGAGCCGGACCCCGATCAAAATTGTGCCGACCTTGGGAACGGGAGTGGCGATGAGGAGAATCAGGTGGAACACGACTGACAACGCAAGGGGTGCTTCCCCAGTGATCCAACAGGGTCTGCAGGTGTTCCACCTCAATGCGGACTTTCTCCGCTTGAACTTGGATCTGAAGCGAGACATTGGAAATAACAAGAAGTTTGTTAGAAATAATAAAAGTTCTATCCACTGTCTCTTTGTTAAAAATAGCTGAATTTCTAGTTTTCCAGATGTGATATAAAATAGTAGCCCGAAAAGAATGCCAAATGTTGAAAATTTTTGCAGGAACAAAGGCCAAGTCCCCCAGAGCAACAACACATTTACATTTTCACGAGTCTCCATTTCCTATTTCTCAAATATATAAGTGGAGTAACTCCCAACGTGGGACCACTAAATTAGAAAAACAAGACCCAAAATAGGTGGATGTCATCATTTGGTTTGCCCCAACTCAATCGAAAAAGTCATCACTCTCGGCCGATGGGTTCCCAATGGGTGTTAGCATTGTTTACTTTTTGCGTTGCTTATGTAGTGTCGTGGTCTTCAACTCATGTGTCACTAGAAGAAACTATATGAGAAGAGATTACCAAATTCAATTGAGAAAATATATTTTGTAGTGGACTACAAATGTTGCATTACTGCACCGGTGGAGGTGAATACCTTTGACGAAAAAAGACTAGTTAGCATGACCCCAAGAACGGGTTCACTATCGCCCCCAATACCCTTTGCCCCTCCTCCTCCTGGACCTTCGGAGTTCTATCATGAAAAGGTGAAAAGGAGGCACATGAACAACTCGTGGAGGGAGCATGACTCCAATGATCCAACAAGGTCTAAAGATAGGTGACCTTTCAAGCAACTTTCTTGGTCTCGAATTTGAATCTGCATTAATACATTAAAGATTGCCATAACTTTGTAACAAGTTGAAAATTGGATGTCCAATAAAGAGTTTGCAAAAATAAAAGTATTTCTTTCTTTCCAAATAAATAAAGGTTTTTCCATTCTAAAAGTACCTCATGTTTGTGTGAATTTTGCAAACATCATGAGCCATCCCATAAAAGAATATTGTACTCGATAAAAGGCTTTGATTAAAACAATTTGAAGACAACATGAATTCATGTCCATTATCATTGAGATTTGGTGCAAAACCAAAACAAATGCTTATGAGTGGTTATAAATGGTACACTCTTGAGGTGTTCTAATAAAATGACACCATAAGCATAATTCAACTAAAACTTGTAATAATAGTTTAGATTATAACACATGGTGGTCAATTATATCTAAATTATATTTCTTTTGAAGCTAAGAGTAGTTTGACCACTTTGAAGATAGCAAAAACAATAATTAGAGCATGAAAATGGAACAAACTCAAAAAGATATGTTTGAATATTATGAATCAAAATGTTCATGGGTTGGAAAAAGTTGGGAACACAAATATATAGTCACTTAGAAAAATTCACGATTAGCAATGTGCTCTAGAAATATTTAGAAATGGTAGACATGTTGGAGTTTGAACCTATCAATCTCAAGCAACATTAGGGTCAAAGGTGTTTGGCTACTACAAAAGTGTCTAGGGTTGAATGTGTGGAGCTTGGCTTTTGATGCAAGTTCTCCTCGATATGTACTTCAATCTTGTGGCATTGGAATACTACAATGATCTATTATGAAGTTGAATTACCTTCATAGTCCAAACTCTAGCTAGTTTGATTTGTAGATGAGAGACCCTTAAAGTGGGTTAGCATTTTGGGTTGGACTAGTCCAACCACCCCACGATGGCTAAGTGTTGTGCATGTGAGAATGTGGGCCAAGAACAAGCACTAATAAAATACGAATGCATAAAGACAATAATGTTGTGAGAGGGATGAACCAAAAGATAGCTTCTAATTCAAAATGCTTGAAAAATAGTTTTACAAGAGGTGTTTAAATATGAAGGAGGGAAGTGAAACCACCACCTAAAAATGTGGATAAGTGTAACTCCCATCTATCTCGACGACACCTAAGAAAGCTAAATACATTTGTAGGAAAATTATGTAATGGAATTAAAAAACATACACCGACAACCTCCCTCCTCCCCTTTGCCCCAATCAGTAGCTTAGGTGGGTAGAAGAATTGGGTCCCGATAACAAGCCTTGATGAGGTATCCAAGTACAAAACCCCTCATAAAGTGGAGAAAAGGAGAAAACCCGTAGGAAAAAATCATTCCCAAAAGAGAAAAGAAAAGTACATAGAAAATCTCCCTTAGTAGATAAGCCCTCTAGAAGCACATAGAGAATCCCCCTTGATCCCGAGATCAATTAAGTGGATAGAGTCTCTTGAAATCTCCTAGGATCATTACAATACAAAGAGAAGACTCCGAGATATTTTCGTCACTTGTTTGAACATGAAAAATGGACTCCATTTGAGCAAGTTACCATCCGTAGAAGTTCCCGGTTGAAAGAGCAAAGTAAGGGCAATTGACTAATCAGTCATAGCAGATGTGGCAAAGTGAAATTGAGCAAAAATATTTTTGTTTTGTTTTTGATTTCGGTCTTCGACGCTCGGTATCGGACATGTGGGCCTCATTGTTCATTGGTGGGGCCCTCGGCGTTGACACACTCTTTATCGAAGGGGTGTCTTTGTCACTGTTACTTTTTATTTTAATATTGCGAATCAGTGTACATACATACATACATACATACATTACATACATACATATTTACATACATACATACATACATACATACATATATACATACATACATACATACATACATACATACATACATACATATATATATATATATATATATATATATATATATATATATATATATATATATATATGCCTTGGAGTGTAATTACATTGTCACAATGTGTGGCTAAATCATCCTATGCATTGGGGACCGAGTTGCATTAGTTTAACTCACCGAGCTCCTCATGGCTAGCTCATTTCACTCGTGCCTAACTCGCCCCCACATCATTCGGTTCAAACTCCTCACCGACCCCCTTAACTTGGCCTCGCCAACACGGCCATTAAAACATAGCTCAACCCTCCATACATCTACATTGCCCGAAGCCAAATGAGTGTCAAAGTTAGCCTCCCAACAAACCCTACCATCATGTGGCGATAACCAAAATACAACCTATAGCCACATACACCAAAACTCCCATGCCTTATTTAAACAATTTTTCGCCAACTCCCTTAGAAATGTGGGATTTATCCCACTATGGTAAAACAAAGCGATGGAAGTGGTTAGAGGGGCTCGACTCCCTAACCGACTAGTTCTTTAAAATTATAACTCACCATTGGGCCATGAATGATCGACGAGTTATAAAAGGAGTGATTTTCCACTTGAAGTGGTTAACTCTGTAGATTGTGTATGAAGGATAAGAAGTCGGCTTTTGGAAATTTTCCATTTTGAAGCACTTAGGAGCAAAACCAAGTCTCAAAGTAAACTAGGAAGATGCTCAAAATTCATAGACAAATATGGTAATGTATTCATTTTTCCAATTTGGAGTTCATATGCCATTTTTGTAAAGCATTTTGTGTAGCTTTTGACAGAGAATGAAGAAATATTGACTTGTGAAGTCAAGAACAAACACAAAGAGCGAACACTGATATTTTTTAGAGCTCACGGGTTCTTAGAGTCTTCTGAAGGTTTTAAAAGGTTCATTATTTATTTTGTAAGATTTTAATTGTACTTGCAAAATTAACATTAATGGATCGGTTCGTATGAACCCGGGATGTAGGAATTTTACGAACCGCGTAAACAATTTCAATGTTGTGTGTTTTTGATTTTCCATTTAGTTTATCGGATATTTGTAGATTTTAATTCAAATTTTAGTTTTGAATGCAAGTTTTAATCGGTCAAGACAATTTTACGAAAATCGATTAAATAGGGTAAAACAAAAATTTGAATGGTTCGAATGTATAACTGAGTTGAATGAATTCTTAGCAATTTAATTCAGTTTGAAATCAATTTTTATACGTGCATTTGGATTAGTTATAAAATCATATTTTGAATTAGATTCAGTTATAAAAGGTTAGAACATGACAAGTATTTAAAGATCCTTGTAAATAGTTAAAAATTAGAGGATTCTATTTGTGTTTACATATGATGTTTGGTTTCGAGTAGGATTATTTGACAATTTGTTGCTTCATATTGTGCAGTTGGTTCAGTTGTGATTGGATAGGTATAGGTGCACTATGGGCAAGTTGTCTAAATAGGAAAAGCTTGAAGAGCTTGAGGCATTCAACCACTAGATCTAGGAAGACAATGTTCTCCTAAGATCAATGTATTATTCCTTGGAAGAGGAATGTGAGAAATTGAAAACAAAATTGAAATCCAAGGATGAGCTCTTGGAAAAGTTACATATGGTGTTGACATAAAGGGGAAAAATAAGTTCATTTTACAATCAAGACCTTCCTCTCCCACAAGTGTACAAGTTGATTCAAGCACTGTGTAAGTATATCACCAGTTGTTGAATCTTCCCATTGTAAATTAGTTGAAAATGATTTTTGTAAATTTGAACAACATATTGTAGACACAAAATCTATGCAATTGGGTACATTTCTAGGTCCTAAAAGCATGCTAACATTTCCATGATTCCTAAGCAAGAAAATTAGTAATTGACAACTCCCTTAGCCTTTTACTTTGTCTTCTACACTTTTATTAGCTTTATGCATCTTGCACTCTTTCTAACATTTGACTGTTTTATCTTTCTATGGCTTTGGACATTTCCGCCTGGCCAGACAGAGTGCCAGAACTCCTATCCTCCTGGGAGCTCCTGTCGCTCTTTACATATTTCTTATCCTTTCGTCCCCTTTCACTTTTTAATTAATTTTTATTACTTTGGGTCGGCCTTTCAGTTGTCAATTATGAAATTCAAACAAAGGAATAATATAAATACATAGTTATGTTTTCAAAATAAAGGACCAAGCACTAAGTATTACATACTATTACCTAAGCTTGCATTCAAAGGCACTAGAGCATCGAAGGCATCCATATAACACTCATATAAGGGACAAGGGCTGCATCACTTCTACATACACACCATAGGAAGGGGAAGTTTATTCTGTCCCCATCCCACACATTCTATACATTGCTACATTCTAGATCTAGCCCGCTATCACTATGCAACTTGCATAAGGGCATCATTTATACACACACACAAGAACTACATGGAGTCTAAGATATAGTGCATCATTCAGTTGTAAGTTCACTCTTTGAGTGACTCACGTGGTCATTCCAACTCTCCATTCTACATTTTTCCTTTTAGGTTTGATGCGGTTTGTGGGTATGTGTAGGTGAACTTCTTTCTTACATGTTACAAGTACCTTCGACAATTAAGGAGAAAATCACATGAGACAAATATGAACCAGCAACAAACCTCTTTTGACACTAAAGAAATCAATTCTTGAGCATTTTCATGGTCATCGACGCCCGTATCTAGTCGTTAGCACCTGTGCGCCCTCGCCTTGCACCATTTTTGAGTCCCAAGATTTCCAGCCGAGCATTGATGATGCTATCTATAATATGTTTCAACATTTTACCTACCTAGATCATTTTGATATTGCTAGGATATTATCTGCGTGTCTTCATATCTCACTCTATTTCTTAGGATTTCATATTACTTGCTTGTTTATTGCTTGTGTCTTATTGTATATTAGCACTCATACATCAATATTTATAGTATTTACTTTGAAAATAAGATTTAATTCAATTTATATTAAATCATTTGGTGATTCATACCCTCCTTCAAACATTATTCACTCCTTTGTTGCCAACTTCGATACCTTAGGATCTTTCCACCATCAATGTCTCTATCCCCCCGCCTTTTTGCATGGGCCAACCATAAATGTCAAACTAAAATCCGATCTTTTTCTCATCCAACACTTATATTCATCCGCATACTTCTCCCGAATATGTGTATCATAAATTTGCTACAACATTATCTTTTAAGGAATAAAATATTACTTTTACATCTACAAAAGTTTTGTCTCAATCTATTTTAGATAATGACCCCCCTCTTTATATTCATGTTTGCATCAAAATGTGGGGGTTGAGCGAGCTTTAGTTGACAATGGGTCTGGTCTTAATATTTGTAATCTAGCACTCATTTACTAAATTTTCCTTTCTAAGCCTCCTTGCTTAGCTCGTCTGCTTTCTATCTCGTGGCTTTGACAAAATCCCCAAACAGTCTTAAGCACAATCACCCTCACCATTACTATTATACCATGCACTTTTCCCATCTCATATCATGTAATGCCCAATAATCTTAATTATAACATTCTTCTTGTTGTTCTTGAATCCATGCTACGCATGTGGTTCCCTCAACCCTTCATACACGGCTTAGATTTTTTATATCATGGTGTGGTATGTGAAGCCTTAGCTGATCCCTCCACATTTTCCTTTTAAACACCATCAATCATTCCCTCGCTACCCTTCCTCCGACACCTTTTCACCCACTTTTACTATATATGGTCCCACATATCAATATATGCTTCATTATGGCTTCACTTATGTCAAGTTAGGAAAGGATGGAAAGGGCATAATTGAACCTCTCTCCATCCCCATACAAATCAAACCAAGCTCGACATCAGCTATACTACCCCATACCCCTTGAAGTTTTTAATGTTTCCCATTCTCATCACCTCACTCTACTATATCCTAAGCTCATCGATGACTCCACTTCTTCCACCGGCCGACATTAGATACATTTTGCACCGATGATGCATTATTAGAACATATAGGAACTTATGACACTTTCCCCCTTATCATCATAAAAATTCTCTCCATTTGTACTTAACGCTACCGCTTACTTTGGTGAATCCACCCTCCTATCAGCAAATACCGACACTCTCAATACTATTCCTATCGATCCCTATATTGAAGACTGCTTTTTGATTTTAAATGAGGAGACCATTCAATACAAACTTGTACTCATGACAACCCTCACATTGTTCTCTTAGCTACTTCTCTTACACCTTCAGAGAGGGATGACATTAAAAAAGTACTTCATGACTTCTCCGACATATTCACATGGGACTATAACGATATGCCAGGTATAGATCCTTCTTTCACCATGCATAATCTAGTCCTTAACCTAGAAGCCAAGTCAGTTCAACATAAAATTAGAAAAATGCATCCTAAAGTTGCTATATTAGTTAAAGAAGAAATAAAGTGACTATTGGATGCAAGCTTCATCCGTGTTGTGGAATACCCCAAATGGGTCTCTAATATTGTCCTTCGTTATGAAACCACTACTTAATACTTTACTAGATACTTGATTTTAAAAAAATTTTATTAAACATTATTACAGTAACCGATGTGAAAAATATTGATATATAGATGCTAAGATACAATATGACTCAAACAAATAAGCATGCAAAGTAGAAACCCTAAGAAAAAGATGGAGAGAGAAGACTTAGCTGACTTATGCAAAATTTGTGATTGATCTAGATAGAGAGAAGTGATGAACATGTTGGGCAAAGTGTCGTTGTTGTACACTCGTAAATATTCGCAGGCGGGAATGAAGCTCGACACGGGTGCTCGAGATAGGGCAAGGACGCTTGGGTGGTGGAGACCACTTCTGGGCACCAGGTGATTGCACAGAGGCTCGGGGATTTGGTTTTTAATGTGTCGTAAGGTCATTGTAGTTACTTTCATTCGATCACCTATTGATCACACTATGATCACTGATGACACATGTAACTTGCAAAATAGAATCTCACCCACACAAACCCACAAACAAAATTAAATATAAAAATAAAGATGCAATATGGGGAGTCAAACTGACCTTGAAGGTCACCTTGAGAGTGAACTTACAACCGAGCACTACACTACATCTCACTCGTGTTGTTCTAGTGTGTGTGTAGAAATGATGTCCTAGGATGCCCTAGTGCAAGTTGCACTTAATAGCGGACTAGATCTAGAATGTAGAAATGTATAACATGTGTGGATGGAATAGAATGAACTTCCCCTTCCCATGTAGTGTATGCATAAAATGTAGTCCCTTATCCCTTAAATGGATGCTAGATGGATGCATTTAATGCTATTTAGTGCCTTTGGAATGCAAGCTTAGGTGGTGATAGTAATGTTTAGTGTGTGTTCCTTCATTTTGAACACATAACTATGTATTTATATGATTCCCTTGTTTGAATTTTGTAATTGACAATTGGAAGGCTGACCCATAAGTGAAAAAGATTCCCAAAAGATAAAAGAGACCCAAAAGGAGTGAGTAAGGTAAGAAAGGGTTAGGGGCGCCCATAAAGGACATGAGCGTCTAGGCGATGGTGTCTAAAGTTAGGAAGGATAAATAAGTTAAGTACCAACTGGGATGTAGGGTGTGTAAGACCAAAAAGGAAGCAAAAACAAAGAAAAGAGGCCAAATATAGTTATCAACCACTAGTTTTCTTGCTTAGGAATCATGTAAATGCTAACATGCTTTTAGGACCTAGAAATGTACCCAAGTGTGTGATTTTGTGTCTACATTTTCTCCCACTTTATTTTGTTGAGTGAATACTCAATAACATAAAGTAGATAAAATATGTGTCCCTGATAACCATGTAGATCGTACGGCAAAATACATGTCGAGTGGACAATTGAAGTGTGGAAACTATAAAAGGAAAATGAACCTAGAGGTGGAGTGTATGCATTGCATTGTACTCTATTGTTGTACTTGTATTTGTTATTGTAGTTTGCTTCTTGTTGCATATTAAGGATGAACATGCAAAATAACAAGAAAAAAAAGTCAAAAATAGTATAAAAATGTAGTATGTAAAATGTGTAAAAGTAAAAGTGTGTAAAAGTACCTATTGTTTAAGAGTGTAAAATGATAAAGAAGTGTCTTGAAATGCTGTGAAGAGTGATTTTTTTGGTGATCTCACACTAAGAGTGAGTTTTTTTGGGCGATCTCATGCCAAGAACAAGTTTTTTTGGCGATCTCATGCCAAAGAGCAAGTGTTGGGGAGAGAGGTCTAGTTTTACTCTCCTTTCATGAATCTTACCCAATGAGCACCACTGTAGATGGTACGTCCTAATTTAGTTCATAATATCCCGATTGTTATGAATTAGTTTTGATTGTACTGATTTGTTCCAATTGAAGTGGATTGTAGGAGATTATATGTATGTTGAATCGAAGGATTGTGCTGTCTGTAAAAATTGCTCTCGAAGACTTATGTGAACTATGCTGATATGAGAAGATGACCATAGTTGCCCCCAAGACATTAGAACCTAGGGGAGGTTAGGAGAACCCATGTGCTAGTGTCTCGATGCTAAGCGCTGGTGTCTTTTCTATAATTGTGGCCCAATTTTGATTCTCGGGCTAGTGTTATAACTGGATGTTAGTGTGATGAATATAAAGCATATTCAGAACCATAAATAAACATAAACATTCCACATAGCATATTCCGATCTAGATCTTAGAGAATCATGAATTAAACAATAACTATAATAAGATCAACCACACAAGAACTAGTTACAGTCATGTTTAACACCATTATCCAACCAACATACTCCATTACATTAAACACTATAAAACATAGAATCTTCTTACATTATAAAGTATCACCATAAGTCATGCATGCATCAGATCCAACAACATAACTCTACAATAATTCACTACTACTAAACTACATAGTTCAATACATACTTATAGGGGTGGGGACTTTCCCTTCACCACCTACGCACTTCCCAAAATAGGTCACATGCTGATAATAGCCATGCCTTTACAATAACATGCACACATGCAAGTGCGCTAATAATAGACATCCTATAGTTAACTAGAAGAAGTAATCCTATTATTAACTCAAGCTCATGCATGGCACTTATCAGTCACTCATTCCCAAAATACCATTTGTGTCATGCAAGTCTCCATCCCGATGTGTGCTCCACACGCTATCTCCAAAATAGCCTGTATCCATGAAAATGGCTAAGTCCCGAATCAAACTATCCTGGCGTGCACGTTTCCTTTCCTATCATTCCATGCCTTCAAATGTGCCTTGTTCCCACGTGTGAATCCTATGTGTGTCTTCTCCTTAGAAAATATTGTCTACTCAACATTACCCCACACTAAAGTACATTGTCATCCCGACAATGGGGATTCTTTCTGATGTTCCCAAATAATAAAGAATAAGAATTGAATGAATGTAAAGAATCACTATACAAAAGAATGGGTCTTTACTCTGTGCAAATTTCCTCTTCTTCAACTGGGAGGATCAACTTTGGATATTCACTTTTAATCTCATCCTCCAATGTCTTCCATTCATCTAGCATGGTCCTTGTCTTCTCTGGAATGTCTGTAGTGATGGCATCCAACTCATCTTGAGTAATATTTTCCTTCTCATTCTATAAAACATGGACAACATTGGCCATAATAGACATCATTCCCTCCAGAAGATCCATCTTCTATGCTGCTATGAGCTTCCCAATCTCATCTATCCTCTCCTTATGTGGATCTTGGGCTATTGCAAGGGCTTCATGCTTCTATTTCACTAGTGCCAATATTTCTACATGCCCTAAAGTCTCATCCTTCATTGTTGCCAGAACTTCATTATCCTCAACCAGAGTTTTGGTCCTTATTACTACCTCTGGAGCTGCACACAAAATTCAGCTTGGTCTACTTTCTTCATCTCATCCTTCAAAGTCTGAGCAATGCCTCATACATTGAAATTTTTTGATCATAGAGGCCCATGCTCTCTCTGCTTCTTGTTCAACATATTTTGGTGTAGGAATTCTAAGTGGTCCATCTTCTAGCACCAAATCAACCAAAGTGCACACATAATGCATTGCAGAAGGAAAATTTTTAGGTACCTTTGGTTCTAGATGAGGCCTTGCTTTCAAAATGTAATCACCAATCTCCTCTCGCCATGCTAATGAAGGCCTCATTCTTTGTTCATTCTCTTCCTTCTCTTCCTTTAAGTGCTCTATCTCCATATTTTTATCCTTGTTATCTTCCATCAATGCTCTAATGGTGGTGGCCTTATCAATATTTCTCCATGCCACCACCCAAATACCTTGACTAAGGCATTGCTGACCTACTCATCAGACATAAGTGTGGGATTTATGGTCATGTGCCTTCTAAGGTGCCTTCTTTACTCTCCTTGAGACACAAGACTCCTCACACACATCAAAATATGGTTCATCCATGTGAGTTTGCATGGACCAGGATAGTTGTTTCCTTGTGCACACATGTAGTGGCCATATCTGGGTCCATCAGCTCCCACCCATATAACTCCTTAAGGTCCACTATACTCAAAACCGGTGCGGATGATTTTACTTGTGTCCTCAACATAGCCCATACTTGGCACAACATATTCTTCACTTCTCCTCATCCTTGGCCCCTTAGGAACCTGAGCACCAAGGCTTGGAGTTGGCCCTTCTCCTATCTAAGTTGTAACTAGTGCATTGGTTTTCTCATGCACTCTTATTTCTTCTGCTTCTTTCACCCCTTCTTCTTCATCTTTCATTTCTTCATCCTGGGCTCCTCCACATCTTCTGGTTGCACTTGGGGTTGCACTCTCTTCTTTAGACTCCTCCACCTCCTCATTAAGCATCAACTTTCTCCTTCTCTTCTTCTCAGGTGCTTCTTTTTTAGGGGAGAGTTGAGGTGATCTCCTTACAGGATGTGGTGTTCTTGCACACCTTGGGTCTGGTTCTTCTGAATACCTTCTTGAACTAATACTCTTCAGGGATGCATCTACATTCAAGTCCTCTTCTACTTCTTGCACTGTGGTGGAGTATCTACGTGTGCTCACTCTCCACTCTATTGTGGGGCCTCCTCTCTGGCCCTATGATCCAAGCCTCCACTATCTTCATGTTCTTTTCTTCTTCCTCATCTATCTATATGGTCACGACAGGATTTGGAGATGGCACATTCTCCATTGTATGTTTTCCCTTAGGTGGCCTTGGGAGCATGAACTCATTCTCCACATACTTATTATTCTCCAGCCTAGGCTTAAGCTAAAGATATATGAGCACATACTCCACTATCCCCAATAGCCAAGCTTACTACTTTTATGTTTATGACATCTGAAATGAGCCTCTCAATGTAGGCAACCGACTTGATATACATATGTTTTCCTAAGGGTATGGTAGTCACAATCTACCTTGTCTCATTGAAGTTCAGCCATGTGCATCACATCAATAAATGTGTGAATCAAGCCTAGAAGTAGTGCATGAAGGCATAGGGAAGTTTTCACCATGGACTCCATGTCCCATCCTTCATGGAAAACCACATGATGTAAAAATGTTGATACACCAAAAACTGTACTACCTTTCCTACTACTACAGGGTAGCTCCTTTTCGAATGTGCCACTCCTCCTCAAATGCCATGCAAGTTGGTCATACCATAGTTCTTCCCTTTTCTTGAATGGGCCACTCATTGATCCTTCACATAAATATTTCTCAAACCTTTCCACGAGGGACTTCTTCTCAGTGGGGTATTCCCAAATTTTTTTTTTTGGCCCATCGGGACACTCCAATTTCTACAAAAACAAGGGATAGTAGGATAACACCAAAACTTATCTTCTCACCTATGTGCACTTGCTTCCTCAATAATAGTCTCTATAATGTAGCCAACCAAGTTGTAGATTTCTCCCTCTATCATTTTCTTTGCAATGTGTAGCCACATGGTATTTACCTGTGACCATCTCTCTTGATCATTTAACTTGGTGAGCAAGATGTGTGGCTTCCTGTACTACAGAAACTTCTTCAATTTGTCTATGTCCATTCCACATGACCTTTGGAGTATCCTAACTCCTTTCTGGTGGCTATAATAACTTTCCTTATCAGTCAAGATCACTCATAATATCTTTCCTTGTGCCCTTTAGTCCTTGTCAATGTGGAAATCAGGGTTGTTGATCCTTACCCTCCATCCAACAAAATAGAAAAAGTCCTCATGGACTCTACTCATAAGCCATTGGTATAAAGCCTCTGTTTTCCAAAGTATGGGAGTTCATATAACTGATAAACCCCTACCTTCTTCAACAACTTCTCTCCAACATCATCATATACTAGCATATATCCACCATGCACTTGTTGGTCTTCTTGTTCAACAACGCATCCAATTCTCCCTTGTTGTCAGTGGTGTGGTGATTATAATCACTTACTTTGCATCGAAAATGTGGGAATCCCAATCCCATCCAACTATCACTCCTTCTTGGGTACTACATTTCTGAAAAGTTTCTCTCTCGGGCACAACTTTGACCTCAACCTCCACCTTTTTCTTTCCCTTTGTGCTCTGCTGTAGTGCTTTCTTTGGTGCCATCATAAAAATCCCACCTTTTGTCTTTTATATCAAGTAAGCTCAAACCCTAGCTCAAAATCATGTGCCCTAGCTCAAAACCATGTGCCCTAGCTCCTTCTCAATGCTTCTATTGTGCTCAAACCCTTCACCAATGGGGACGTAAGCCACTTCCACACAAAATCTTCTCTCCACATCTAGTTTCATAGCTCTCCACACCTCAATATGATTCACTTGGCTTGGTCACACACTTAGCTCACTTGAATACTTGTGATCGCAAAGGTAAAAATGAACCCGCATCACGTCCTTATATAGATTTTCAAAAATTTAGTGCATTTATTACTCCTTCACCTACCAACAATCCTCTCATTAATTGACCATTTTCCCAATTTCCATGTGGTACACCTTCACACCCCAAGCTATAACCTTCTAGCATGCCTTCCTACCTTCTGGCTACATAACTTCTCTTCTTCATGCACTTCCATTCCATGTGCAAAGTACCTCACTATTGCTGCCCTCTTTCTGTAGTTTCCATGACCATTTCTTACCTCACGTTATATTGTTCATTCATTCATTTCCATCTATGGTCTTCTTTAGAAGTAATCACCTTTCAAAAACTCCTTTCCATACTTGAATAACACCTATAATAGTTTGTTCTCATGTGTACCCATTTGTGAATAAAAATAACAACCACCCCACACCAATGGTATGTGCAGTCCTTTGTGCATAAAAATACTTTAGATTGTAATTAGCTTCTAGCGCAAAAATGCGCTTATTATTACACAAAACACCAAACTAAATTGACAAAGCATAACGAAAGAAGGAAATACATTAAAGGAAATACAAAAAGGGAAACCTATACTAAATGGAAATACTACCTTATTACAAACACCAAGAAGACTTATTTATAGTAGGGCTTCAACCTACTCCCATTGAAAGTAACTAGGTAACCGTATTCCATCAAGTGCCTCTAACTGGAAAGCACCAAATTCAAGTATATGAGTGATAACATATGGTCCCAACCAATGCACCTTAAGCTTTCCTGATGGCACAAAAACTTAGAATCATAAAGTAGTACCATCTATCCAACCTCAAGCTTCTTTCCCTTATGTGTGTCATCATGCCATGCCTTCTTCCTAGCCTTTTCCTACTTCTGACTCCAACGTGCTATGGCGCTCTCATCCAACTATATTAACCTATCAATTATTTCTTCTAATGCTTTCTCATCAACTAGACCTCCAATGTGTGCATACAATATGGTAATGATGGTAACATGAATTCCATTGAAGAACTACTTCTACCAAACACCAACTAAAAGGGTGTGGCCTTATTCAACCTCTTGTAGGTTGTTCTATATGCCCAAAGCACAACAAAAAATTTATCATCCCAATATTTCCTTCCAACATCACAAATTTTTTTCAAATTTTGGCTCAATATCTTGTTGAAGGCCTCCGTAGTCCCATTTTCCTGAGGATGATAAGGTGTTGTCTTGTGGTGCACAACCATAAATTCATCCAACAATATCCTAATTGTCTCATTCAAGAAGTGTGTGCCCCTATCACTTTTCAAGCTCAATGGACATCCATACCTAGTAAGAATATTTTCCCATAAGAACCTAGGTTGTTGTAGCTGTTGTACAATCCTTTATAGGTGTTGCTTCTACCCACCTAGTAAGATAATCTATGCAAGTGATGATATAACGTGATCCAGTTCTATGCACGGCTAGGGAAATAGGACCCACAAAGTCTATAACCCATTTCTCAAATGGCTCTACACTAGCAATAGGCCTCAAAGGCATTTCATCTCTCTTCCTAGGTTTTCCAAGATGCACTTGAAAATGATCACACACCTTACAATACTCTTTACAATCTTTGTATAGGGTCTCCCACCATAATCCAACGAGTAGAATTTTGCACGTAGTGGCATCACCTACATAGTGCCCACCTACAATACCACCATGAGCCTCTTCCATGATATCTATGTGCTCATGTTCTAGTACACACACGACGCAATACTTCATCTCGACCTAGTTTGTATAAGTCACCACTGATCAACATGAAGGGTGCCACGTGAATTGCAAGTTGTTTCTTCTCTAATGCTTTCATTCCTTCTCGGCATACCTATGTAAAAAGACAAAAATATCCTCCAATTCTAAGGTGCATGATGTAACCTGTATAACTATGCATCTAGACATTGTATCTTCAATTGTTCTGTGTCCTCCTCCCTGATTGAATCCTTGATAAGTGGTCCGGGCCAAAATTACTTTTACCTAGTTTTACCATGACTGTAAAGTCAAATTCTTGGAATAAGAGCACCCATCGACATATGCCCCTATAGAATGGGATTATTTACCAAGTATTTTAATGCCATGTGATCAATATAAAATACAAAGGGTGTTGCTAGAAAATATTGTCTAAATTTATGCAACGTGTAGATCATTGAAGGCCTCACACTCTATAGTTGTGTAATTTTGTTTTCTGAGAGTCAACTTTCTACTAGAAAAATAATAGGATGATCTATAATACCTTCTCTAGGATGAGCTAACACCACACCAATGGTCATGCCAGAGGCATCCACATGTACATGAAATGGTTGGTTCCATGAGGGAAAATGTAGAATAATAGCATTGTAGTAAGTCTCTCCTTCAATGCCTCAAATGTGCGTTGTTGTGGTTCTCCCCAATAGAATGTCCCTTTTCCTTTTAATAATTCTTCCAGGGGTGCATGAAAATATTTGCATACCCTTTGATAAATTTTCTATAATACCTGTGTGGCCCAAGAATCCACGCACCTCACTCTGACTGGTAGGCTCCTCCAGGCCTACAATAACTGCAACCTTAGCTAGATCTACTAACAAACCTTCCTTGTAGATGATATGCCCTAACAAAGTTCCAAAAGGTGTAGCAAACACACTTCTTGATGTTTAAGGAGATGCTTAACTATCTGCATCTTTCAAACATTAATCACAAATTATCACAATGATCCTTAACAAGCCCATATACCATCCAATCATCCAAGTAAACCTACAAGAATTTGTGAATAAAATCTTGGAATGCTTGAACAACTATGCATGAAAATACAAGGACACATTTTTTCAAACCAAAGGGCATCACAATATATGAAAAATTCCCCATTCAGTGGTGAAATTCATTTTCTCTTGATCCTCTTGTGCAATTCTAACTTGATGATACCCAAAGAATCCATCTATAAAAGAGTAAACTTCACGCCCTACAACACCTTCTAATATTTCCTCTATGAAAGGTGTAGGAAAAGGATCAATCACACATGCAACATTCAGTTCCATATAATCCACACAAATCCTAATCCAACCATCTTTCTTGATATTGATTACCATTGGGCTAACCCACTCTTGATTCCTCTAGGGGCTTAATGATGCCAAATTTCAACATTTTGTCAATTTCTTCCTTAACTTTTACACGTAGTTTGGGTTCATCTTGTAAGGTCTCTTCCTGACCAGTGCGCTCCTTCCTTTAGCTTAATCTTCATCTCACCTAATGACTCATGCACTCCTTTTAACTCATGGTAGCCCCTAGGAAATAAATCCTAGAAATCACGTAGTAATTCAATTATCTTTGCCACTTCAGAATCAAACCAATAATCCCCATTATTGCCTCCTTAGGTTCAACATCCATGCCAATGTTCACTTTCTTGGTCTTCATAGGTTCATGATAGGCACGTGCATTCTTATCCACACTGTCTAACACTTCACATATACCTGACTGAATGAGCTATATCTAAATCTTCTACTTCCTCATCATCCACTATGTAGACCATCTTTCCTTTCTCCTTTTCAAAGCAAGCAGCATAAATAGTTTGGCATCTGTATCATCTACTTCATCAAAACATGCTCCTAAGTCTACCTCACCAAATAACTCCTAAATGAGTTCTTCAGCCTTTGCACTGTCTCCCATAGTTAAGTGCTTTATGACCCTTAATGCCTCTTCCACTAGAGGTTTAGTAGAGAAGTAGTCAAAAGTCTGGGTCATTCTTGTAATCAAGTCCTGCCAATTTCCAGTCTCCCTATGCAGCTCTACATAAACATACCAAGTGTGTGTGCACAACTTGTAAAGTGGAATAAAGCTTGTGCACCCATAGTGAAGGTGGTAAAGCTTCCTACCCCTCTGATCTAGAGTCTCTCACACTACTTGAACATGGTGCTTTGAATAGGTTGATTACCATGATACATGCAAATTGTAGTAGGCACATTGCTCCTAAAGAATCGAGTGGTTAGAGAAATTATGACTTCATTCCATTGAGATTATCCTGTGAATCATCATCTACTTCATCAAAATGTGCGCCTAAGTCTACCTCACCAAATAACTCCTGAATGAGTTCTTCAACCTTTGCACTATCTCCCATAGTTAAGTTCTTTTGACCTTAATGCCTCTTCTCATTGGGTTTAGTAGATAAGTAGTAAAAATCTTCATTCCTGTGATCAAGTCATGCCAACTTTCTAGTCTCCTATGCATCTATAAACATACCAAGCATGTGCACAACCTTGTAAAGTGGAATAAAGCTTGTGCACCCATAGTGAAGGTGGTAAAGCTTCCTTCCCCTCTGTCCAGTCTCTCACACTGCTAAACATGGTGCTGAATAGGTTGATTACCATGATACATGCATATTTTAGTAGGCACATTGCTCCTAAGAACCGAGTGGTTAGAGAAATTATGACTTCATTCCATTCCATGAGATTATCCATGTGAACCATCCACCAACATGTGTCTATCCCATGTGGGTATACACTAACATATTTCTTCTTTCCACTTGATCCATCCACTTCTCCTCCATGGCATATGTAGGAATACCATAGGGTCTCCTTCTCTAGTGTACTGAGGTACAAAGTTACCTATCCTCCTAACACATGAGGTTTTCTTCTCCATGCAAATGCACTTCTTACTTCTGCACCCAACCATCTCATAGGTTCCATGTGCCTAATTATCACAAGAAATACTTGTAGTATCACTAATAGACTATGCATCTTCCCACTGGAGGATTCCTTCCTTAGATGGCTCAAGTACTTCCAGGTCCCGAATGACACGTACATAAATTATGTTCAGTCTTCCTCACTCAAAGGTTCAACATAAGGTGCATATTTCCCATCTGTCAAAGGGATAATCACTCTTTCTTCCTTGTTCTCAAAACTTATATACCCCTTGTTGAACCATAGATCAACATTATTTGCATAACACCAAGGGCACCCAAGTAGAGTTGGGAAGTATCTTCTGCAAGTGCTAAGACCTCAAAGTCCCCAGTGAACTTGGCCCCTTGTATAGTAATGGATGCATCCTTTAAAACTCCTATGGAGTGGCCTTAGTTTGATTAGCCATAAAAATACATTAGAGGATGGTTGTAATGGAGGTCTTCCCATCTACCCATGCATCTAAAGTAAGCACATTCACTTCCACACCTATATCAATCAATATATTACTCAAGAGCCACCCATCCACAACAACATTCAAGTGATCTCCTTATCATAATCCAAACTATGAGGGGGAAGATTAACATGCAGATCTACCATCCATTCTCAATACTTACAGTGTTTCCCTTTAGCCAATTCCCTAATAATGGAATGATATTCTCCTGCAAACATCTTGCATACCTCTTTTAAGTCATCAATATCTGATTGGACTGTCTTTATTTTGCCTTATTTTGTTCTAACTTCCATGATTATTCCTTTAAACATTGTATTTCACCCTAAAGATTTATGAGTACCTCCATGGTCTCCTGATAAACCTCCTTCTGATGTGTAGGATCTAGGTACCTTGCATGTAAAACTTCCTCCTTAGTGATGGTAGGCTTCTACTATAACACTTCTCTGGCATGCACAACTTCAACACGTGTAGTAATCTTCATAGGTAATACCTCAAGTTCTGGTGCCAACTTTGGCATCCACTAATTTTCCATAGCACATATATTCTAACCATCCCTAGCCCTTGTTCTCTTGTTTATGCTTTTTTCTAAGATGCTCATATAAGTTGGGCATTCCTCATAGTTGTGATTCTTCCCACAAAAAGAACAAGTAATATTCTGAGGACATTCACATGTAGTGGTTAGGAGATCCACATGTAAAACATGTTCCATGAGGGAACTCACCTCATCCACCACCATGGCCTTGGCCCCAAATCCACCATGGTATCCTCGACCTCTGCCACAACCTCCTTCAAAGCACCCTTCATTCGATCATAGCACACTTGAGCATGGTCATGATCATGGTGCTCACTTTTTCCTTTAGAGTTATCTGATACTCTTGTCTATCACACACCAATATCTATGGCATCATGGATCTAACCAATCAACCTATAATCTTTTATATTGTGAGTCAGTGGACTAAAAATATTACAATAGAAAGATACATTCTTTCTTATCACATGCATTGTAATAATGGGCAGTGGCTTGCATCATGGTCCAAATGACATATCTCATAGTCTAACAATAATGAACACACTGATCTATGAGGACAACTATCTTTGGTGTGCCCTTCCACTTCACAATCTGTACACCAAATCCCAATGTGTGTCTCATGTGCTGAATTTTCTGATAGTTTCTCCAACTACTTTGCCATAGCTATAATTTGTGCCTCTAGAATGGGCTCACTCTAGTGTCTATACTCTCAACTACTTCAAAGACAAAAAGTGGCTTCAAGTGCTTCACATGGGTCCGTATATGTCTTATGTGACAACACCCTTCTAAAAGGTGTGATCAAGCCCCCAACGAACCACTATGCATGTTGGCTTGCATGAATATCATAAGAAATTTTAGACAATAGTGTCTTGAAATGGGCATCATATTCTCAAATGCTCTCGTAGTGTCCCTACTTAATATCCTTGAGCATGCTTATACTCTTCTTTCTCAAACTCAGGATATGAAACTCCTTAAGGAAAGCATCCTTTAATGTTTGCATAATCTACACAAGTCTGATCAGGGTCAAACTTCCTATACCAACTATGTGTGTCCCTTGTAATGTAGTTACAAACTGACTTTCCTTGCACTCAAAAGCCATAATTCCTTTTGTGCACCATAGTATCTCACACATGTGCACATGTTCAACAACATCTTCTATGCCCCTATACTCTGGAAGATGGAGAGACATCTCCATGTAAATATTTTGGGGTTGATGAGGACCCCCACCTGATCCAGAACCTCTTGTGTTACCTCTACCTCTAAACCACCAATCCACTAGAACTAGAGCCACCTATGCCCCTAATCCTCCACCTATAGCTGGAAGTGGACCATAGGGATGTACTTCCCTGTGTCCCAATAATGGTACTAAACTGAACTCCTACAGTCTGCATGAAGTGGTACTACTCCCAGAAGTGAGTCCAAAATTTTACGTGCTTGAGTTCTATGTGTGATGATGCACCTGAGAAGGTACCTCCAAAAAAAAAGAAGATGTTTTCCCAACCATATATGTACTTGCTATCTGACTTACTCCTACTCTTCTTCTACTTCCCAAACTAGCTTGTTGACTACTAGTTGTACTAGATACTTGGAAAACCAAGTGCAAGGGCTAGGTTTCCAGGTAGATTCAGATGCACCCATGGCCCATGTCATCTCTATTGGCACATGCTCCCATGTGAGGCCGAGGAGGGTTCCTATTATGCTTTCCCAAATGGGGAGTTCCAGATGCTCTGCTCCATGCCTTCTACGTGAGCTCCAAATCCTTCACGAGCCATCTCTCTCCTCAACACCATCCACTCTTTGCAATATCACGTTGCTTCTCTATCTCCCTCTCACACTCTCATTGTACTTAATCCACCTTTCTTCTCTTCTTCTCTTCCACTAGGTCTGCCATCCTTCACCAAACCTACTCCTGCCCCCCACGTGGTGGGGTTTAGCTAGCCATCGACTTCTCTTCCAAGTTTAGGGTTACCATCAAGATTTTGATCACTAGTGGAATGCCTTGCAAATAAGTTCCCTTGGATAACATAAAAACTAGAACTCAGCTACCTCTAGGAAAGAATAAGTGGAAATTGAGTACTCCAAAATATAGCTATTCAAAACACCATGGAACCAAGTGTCCACAACACATGTCCAAATCAGATCAGCATCATAGAGGGCCTGAAATTCTTCCTACATCCAAAAAAGTGTGTGATACCTCCAATTCCTTTTAGATGCATAAGCAACTAGCCACTCATACAACTCTACTAAAAGATAGCAAAGAAGCTCTCATACAAATAGTCATACAAATTCTACTCCACCCACGCATGCATGCATCAAACTTAGATCCAATGTTGAACCTCCGAGCATACTCTTCTTCTAGATCTTTTATCCACTCCTCAACACTTGCTAAGGTCAATCGGTACATCTTCATCATGAACCATCCTGAAAACAATTGAAAAAGAGGTCCTAAATGGAACCAATGATGTAGCCTAGAATCCACTATATAAAACCCAAGCACTTGACACATCACCCAACCTGAGCTGAGTGCTCACCCAAAGTGCAAAAGGTACCAAGCCCTCTTTTAGAGTTTCTTGTGTAGATGTTAGTGTGATGAAGATAAAGCATATTCAAGAACCATAAATAACCATAAACATTCCACAGCATATTCCAGATCTAGATCTTAGAGAATCATGAATTAAACAATAACTATAATAAGATCAACCACACAAGAACTAGTTATAGTCATGTTTAACACCATTATCCAGCCAACATACTCCATTACATTAAACATCAGTAAAACATAGAAGCTTCTTACATTATAAAGTATCACCATAAGTCATGCACACATCAGATCTAACAACATAACTCTACAATAATTCACTACTACTAAACTACATAGTTCAATACATACTTATAGGGGTGGGGACTTTCCCTTCACCACCTACACACTTCCCAAAATAGGTCATGTTGATAATAGCCATGCACCTTTACAATAACATGCACACATGTAAGTGCACTAATAATAGACATCTTATAGTTAACTGGAAGAAGTAATCCTATTATTAACTCAAGCTCATGCATGGTGCTTATCAGTCACTCATTCCCAAAATACCATTTGCATGTCGTGTAAGTCTCCATCCCGATGTGTGCTCCACATGCTATCTCCAAAAATAGCATGTATCAAGTGTAAGTGTCTTCTCCTTAAACAATATTATGTCTATGTGTGTCTTCTAAAAGAGAAGACAATGTAAAAATCAAGTGTGCAAATGAAGTATACCATGAAAAGTGGGTTTTATACATGGGACATCGCTCACAATGTTACAATACAATCAAGGCCGAAGCAGCCAAAAGCATACAAGCATTGATCAAACAAGACATAGGGCATAGCCTAGAAACCGGCATACAATAAAAATGGATGCCAAACAAATTATATCGATAACCATGGTGGAAAATATTCCTACAATGTAAATGCTACACATGAAGCACCCACGAGCATGTTAGAAAGATAAACAATATGTCAAGACATGTGTGTATCAATGGAAAGTAGTGTGTTATAAAGTAGAAGATGAACAATATCACCCGTAATGTGTGAGAGTGTGGAATGTAGATGCCCCAAGGATCCTCGGTGGGACTAGTAAAGGTACAATGCCACGAATCATTGCAATGTGTAATAACCTATAAGAGCTGCATTCACAACCGAGAGACCAAGTGAGTGTGCATGTGTATATAGAAAGATAATGACATACAAAATATTTGGATAACATAGTAAGCAAGAGTAAGTGCAACCAAGATATGAAAATACAATGAGTGAGTGGAATGAAGTGGTATGCACTTTGTGTGAGTGTGATGGTAGGAGAAATGTGCCCCAGGTGGATGTGTATGAGATGAGGTTCATTTATTAAATACCCTGAAACAATCAAGAATGAATGATAGAACAAGAGTGCGTTATTGGGAAATGGTTTGAAAGTGTGCGCTAGAAAGATAGATCATGAAGCACAAAGTGTAAACAGAGAATGTGGTGAGGTTCATTCCAGATTTATACACTTAGTAGTCGAGTATGAATCATGGAACTAGAGTGAGTCATAGGGTAATGGCGATACAAGGTGTGTTTAGAGTGCTTAGAAATAGAAAGTATGAAGCACAAAGTGTAATACTAAAAATGATAGAAAACTAATTATAAGAGGAGGAGGGAGAGAACAATTCTTTATGTCCCCAAGTGTGTGATTGTAGAAGGATAAAGTGAAGTCATCTAAGAGATCTTCATTTTCGGGTTGTAGCCTATTGGAATTGGGTTGGAAACCTGGTAAGCAATAGTGTGGGGTTGAGCATATAAAGAGCTTTTGCGGTGTAAATTGTACATGCCCATAACATATTCTTCATCAGTGAAAGGTGGTTGTGGAAAATCATGTGCATACTAGTGGGTGATATTTTGAGTATAACTAAGAAATAAATCATTACAAATGGAGATGTAGCCAAAAGGCATAGAAAATGTGATATCAGTATGATTAGGACCCAATGTTCCACCAATGTTATCAAGCCAAGACTGCCAAAGGTTGAGTGGAGAGGAAGGAGGAGTACATGCAAGAAAGAATGATAAGTGGAAGACACGAGGCCATAAGCAATAGTAAAAAAATACACTTTGTAGACACTAAATCACGCACTTGGGTACATTTCTAGGTCCTAATCACATACTACTCTTCATATGATTAATAAGTGAGAAAACTACTAATTGACATCTATCTTTGGCCTCTTTTCTACTTTTCTAGTTTCCTATTTGGTCTTACACACCTCACAACCTAGTCTTACCTTCACTACTTTATCTTTCTTGGCTATGGATGCCAACACCTAGCCAGACGCGAGTGCTTAGGAGAATTCATCCCATCTTGGGTGGCCTTGAACTTTTTGTATCTTACTCGCTCCTTTTGGGTCTCTTTTATCTTTTGGGAATCTTGTTTACTTATGCGTTAGCCTTTTAATTGTCAATTACAAAATTCAAACAAGGGAATCATATAAATATAAAGCTATGTGATCAAATTAAAGGACCAAAATCTAAGCATATACTATCATCACCTAAGGTTGCACCAAAGGAATTATAAGAGCATCAAAGTATCCATCTACCAGTCACTCAAGGGACAAGGGGCTATATTTTTTTGCATACACTTCATAGAAGGGGAAATTCATTTTGACATCCGCACATCTATCTACATTACTACATATAACTATTTCTTGCTATCAAGTGCATCTTGCACAAGTGCCTCATAGGGCACAATTCTACACACATGCACACAAAACTACATGGAGTCTAAGATGTAGTGCAACACTCGGTTGTAAGTTCACTCTGTTGGGTGACCGCCAGGTCAGTCCAACTCCTCATTTGCATCTTTTTCTTTTTAGAATTTGATGTGTTTTGGGGTTTTCTAGAGCTCATTTATTTACGGGTTATAGGTGAATTCTACGTGCATAGTGAGACATGCAATTGATCAAAAATGAATATTAGTGACATTGATGTGACACAAGAAAAAATAGATTCCAACCATTTTCCTAGTCACAAAGCGCCAGAACAAACTTTGGCACCTATGTGCCTTCGACCTAGTCTAGGTGCCCTAGTCTAGACATATTCGACAATTGCATTTTATTTATTAGGCATGATTATGAAAGTTTCCTCCTCATGTTCATTAGTATTCCAGTCTAACATAATCCGTGATCAATTAAAAAATCAACTAAGTCTCCTACTCTCTCTCTCTTGCACCTAGGGTTTCATATTTCTTTAGCTTATTGCTTAGGTCAGATATGTAATTTATTACTTTATGTATCACATGTGACTCAACAACTAGGATTTCACAAATTCCATATTTATTAAATCATTTAGTGAACCCGTCTCATTCAAACACTCTTGGGATTCATTTCATTACTTCTTTCATTTTCCTAGGATCCTCTCATCATGGATATATCTATTCATGATTTATTACTATCCAATCCTGATTGTCGTGCTAAAATCATAACTCTCTTGGCTAATGTTCGAGCTCAAATTTGCACCTGTCCCAAATCAGATTGATATGGGGCTTTGAGGCAACATGAGACTTTCTCCAAGTTGTCAAAATCGCACCGAGATAGACCACCGTAGAAGGCCGGTTCCTCTACCTACTCTCTATGCTAAAACTACTCATAGAAAGGAAAATGCAGCTACCTAACACTAACCTATAATTCTAAGGGACTAGGGAGAAGGGAGGATGCATAGATTTAAAATCCTAAGCTAAAGGAGGTGATAACACAAAAATAATGAGTGGAGACATTTCGGTGAGTGAAAATGAGAGAAAAATGGAGTAGGAAGGGCGGACAAAAGTGCCACAATCAAAAACAACATTCAAACAACCATTTTCATGGAGCACAATAGAATTGACCCTGCATAGAAAAAAATATGTAAAATACACTCAAAATTGTAATGAAAGGCAAGAAATGCAATACGACACAAGCTAGGGCAGATATGAGCCACAAAACATGAATTTTATTGCATGAGCGATGCATAACTCATTACTGATGCAAGAAATAAGGCAAAAATTGCCTTGCAAAAATCAAAGTCTGAGGCCTGCAACTCACAAAATCTTTGGAACTATTTTTACAGAGTTCCTTTACTTTTTCCAAAAAATATTCATTTATAAAGTACCTAACTCTTAAATTTATAGTTTTTTGGATAGAAGAGAGAGAGAGAGAAGGGTCGTAGATAGTGTTTTAATGGATTCAACTACTCTCCTATTCAAGGACCAATCTACATGAGAGAAGGAATGGGTAACATGCATGCTCCCAAGCTCCAAAGCACGTTATCGGAGATTTGAAAAAAAAATGGTGCCCATACTCAATCAATTATGGTAGTTGAACTATTTGCAATTAATCATTAATGGCTTAAACCATTTTTCCATGGCTATAAAACTAACGCCTAACTCAATCAATTCTCTTTTTTTTTTTTTTCCAATTTTCCATATCCCATTACATTGTGGTGTCGAGCTCTATTTCCCTTTACTTTTATTTTAATTTCCTTGGCCTTATGAAAGCTTATTGTATTGAGAAATACAGACCAATAAGACTTTTCCATGTTCCTTTCATGGTATCAAACTATCTCTAGACCTTGTTAGTATCCTTATAATTGCGAGCCAATATAATACTACCATGTACCTTATAATTCACTATTATATAGAATACCTTGTCAGGATGTGAAATTTCGACCAATAAGGACGTTGCATGTTGCTTTGCATGTTAGAATTCTCCTTGATCTCTACTTAAAATTGTGAAGTATGAGCCAATGAGGAGGATCCACGTAATTCGCATGTCAGACCCTTTGAAATCCTTGATTGATAGTTATAAATTTCTAGCCAATAAGAAAGCTCCATGTACCCTTCCTGTGCCAGAATTGTAAGACTTGGCGTTTTCAGGACCTACAAAGGGAGCCATTAGAAAGGTTCCACGTAGCCTCGGGCTATCGATTTTTAGAGTTGCTTAGCCTTCACATCGTAACTTGCCACCTTTGAGGACTTAGAAAGGTTTTGGCCTAAAGTTATTGTCGCCACGTGTCCACCTTTGACCTCACCGAATTGAACCTTAGCCGGACTGAAAAAAATTTGAACTTTGACTAACTCCGGAGACTTGGAGTTTGGATGAGCCAATTGCCTTAGGAAATGCCGAGAATGATGCCACGTTGCCCCTCTAGCCATCAATCTTATATCACTTTTCATTTCCTTCATTTGTCATGCATTGGAATTTGATTGGATACAAATGTTCTTTGTTGTGTGTGGGTTTCCTTACTTCCCACAGGTTTAATTAAACCCACCTAATCTTTGAACCGATGCTCATTTGCTTCATGGATTTTAAGAATATAACCCGCTAATGAATTAAACTTTAGTATCCCATAGGTTCTAAATGCCAATAGACAAAGTGCATTTAGGAAAGAAAAATTGATAGTCAAATGGAGGTCCTAAGCTTGTTAAAATGACTAAGTCCATTTTTGAGTTGTCCAATTTTGCAAGGGTGAAAAATTGGATAACATTTTGGTGACTTTCAGGGGTAATCTTCCTGCTAGATTAAATGATTAGTAGCTTGAAGCATCCATTAGGCATGGAGTTGAGCCTAAAACCTTTAAAAAGGTGATTTCTCCTTTTTAAAATCTTACCCAAGCTTTGTATTCACTTAGAATGAAGTGAAACTGCATGAACTTGATCGGTGGAGCTCTAAATCAAGATTTGAACCTGATCCAACCATTTTATTCCACCATAAATACTTTGATCTTCCCGATTTGGAGCTGTCTTGGAGTCCGAATTTACCATCTCATTATAAGAATTTTATGAATTTGATTTTATGAGAGTTGAAAATTATTCCAAATCTGAAACTTCACTCCCATCTCTAAAACTGCATATGATATCTTGGGACCGAAATTTTCACTTTAAAACTACCCCAAAATTTGATTTTCCAAAAACTACTATAAATTGTCTTATAACTGAAATATGCAACCATAACAATGCACAAGACTATGTACAAAAGGAAAGATTATACATGCTTTAAGAAAAGATGCAAAGTGTGTACAATGCAATTTTTTTTAACCGAAAATAGACCTAAACTACCAAGAATGATGAGTCTGTGCAAGCACTTGAAGGAATTTTAATGCTAATATACTATGTAAAAGATGCAACAAGAAAATTAATGGGAATGTTTAAGGTAAATCCCATTGATTGGGATTGGTAACACATTTCCATCAAGATCATACAACTCAAAAGAGTTGGCTTCTTTCTAAGCACTGATAATATATGGCCCACTCCAAATTGCATAAAACTTGGAGTGTCTCCTAGTTTAGCTCTGTCATCATCTTATTTCAAGACCAAATCACCAACCTTAAACATCTGAGCTTGATATTTTTATCAAACCATTGTTTGGTTGACTTTTGATGTTGTTCTAATATTGATCATGGAAGAATTCCTTAGTTCTGCCATTCGATTTCTCTTTGACTTTCTCCCCCTTAAAATTCTAGCTATTGGTCAATTCAATGAAGGAAAATCTAGTGATAAAGGAAGTATGGCTTCCTTGCCATAAACAAGATTATAAGGGGAAGTGTTAATTGCCTTCTTGATTATTATCATATCATCCCAAAGATCATTTCTCACCTTTTTGTGCCACTATCTTTAATTGATGTCCACTGTTCTCTTCATGATCCTAATCAGGTTCTTGTTAGTGGATAATGCCAAGCCATTACCTTGATAGTAATAGTTGGAATAAGTCTTCAAATAAATACCAAGTTCTAGAGCCCAACCATAAATTTTAGACCCTAAGAAATCTTTTGCATTGTTAGAAATAATAGTTTGAGGAATGCCAAACCTTGTTACAATATCTTCAAGAAAGTCAAGATGACTGATTCAGTGGCTTCCTTCAATGACAAATATTTTTTCCACCTAGTAAAGTAGTATGTGGTTGTTGAATACCCATTTATGAACAACACTTTATGGAGGATTAATCATGCCAATGAAATCAAGGCCCATTGGGAAAATGGTTGGTCTACTTGAATTGGATGAAGTGGAAGGGCATCTAACCTTTTCTTACCAGTAAAGAAATCACATTTCTTGTATTTTATGACCCATTTGTGAGCATATACAAATAATGTGGGCCAAAATTAACCTTCTTTTATGATTTTCATTGTTGTGGCCTTGGCTAAGAAATTTCCACCAGAGAAACCATCATGGAACTCAACCAAAATCTTGTTACAATGCTCACCTTCAATACACCTGAGAAAGACTCCATCAATGTTTCTTTTGAACAAAACCCCATCAATCAATACATAGGGAACAAATTGCATCCTAAGATGTCTCCTTTTTGCTTTTTTATCCCATAAGGATAAGCACCAAGTGGACAAAAAGGTAGCCATATCACCAATCCAGTTGTGATGATTGACTATATCTCCTTCATCTTGCTAATAATTAGCATTATATGGAGCTTCTTCATTCATGAAGGAGACTTCTTGATCATTTTGAGTATCCAAAGCAATATCCTCACACATTCCTGACCCCTTACCAATTTTGTGGCTTTGATAGTCACATCATATTCCATTAGTTTAGTCATCCATCCAACTCTTTTCTCACTGATATCTGCTCCCATAATGAATTCTCTCACACTAAAATGTGAGACTAAAAATTTGATATGACTAGTAGAGAGAATACTTTTAATTTTTTTAAAGCCCTCATGATGATGGAAAAACCTATTTTTCAATGTGACTGTACTTGAGTTCATAGTCCTTCAACGTTTGAATGAAAAAGGCCATTGGTTGCTCCATTCCTTGATCATTTTGCTGAGTCAAAACATCAACAATACTGGATTCAGCTCCATAAGCATATAAAATAAAATCCTTGGCATAGTCAGGGTTAATAAGTGTAGGAGCTTGAGAAATTTCCTATTTGATCTTGGAAAATCTCTCCTTTCCTTCTTCTATCAATTTTAAAGTTGAATCTTTCTTAAGCATGAGAGTAATAGGTCTGACTAACTCTGCAAAATTAGGAATGAATCTCCTAACAAAGTTAATATTTCCCAAGAATGATTGCAAGGACTTCTTGTTAGTTGGAAAATAAAGAGAGAGGATGGATGAGACTCTCTTTTGGATTAATGGAAATTCCCTCATTAGAAACAATTTTCCCCAAAATATTTCCCCTAGGGACTGCAAAATTACATTTCTTGGGATTAAGAGACACCCTAAATTCCCTGCATCTCTCAAATACCTTCTCAATATGGCTTATATGATCCTTACTCTGCTTTGAGAAAATGGTAATGTCATCAAGATAAACAAGGATAAATTCATTAATATATCCTTTGAAGGTAATGTCCATTTCCCTTTGGAATGTGACACCTACATTTGATAAACCAAAGGGCATCTTATGATATGCATATGTTCCCCATTTGGTTGTAAATGTAGTCTTGTATTGATCTTCCTCCTTAACTTTGATCTAATTAAAACTAGAATAACCATCAAGCATGGAAAAAATTTCAGCTCATGTTACTGTCTATAAAATCTTCTCCATATAGGGTAAAGGATAATGATCCTTAAGGGAATATTTTTCAAATCCCCTAAAATCAATGCACAGTCTGATTTCCCCATTATTCTTTCTGACTGGAACAAGATTTTCCACCCAGGTAGAGTATTTGATAAGAAATATTATTTTTTCCTCAATGAGTTTGGATAACTCCTTCCTCATGAGGGGATCTATCCTAGGATTAATTGGCCTTTTTTTTGTCTAATTGGCTTTACATTAGGATCAAGATCAATAGAGTGTTGAACAATGTCTAGATTAAACCCTTTTAGATCCTCATAGTCCCATGAAAACACATCATTGAAATTTTTGCACAAAGAAATAAAATCTTGCTTCTCATTTTCATCACATACCTTTCCCAACAAAAGTTCTTTGCCTTGTGCAATAGTGACTGATTGACAATCTTCTTGCCTTGTTGTTATATTATTTTCCTTTCCTCTGAACTCATCATTAGGACTAAAAATATGCTCCAAAGTGACCAATCCTTTTGGAAATTTATTTGTATTTAGCTGAATAATTTGATCACCATAAATATTATGCAAATCAGATTGCATATTCAAAGAAAACTCAACCTCATTCTGGATAAATTGCATAATTTTCTCATCACATCAAATACTTGCTCCAGCTGGTCTCATTATTTGGAATGGAAGGCCTGACCACCATCTTAATGTGTTGCACATTTCCTTTAATCAAATCCTCAGTATGTGAGAATTGTGAACCAAGGGATGCCATCTGATCTACTTCTTTATTCAACTTCCTTGGCACCACCTATAGATTTAGAGCATCAAAACCTCCAAAAGGTCCCAAAATCTGTGTTTATAATCTTTTAAAATATTATTCTTCATGTGCACACTTCCCCTTCACTTGGTGGACAACCAATTCAATGTCCCCAAAAATTTACAATGCCTTTATGTTCCTTTTTTTTACAATTAGAAGACCATGCACCAATGCCTCATACTTTGCTATGTTGTTAGAGCATGTAAATTGCAATCTATGAGAAAAGAAGAATTTCTTATCATTGGAGAAATTAGCACACACTTCCCCAACTCCATTTCTTCTCCTAGAACCATCAAATAACATTTTCCAAAGTCCAGAAACACTATCCTTTTCTTACTTAAATGGTGGTGTAGAGAGTAGATCCTTCTTTAAGAATGCAATAAGTACAAAGACCAATTTTTAAAATTTCATCATAAGGATCCCATTCATAGTGTTTGGCCCATTCATCTAGTATAAGATTAGGCATATGAGGAGTAATAGGCCACTCTTTTCAAACTAACTCATGGTCATATTCTTCTTGTATTAAGTAATTTTATTGATTAAAGTGGGAATCATATGACTCAATGTGATAGGAAAATATGGGATCAACATGTATGGTAAATTTGGTACCATACCTAGTTCTTAAGAGCATATGGGTCCAATCTGAAGACAAATAGCCACCTACTTTAGCAGTAAAATCTCTTGACAAACAAATAGCAAACATGGGAGGCAAGTCAATTACTAATATGTCATGGGTTATAATAAGACTTGGGAAAATGAAGAAAAATTATCTCAAGATATTTTGATTATTCCTAATACACCAACAATTGACCCATCAAGTTGTAAAAATCCCTTAGAAACATGATTGTATTTGAGACCCATGACATCAACAATTTTATTGGGCATTACAGAGGTGCTAGCCCCTAATCAATCATACAATTATGCACCAAGTGTTTTCCCAAAATTAATGACATGTAAAAAGGTGGGGTCTTAACAACCTTACTTGTTCAATGACTTGAGATAAGTTAACAACAACATGAGTCTTCTCCACCATTGGATCATCTTGGGGAAGCTACTTGAGAGCTTCACATATGATGTCCCTTTGTGATGGAATGGCCAAAGCATCCCACATTGTCACATTGACATTTATTTTCTTAATTTGATTAATAATATTAAAAGGAAGGCCCATGAATTTCTACACTTGTGGCACACTATTCTCATTTTTTGTTACTGCTATGTTGGGATAGGTAGCTTTGGTTGAGGAACAACCTCCTTTCTCGAAACAAGCCTTGCTAGGAAACTAAGGCAATTTGTTCTTATCTACTCCAACTTATTTCTCTTTTTGACAATATTTCCTAATCGAAGAAGATGAGGGTTGTGACTCCAACATTATTTTCTTAGACCTTGTATTATCAACAATGTTAACTAGAGGTCTACTAGAACTTCCCACTTCATTTGATTTACTACACAAAAATCATCAGCTCCAAAGAACATGAGATTGATGTCAAGATTGACCTCTTGGACTCCTTCCACATTAGGATTGGGTGCTTCTAGAAGTGGCTTCTTGCTGATTGGAAGAACTTTGAACCATGTAGGCTTGAATATGCAACACCCTTTCACAAATGAGTTGATTATGCGGTTTATTACATGGAAAACACCATTCAGTTTCATGTATTACATTATTTTATACTTTGGAACCAATGCTTGGCTTGAGCTAGGAGCAGGAAGTGATTGGAGAGGAGCAATTGTTTCCAATGGAAGAGGTGCATTTTGACCCTGCCCCCATTATTTTGCTGATTTTTTCCATATCTCTGATTAGGATGTTGGTTCCTATATGGCTGATATCCTTGGCTAAATCCTTGATTTGAAGATTTCCCCTAATTTTGATAATTTCTATAGGATTGGGCTTGTTTTTTTCTAGGGATATAATTTTTTGGTCAAGGTTATAATTATGGCTTTCATGTATTCATCCTCCTTTTTTGTGCATGATAACTAGATGTGGAGGCAGTGGGTTGGGGATTTTTTCAAGAATAAGAGCAATTGAGGGCTGAGAAACTTGAGGCAATTCAGGATACAAGGGCATGGGTGGTCTAGGAGCTAGTTTCCCATTTGTATTAAACAATTTTCAGCCCTAATAGCTAATTCATAGGCCCCAGGAAATGTTGCACCCCATATATTGGATCATGACAACAATATCATAATTTAAAGCTCTTAAATAGTAAAGAAAAGCACCTTCTGGAGTTGGTCTTACAAGGGCTGGAATTATCTCCCAGTCTTCTAAAATTTGAAATTGAAGTATGCCATGAGGTCATTGGGATCCCTATTTATAGTTGTTAGTTGTTCTAGAAAGAGAGATTATATTTCTTATCTCTAAATTGATTATAAGAGTTGTCCCCAACTGAATCAAATTAGTGATTGATCCTTCTCCCAGACTCCTGAATCATTGCAAAGCTCTTCCCTTGAATGAAGAGGCTAATAGCTTAATAGCCACATCTTGTTCAACAATTTGATGAATAGAACAAAATTGGAAATGTCTTGTATATGGTTAGTTGGAGTGGTATGGTTTTCCCCTATGAAGAAAGGGATACTCTTAAGTGCAAATGCTAGAATGGGATTCTGAGCATTAAGGGAAAGAGGACTACAACCAATAAAGTTAATAAATCCTTGATTTACCTATTGTGTTGCCATAATGATAGGTATAATAACTATGGTATACTACAAGAAAGGTCTACCAAGTGGTGGTGTGGAAAGAGTTATATTTGGAGGTGAAGGTGACCTTTGAATGGCTCTTTCTTCTTTATCCTCCTCCCGGTAATAGTTACAAGTATTCAAAAAAATCCTCCTTCTGATGTTCTAGACCTTGTTTGGATTCTTCTCATGGACTGAGACACTTTGACTGCTGAAATCAGTTGATTTAGTGCTTGGAGTCTCCATATGTGTATAAAAAAGCCTCCAAAGGATGGAAATTACTAAGTCACACACCAAGACTCTACAATAATGTAGATAAATATTTTACACTATCCCACTGGGCATGCAAAAACTATTGGAGCTCAAATTTGCACCCATCCCAAATCAGATTGATCTAGGCTTTGAGGAAACATGGGACTATCTCCAAGTTATGGGACTTGCATTGAGACAAACCTCCAAAGAAGGCTAGTTCCTCTACTACTCTCTATGCTAAAAATACTCCTAGAAGGGAAAATGTAGTGACCTAAAACTAACCTATGATTACAAGGGACCAGGGAGAAGGGAGGATGCACACAATTAAAATCCTAAACTAAGGAGGTGATAACACCAAAAATAGGAGGTGGAGACATTTTAGTGAGTGAAAATGAGAGAAAAATAGAGAGGGAAGGATAGATAGAAGTTCAAATCCAAGACAACATTCAAATGACCATTTTCATGGAGCACAATATAATTAACCCCTATGAAGAAAAAAAATGCAATATGCACAATAAACTTAGAATTATAATGAAAGGAAATAAATGCAATACAACACAAGCTAGGGAAGATATGAGCCATAAAACATGAATTTTATTACCTAAGGGATGTACAATTCATTACAATGTAAGAAATAAGGTAAGAATAACCTTGCAAAACATCAAATTCTGAGGCACTTAAACTCACAAAAGATCTAGAACAATTTTTATAGAGTTCCTTTAATTTTTCCAAAAATGTCCCTTTACAAAGTGCATAACACTTAAATTTATAGCTTTCTAGAGAGAGAGAGAGAGAGAGAGAGAGAGAGAGAGACAGAGAGTGTTTTAATGGTTTTAATGGCTTCACTACTCTCTATGCAAAGACCAATTTACAGAGAAGGAATGGGAAACCAACATGCTCCAAAGCATGTTATCATAGATTTTTTTAAAAATGGATCCTATACTCAATCAATTCTAGTAGTTGAATTACATGGAATTACTCATTAATGGATCAAACCATTTTATCCCCCCTTTTCCTATCAAATCTTTCCAAAATTAGATTTTGATGATGCCAAATTGAAGGTCTTGAGGAGAGCTTTCCAACAAGAATGATTTTTCAATATTTGGAACTCTGTAGAAAAAGATATGGCCATTTGAAGATTTGGTCTGCAATCAGGAAGCACATAAATACGACATGTGACAACCCTTTATTGGTTCAAGAATTATCCTTTTTCCACGTTTACATTTCTCTTTATTTTCCATGTGTCAATATCCCATTGGTTCATGGTGTCGAGCTCTATTTCCATTTAATTTTATTTTAATTTCCTTGTCCTTATGAAAGCTTACCGTATTGAGAAATACAAACCAATAAGACTTTGCCACATTCCTTTCGCAGTTGTCAAACTGTCTCTAGAAATTTTCAGTCTCCTTAGAATTACGAGCCAATATAATAATACTATGTACCTTTGTAATTCACTCTTTATATAGAAGACCCTATCAAACTACAAAATTTTGACTAATGAGGATGTTCCACGTTGCTTCACATGTCGAAATTCTCCTTGATCTCTACTAACGATTGCAAAGTGTGAGCCAATTAGGAGGATCCACACACTTTGCATGTCAAACCCTTTGAAATACTTGACTGAAAGTTGTGAATTTATGGCCAATAGGTAAGCTCCATGTACCCTGCTTGCTAGAGTTTTCAAACTTAGCAGTTTTTAGACCAAAAAGGGAACCAATAATAATGTTACACATAGCCTCAGCTATCAGGTTGTAAGAGTTGGTAGCCTTCACATCACAACTTTCTACCTTTGGAGAGCCATTGTGTGGGTTTCCTTGATTCTTGCGGGTTTAATTAAACCCACCTAATATTTGGAACGACACTCATTTGTTTTGTGGATTTTAAGCATATAACCCACCAATGTATTGAACCTTAGTATCCCATGGGTTCGAATGCCAACGTCCAGTGTATTTGGGAAAGATAAATTGATAGTAAAATGGATGTCCTAATATTTTTAAATGACTAAGTCCATTTTTGAGTTTTTAATTTTATAGGGATATAAAATTGGATAACAACTAATAATCACATTCCTTTTACTACTCATCCATACATAGTATATAAGAAATTCGTAGATGCATTTTCTCAAGAACTTAATTTTCCATCTGATATAGCTTCCAATATTTTTTTATGATAATGATCGTCACCTATATATACAAATATGCTTAAATAACATGGGTATCAAGTGAAATCTATTCGATAATGGATCTGATCTCAATATTTTCACTTTATCATTCATTTAGAATATTGGCCTTTCCTTAGCTTATCTTAGCCTAACATCCATTTGTCTCTCGAGCATATGATTCTTCTACACGTCCATACATAGGCACTATTACTTTGCCTATCATTGTTGGGCCAAAAATGGTTCTTACAGTATTATTTGTTATTGATATCCCAGTTTAGTATAATTACTTACTTGGTAGGCCATGGCTTCACATCATGCAAGAAGTACCTTCTATAGTTCACCATGTGTTAAATTCTTACATGAGGGATTTGAATATATAGTTACCGTTGATCGTAACCCATTCCAATATTTCTGTCTTGATCCAACAACTCCTTAATTATTCCCACTTCTGCTACTATGCATCCTATTGCTGATTTGCTACCCACGGACTATCCGAAAACTTACGTCCACTCAAAGGAATTTTTGTGCATTAGAAACCAAACCATTTGCATCATACTCACCCCCTCCTATTAATAATGATATGGTACTTTATCGGGGTTTGCACTCGTACATTAGACATCGTTCCAGCTTCCTCATCTTCTCATGAGCAAATAACATCGATGCTTCCTACTTTCACATGCACTCTTTTCATGAATAAATCTTATCGGGCACATGTTTGATTTGATCCTACTTGCTCTAATACTATTTTCACACATGACAGCTTTGGATCGGTTAGGATTCACACTTGATGATTTTCTACCTCCACCTCATTCACCTCATCTCTATCATGGCTATGTTCATATTACTATTTCTTATGGTCTTCATGTTTTCCATCTATCCATCTTTGTTGCACGCACTTCTCATGTTTCTCTCGATTACTCTTGGGAAGTCTTGGCTTGACTACATTGGGGGAAATATAGATCCTAATAATGTGTATATATAATTGCCCATATGTTTCGGATGTGTTTTAATTTTAAATGATTCATTTCTTAGTTATTCAAAAAATCTTTCACCGAATGTCCACTATCACCTTTCACTGATGAAGAGTACGTAATGGGCATGTATAATTTATACCATAATGGCTCCCTCTACGATCAAACATACACTATTGCTTACTAGGTCTTTGATGCATCCCCATTTGGATTTGACCATACTACATACATGAACCTCACACACTACACATTTCTACACTTGACGCATTCACGACACATATTTCTAGCATCACATTCTCACACAACACACTTCCCCATGACACACTCTAGTTCCATGGTTCATAATCGACTACTGAGGCTCTAAATCTAAAACGAACTCATCTCATACTCTTCACACTCTAGGTTTCATTTATCTATCTATCTAGTGCACATCGTTCAAACCATTTCCCAATGATGCACTCTTGTTTTATGGTTCATTCTTGATTGCCAAGGGGTATTTTATAAATGAACCTCATTTCAATTACACTCATGCACATTCGCTGAGGGGCACGCTACTTATCACATTCACATTTCATAACATTCCATCTCATTCATACACAACATGTTGCATATTAATCTTGCTTACTTATGATTACATTTACTATTTTATTACTATGCTAGTAAGATATTTCGTATGTCATTATATTTTCTAGATACACATGAGCATTCACTTGTTCTCTAGTTGTGAATGTAGAATTTACATGTAACATGGATTCTTGACACCATACCTTTTACCAGTCCCACTGAGGCTCCAAGGGGAATTTACATTCATACACATCATAAATGTAATTATTCCATTACACACTACTATCTACTTATACTAGCACACTACTTATTCATGGATCTATAGATGATTTGACATACTTTATATATTTCTAACATGCTAACTCGGTACTTCATGTGTAACATTTTCATTGCGGAACTATTTTCCACCATGGTTCACGATACTTTGCTTACTATTGTTTTCCATTGTTTATGAGCTTTGCCCTATGTCTTGCTTGTTCATTGTTTGTATGATTTTGGCTGCTTCGACCTAATTGTCTTGCGACATTGTGAATAATGTCTCATTTTTACAACCCACTTTTTTTGGTCAACATTTTATTCTTTCTTGTTGTATTACACAATTTCTTCGTATGCGTATTTTTCTTGTTTGCACTAACACATGTTTCCAACCACTTTGTTTGCATGTTCCTTGGTTTCTACCATGCACATTCCCTCCCCTACAGGGTATTAGTTTCAGATCAACATCCGATCCTCTCCTTTTGGCCACATCCTTCTAGTGACATCGCATGCACTCAAAACAAGGGGGCATACATTGGGTGAACTAGTCACCCCATTCAACAAGACATACCACAATTCATACCGCACATTAAAAGAATAAAATAGAGTTAAAGTATTAGAATGAAAGATAATTTGACTTGATTCCTCAAAGATAAAATAGAATCTAAAACCCAAATACAAACATGAACACCTAAGCACTCCTTACCTTTCTTGGGTGCCTATGACCACGAGGCGATTACATAATTTTTCTCAAATCAATACAATTTTTAGCATTGTAAAGAGCATTTTGCACAATACATGCATAATCCTCCAACAATCAAAATGCATTCTATCTTCTTTTTCTTCTATTTCATTGGATCAAACTGGATTGAATTGGATTAAACTAGAACAAAGCAAGATCACACCATATACAATGGTGTATAAATTTCGAGAAGCAATCAAGGATGGAGAATAACACTAGACCTTTCTACCAAAACTTCTTCTATCGTGGTGTGAGATTGCCCAAAAAATTGCTCTTGGCATGAGATCGCTCAAAAAATCTCTCTTCTACAACATCTTTAGGACACTTTCTATCTTTTCACTCGTCACATATTAGGTGCACATGTTCCTTTTACTATTTTTTCACATTTTTACACATTTTTACATATTTGGATCAAAATTTTCATATACACATATTTGAATACTCTTTTTCTTTTTTTTGCAGGTCCATCCTTATGAAAAACAACAGTCACATTAACAAACACATCAAGCACAATCAAAAATGATAATATGTACAACATGGTACAACATCATATGCTTCATCCCTAGGGTCACTTCCTCTCGCTTTATCCTCCATGCTTTATTTTATTCACTTCACTCTTTCACTTGTCTCTCAACACATTTTTTCCATCGATCTACATGGTTATCGGATATGAAATTTTTATCTACTTTATGTTATCGAGCATTCACTCAACAACATAAAGTGGGGACAAATGTACACACTAAATCACACACTTTGGTACATTTATAGATCCTAATCACATACTACTATTCATATGATTCCTAAGCAAGAAAACTAGTAATTGACATCTATCTTTGGCCTCTTTTATGTCTTTCTGGTTTCCTCTATGGTCTTACGCGCTCCACATCCCAATCGACCTTCATTGTTTTATATTTCTTGGCTATGGAAACTAGTGCCTGTGTTCCTTTGTCCCCTCCGGGAACCCTAGTCTCTTTGTATCTTACTCAACCCCTTTGGGTCTCTTTTATCTTTTGGGTCTCTTGTTTACTTACGAGTCAAATTTTATTTGTCAATTACAAAATTCAAACAAATCAATTATATAAATATAAATCCATGTGATCAAATTAAAGGACCAAGCTCTAAGCATCTATTATCATCACCTAATGTTGTAATTAAAGGCATTATAAGAGCATCAAATAATCCATCTAGCACTCATTCAAGGGACTACATTTTTTTGCATACACTTCATAGGAGGGGAAGTTCATTTTGACATCCACACATCTATTTACATTGCTACATCTAGCTATTGCTCACTATCAAGTGCATCTTGCAAAAGAGCCTCCTAGCGCATGATGCTACACACACTCACACATAACTACATGGAGTATGAGATGTAGTCCAGTGCTCGATTGTAAGTTCACTCTATCGGGTGACCACCGGGGTCAGTATGAATCCCCATTTGCATATTTTTATTTTTAGGATTTGATTTGTTTTGGGGTTTTGTAGGAGGTCATTTTTTGCAAGTTACAAGTGAATTATGTGGGAATAGAGGGACATACAGTGATAAAAATGAAGATTAATGACATTAGTGTGACATAAGAAAAATCATATTTCAACCATTTTTGTAGTCAAAGGTTCCCAAGAATGCAATTTGACTCCTAGATGCCCCGACCAAGTTTAGGCGCCCACCCGGACATATTCGGTAGTTGGAAAGTTTATCTAATTGGTTACAAAAATTTCCTCCGCATGTTCATCAATCTTCTAGTCGATATACTTCGAGATCAATTACAAAATCAAATAAGTCTCATACTCTCTCTCTTGCACCTAGGGTTTCATATTTCTTAGGTTAGATCTTTACTTTTTTTTATGTATCACATGTGACTTTGTAATAATTTCACCTTTATAGTTGGGTGGATAACACAAGGAGGTAAAACTAGATCAACCTCAAATATGATGGGGTTTCCAAGGTACCCATGGATGATGCTGATGGGTGTTGATTGTTGTGCTCCGTGAAGAATGGATCAAGCTCCTTTCCTGTGACTAAATTTGTAATCACAAACACTACACAAGATGGAATTAGTAATATGGATATGGGTTTCTAGAAAAGGCTAGTTCCCAAAAGCCAAAGGAATTCCTTACGTGGATGTCAACCCACTTTTAAAAACACTTAAGTTTATTTATGAAAATGGGATATAATAAGATATATGAAAATGTGATCAAATGTCTATCACTTATTTAGTCTATTACAAATATCAGTTGATAATGATGATATGAAAATAAATGTATCTAGAACTCAAAGTCAAAATCCAGGTCAGTATCTAGATTCTCGAGAGAAATTAGAGCCCACTAAATAAATGAGGTCATCCTCCTTAGTAAAGTATGAGTCAGGTTCCTCGATGTAATCATCTATGAAGAATTCTAAATATCCTCCTCGGTGTCATACTGATGTGAAAATTCAGAATCAAAATATAAAGGCTGACTTCACTCCTAGTTCTATTCGAGTTCGGTTTTATGTCTTTAGGGATGTTGAATCCCACTTCATGTGGTGGTACTTGAACTAGGCTAGATCAGCTTGGATACATGAAATTACTTCATAGTAGGCTTCCCAAAACTCTTCAATGGCCTCATGATCTTCTAGGTGGACTCAAAATGGTCTCTAGTATGTCAATTAGAGTTGTGTGAATGGCACACAACTCTAGGTCATGTAATAGATCATATTGTTCCCAATGTAGAGGATGTTAAAAATTGGTAGTGAATTGATGTTGGTGATTGGTGGTTAGGTCCTCCTATGGCCATCTAAAATCCATGCTTGATAAGAGATTAGTAACACAAAAAGGACAAAATATTTGATAAAAACTTCTAAATGAAATCTGACTACTAAATAAACAAAAACACAAAAAAAACGAAGGTGATTACAGAATCAAAGGTGATTCCAAGTAAACATAGTGATTCTGAAGAAATTTTAACAAAGTGATAAAGTGAAATATTTGATTAGCTAAAATGAAATATGATGATCTTCTAGAGAGAAAGGTGAGATTAAAATGATTAGATAAGTATTCATTTAAGATGAAAAATGAAATTAAAATAAAAAAGACCTTTGAATGATGAATGGATGATGATAGGTTGATTATGATTGTGGTTGGATGATGAATGAGATTTGAATAGCTCCAAAATGCTTGATGGATGTGAACATGCTGTGGATGATTGCAAAATGACACTGATGAAACTTGATAAAATGCTTATTCTAAATGCTTGATAATGCTCCTAAATCACTCTTGATGATCATGAATGGTCCCAAAGAGAGGCAAGAAAATTGGTATTTATAGATCATCAATGGTGACCAAGGAAATCACCAGAATTTTTGGTTAGTTTGAGTTTGGGAGAGATATGGAGGGATAAACTTCTATTTTGAACTTAGTGCTTAGGGATTTTGAAAGATGAGAGTGGATTATGTGTGATAACTAGAGAGGTGAGGGGGGATGGAGTTAGATGTGGATAGAAGTGGTTAGGATAGATGTGGGATGATTTTAGTAGGTTTCCTAATTTAAACTAGTCATAACTAGTGAAAGTAGGGGCTTGTCATAGGGATGAGGATAGAGGTGGTTAGGATAGGTATTTAGAAGGTTTCTATTTAAACTAGTTCAAGTAACTAGTGATTTATGATGAGTTCATGTGGTGAGGTGTAGGGGTGAAGTGGAATATAATTAATTAATTAATTAATTAATTAATGGGGGGATGTGACTTAGGAAATGTGGGTAAATTAATTAATTAATTAAATTAATTAAAGGGGTAGGGGTAATGACCTAGGTTTAGGGATGTCATTTAAATGATGTGATGATAAGTTTAATCAAATTAATTAAATAGATGACTTAGGTCATGAAATGGTGTAAATATGTGGTGTATAAGTATTTGATTATTTGTGTGGGAATGGGGTGTAGATTTTTGGTGTCTACATTTTCCCCTTTTTTCTAATGTCTTAACAAGGCATTAGACAAAAATGATTGAGAGTGTTTGGTTTGTATGGGTGATTCGGTTGTAGTGCGTAATATACAGAAACACTAGTTTCTTGCATGTGTTTCATTTTTCAAAGGTTTCCCCAGTCCAAGGGGGTATTGAAACAGAGTGTGCTACTAAGGGATCAACTTGATAGGAAACCAAGGGGTTTATGCCTATAGATGTGTGATCTGGAAGTAGGCTAGTTTAATGGGAAATCCAAGTGATGGGGGCCAAAGGGCACATGTCCATAGATGTATGATGAGTCCCAAAGTTTGAGTGTTGTTTTTTTACTTAGGTGTTTGGGTCTTTCCTTTGAAAAATGACACACTTTGTGTAAAAGTGGTGTTTTGTCATGCTTAAGGGTGTAAATGATAATGGTTTGTAAAATAGGGTGAATCAATCATGTTTAGGAATCACCCATGATTAGATTGGTACAAAATCATCGATGATTGAATCATCATGGTGAAAATTGGGACATATAAATACCCAAACCTTTTATATTTTTTCATTTTAACCGCAGGGGTAAAAAATGGCTTGAGAGGAGTTTTTAGCATTTTGAGGTGATTTTGATTGATTTGAAGTGATGGTGACCTCCTCCAAAAGAGATAGAGAAAACCACCAACAAAAGGTAAGTCAATTTTTATTTTGTTTTTGTGTGATTTTTTGGTAGTTTTAGGATTTTTTTTTTTTTGGGGTGTATGGGTGCCCTAGCCAAAATCATTGGTGATTGATGCAATCATCGGCGATTAGTAGAATCATTGGTGATTTAATAAATCTTGGTGATTCATCTGTGTTTTGATAGTTTTGATAAAGTAAAGTAAGTTTTGATGTTTTTAGATGTTGTTGGTGCATTTTGTTGATTTTTAATATGTTGTTGATATATTTATGGATGATACTAATTGTTGATTTGTTTATTTTTTTGTAGTGGATGTGAAATTAAACATTTGAGACCGCATTCCATTGATTTTGGAGTAGGTGAGGGAGGATATGTCAGATGATGATTGGGCTCATGTAGAGGCTATCGGTTTTGGTGCTATGAGGAATTATAGATGGATCCATAGATGTTTGGCTTGATATTGGAATTACTTAGAGAGGTGGAACTTTTCCACCAACACTTTTTGGTTTCCTACGGGAGAGATCACTATTACTTTGGAGGATGTTCACTATATCCTTGAGACTACCTAATTCCATGGGGGTAGTGTGTATACCATCACTGAGGTAGAGAGGGATGGCATGATGATGAGGTTATATGGGGAGGATGTTGGAGATATCATATATGAGTCTTGGGTTTTCTATGGTCATGTTTATTTTCCTGAGAGAGAGGGTCATGTTTAGATGATGACTATGATTATGATGGCCATCATGTGTTATGCTTTTCTAGATTCTAGGAGTGGTCATTTTCCATGGATGATGATAGGGGTTATGTCGAGATGATGGAGCATCATACGGTTTTTGAGTGGGACCTACCCTACTCACACAAACATTCAGAGAGTTGTGGGCTTGGAGGGCTCACAAATGTTATGGTATAGATGTTGGTTTTCTATTACAGGCTTGGGCCTAGGAGCACATTTTATTTCTCAACCAATAGGGTTTCCATGGGGCATTGGTGATCACCACCCTAGTTTTATGAGATGGAGATTAGATAGGGGTCCATGTGGGAAGAGGAGGAGAGACAAGATTATTCTATAGATATTTATTTTTTGACTACAGGTGGGGATGTTGTGTGGAGGCCTACTTGATTTACCAACGGCCTGGACTGAGTATCCTCAGGAGTTACTTGGTTTACAAAACCTATGTGGCTTCTAACACGGAGAGTAGGTGAGCATGAGTTGCTTCATTTTTGATCATGTTTAGAGATAGTTTGGATTGGTGTGTAGAGTTCTCAGAGCCCATTCAATATAGGTGGGATGATAAATGATGTAGATACTCGAGGGTAAGTGGTGGTGAGACCTACCATTATTAAGAGAGTTTTCTAGGGGCTACAGGCCCTAATGAGGAGGGAGTGATTGGACCTATTGATGATGCGGGGGTTACCCCAGAGTATACTACATGGTGGGCTCCATGCTTTGAGGAGCTTTGATAGAGCCCAAGTAGCACAGAGGGTTGTGCGGTAGGTGAGATAGGTACATGCTTAGACAGAGGGTGGAGCACAAGGAAGGAGAGAAGAAATTTTGATGAGGAGGAGGATGGTGATGATGACTTAGCTATTACTATTACAGTGATGATGGTGAGAAGGCCATAGTGGAGGGAGAGAGGACATGGCTCAAAGAGAGCGAGATGATTGATTAGTGTTTGGGATACCCTCATTGGAGAGAGAGATGGATTGATTGTTGAGAGAGATGGACTTCTGGATAGATATTGTATGGGGAGTCTCTATAGATAGAGACAAGAGACAAGTACAAGGGTCATAGGGATTCATTGAGGAAGGCCTTGGGGATCACAAGGCCTTCTATATCTAGTGTGAGTTATCGGTGATGGCTCATTTTGGAGGGAGAGGGGAGCACTACAAAACACCTACTCCATCTAGGATGATTTTAGTGGCTCATTATGATGTTGTGTGGGTAGAGCGGACTATTATGTTGATTTGATCATCAAGAACTACCCAGATGCCACTTTTTTATGTATAGATCACTTGGCTTCCCAAAGGGGTACAACAACAGCAGGCCTAGTGTGAGTGCAATGAGTGTGGGACAGCCACCTTAGAGGCCAGAGAGAGTGGAGGTGGTGAGGGAGGAGCCAGAGGTGAGGTTGTGGTTACGAGAGTGTTCCTAGAGGGGGTAGAGACATAGTGTTGTTGGAGGCACACATTCTAGAGAGAGAGGGGTGGTGCTAGTACCATTACTTGGAGATGTAGATTTTACTAGTTGATTTGATGTATATGATGACATAGGCTCATAGAAGCCCATTTTTGTATGATGATGATGATATATTGATTTTTGGACTTGATTATGATGTATATGAACTTTGATTTATATATATATATATGATGATGATGATGATTTATGATGTTTTTATATTTTATTTTTTAATTTTATATGTGTTGTATGTTTTATATTTTTCACTTGAAGTGTGTTAGTTTTTAGATGGATTTTGATGGATATTGAAAAACATGATTTGTAAACATGTTTAGATGTATATGATTAGGTGTGGTCAAATGTTTGATTTATTTAAATGAATTTAAAAACATGATCTAAAAAATTGTGCTAAATTAAAAATGTAACTAAATAAAATGAGGTAAAAATGAAATGATTGCCTCATTATGGATTAGATATATATATGTGACGGGTTTTGAAAAAAAACATCTTGCACTTGTAGCTTTATCAAATGTTAAATAAGATTATCAATGGGTAGTTACACAAATCATGATAGAAATATGGTTTGAGTGAATGTGATTTGATAGATGATGGAAAGGGATTTTGTGTATGTAGGTCGATGTGGGAGAAAAGGGATCTCCTTTTCAAAAAGTTCATAGGAACAATGCCCCAACTTTACATATTATTTTGAAGCAAATTGATTGTGATGGAAAGCTTTTACTATAATGGGAAAGTTGATTGATGTGGGAAGCTTTCCTAGATGCTTTTGATATTGATGTGATTTTGAAGGTTGATCAATGTGGGAAGCCTTTTTGCATGAGTATCCATCCTTCAGGGTATGGTCTACATTTTGATTTTTGATAGATGGTCATGTCCTTTGAGGGATCGGTCCATAATTTTGACTAGTAGTTGTCCTTTGAGGGAGCAGTCTACTTTTTATATTTTTGATAATGATTTAGACTTTGTGAATAGTTTTCCTTCAAGGGATCAATCTATTATATTTTGATATTTTGATAAGAGTAGCATCCAAATGATTTTTACATGCATTTTTGAGTTGAGAGAAAGATCCTAATAAACCATTTTCAAGGAGGGGATAAAATGTGTACATGACCTACACACACATATGCCCCATGTCATGTTTTTAATTGGTATGGGATGGATGGGTGTAATGATTTTGAGGGGTTCCTACAAAGGAAGGAAATTTTCCAATGAAAGATGTGATGAATAGAGATCATGGTGTTCATCTTTAAGGCATACTTAGGATACTCATGGATAACCACATACTTTCAAATTATAATGATATAATGAGTGATAGGATTTGGATGTAACTATTGTCATGATGATCAATTATTTAACAATAGAAAGGCCACAAGTGTGAAGCATTCAGAGGTTCCCTTTTAGGTTCCCCATCAAGAGAAGTGAGATGATATGCTCTTGACCCATACTTGTGAGTAATAATGTATGGACCAATCCAATTGGGGAAAAATTTCCACGTTTACTCCATTCTAATGTAGTGACATTTTTATTTTCTTTAAGTACAAGATCACCAATTTTAAATTCACGTTCTTTGACATGTTTTTTATATGCTCTACTAATACGTTCTTGATAGACTTGATGATGTTCAAGGGTTGTTAAATGTTTTTCATCTAACAATTCAAGTTGTGCTAAATGGTCTTGGTGATACTCTTCATCAGGGATGAAATATTTGAGAGATACACAAAGTGACAAAATTTGGACTTCAAGAGGTAGGAAACCTCTGAGCCATAGATGAGTGAATAGGGTGTAGCACCAGGTGTGTGGATGCTAGTTTGATAATCCTAGAGAGAAAAAGATTTGAGATGTCAATTCCTTCTGCTGTCATCATCTACTATTTTCATAAGGATTTTATTAAGTGTTTTGTTAGAGGCCTCATCCTATCCATTTTCTTGAGGATAATATGGTGATGAGAAACTGAGATCTGATATTGAATGTATGTCACAAATATTTTTAACTTCTTTATTTTTAAAATATTTTCCATTATCTGTGATGAGTTTATGTGGGATACCAAAATGAAATATGATATTTTGATATATGAAGTTGATGATGGGTCCTAATTTTGTTGAGGTTAAAGGGATGGCTTCAACCCACTTAGTAAAGTATTCATTGTTGTGATAATGGAATGATGTTGTTGGGATGACTTAGGATTGATTGCACTAATGAGGTCTAACCCCCATTGAGAAAAAGGCCATAAGTCTTGAGCGGGTTGTAATGCTTGACTAGGGACATGAATGAGATCTGAGTGGAGTTGGCATTTAACACATTTCTTTACATATGAAAAACAATATTTGGTGATGGTAGGCTAGTAATACCTAGCCATATGACACGTTTAGTGATGGAATTTCCACTTGAAGTGACCACCACAAATGCCATCATGGACTCTTCGATTTGCTTTGGTTTATTCATGTGATTTAAGACATCGTAATAGTATATCATCAAAACTACATTTATAAAGGATACCACCTATGATGAAAGTGGGTGACGCATTTGAAGAAATGATCATTTAGCACCATGTGATAAATCTAATGGCAGTTTACATTTAGCAAGATAATCATATATCTATATGTACCATAGATCGGGTGGATTGTTTTCAATGACATTAATGGAAGGAAACTCATTTTTATGTGAAGGATGGTCTAAGCATTGAACAACTACAACATCTTAGTGTTATCCTTTGATTTTTCTATTTTTAAAGGGATGAGGGATCCGAGAGATGCATAGTGTCTATAAACCTGTTAGAAGATCATGGAATGGACTTGAATGGTATAATGATCAAATGCGCCAAGGAGAAAGTCAACAATGACTTTATATTTTTGGAGGATTTCATTTTTACATTGGTATTCTCCTTTGACTTGACTATGACAAGTTGTGAATCTCCATAGATTTCTAGGATGTGAACACCTAAGAGAATGGTGGTATTTAGACCCATGATTAAGGATTCATATTTCTGACATGTTATTAGTACATTCAAAGTTAAGTTTGAATGATAGAAAGTGGTGGGATGTTCTAGGAGGTATGATAATGACTCCGGCCTCCCCCTCTTGGAATTTAGCACCATCAAAGAAGAGAGTCATTTTAATGGGGATGAAATTAGATTCATCAATGTTGTTGATGGATTCATCGGGAAACATTCATGAGGGGGTTGATTATCTGAAAAGGTGCATTTAAAAGTTGATCTTGCAATGGCCTACCCTTTAATAGATTTTTGAGATATAATTTTGAGGTCAAATTCAGTCATGAGCATAAGCCATCAGTTATGTGATCATTATGATAAGGTTTAGTGTACATGGTTTTAAGTGGATTAAAATGGTGATGACATATGTCTTGTGATTGAGGAGATAATGTCAAAGTTTGGAGGTGGTGAAAAATATAATGCACAACATAGTTTTTCATCTTCAGTGTAGTGTGTTTCATACTCATGGAGTGTGTGAATAATGTAATATATGGCCATTCATGACCTTGATTATCACGATGGGTGAGCATAGCTCCTAGAGCATGCTTTAAAGTGGATATGTATAGATAAAATGGATCCCCTTCATGAGGTGGAGTAAGCACAAGAGGTGATAATAATATTGTTTGATTTTTCAAAAGGATTTCTGGCAATCAAAAATCCCAATGAAATTCTATGTCCTTACAGTGAGAAAGATGGTGAAATGGTTGAAAATGGTTAGAAAGTTGTGATATGAAATGTCAAATTGACTGTAATTTACCTTGGAGGCTACGTAGTTGTTTAAGATTAGATGGTGGAGGAATTTCAATGATTTCTCTAACCTTTTCTAGGTCCACTTCAATATCATGGATAGATATGATGAATCCTAAAATTTTTCCAGTGAGAACACCAAAAACACACTTTGTAGGATTAAGATGAAGACAAAACTGGATGAGATGAGTGAATATTGATTCAAGGACATCAAGATGATATTTTCATGATTTGGATTTTCCTAAAAGGTCATCGACGTAGTCTTCGACAATTTTGTGGATGAGGTCATGAAAATGTATGTCATGGCACGTTGATAAGTAGCCCCTATATTTTAAGACCAAATGGCATGACATGGTAGTAGAAAAATCCCCAAGGGGTAATGAAATAATTTTTGTGTTGATCATCGGGGTGATGAGGATTTGGTTATAACCAAAAATCCATCCATGAGGGAAAATTTCATGGCTAGTTGTTAGGTTGACTAGTTGATCTATGTTTGGAAGAGGGAAATCATCCTTAGGAAAAATGAGATTGAGATCCCTAAATTTTATATGTAGATATATCTTTTACTTGATGCTTTGGTTATGGGGATGATGATTGGAGACCCATTGTGGATAGTCAATGGGTATGATAAAGTTAGCAGATAAAAGTGTTTTGCAAATCTTCCTTAATAAGGAGAGCTATACATGGGATGCATTTTACATTTTTTTGTTTAACTAGGTTTAGCATCGAGGATATGTGACTATGTTGTGTATGAAAATGTTAGGATCAATTCCAGGCATATCACTATGACCAAGCAAAGGCTTGGTGATACTTTGTTAAAAATGAAGTGAAATCATCTAGTTCTTATGGATTTAAAGATTGACTAACCTTAACTATGCGAGGATCTTGAGGGGTTCCTAAGTTAACATCAAGGGTGGATTTATTAAGGAGAGTTGGTGTGTTAGATGGTAGGGATTTATGAAAGAAAATGGTCTTCACTCCCATATGGGAAAGGATATCTGGTCATCCTGACACTAGAGAATATCTATAGTAGGTGAATCTTCATCAACCATTTCTTTCCAAACAAGGGGTAATGATTTAGTGGAGTGATTGGATTGATAAGTGAGTGGCCCTAAAGATATAGCATTGATTAAAAAAAAAGTTAGGTGGGATGGATATAGTGTCATTTGTGTCCATAGGATCTTTAGGGTTTGTTGGAGATGATGATTCTAGTTCGAAATAGTTATGGATGTAGAAAGTTTGGATGTAGTGGCTTCACATATCTCAGAACTCAAATTTTATAACCTAAACCACTTTTCTCATAGGATTTAAGAGAACATGCAAGATGGGTTGATCATGGGTTCCTTGTTCATAACGTCTGAGGCCAAAACCTCTCCATGCACAATGATGAAGATACATACGAAAATTTTGGATTGTCGAGGATTTGAAATTTAATGTGAATGGCATGATATGGTGGGGATTGAAATATGGGATGGAGGATTATCGAGTCCCCCATAAATGAGGTTTGTTTTGAGATAAGAAGGACCATAGGAGATAACATCCCCTATGTTTGGGTCATACATGGGTTTTTTTTCAAGGTGGCCATATGTTTTAGGTGAAGGGATGGAGTTAAGCATGAGGAGATGGTATTCCCAAGTGTAAGATGTTTTGGCCTCACTAAGAGAGGAATCATCTGGTAACTTGGAAGAAGGATATATGTGCTAGTAGAAACTCCATCAGATGAATCAAATGTGGATTTAGGTACAAGGACATCATTCGGGAAGTACATCATGTAACAATTAACGAATGGATTTGGATCAAGTGGGGACAAGTGAAGGTCTGACCTTCATGTTCATATTTGAGACAATGATGGAGGGTGGAAGGAACACAATAGCATGGTGCATATCTAAGGGCATCCTAATAACATGTTGTATTAAAACTCTCCTTATATAATGTAGAAGAGCTCTAGTAGTGTTTTGACACCAATGTTAAGTGGTAGAATGAAGGTGCATAATGTGGGTGTGATAGTGTCATTGAAGGATCATAATAGGACTGAAGTTTGAGTGATAACAATGTTGGGAAGTTTAAGTTGGTTAAAATGATATTATGTTAATGGTGGCATCATTATCAATAATGACCTCTTGATGGAGATGTCATTGATTTGAGTGGTAATGAAGAGTGGTAGGTCATGGTCCTCTAGTCCAAGAGAGGGAATTTCAGATGGTTCAAATGATATAGTGGTGGATGCTTTAAGGGCCCCCATAAAGTTTGTAATAGGAACCAGATCATTGGCCAAAACATGATGGTTATGGATTGAGGGCTTCTATCATAGCATGTTTGTGAAAAGGTGATGTTTGACTAGTTCATAAAGTGACATCCTAATGGGGGATTGGTGTAATTGCTTGATAACAACCTTTTGGACCATAGTGAAAGGGGGTGTTGTTGCTTGTATTGAGATTTTGGTTCTAGGATATGATGTTTGATTAGACACTTTGGGAGCTAAGGAAATATGTACTTAGGTTTATCAGATGAAGCTGATAATTTGGGAGGTGGTGGTATAAGTGATGAAATTATTACTTTCTTAGACTCAGATGGTTCATTATCATAATTTTGTGAGTGAGTAATGATGTGGACATCATCGAACTTATGATGAGGGTACTTTAGGGATGGATTTTTTAGGTTTTGATGATGATGGTGTTGATGTTAAAGTTGTATTTGATTCAGAAGGAAGGAAGAGTAGAACTTCCAAATTTCTTGAAATTTTAAATGAAAATCCCTACAGTCTTCTATATAATGCCGTCACGTTCTATGGTAATCATCAGAAAACATTGAATTCATACTAGGAAGGTTTCCATCCTCAATGATCAATAAGTTAGGAGGTGGTAACATAATAAGTGACCACTCAAGAGGTCATCTAAGATGGTGGCATAATGCACCCTTAGGTGTAGACGTGGATGGGGACAAATATTGCATCTTTATTCTTCTCAAGAGGAAGTGAGATGGGATTAATTTAGTTGTAGGTTTTTTTGGTTTGTCATGGAGGATTTCTAGGTGCCACAATGGATGGAGGACAAGGACCCTATAAGGGTGGCCATTGGTGTGGATAGTTAGACTATGTGATGGGTAAAGGGTGAGGACCTAATAAAATGTCTGTGTGGAATGGTGGGTATAGATAGTTGGAATGCATGAATGGTGTAGGATATGGACTGAATGTAGGGGTTTGGTAGGTGGATTTTGACCTAAAATAATAGATTGATTAAAAGGTATAAGGGAGAAAGGTCCATGTAAGGATTTTTATCTGGAAAAACATATTGAGGGATTTTAAAAACTTGAACAACACCTTGTTTATGAGGCCCTTTTGTGGTTTTGGATAGACTAGGTGTGGTTGACGAGGATGTAATAGAGTTATCTTTCCCTAAGGTCAAGGGTGTTTTGGGTTTTAGTCGGATGTGACTTTGGGTGTAGTTTTGGGAGGTGAAGAGGATATAGGTATATGGATTTGGTAATGACATGTGACAAGGGTATGGGGATAGTTTTAGTGATATTCTCAATATAGGTGTAATTCAATAATCATAGTTTTAGGCTCGTTGGGTACTGGTGTTGATTCCACGTGTTTTGATTTGATAGGTAACATGGTAGGTTCAGGGATATGCTCTATTTTGTTATTGTATTGATGGTGTGAAAAATTTTTTTCTTGTGGTTGATCTGAAGATGAGGGATGGTTTAAAAAAGGTTTCTTAAATATGTCAAGATTTTGATTTGGGGGTGCATTTGGATTGTCCAAATGGAGTTCACCTTTGTTAATCAAATCTTGAAGTACATTATGGAATGTGTGACACCTTTCAATGTCATGTCCATTAACCCTATGGTATTTACAATAGTCATTATCTTGTACCAAATAGGTTTAGATACTGATGTGTCGATGGGGTGAATAGGTGGGAGAGATATCATGTTGGTAGCAAGAAGTTTTTCAAAACCACACTATAAGTCTCTCCTATAGGTGTATAGCTACATTTTTGATGGGAATGCTCAATAGTAGGTTTTTCCTTGGGAGAATATTTGAATATGATGGCATTTTAATGTTTTAGACTTATTGGGGTTGGATGATGATTTATACGGAAACTCAAATTTTGGTTTCTTAGGACAAAGCTTAACTTGACCATCTTCTAGAGCTCGTAAATTCCAATTTACGGGCCATGGTGAAATCCTCATCAAAATTTTTGAAATGATTGGATTTGTAATGGATGAGATATGTTTGGTGCATGCACGATGAACACTTTGATTGATTCTATTTGTGGAAATGAAAAGGATAGTTGATTGATTAACCTCTACTTCTCTAGATTACCAACAAAAAGCAAATGGACCTATGTAGACTCCATGGAAATCAAATTGATTTTTTGATTATCAAGAACCTAGGAATGGGAGCTCATCAAAGCAGCTACAAGACCCTTTGACTATCCCCATATGACCCAAGAACTTGGATAGAAAATTCAAGAAAGGAGGCTTAGCTCTTCAAATGGTAAATTTCTCAAGAATAACAAAGAAAATCTTATAGTCTATTTTCTATGTGCTTTGCTTTTGTCTTCTCAAGGAATTTAGGTGTGTGTGTAAAGGTAGTAGGAGGGCTCTTTATATAGCCCAATGGATAAAGCAATCTCTACATCCCTTTGCATGTGGGATAATAGAGATGTTGAGTTAGTTGTGGATAAGGGGGTTTAGATAGGGTTGAGTTAACTTTAGGAGAGTTTAGCTTGTCCTTTAGTGACTCATGTGGATAAAGGGGTTTATTAATTGATCAAGATGATTAATTAATAGATGTGCAAGCTTATAGAAGATTTTTAGAGGAATATTAGCATGATTTAGACTATAGAAGGGGATTAAATCAATTAAATATTGATTTATTGGTTAAATGAAAGGGGAAGCTAATTAATTAATAATAATTAATTAGTCTAGATAGAAGGGAGGATTAATTAATGGAAGGTTGTTAATTAGGGTATTCGTTGGATATGTGACTTAATTAATTAGCGTAGTGTAATTAATTAACAATGATAGGAGAGAAGATGAGTGCTTTTGATGATATGTCACCAATTTTTAGGAAAGGAGATAATTAGCACAATTTAAGTATTTAAATTACTCAGGCATAATTATAGGTGTCTACAAGAAGAGCTAGGAAAGTCGTGTGTGAAGGAGAATAAGGAATTTTGTAGAATGGTATTATACCAATCCAAGGTAGGATTGATAAGAGACATGAGAAAGGTTCCCAACATAAGGTCTTGATCTTGGGCTATTAAATAACATGCGTTACAAAAGGAACATATATGTTGTTGGATCTTACTTGCTCTAAAAATTGATAAAATTTGGAATTTCCCAATGAGGTGGATAAGATTTATATGACACTGAAGGGTGAATGGGCTCATTGCAAATCTGGTCATAGGAGAGCACATTCTTGGATGAAGACAAAGCAGCTTCAAGATTGGATATGTGATTCAAAAGGGCTTGGAGAGGATCGGGTTGATTTTGTTCTTTGTGAGGATGAGCCAAGTTGAAATAAAGACTGGATAGGTTGTGAGTATGCTTGATCTCACGAGGAATGCCTTGCTGGTAAGGAATGTTTTGTTTAGGGACATTCTCGTTGATGAACATTCTGTGCGAGATGTTATATTGCATAATGATTTGCTTTGAGGCATGTATTGTCAAGGTATGTAGTATTGCAGGATGTTTTGTTGAGGCATGTATTGTCGAGGTATGTGGTATTGCGAGATGTTTCAATGTGGTGTAGTATGTTGATAAGGCATGTTTTGCTATGGGAATATTATGTTGAGATGGAAAAATTTGTTGAGAAAATAAGGGATGAGAGGGTTGTATGTAGTGGTACTATAATGACATTAATGTATGAGTGAGTGGTTATGAATATGTGAGTTCTTTGCTGGAAGGATATGACAAAAGTGACGAGAAAGGGTGCTTGGTACGGAATGTTTTATTGCGAGATATTGTCTTGCGAATGTTTTGAAGAGGCATAGATTGTGGCGTGGATATTAGTGGTTTGGGTGGTTATGGTATGTATTGTAAAATAGGATGAGTACTAGTATTAACTAGTGGTGTGGTTATAGGGATAGACATGGTTATGTTTTGAATAGGAGTAGTAACTAGTTGTGAAGATACAACAAAGAGAAAAGCCTAAAAATTTCGATGGAGGTGTTTGCACCTATGAAGAAGAAGCTGGAGGAGTAGATGAAGAAGCAATGATATTTCTTAAAAAAGATATGGAACCTGTAGAAGGGATTGGTGAAGATGTAGATTATTGGGCGAGATGTGTTTTGTTGTGAAATCATGTGAAGATCATAAATAGAGATTAAAGAGACATCAAATGTCTCAAAGTTAACTGGTAGTCGAATGATCAGTTTATGCTTCAAATTGGTTAATAGGAGTAGGGAAGCTGACGTTTGAGATTTTGGGTTGACTGAAATTTGATGTTTCGAGTTGATTTGTTGGAGTATATGAGTACAACTGCTAAATGATTGTTTCTTGATTTTGGTCGATGAGATGTACAATTATATATTAAGGATTGTAAGTGTATAGAATGGGTTGGGATGTAAATGGTTGCATTTGAACATTCCTAGCTGCTAGGTAAGTGTTGAGAGAAATAGGGTTTGAATCTAACATTTCTTCAAAGACAAGATCTCCCCTATTATAGAAAGGAGGTTTAGGCACCTCTGATTGAGAACTAGGAGAAAAGGGGTGTCCTATTTCTTCTAGTCCAGGTGTGTGAAGGATTTGAGTATGATATTGATGTGGGGAGTTGAAGAGTGGTTGTCTCATTTCTTGATTAGATTTTCCCCCTAATTCATTCCAAGTCTGTTGGGTGTTAGAAAGGGAGTGGGTGTAATTTTTGATGAAATGGGATTGTTGTTACATTGGTGTTGAAAGTGCTGCAGGAAATGATGTAGTATAAAATGGGACTTGTTGTTGAAATGGTATAGGTAGAAGGTGGACATGTTTTCAAAGTTTGATTACGAGCTTGTTGTCTGGTAAGTACCATGGTAAACAAACACACAAACACCTAGAAAATGAAAATAACTAATTGGGTTGATTTGCAAAAAACAAAAAAACAAACAAAAATTCATTTTATATTTATCTTGATTAATTATGAAAGAGTGAAATGTGTAAGATGTTTAGCGAGGTTCCTAGGAAATGGTCATCTATGAATGGTTTCAGAATGTTTAAAGGTGGATTCCTCGATATACCCAAAGGTACGTGAGGTCCAACTCGTATTCTTTTCCGAGTACGAGCATGTATATTAGGGCCTACCCCCTCACTTCACAGTCCCATTACGATAAGGGAGTCGTGGGCTGAGCTAATAAATACCAAAAAAGGAGATTATAATCGGCTAGAACACCGAGTCGGTTTCCTTGTTGGGTGATGAAGTCCCAATCAGTTTCACCTGGGTGGGAATTGTTTGAATGCATTTTTTATTTTGAAGTGATTTAGTTGTGTGTGGGGAAGAAATATGTGAATGCAACAAATTTTCCTCCTAATTAAAGCTAGATGATCAAGAAGTATGAAATGGTTCATTTTAAGACCCAAAATGAAGTGTTATTTTCGATGAGAGCAGAAAATCGAATGCGATACGAAAAGAAAAAGAGGGATTATGATTTACCGTGAGATCGCTCCTTTTTTTTAGATTTTTGCAATTTTTTGAAAGCAAACAATAAAAAAATCCAGCAAATGATATTTTTAGAAACAATTCCCTAAAAACAAGTTAGAAGAAATAAAAAAAGAAATAGAAAGCAGACTATGAGGCTATAAGAAAAACACATAGATAAAACGTAGGTGATTATCACAAACTCAGGTGATTAGGTTAATCGTAGGTGATTATTACACAGTGAATTAGAAAAATAAATAATATTTAGTTGATGGATGAAGCATAGAATTAAGGGACAAGGTCCCATCGGGCATGCCAAAATGTTGATGAAAATTTCACCTTTACAATTGGTTGGATAACACATGGAGGTAAAACTAGATCAACCTCGAATATGACGGGGTTTTTATGGTACATGTAGATGATCATGATAGGTGTTGATTGTTGTGCTCTATGAAGAATGGATCAAACTCCTTTGCTATGACTAAATATACAAACACATACACTACACAAGATGGAATTAGTAATATGGATAGGTGGGTTTCCTAGAAAAGGCTAGTTCTCAAAAGTCAAAGGAATTCCTTGTGTGGATGTCAACCCAATTTTAAAAACACTTAAGTTTATTTATGAAAATGGGATACAGTGTAAGATTTATGAGAATATGTGATCAAATGTCTAACACTTATTTAGTCTATTAAAAATATCAGCTGATAATGATGATAATATGAAAATAAATGTATCTAGAACTCGAATTTAGAATCCAGGTCAGTATCTAGATTCTTAGAGAAATTAGAGCTCATTGAACATACGAGGTCACCCTCCTTAGAAAAGTAAGAGTCGAGTTCCTTTGATGTAATCATCTATGAAGAATTTTTGAAAGCTCCTCCTCGGTGTTGTACGTACATGCAAGCTCATAATGACAATATAGAAGGCTAACTTCACTCCTAGGTTCTCATTTAGGTTCAATGTCTATGTTTTCGGGATGTTGAATCTCACTTCATGGTGGTACTCAAACTAGGATAGATCGGCTTGGATAGGCTGCACTTCGTAGTAGGTTTCCCGAACTCTTCAGTGGCCTCATGGATCTTCTTGGTGGAATATAAAATGGTCTCAAGTCTGTTAATTAGAGACACATGAATGAAACACAACTCTAGGTTGTACAGCAGGTCATATTGTTCCTAATCCAGAGGGTGTTGAACAATTGGCAGTGAATTGATGTTGGTGATCGGGTGGCTAGATCCTCCTATGGCCATCTAAAATCCATGCTTGACAAGAGATTAGTAACACAAAAGGAAAAAATATTTGATAAAAGATTCTAAATGAAACTGACTACTAATTAGATAGAAAACATAGAAAATGTAGGTGATTATAGGAATCATAGGCGATTCTAGTAAATGTAGATGATTATGAGAAATTTTAATAGACTGCTAAAGTGAAAGACTAGATTAGCTAAAAAAAATTTATGATGATCTTCTGAGAGAAAAGGTGAAAGAATGAAATTACAAGATAATAATGAACCTTTGATTAATGATGGGAGATAATAGGCTTATTGCGATTGTGGTTGGATGACGAACGAGCTTCTAAACAACTCCAAGATACCTATCGGATGTGAATGTGCTATGGATGGATGCAAGATGACACTAATGAAAACTGAAAATGCTTGAGAAATCTTCATGATGCTTCGACTCACTCGATGATCATGAATGGTCTCAAAGAGAGGCAGAAAAATGGTATTTATAGATCATTGGCAACCGAGGAAATCAATGACGCTTTTGGTTAGTTTGAGTTTAGGAGAGATATGGAGGGATAAACTTACTATTTCGAAGTATAGTGCTTGGAATTTCAAAGATGAGAGTGGAGTTGTGTTAAGATGTCAAGGGGGATGGAGTTAGATTTGGATAGAAGTGGTTAGGATAGATGTGGGATAATTTAGAAGGTTTCCTAATTGAACTAGTCGTAACTAGTGAATCGGTCATTCACATGGTGATGTGTGACTATCAAATGGAATATATAACTTAATTAATTAGCCATGGGAGGGGGATGTGATTTAGGAAATGTGGGGTAAATGATTAATTAATTGATTTAAGGGGTGTATGGGTAATGACCTAGGTTTAGGGATGTCATTCAAATGATGTGATGATAAGTCTAATCAAATTGATTAAATAGACGACTTAGGTCATGAAATGGTATGTAGACGGGTGTATAAGTGATTATTTATGTGGGATCGGGGTGTGTAGATTTTTGTGTCCACATTGATATTCACGGGGCCAATAACACAAAAATTGTTCTGAAAAATAGGATTCATCAATTTCAAGTGGATTAAAGTTAAGATTGTGCAATTTGTCATCATTAAGCTCTACGACATCGACTTCATCATCAAAATCATCGATGCTAGAATTATATTATTGAATGGCATAATCAAGGACGTTGGTAGGGGTGGAGGGAGATGTAGTATTAAGAGGAGCCATGATAGATGGAGAGGTAGTAGGCATATGAATAAACATGGTGGTTGATAGGATATCAGCGATGAGTAGGAATGGATAACATACATGCAGAGGTAGAAGAAGGATGCGAAGAACTTGAATGACCAAGATCATATATATGAATATTCTTATATGGAATAGGCTATGATGGAGGGATAGGCATAATGGTAATGGGTTCTATGTGGAAAAATTTGAAGGGTTTAGGGTCAGCAACAATGGTATGTTCATAGCCATCATGTAAGAATTTAACGCACCGATGAACTAGAAGGGAAAAAATGCATTGCATGAATCCATGGCCTACCTAGTAAGAGATTAAAATGAAATGAGGCATCGATAATGAAGAAAAATGTAGAAACAATTTAGGACCAACTTGTATAGGTAAGGTGATAGTGCCCATGCATGTGCGAGTAGTGGAATCATAGCCGCGAATGACTTGAGAGGATTTATTAATTAAATCATTAGTAATGTTGATTTTCCTAAGGAGGGATAGAGAACATATATTTATAGCAGATCCATTGTCAATGAGTACACACTTAATACAAATGATACCAATAGTAGTAGTGATAAGAAAAGGTGTAAATGGATCGTCAATAATGGAAGGAGGGATATCCTCATCACTAAAAGATATAGCACGTGGTAGATTTTTGAGAGATTGAATGAGATGAGTAAAGGCAATAGGTGAATTATTGCTTTCAATGTGAATGGAATGAAGGGCAGCCTCTAGTGTATGACAAAAAAATGAGTGCATTGAGTAAATGATCATAGAGAGAGGTTTTGCGGGTGTGTTGTTAATTTTCTCAATGATGTCATAACCATAAGAGGTGGTGGTAGGAACCGTAAGAGTAATAAATAGTGGAACATAGAAAGATGGAGCTATAGGAGGATGAGTGTCACAAGTGGTGACTACATTAATGATTGGATCAGGCATAGGAGTAATAAAATGAGGATGATGTTGAGTAAAAACTCACATAAAATATGTAGCATAGAAAGAGTTGTTATGCCGAAACTTTGGTGGAAAAAAATAAGGATAAGAAGATTGATCCATGAATTTAGAAGAAGGAGATAGATTGCAATGCATTTTCATAAGGGAGGGTTTGAGCATTGGGTTCACCAAATGATTTAACAAAAATAGATTTTTATTAAACCCTATTGTAGAGTAACTGATGTACAAATGATAAGATACAATATGACTCAATAAAATAATCATACAAAGTAGAAACTCTAAGCAAAAGATAGAGAGAGAAGAATTTTCTGATTTATGCAAAATGTGTGATTGATCTAGACAGAGAGAAGTAATGAAAAAGTCTGGGTATAGTGTCATTGCTTGCAAATTGTAAATTTTGGCAAGAAGGAACAAAGTTGGACACAAGCACCCGGATAGGGAAAGGGTTCTGAGTGCTAGTGACTACAAAGAGGCTCAAGTTATGATTTCTAATATGTCACAAGGTTGTCATAGATTACTTGTGTTGGTCACCTATTGATCGTATTATGATCTTCATGACACTTATAACTTGAAAAACAAAATCTCACCCGCAAAACCTACAAACCACATCAAATAAAAAAAATAAAGATGCAATATGGAGATTCGGACGACCCCAACATTTACCTCAAGAGTGAACTTACGAATGAGCACTTTGCACTACATCTTAGAATCCATGTAGTTTTGGTGTGTGTGTGTGTGTGTGTGTAGAAATGGTGCCCTAAGATGCCCTAGTGCAAGTTGCACTTGATAATGAGATAGATCTAGAATGTAGAAATGTATAGCATGTGTGGATGGAATAGAATGAGCTTCCTCTTCCTTTGTAGTGTATGAAAAAAATGTAGTCCTTGTCCCTTGAATGGATTCCTTTATGCTCTTTAGTGCCTTTCGAATGCAAGCTTAGGTGGTGATAGTAATGCTTATTTTTGGTCCTTCATTTTCAACACATAACTATGTATTTATATGATTCCCTTTTTTTTATTTCATAATTGACAGCTAGAATGCCAACCCATAAGTGAAAAATATTCCCTAAAGATAAAAGAGACACAAAAGGGGCAAGTAAAGTAATAAAGGGTTAGAGACAACCGAGAAGGGATATGAGCTCCCAGGGTGCTGCATTTGAAGCCATGAAAGATAAATAAGTAAAGTAATGACTATGTTATAGGGTGTGTATGGCTAAAAAAGAAGCAAGAAACAAAGAAAAGAGGCCAAAGATAGTTGTCAACCACTAGTTTTCTTACTTAGGAATCATGTAAATGCTAGTATGCTTTTAGGACCTAGAAATATACCCAAGTGCGTGATTTTGTGTCTATAAAACTTTACTAAATAATTTACTTATTAATTATGTTCCTTAAGTTGATGGCCATAAGTTCATCATTACCATTATTAAATACTTAACTAAATGGGTTGAAGCGGTGCCTTTACAATCCACTACTGGTGATGACATGTGCATATTCATTACTACTCACATCATTACATGCTTAAGTGTACTATCCATTCTTATCACTGATAATGGACCTCCCTTTAAAAATAAGGATATTAAACACCTTTGTGCCAAGTTCAAAATTAAGAACTCTTTTTTACTCCTTATTGTCTATAGGGGAATGACCAAGTAGAAGCTACTAATATAACCATTGTCAAGATCTTATGCAAAACTATCGATTCTTCTAGAAATGACTAGCACAATCAAATTCTATATGCTCTTTGGGCTTACCGCACTAGAGTTCATACACCAACTAATGCTACAACCTTTTCACTTTTCTACATCATTGAGGTCATTATTCCTTTAGAACTTGAAATTCCTTCATTACGAGCATCCCTCAAAGGAATTCTAAAAGATAATGAATACTTTGTGACCATCAAATACACGAAATTCAAATGCTTGAAACTCATTGGGTTTAAGCCTTGATCATCTTATTGTTTATCAAACACGTATTACACATTATTATAATAATAAAGTAGATTTGCATGAATTCAATATTGGCAATCTTATTCTAAAATAAAATAAAAAAATACTAATGTCGACGCTACTGAGTTTAAGGAAAGTTCAAACCCAATTGGCTTGGAACTTATGTGATAACTCATAATTTAGGACATGATGTATATAGATTTTCCACTCTTCTTGGAAAATGAATCAAGAATATGCTCAATGTCATGCATCTCAAATGCTATTATGCATAAATATTAATTATTTCATTATCATATGACGCACTCTTGTGCTATGATTCACACTTGACTATTGAGGGCTCACTACATTAATGAAACTCACACATTCCATGCTCGTGCTTCATGAAATATATTTTATAGCATCTTTTCACACGTGAAAAACCCATTTCCTAACGATGACGCACTCTTGTTCTATGGTTCATTCTTAACTATTTAGGGGGCATTTATAAATGAACCTCCTTTCATGCACATCCGCTGATGGGGAAACACTACTCCTTCCATCTTCACATCTTGCATACCATACCATCACAATCACAATAATTTTCATATCTTGGTTATATTTACTCTTGTTAGCTTATACTACTTACATGTTGGACTTTGCTTATTATGTTAGAGAGATTCTTAATACTTCATTATCTTTATCATATAAACATGCACGTTCACTTGGTCTCTAGAAGTGATTGTAAATCTATTATAGATCCTTACATGATGCATGATTCTTGACACTTAATCCCTTTCCATTCCCACCGCGGATCCTAGGGGCATCTAGCTTTACTACTCTCACACATTAGAGGTTTTATTATCACATTATTTACTACTTTTTATTACTATCACTTTAATTTTCAAACTGATATATACAAACTTTGACATACTATTTATCTTCATAACATAATAACGGGTGCTTCATGTGTAGCATTTGTCTTGTAGGACTATATATAACCATGGTTATCCGACACATTTTTCTTAATTGTGTTTGCAATCGTATGTTATTGTTTGTGGGATTTTTCATGTCTTGTGTGATCATTATATGCTTTTGGCCGATTATGCCCTGATTTTTTTGTGACATTGTGAGTGATGTCCCATGTATGAAATTCTCTTTTCATGGCCCATCTTATTTAAACATTTTTTGTTACATTGTTTCCTCTTGCATGCTAGCTATTTTTTCTACTAACAATTGTACTAGCATATCTTGCTTGTGATTTCCTTTGTTTATACCATGCACATTCTGTACCCCCTCTGGAATCAACTTCAGATATGCATATTAGTCTCTAGTCCTCTCCTTTGGTCCACATTCTCCTACTATCGTTGCATTTACACTAAACAAGGGGGCATAATTTTTGTGAACAAATCACCCATACAATAGATTAGAGCTATATTTTAGATTATCACAATATAAAAACACATGCATACAATCACAAAATAGTCCAAAATATGACTTGGACTTTACACAAAGAGTAGAAACTTTCACCTAGATCCAAACACTAGCACCCAGAGCTCCTATCCTCCCCGAGCGTTAATGTCTTTAGGGAAGAAATAATCTTTTCTCAATACATCATAGTCTTCGAAATTCTATAACATAGTTCTCTAGTAGTAGGCACTTGCCTCCAATTATAGAATGCATTATATCTCCTATAATCGATTCAACACATAACAACATTGAACTAATTGGGATGTACCATCTGCATGGTGCTCATTTAGGAAATATACATGGAAGCATATTAAATATATACCTCTCTCTCCAACACTCTTCTCTTGGCATCATATCACCCCGAAAACTCGTTGTTGGCATGAGATCACCCAAAAAACTCTCTCTTGGCATGAGATATCCCAAAAAATACACCATCGACAAAAATTCATAAAATAAGAACAATTTTCTCTCTTAGACTCTTATACATCAGGTCGTGCATGTTTTCCTTTTGCACACTTCTACATACTTTTACACTTACTTACACATGAATTACTATTGATTTATCATATACATGAATTTTACCAATTTATTTCTCTTATTTTACAAGTACATCCTTAATACACAACAATAAATAACCTACAAACATAAAAAAATGTATTAATATACACATACGATTCACCCCTAGGGTCCACTCCCCTTTAACCCTAGTCTCCATGCTTCACTTTTCTAGCACTTCACACTTCATTTGTCCACTTACACACTATTTGCCATGCTCTCTATAGGCTCATACGGTATGCATATTATGACTATTTTATGCTATTGATTATTCACTCAACAACATAAAGTGGGGAAAAATTTAGACACAAAATATATGCACTTGGGTACATTTCTAGGTCTTAAAAGCATGCTAGCATTTACATGATTCCCAAGTGAAAAAAATAGTAATTGATAACTCCCCTTATCCTTTTACTTTGTCTTCTCGAACTTTTATTGGATTTATGCATCTTTCACTCTTTTTGCATTTGACTATTTTATCTTTCTACGGCTTCAGACACTAAAGCACCCATCCAGGACACTAGGGTTAGGTACTCATGTCCCTCTTTACATATTTATTATCTTTTTGGACCCCTTTCTCTTCTTAATTACTTTTTATTTCTTTGGGTCGGCCTTTCAGTTGTCAATTACAAAATTCAAATAAGGGAATCATATAAATACATAGTTATGTTTTCAAAATAAAGGACCAAGCACTAAACATTACATACTATCACCTAAGCTTGCATTTAAAGGCACAAGAGCATCAAATGCATCCATCTAGCACTCATACAAGGGACAAGGGTTGCATCACTTCTACATATATAACATAGAAATGGGAAGTTTATTCTTGTAGTCACAAAATCATGTACTTTAGACATTATTTATCATGGTATCATACTAGTATTTAGAAGTTTCTTGGGTGAAGAAAGTACTAATTAACCCTCGTCTTTTGCTATATTATTTTATTTTATTCCATCATTATCGACTTCTTAAACCAATATGCCTAGTAAGATTCTATCATCCCACATTATTTTAGCCTTGATTGGGGTGTCTAGAATAGTACTAGGTGCTCGTGTAGTGCCCTAATCCCACTAGGAGTGTCACGATCCCTTTTGCACTTTCCCACCACTTTTTGGGCCTTTCTAGCCATTTTACATCTTTATCTCTCTTTTGATTGGCTTTTGAGGTTAATTACGAAATTACAATAAGATATCCCTATAAATATAAATTTACGATACCATAATGAGGGACCTATCATCACTTATTACTATCACTCATCTAGAGTTGCATCCATCTATTGTATTGGAGATCACTTGCATCCACATTGATCCATCATCAAGGCACAAGGATAGGACATCCCAGCATTACACTTCATAGGGGAGGGATTCTATTATACTCCATGCACACATTCTATTACATTTTCTACATAGTGTATATCATCTTTGCATTTTCATATAAGAATTTTACATCACATGTTTTAACATCGTCATTACTCGATGACACACTCTTGTGCTTTGGTTCACACTTGAATCTTGAGGGATTACTACTACAATGAACCCCAAACACTGAACTATGGGCATTATAGATTTTGTTTCATCACACCTCACACATCATGAACCATACATTCAACATTTAATCTACAAAAATTTTCACATTTACACATTCATACATCACACATCATACTAGTCTTCATCTTACATATACCATACTTATATCATCCATGCGTTTACTATCATACACTATTCATCCTATGCATTACATACACTATTAGGATATTTACGCATATTTCCTCACATCCTATACATAGTCATATACCATACATCATACACTACGCGTCTTCATGTCATACATTTTCTACATACTATACTCATCTTCATTACAGATGAGTCTAACGTCATTCCATCCTACATATTATGTTATTAGTCTACCTATACATGTTACATCATGAACTATACATTCTACACATATACCATTACATTTTACACACCACATTTTTACATATGCTCCTCATCACATGGTCATCTTTTATCATTACATATACTACATTTTCTTCTACGTGTTGCACTCACTACCCTATGATGCACTTTATTTCCTTGGTCCATACTCGACTACCGAGGGTTTACAAATCAAATGGACCTTACACTCATCACACATGTGACAATCCTAGGCTAGTGACATACACTTTAGGCTAAATCATCACCTATTCTATCATTTTGTAGTGGTATACACCTTAGGTTACATCACCACTCCTCTTTTCATCTTGTAGTGATATACACTTAGGGCTAAATCATCACTCATCCATTCATCTCATAGTGATATATGCTTAGGCTAAATCATCACTTATACGTTCATCTAGTCGTGATATATGCTTTGGCTATAGGGTTCACGCACACACCATCGCTAGGTCACATTTCATAACTACACCTATATATTCATCACAACTGTTAGACACACAACACACATTTCAACCATTTCCCGATGACACACACTCATTTACGCTTCATTCTTGACTACTGAGGGGGAAAACAAAATGAACCTAATTGCATAGAATTCCATTCACTCGGGGGAATGCGGCTCCTATCATTTCATCTTACATTCCATTCCATCCATCAACAACATATTGCATTGTCTTAGGGGAATTTATTCTTTTTTACTAGTGTTTTACATGATCAATTTACTACACATGTTAGATTCATTTCTTCTATGTCATTATCTATACCATCCACACATGTGTGTTCACATATTTGTTTATTTGTGATTGTAGATACATATATTTTACATGCAACATGGATGATCTCCTTCTACCCTTCCTACACTGGTCACTTTGGGGGCATCCACATTCGTATCTTTCTGGATGATATTATTTCATTTTGTACTTAGCACTTTACATCACTTGGTTATTCATGCTTTGACATATTGGTTATTTATCTAACATGCTAATGGGTGTTCCATGTGCAACACTTATTTTGTAGGATTACATGTTTTCATGAATACTTATTTTTCTTGTTTATACTTGTCTATCATTGTTTGCTTGTTGTATACGGGCCTTTTCCTATGTTTGGTGTGCAGACTTATTTTTTGTTTACGTCCATGATGGCCTTTGCATGTCTTACGAAATCATGAGTGATGTCCCATGTTTGTAACCTGCTTTGTGTGAGTTACTTATCATTTTATGTGTTTAAACTACTTTTCTTGGTAGCTTTTACATTGTCTGCATAGATTACACATTGTCTTCTTACATGCACACATTTTTGTACTAACAATTGTCTTTGTCTATCCATCCTTTTTTTTTTGCCTTGGTTTCTACCCAATTGCATTACCTTCCCCTTCGTGAGAAGAGTTATAGAGTACATGCGGTTGGTCCTCTTTTTGGGCCGCATTATACTATCAATGACATCTCATGTGCACTCAAAGAGGGGGCATCATTTGGGGTTTTTACATACTAACACAAAGATTCTACACCGGTTAGTTTAGTTATATACAACGAGTGGGTTTAGACCAATATACAAACCCCATACACATTGGCTTTTACAGGACATGGTGTCCTTAGCATTATGGGAAGAAATTACGGGCTTGAGGTTACAAAGGTGTGCCTCCTTACACCACTTTGGCCGGTGGCATCGGATCACTTGAAAAAAATAGGACGTAAAACATCTCTTCACACACATTCAAGGAAGTAGTTACAGGAAGGATAATAATGCATCTTTCTCCCTACACTTCTTCCGCTTTGAGTTTATGTGAGAATGCCCAAAAAAACTCATAGCACAAGATATCCTTCTATACCTCTTTCTCAACATGGATCAGTACACATGTTCCATTTACATTTGTGTATTGAACATTTACACATACATTGCGTCTTTTACATTGCATTTTTACACATACATACATACATATTTCGACTACTTGATTGTTTTCTCCTTGCAAATTTACATGCTTTCATATACATGCGTCTTTTACATTGCATTTTTACACATACATACATACATATTTGACTACTTGATTGTTTTCTCCTTGCAAGTCCGACCGTATGAGAAACAAGCAGTCAAATGGGGGTAACAAAAACAACAACGTCAAAAACAACACTTTGTGATATTACATGCTTTACTAATCATGCAAGTACATCACACACCACAACAACTACAAACGCGTTTCACCCTAGGTTCATTCTCATTACTTTTCTTTTAGGTCATTTTTCATCTTTAGTTTTGACGCTCCTCTATATTTTTGTCATTCCATGATTTGTCTAGTCCTTCGATGCATTTCTACTACACTCTTCATGGACATTAGCTACACATCTCTATCTACTTTATGTTATCAAGATTTTCACTCACCAACATAAAGCGGGGGGAAAAATGTAGTCACAAAATCATGCACTTTAGAAAATATTTATCTCGGTCTCATACTACTACTATTTAGAAGGTTCTTGAGTGAAGAAAGTAATAATTAACCCCCATATTTTGGCCATCTTGTTTTATTTTATTTCTTCATTACCGACCTCTTACACCCATATTCCCAGTTAGCTTATGTCATCCCACATTATTTTAGCCTCGAATAGGGCACCCATATTAGTCTTGGGCGCCCTGTGGGTGTCTTGGTCCTACCAGGGGCACACCGGTCCCTTTTGCACTTTCCCACCACTTTTGGGCTCTTTCTAGCCATTTTACATCTTTATATTTCTTGTGGTCGGCCTTTTCGGTTAATTATGAAATTAGATCAAGATAACCCTATAAATATAAAGTTATGAGACCATAATGAGGGACCTAACATCACTTAATACTACCACTCATTTAGAGTTGTATCCATTTATTATTGTTTTGAAAGTTAGAGATCACTTACATATACATAGCTCCATCATCAAGGCACAAGGCTAGGACATATGCATCACATTTCATAGGGGAGAGGGATTTTATTCTATTCCTGTTTACTGTTATTGATTGAATAAGTGGAAATTTCATGCACACATTTTTTATTCTATTGATACACATCTATTAAAATTTTTACACATAGTTATTATTATTTGTATGTATGAGTCATTATTTATTTGTTTTTCTATGTTACTACGTCACAATAGTGTGAGAGTTGTTGTACTGATCATCACAAGAGAAACCTAGGGCATGTTCACACACACTTGGTTGTTTACATATAAAACTACATCGGGAGTTTGAGATGTAGTGCAATGATTACTTAAGTAAGTCCATTATTATATTAGTGCTCCATTATTAATCATTATCTATTAGGTCCATTCATATGCATTTTTATTTTTTAGGGTTTGATGCTTGTTTTGCGGTCTTATTCCTATATATTTGTAGGTCTTTCTTTCATCTTGGATTATTAGAGACATAATATATTGCGGAGCGGGACAAATAATTTTATAATGATGCACAAACATCGAGGGTTTGGACCATCTTTCAACGCATCTTGCTAGTGAAGATCGGGTTTTAGAGATTTTCATATCCACCGGGGCACCAAAATTGTATTTTTATTTTTAGGGTTTGATGCTTGACCGTAGTTCTTTCCTTGGATTAGGTGCCTAGTCCCTCTCCAGTGTTTGATTCCATCTAGATCCTCCAAATCCATCCTTTTCGAGACTTCTTCACAGTCGTTCCTACTTCTATATTTTCTAGTCACCTCTGTGACACAATCCCATGAGAATATATTATTTAGATGAGTTCTTTCCTCTTCCCTATTGCATATTAGGGTTTAGCATTTTCCTTTACATACTTGTTTAGCTCATTTACATCCTTCTTTCTTTCGTATTTATTTACTTTTTTCCTCAAAGAGCAATTGTTCATAACTTAGATTAACTATCCACTTACTACATAGTTAGTTCATTTTTAGTTAATCAATTCTATTCCATCCCACACATTCTAACATTGATGCATTAGATCTAGCCCCCATATCAATGTGCTTAACTGCACAAGGGCATCCTAGGGCATCATTTATACACACATAAGAACTACACGAGTTTAAGATGTAGTCACGCAATGCTTAGTCATAATTTCACTCTTCGGGTGACTACTAGGAGTCGTTAGACTCCCCATTTTGTATTTTACCTTTTAGGTTTGATGTGGTTTATGGGTATTTATAGGTGAATTTATTTTTTTAGGTTACATGTACCTGCACTTATTTATCAAGGATAAAATCACTCGGTGGTAAATGTGAACAACCAACAAACATCTTCCAACATAGAAGAAATTAGTTCTCAAGCATTTATATAGTCATCGATACCTAGATCTAGTCGCCAGCGGTGTCATCGAACGCCCTATCCTCCTACGGAATCCCCCATCCTAAACCAATTTTGAGTACCATCATTTCCAATGAGCATTGAAAATGTTTTCTATAGTCTGTTTCAGCATTTTACCTTCCCGGATCATTTCCATATTGCTCGGATATCAACTAAGTATTCCTATTTCCCTCTCTTGCTTAGGATTTCATATTACTTTCTTTCCCATTGCATGTGTCTTATCCTCTCTATATTAGCATTTTACATCATTATTTATAGTAGTTGCTTTGGAAATAAGATTTAATCCAATTTATATTAAATCACATACTAAGGGAATAGGTTCAAAGTTAATTTTTAAAATGGGATTTAATGGAAAAATCCTTGGGAAAAAAGGCCAGGGAATTGATATCCCCATCCAAGTAGAGGATAGGCCTCACCATGCGCAGGTTTGGGATTCAGATTTGTGTTCAAAACGAGAAAGGTGAATGCTCCAGGACAACTGATATTGCAAGGGAGAAACCTCCACCACATCTCGACAAAGGTAAAAATTGTAATGTGAAAAAATATAAAAGTGTTGATTTTAAACAATGTAAATATTCCCGTGTTCCTTTTCACTATACACAAAATTTGTGGTACATTTATCCATGCAATTTTTGTGGATTATCTAACCAATGTGTAGCTAAATGTTGGAAAAGGAAATCATTATTGGGAATAATTTTGAAATACCATTTTCATACACATGGTTGTAAAAATGGAAATCTAGGTAAGTTTCCTAGAAAAGTGGACAAAATATATTGTATCCATTGTCACATGAAAGGTCATGAGGTTAACATGTGTTGACAAATTCATCAAACAATAGTGGAGAGTTGTGGAAAAGGAAATATTTATGAAACCAACAATTTCTAAAATAACCCATGCAGATACCTAGGTATACACTAAGAAAATTGAACCACCTAAAAGGATAATTTGATTAAATTGGTTGGTAAGAAATTTCTTAATTTCATGTTTGCATAACGATTAACATGCATATTATTTTTAGAGCATGTTGTGGGATTATGTATAATGATGAAAGGAAAATTTCCCATATTTCATATTGGATTTGAATAATGGTGTCACCTATAGGGAAGAACTGAGGGACATGTTTATCATATTTATATTATACTCCGCAACATTAGAGGTTGAAAAAATCCATTTTGACAAAGAGAGTTTGCATTTCAATATATCTATTAATTTTATTGTGCAAAAGTATGGGCACCATTTTTATTGTAATTAATATACAAACTTATTGTGTCCACATAGGGTATTTGCACATACATGAAGTCCCTTATTTTGGGAATTTATTTGTAACTATCATATATGGTTACAATTAGTGTGTACATTGATTACACTAAAAAATGGTTTATAGAGTATGTCTGGAGATATTTTGTAGAGAATGGTAGTTTCATCATTTTTGGTATGTAGACAATTTTCTTCTATCCTATTTATAGTTTAGAATGTTGGGATAGATATTTCATTAACAGATTCACATGATTCAATTTTGACTCTTGTCTATTTTTGGATGTGTGTGGTCTAAACATTCTGGATCATGTTTATGATATTTATAGTGATTGAAAACTTCACATAATTTAGTGGACACTAGCCTATTTTGGCATGCATATGTCTTTATATAATGATCTATTGTTATGGAATTATATTTACGGTGATTTACCATATCACAAAGTATTAGTTTCACGAGTTTCCTCTTTTAGTGAAAAATTGTCTATTTCTAGATTGATCTATTTTTTAAGGAAGTGTTATCCTGTAAAATTGACGAGGGAATTTTATAGGTAACCATACCAAATTTTTCCCTAGTCCCTCGTCAAGGACCCCTCTGCATTTGGAATGTTACAAAACCCCTTTCTGGGAAATCTAGTTCTCTGAACTTAGCCATTTTGGTCCCTTTTTGGTTGGGCGCACCTTTTATCTGTGTAACATAGAGTAAATTTGTGCCCCCTTCATTTCCTTTGGCGCACAGTTTGACGTGTTGACACATCAATTGTTGCACCTTCCCGTGATGCACCTTTCTTGCATGTGCCAAGGTGCATGCGCCTTCATGTTAACAACTAAATTGTTGCGCCGTGTTTTGGTGCGCCAAAGGGTGCAAGGAATGAAGTGTTGATAGTCTTAAATTTGCGCCAAAGGTGCAAATATTTCCGTGTTGACACACATTTATCCGTGCCCGAAGGGTGCAAAGTTTTACGTGTCGACACATGTTTTGGTGCGCCTCTTGAAAAAGTGGTTGGCACATTTATTACACCTTTGCCTATATATAGGCGCACCCGCCCTGTCACTTTCACAATTTAAAAACACGTGATAACTTTATTCCTCTGCACCTGTCAAAGACGCCGTCCTCCTCGTATCACGTTCGTGGACCCCATTTCATCTCTCACATTCTATATATTCCAGGTAGGTGGTTCTTACTCCTCTTATGTTTTGTTTTGATTGTTTGTGTGGTAGGAAACAATGGATCTATGAATCATAAAACCCCTCCCCTGTTGTTCTTGCAATCTTTCTCCCCAAGTTGTTTTCCTCCTCTTTCCAGATCTGCTGGCCAAGAGGACTCTACCTAGAAAAAAATCCAAACCTCTTTGCTTTGCCCCCTTCACCACTTGAATCAATGTGGAGTTAAGCCTAAAGGATCACGAATCTATCAGAGAGAAGGAAAACTTGAAAAAACTGTTCCAAGCTGCGTTTTTCCCCTTGGCGCAATCACCACCCTTGCAACAGGAAACACAGTCATGCCTATGGCACACCAACATTGATTGCAACACATAAGCTCCCTGCGCCATGTGTAAACCAAGTAAATCCTAAAACACTGGCGCAGCGCATCCCCACTTACCACAACAATATGTCATGCAATCTTTCCCTGCACCGCGCCAAAGTCCCCTTCTGCGCGTGCGCCTAAAGTTGGTGCTACATGCAATAATCCTGCGCCTTTGGTGCACCAAACTTCCATGTTGCAGGTCAAATACTTGCACCATAGGTGCACCCTACCCCCATGCAACACCAACATTACTTGTGCCAAGTATAAAACTGCATAACGAGCGCAACATCCCCACTTACAATAACAAATAATGTCATATGTAAAATCCTTGTGCCCTGTGCCCTTTGGTGCTGATTTATTCCTTGTAACACTCGATTCAATGCACTATTCTAATAGCTTTGCAGCCTGCAGTGTTCCTGCGCCCTGCGCCCTGAGGCCTTAAAATTGCTAACTCCTCATTCTATTCTGTAGTGCTTTAATGGAAGATCTGATAGCTAATATGGCTCTTTGGCATTGGACTTCTCTTCTTCTTCTTGCAGATCAGCAACTGAACTCAGATCCATATATGTCTACATCAAGCAAGAAGCCAACCAAGTCAAAGGGTAAGGCTAAGCTTACAGAAGAAGAGATGAAGTATAAATACCAGAGGGTCAGGATGCCCGAGTCCCAGGCAGAATGTGACCTAGACATAAGAGACTCCGAACTCGGTCACATAGACATGGAAGATTTCTGGGCCAGAACTAGGAGAGTCACAGGAAGTCCTTGGATGGACAAGCTGGTGGGCAGTGGACTACATTTTGTTGGGGGATCCTCACGGTGTAGATAAACAATGAATTTTTACAACAAAGACACAAGGTGTGTAGAAAATGAAAAGGGTGAGGTCATAATCAACCTCACTACCCGACACTTCGAAATCATGCTAGGCATCCCTCACCACCGACACTTTGTGGCTGTAAGCCAAGAGGACTGCACCAAGGCATGGGAGGACAACGAAGACAAGTGCATGCAGCTGATGAATGAAGTGTACTTGAAAAACAAGAAGGTAATAACCAGATGGCCATAGGTTATTCACCGCAGTGACTTCTCCGAGGAATTGAGTGACACCATCACATTCCTTAGTAGAGTTTTTGGGATTTCTGATGCCCATTACTTTCACAAATGGATGCTCAGGTACCTTGAAACTATGAACAAGAATGTGCCAGATCAACGCTTTGAGTGGGCGGAGGTCATAAGCAGCACCATATCCGAGCAGCTCCAACAACTCACCACAACGGGGAGATTCTACATGAACTCCTACGTAGTCTATGTTGCAGCCTCGGAGAGGGATTATCCGGCACTGAGCCGATGCGGGGTTTGGCCCCAGGTAAAAATATATGAATACTACCCGGAGCTGAAGCTGGAGAACAGCATCCCACAGTTTACTAAAATCAACGATGCCTTTTTCTATGGCATCATCTACCTATTGAGGCCCAACATGACTCACGGTCGAATGACCAAGAGCATTGTCACAGCAACAGAGAAGTGGGGGGCCTTATTTACACAATTTCCCACCTTCACCTATCTCAGGGCAGCTAACTTCCTGGGTGAGCCCACTAAATTGCCAAGGTACGCTGGCCCCAAGCTGATCCTGTTGGAGCTATCCAGACAGCTCGTAACATACCATGAGAAGTGCCTGAAGAGAAAGAAGGGTGGAACTCCTTTCCCCCTTACAGTGGGCAGATACACATGCATCTCTCACCACAAAGCCCGGGAAATGGTTACCGAGCTAGAACTACTCAATCTGAAGCACAACTTCTGGTGAGGCCCACTTTTGATCCAAGGAATTTCCTTCCCAAGGAAAAAATCGATCCAATCCATATTCCACAGATCGAGGACATCTATATCGACCTGTACCATGAGGTCAAACTTAGAAGGAAGGACCACTCCCACTTGGCCTTGGCAGAGATTATTCAATACGGCATGGCCATTGTTCCAAAGGGTTATCAAACTACCGATCAAGAAGTTGATCAGGTATATCTAGATACAGATGGGGACAACTGGCCATTTGCTATGATCGACAGAACAAAAGCACCCCAGACCATTGAAGAAAGGGTCAAGGAGACATTGTGGAGGACAGAACACTGGTGCAGAATGAATGGCCTTATCTACCTCGAGGTAGATTTCACTACATCCCCATTAGGAACACACCTGTCAGGCCAAAGCATCTGCCAAAGGTCAAAGGCAAGGATAAAGAGGTCAATCAAGCTCTGCTCAAGAAGGAGCTCCTGAAAGTCCTCCTTCCACTGCACAAGAACAGTTGTAAGCCTAGTATCCCCAGAGAAAGAAACGGCGGAAGGTGTTTCGACGGGCACATCCACTCAGGGTGTCACCACTACTACTACCACCGAGGTCCCTTCTATTCCTTCTCCCTCTCCTCCTCTCCTCCTCGCATAACCCAAGTGACCATTCCTTTGGTTGTGTCCTCTCCCCCATCTTCTACTATTCCCCCTTCCTCATCATCCATCTTCTCTTCTCTCGCGGAGCTGTCCCCCACCATTTCTTCCCTCATCTCTCAGCTCCCTTCCATTCCCATGTCTACCTCCCCTGCAGTATCCCTTCCTCCCATGAGCACTTTCTCGGCCTCCCTCTCGATGCTGCCGCCAAGTGTCTCTACCCATTTCCCCTCATCCACTGCAGCTGCTCCCTCTTCTACCTCTGGTCCCATTCCCTTAAGTCCAACGTGGATCTCCCAGCATCTGAGCCAGCAAAAGAGGAAAGTCCCTATCGCACCGATGGACTTCTCCATCATCCCTACGACAAAGGGGCTAAGAAAAAATCCTATAACCTGCTTCTCTCAGAGTGCATCGGGAGAAAGAGTAATGGAGATTGCCTACCCCGATCCTTCAAAGAGTAAAAAGATCTGTCTTCGATAGATTATACAGTGACCCAAGTCACAATGGGAACGTCTTCGAAAGTCTTCAAGGAGAGGCCCTATCTACGGTGGATGCCCTTTGCAAGAAACTTCAAGAAGAAAAGGAGGAGAAGAGGTTACTAAAAGAACAAAACAAACATCTTCTCCACGCCCTGCAGAAAATGGGCAGTGCACCTCCTACAACTGCCACTGAAACTCCTGAGCTCCTAAGCCAGGATAAGATAAATGAGTATGCCAAAATTGGCGAACAAGGTATGGCAGTTTCCGCCTGGAGGGATCAAATCCTCAAAGACAACGAGGAGGTAATAGTCAAGTTCACCAAATTATATCAGAATATCAGTCGGGTGAACAAAGATCTCCAGGCGATTGCAGGACCTATCTCTCGAGGAGTTGGACCATGCAAGGCTGCAACACGAGACATTCTAGAAAATGCTCGACTGCTCAGTCGATGATCTAGTGAAATTTGGCATTTTCAGTCACCCCAGGGTACCCAGCAAGATCCTTGCTTTGCGTTGGATTACCGGGTCGACCAGATGGAGTTCGTCCTGGAAAATATTGATAAAGTCAAGGAGGAAGCCCTGGATGCAATGCATCAAATGGAGAAAATTGTTCTGAGGATGTCTCTGGGCTTGCTTACTCCTTCTTTCACCTTGAGGAAGGCAGATGAAACTATCCGGATCTTCAAAGAGATCGTCTCGCAAGGGTTAGGGCCAGAAGCCACTTTTGACACCGAATGCATCAACAACCTTCTAGCTTGCCGTGATTTTGTGGGGTTCCTGATGGAGGCAGGAAATGAATATTTCAAACTCCCTGAAAAACTTAGAGATGAGCGGGAGACTGTGAGGTCATCGGTGATCATACAAAGGGTCCTGCCCAGGATCAACTTCAGCCCATGATCAGTAAATTCATGGAATATCGGACTCAGTTCCACATCACCTCTCCTAACAACAACAGAAGCAAGATACCCCCTTCCAGCCACGAGACGACGATGAATAGCTTTCTTCCTCTTGGCTTCCTTTTTGTAAATATCTAATAGTATGTTGGTACAAACGATGACCTCATCCATGTTGCACCATGGGATGTTGTCATCCACCAAGTTGTCCAAAGTCAACATTGACTTTTAGATATTTTGTAGATATTTTGTAATTAGTTGTTGGTTTCCTTTTGCCTTCTCTCTTCTCCTTCTTCTATATATACTTGGATACTTGTCGTATGCCAAGTAGTGGATACTTTTTAGATGAAAAATAGAAGTAAGAAGAAAAGACTTTGAGCTTTTTGTAACAGAAGAAAATATTAATACAAATATTAAGACTTTGTGTTGAATATGTGTGTTATGAGCATTTAATCTTTCTTATGTCAGATTTATGCATTTATTCTGTTGAATCTATCTCTACTTTTTTGTCATTTATTCATCAGTATTGCTTTGTTCGTCTATGCAAGTAAGTTCGGCTCTGTTTACTACCAGCCCAAAACATAGACCCTCCGACCTTTCTGCTTTGGAATTCATTTCTTTTCTCCCTTCAGATCTCTTCTATCTCCCCACCTCGTTTCTTTCCCTTCTTCTCACAGTGGGAAATACCTCTACTGGGATGAGATCCCAACCCCCGAAGGTAGAATATTGTGAGACTTGCACGCATTCCCCTGTGGTAGAATAACAATAAACCAGTTTGACTTTCTTTGACTAAAGAGGGGCTATGCTCTACACATTGTTGGCTTGTCTATCCATAGATCTGTCCACCTAATAGATTTTCGACTAATAGGAAGTTACAATTACTGGGATGACAAATTACTGGGTTCACAATTACTTGTAAAGATTGGTAGAATCACAAAGTATCAATAGGACAATTTCCTCTTTTGGAGAATAATTCTCTATTTTTAACTCATCATTTTTTTGTGATAAATTTATCAATAGTCTATAGTGATATTACTCATTAATTCTATTTCTATGGATCATGTATGTGTTTGTGATATGCAAGAAGATGATTAACAACATTTGTGGGTGAAAAAAACAACTTTTTGTGGAACAAAATCCATCTCGATGGGAGGTAAGATTCAAAGATCAATTTAGTAGATAGAGCTTATCTAAATATCCTAAGATCATTACAAAAGATGGTAGAAGACTCCTAGACATTTCACACCTAGTTGAATGTGAAAAATGGACTTCATTTGAGAAAGTTACCATATGCGAAGTTCCAGCTTTTAAAGAGAAAAAGTAGGGCAGCTGAACTAACCAATCAGTGCCGCAACACGTGGTAAAGTGAAATTGAGCAAAAGAAAAAAATATTTTGTGACATCGGTCTTCGACACTTGTTATCGACGATTGGGCCCCACTATTTGCTTACTAGGGGCCCTCAACCAAGTCTACATAATATTTTATGAGAGGGTGTCTTTACTACCATTACTTCATTTTAATATTTCCACAATAATGTATATATATGCCTTGGAGTGTAATTACACCGTAAATGTGGGACTACATCATGTTATGCATTGGGGACCGAGTTACATTGGTTTAACTCATCGATTTCCTCCTTGCCATCTCGGCAACCTACCAGATCACTGCCCACATTGCTCGGGCTCATCCACACATTCAACCCAAACTTCTCGCTGACCCCCTTAACATGGCTTGCCAATAAAACCATTCAAACATAGCTCGAACCTCCATACTTGTACAGCTAAAGGCAACTAAGTTTCAAAGTTAGCCTCCCAAAACCCCCACCACCACGTGATATTAAAAAAATGTAACCCATAGCCACATTCACCAAACCATCATTCCTTAATTAAATAGTCCATCCGCCACTCCCTAAAAATGTGGGATTTATCCCACTTTGTGGTAAAATAAAGTGATGGAAGTGGTTAGAGGGGCTTGACCCCCTAACCAACCAGATGCTAAAATTATAACTCATCGTAGGGCCATGAGCCATTGACGGGTTATAAAATGAGTGATTTGACAACAATTAAAGTGGTTAATTCATAAAATGTGTATGAAGGATAAGAAGGTAGTTTTGGAAATATGCCATTTTGAAGCACTTAGGAGAAAAATCAGGTCTCGAGATAAAACTACGAAGATGCTAAATTTTTGAGAAAAATATGGTAATGTGTTCATTTGTCCAATTTGAAGTTCATATGCCATTTTTCTAAAGCATTTTCTCAGTAGCTTTGATGGAGAACTTAATAAATATTGAATTGCAAAGCCAGGAACAAACATGGAGAGCAAACACTAATATTTTTCAAAGCTCATGAGTTCTTAGAGTCTTATGGAAGGTTTTAAAAGGTTCATTATTTATTTTTTAATATTTTAATTGTACTTGTAAATTGACGTTAATGGATCAATTCGTATGAACTCGGGGACGTAAGAATTTTTTGAACCTCGTAAAAATTTCGAGTGTTGTGTGTTTTCTAATTTTGCATTCAATTTATCGATATTTATAGATTTTAATTTTTAATGCAAGTTTTGATTGATATAATTTTTTTGAAAATTGATCAATTTGGGTAAAACAAAAATCTAAATGGTTCGAATGTATAATTGAGTTGAATGAATTCTTAGCGAATTCAAAATCAATTTTTTATACACATTTGGATCTGTTATAAAATCATATTTTGAATCGATTCAATTATAAAAGGTTAGAATCTAACAAGTATTTAAATATCCTTGTAAATAGTTAAAAAGTAGAGGATTTTATTTGTGTTTATGAATCTCCCTAGAAATAGAGATAGAAAAAAGAAGAAGAGAGGACTAGCTAACCCCTAGAAGATGATGCCTCATGAAATCCCAATAGATCTAATATCCCCTTCTTGGTTAAGATCCTTATCCCATTTTTTCTCCATGATGGCTAAGGATTTAAATCAAGGGGGACTTAAGTTATAATAATTTATTATAAAGTGCAAATAAAAAGAGAAAATATTATAAAGGCACTTATAATAAAGTTATTATAGACTTAATAACAAAATAAAATTAGAAAAAGCTAAAGCCACATTATAAAGTCTTATTTTCCCTAGAAAATGTGACCTCCTTATGGGATGGATCAAAAGGGAAAAACATTAAATGAGGGGCTAAAATCTGATTGGATGTCAAGGGAGGCAAGTTGGTCCATTTGCTCTATATAAGCAAGTCGACTTGCTTAAGGAGAGCATCACTTGTTTATTTTATGAAATCTAATTTGTATGTTGAGCTTTGAGTTTGCATTTTCAATCTTCTAAGGATGAAAACCATTAGAGATTCAATCTTGAGGAAAAAAACCCTCTAAGAGTCTAGTAGAATGATGAAAAACCTTCTCTTAGTTGAAAGGATTCTCCACCCTAATGTTTCCATTGAAGATCATAGAGTTAATAGTATTTTCAGTTGTTTTCCTATAGTTTTCCAAAAATTTTGAGGGTTGTACATAAATAAAGGAGATAAATGATTTTCCATTAGTTTTCCAAAGGTATCAAATCTGAATACATCTATATGTTTCTATTTGTAATTTCCACCCCAAAACCATAAGGGAGAATTGGTGTTTTGGTTGTTTAGGTAGTTTTTGGTGGTAATTTGTATGAATGGGTAACATCATTGCATTCACCCTATTTTTGTGATTCTGTCCATATTTTATTTGTGTGGATCAAATCATTTTTGAGTAAGTTATGAATTTTGGAAGCTGCCATAATTTTTTGCAATTGGGGTTTCAAATAAATGAATTTTAGTAGTTTATGGGCTCATAAAATTCATATATTTTCACTAATATTATGAGGGTGAAATATGATAAGTTTAAAATCCATTTATAGTGGAAAATATCATGATTTATTTATGATTTTAATAAGTTTCATACCCATCCCTAGTTATATTTTCCATATATATATATATATATGGTCCGTATATATATATATATATGTATGTATGTAAATATGTATATATATATATATGTTGGTGAGTAGATCTATGGATAGACAAGCCAACAGTGTGTAGGGCATAGCCCCTCTTTGAGATAGCAAAGTGAAACTGGTTTATTTCTATTCTACTAGCGAGAATGCATCATGCAAGTCTTATAGAATTTTTCCTTCGGGGGTTTGGGATCTCATCCCAATAGAGGTAGTTCCGAAAAGAACATAAAGGAATGAAGGAAAGTAGGGAAGAAAGATGGATATGAAAGGAGAAAAGAAATGAATTCCAAAGTAGAAAGGTCAGAGGGTTTATGTTTTGGGCTGGTAGTAAACAAAGCCAAACTTACTCACATAAAAAAACAAAGCAATACTGATAAACAAATGAAAAAAGCATAGTGGAATCCAACAGAATAAGCATTCAGATCTAACTTAAGAAAGATCTAACACATAACATAGAAATTCAGCACAAAGTCTCAATTTTTGTATTAATATTTTGTTCTGTTACAAGAAATCTCAAAGTCTTTCTCTCCTCACTTCTATTTTTTATACAAATTTTCTCACACCCTGAATACTACAAGTATCCAAGTATTTATAGAAGGAGAAGGAGAAAGAAGACAAAAAGGAGCCAACAACTATTTACAAAATATCTAAAAGTCAAATGTTGACTTTAGGGCAATTTGGTGGATGACAACATCCCATGGTGCAACATGGATGATGTCATCATTTGTGCCAACATACTTTTAAATATTTTTACAAAAATGGGATTAATCCCAGGAGGAAGGAGCCTATTCATCATCATCCCTTGGCTTGAAAGGAGTGTCCTGCTTCTGCTCAGGGGAGGTAATGTGAAATTGAGCTCGATACTCCATGAACTTGCTTACCATCACTTGAAGTTGATCCTGAGTGGGACCCTTGGTGTGATCCCCGATGACTTTGCAAGTCTCCCGTTCATCTCTGAGTCTTTCCAGGAGTTTGAAATATTCATTACCTGCCTCCATCAGGTAACCAACAAAGTCACGGTAGGCCAGAAGGTTGTTGATAGATTCTATATCAAAAGTAGCCTCTGATACTAAACCTTGCGACGTGATTTCCCTGAAGAGCCGAATAGTATCATCTACCTTCCTCAGGGTGTAATCTGCACCGAGTAACCCTGAAGACATCCTTAAGATGATCTTCTCCATTTGATGCATGGCCTCCAGGGCTTCCTCCTTGATTTTGTCTATTTTCTCCAAGACAAACTCCATTTGATCAACCCGATAATCTAAAGTAGCAAGGACTTTGTTGGGTGCTCGTGGGTGATCAAAAACACCGAATTTTACCAAGTCATTGACCATGCAGTCGAACATCTTCTGGAATGTCTCATGTTGCAACCTAACATGGTCCAAATTTTTGGAGATAGGTTCTGCTATTGCTTGGAGTTCATTGTTAGCTTGATCTATATTTTGATAAAGCTCTGTGAACTTTGTAATCACTTCCTCACTATCTTTGAGGATTTTCTCTCTCTAAGCGGACACTGCCATTCCTTGCTCACCAATCTTGGCATACTCATTTATCTTCTCCTGAATAAGAACTTTAGGAGGGTCGGCGACAGTCACAGGAGGGGCATTGCCCATCTTTTGCAGGGCTTGGAGAAGATGCTTGTTTTGCTCTTTCAATATCCTCTTCTCTTCCTTTGCTTCTTGAAGCTTTTTGCAAAGGGCATCCACTATGGATAAGGCCTCTCCTTGTAGGCTCTCTGATGATGTTCCCATCGTGACCTGAGTCACTGTAAAATCTGTAGGAGATAGATCTTCTTTCTTCTTTGTGAGATCAGGGTATGCGATCTCCATAACCCTTTCACCTGAAGCACTTTGAGAGAAGTGGGTTATAGCTTTTTGCTTCTTGGGCCCTTTAGCCGAATCACGGAGAAGTCCATAGGTGCAATAGGGACTTTCCTCTTGTGTTGGCTCAGGTGTTTGGAGATCCATTCTAGACTTAAGGGAGTGGGACCAGAGGAAGAGGAGGAAATAGGGGTGGAAGAAGGAGCAACTGCAGTGGACATGGGGAAATGTGTCAGACACTCGGTGGCAACATCGAGAAAGAAGCCAACATCCCAATGCTCATGGGGGTAGGAGTGACTGCAGGAGAGGAAACTGTGGGGGCGAAGGGATCTGTGAGATGAGGGAAGAAATGTTGGGAGACAAATCCGTGAGGGAAGAGAAGATGGAGGAAGAGGAAGGGGGAATGGTAGAAAACGGGGAGAAGAAACAACTAAAGGAGTGGTTGGTTGAGTGACATGAGGAGGGAAGGAAGAGCGGGAGATGGGATGGTGGGAACCTTACCAGTTGTAGTAGTGGCAAAATCCTGAGTGGATGTTCCTATTGGAGCACTTACCGCTTCTCTTCTTCTCCCGGGATACCAGTTTACTACTTGCACTTTCGCAGAATGGAAGGAGGGCTCTCAGGAATTTCCTCCTGAGCAATGCTTGTCTCTCCCTCTTTATCATTTCCTTTGCCTTTAGGAAAGTGCTTCAGCTTGGTGGGTGCATTACCCAAGGGAGACGTGGTAAAGTCTACTCCAAGGTAGATGAGACTATTTTTCTTGCACCAATGCTCAGTGCACTATAGAGTGCCTTTGACTCTTTCCTCAATAGTCTGAGGTGCCTTGTTTCTATCAATCTCAAAGAAATGGCCAATTGTCCCCATTTGTGTCTAGATAAACCTGATCAAATTCTTGATCAGTTGCTTGGAAACCTTTCGAGACGATGGCCACACCATATTGAATGATCTCTACCAGGGCTAGGCGGGAGTGATCCTTTTTTCTGAGCTTGGTTTCGTGATACAAATCAATGTAGATATCTTCGATCTAAGGGACGTGAATTGGATTGAGCTTTTCCCTTGGAAGGAAATCACGAGGATCAAAGGTTGGCCTCACCGGAAATTATGCTTTAAGTTGAGCAATTCAAGCTCTGTAAACATCTCCTAGGATTTTCTCTGTGAAGTGCAGGTGTACCTACCCACGGTGAGGGGGAATGGAGTTCCACCCTTCTTTCTTTTCAAACACTTCTCGTGGTACATGATGAGATGTCTAGACAACTCCAATAGGATCAGCTTGGGTCCCGCATACCTCGGCAATTTGGTGGGCTCTCCCAAGAAGTTAGCGGCTCTGAGATAGGTGAAAGTGGGGAATTGTGTGAATAACGCTCCCCACTTCTCTGTGGTAGTGACCACGCTCTTGGTCATCTTACCGTGAGTCATATTGGGCCTCAAGAGGTAGACGATGCCATAGAAGAAGGCATCATTGACTTTGCTGAATTGGGCTATATTGTTTTCCAGTTTTAACTCTGGATAGTACTCATATATTCTAACCTGGGGCCATACCCCACATCGATTCAATGCTGGGTAGTCCCTTTCGAGGTAGCAACATATACCACATAGGAGTTCATATAGAACCTCCCAGTTGTTGAAAGTTGTTGAAGCTGCTCAGAGATGGTGTTGTTGATAATCTCTCGCCCATTCAAAACGTTGATCAGGGACATTTTTGTTCATTGTTTCTAAATATCTGAGCATCCACTTATGAAAGTAATGGGCATCGGGAAGCCCAAACACTCTGCTTAGGAAGGTGATGGTGTCACTCAGCTTCTTCTGAAAAGTCACTGTGATGAATGACTTATGGCCACCTGCTTACCACCTTCTTGTTTTTGAGGTACACCTCATTCATCAGCTGTATGCATTTGTCTTCATTTTCGTTCCATGTCTTCATGCAGTCATCTTGGCTTACTACTACAAAATGCGGTGGTGGGGGATACCCAACATAATCTCAAAATGCCGGTAGTGAGGTTGATTATTACCTCGCCCTTCTCATTTTCGACACATCTTGTGTCCTTATTGTAACAACGACCCACCAACATCATGAACTCGTTGTTGATTGCGCTCATGGGAATCCCTGCAGCAAAGTGCAGACCACTGCTAACCAATTTATCCATCCATGGACTACCTGTGACCTTCTTGGTCCTAGCCCAAAAGTCCTCCATGTCAATGTGCCCCGATTCAATCTCCGATATCCGATCACACTCTGCATAAGGGATTCAGGCATCCTGACCCTTTGGTATTTATACTTCATTTCTTCTTTTGTTAGCCTAGCTTTACCCTTGGACTTAGTTGGCTTATTACTCGATGAAGACATGTGTGGATCTGAGTTTAGCTACTGATCTGCAAGAAGAATAAGGGAAGTCCATCACAGAAGAGCCATGTTAGCTATTAATTCATCCATCAAATCTTACAGAATGAAAAGTTATCAATTTACAAGCCTCTCGGGCATAAGGCGCAACTCTACCGTAGGTTGCAGGGGTCTCGAGAAAGTAAGGCGCACTTTGGGAAAGTGTTGCATGGGAGAAAAAATGCCAAAAGGGGTGCAGGGCATAGAAAGACTACACACAACATTTAGATGTTGGTGTTAATGGATGTGTGCTTGCACCATGTGAAGGGTTTTAACTGGGCACAAATTTATTTGGTGTAGCAAGGTCTCAGGGTGCACCTTTGGCGCAGATGTGGTACATGTTGCAAAATATTATGATGCACCAAGGTGTGGATTCAAAAGATGCATCATTAAGGTAAGGTGCGCCAAGAATTTAAGCTTTGCATGACGTGGAAGGGCCTGCACAACATGCATTGTTGTTGTAGTTGTATGTGCGCTTGTGCCTGTGCTTGTGCTTGTGTTTTAGGAATTTATAAGGCGTGGGAAAAGCTAATGTTGCGTGCGGGGATAGTGTGCCTATGGCGCGATTGTGCTTGATGTAACAATAATGAAGCCTGCACCTTGTAAAAATAGTGGGTTTGATTGCAAAAACTTTAGAATTTTCACTCTTTTGGTAGGCTTAAATGGTTTTTGACTCTTTCAACTCAGATTTTGATAGTAAGGGGAACGGAGGAAAAAGGGACAGGGGTCCATTCTAAGCAAGGCCTTCCAGGGTTAGCAGATCCGGAGGGAGAATAAAAACGGTTCAAAGGTGGGTTTGATTTTTAAAATGAGATGGAGTTACATTATCTTTTTAGGTTCATTGTTATTTTTAATAACACTAACCACCTACACCAAAATAGAAACCACAATAAATCCATAAGAAGGGCAAGGGCCACTTACCAAGAATATATAAGATAGAGGAGATGATGTGGGGTCCATGAATGTGACGAAAAGCAACACACGGGGCTGATAGGAACACTAACAAGTACAGAAGAATAATTTTTTCACATTTTTTCAATCGTGAAAATGACAGGTCGATGCGCCTATATATAGAAAAAGGTGCAATAAATGTGCCACCAAATTTTTCTAAGGTGCACAAAAATGGATGCTGACATGAAGAGATTTGCGCCCTAGGCACAACTTTGAGAGTGTCAACACTGCTTTTTCAGCGCCCACTTCACACTTTAGAGGGGTGCAACATTTGTTGTGTTGACATGTTGGCGCATGCGCCAAGGTGCAACATTGGTAGATGCAACATCTGGAGTGTTGACACTCCAAAGGATGCGCCAAAGGAAATGAGGGGTGTAATTTTGGTTGATGTAATGTGAATAAAAATTTCGCCTAACCAAAAAAAGTTAAAAAGACCAAGTTGTAAAAACTAGATTTTCCATAAAGGGATTTTATGCCATTTCGAATGCTAAGAGACCTCAACGAGGGAACCAAAACATAAATTTTGGATGGTTACTCCGCAAAATTTCCCTTGTCAATTTTACAGATAACAATATATATATATATATATATATATATATATATATATATATTAGATCTGTATTTTATATTTTATCTAAATTTCTATAATGTGCAAATTTTAGTTGGGGATATCCTAAAATCCATTTAGGGGAAAAAATAGTCCCCTTGGGGACATTACAATAGATATTGTAGATGCATAATTGTACTTTTAGAAGAGGAATAAGTGAAGACTAAATCCCAATCAGAATTCTATATGCTGCACTTAAATACTATGGATCAAAGACAAAGGAAAATGAAATGTGGAACATTTTGGAACTGTGATTGTGTCTACTTGTAATATGATGGATCACCAACCAAATCATATACATATAGAAGTGTTTATCAATCCCAAATTAGACTACAACATAAAATTCTAGAGGGAAGTGGTTTATAAGTTTGAGAGATGAGAGGAAGTGGACCTAAAGATGGAGAGTCTGGAGGAGATTCATGAACCTTTGATGCATGACTAAGATAGAGGCGAGGAAGGTTAATATGAGTGCAATATGCCTCTAAAAACATGAATATGAGAGGAAGGAGGTGAGACCTCATCATTTCTCTCATAGTCTCGAATGAAATATGAATCCTCATCATTAATAATCTCATCATTTGTATTGGAAGAAGAATCAACATGAGTCTATCTAGGTGAATCCAAATCCTCATAACTATAATCAATAGTGAGTAATATGTAACTAGAAGTGAAGTGTTAAGATTCAAACTTGAAGGGATCTCCTCATCTCTATATGACTCATCATCAATAGATAAGTGTGAAAAGAGATAAACCCAAGACTAGTTATCTCGCTCTTCCCACTACCACTATAAAATCATTGTTACTAACAAAAAATATGGAGTGAACTCAACCCGCTTTCCTGAAATATGGTGTATGATTAGATATATTGATAAGAGATTAGTTGAAAATGAAGGTAAATAAAGAACACCTTGAAACATCCCATCACCTATGTCAATATACCATCTCTCGAATATCTTAGAAGAAGTGTGATCACCCATCAAAATAATTGGCATAGAACATGGCTCTAAGGAAGTGAAGGAAACATGTGATGAATCCATATGGTGTGAAGCACTTGATTCAAGAACCTATGTGGTAGGTTTAAATGTAATTATTACAAGTGCTTTGCCCTTATATTTCCCCTTATTGTTGTCTTTTTCCTTTGCAAACCCACAAAATGGTGAACTTCGTGTATTTGAATTAAGAACTGTCATATTATTCTTCTCTAGAATGTGTGTCAAGTGATCAATTTATTTCTACATACACTTATGTTCATCATGTCCAAATTTTCTACAATAGGCACATTTGACCCTCTCTTTCTTAGGTCTAGCTTCATAAGAGGTCTTATTTGTTTATTTTCCATTGTCTTATTTGTTTATCCTTCTTTTTCTCATTGTCTTGTTTGTTTGTTTTTTTTCTTTTCCTTACTAATTGAAGCCTTATATTTTTCATTTCAAAAAAATAGGGCATGTGACTTAGAAGAATTCAAAGTACCTATATACACCATATTTTTTACACTTGCTAACCATTTATTTTGTGCATGGGTTGTTAATGCATTATCTTCTTGAGTGGGTAGCATGTCTTTGTGGTTGGGATGTGATTGGGCTTGTCCATTTGGGATAGACCACAAATTTTGAGAGATGTCTCTATTTCTCCTTTATTTCCCTATCCTTGTATTGTTTCTTCCTTTGTTCACATGTGACACCCACTAAGTCCACTTGTCTCATTATGTCTACTTGCTTCTTTCTATTGTGTGTTATTATCCATGCTTTTGGTCACCCTAAACATTTGTTATTTACCTTTATTTATCTTTTGGCCTTCATTCCTCATGTTTCACATGTCTTGACCTTAATTTTTCCCCCAAGGCTAACACCATCACCCATGAGCGATGGTGTGTGTTTTGGATTTTCTATGGTTGATCCATCTCCCATGGGAAATGATGGTGGGTATATACTTGACCTTTAACCATGTAAAAATAATAATTTATAATCATTTATATCCACTTTTACTTGCTCTTGCTCACACCATTTTGCACTACTTCATACTTATTTTCTAACTTGGTGTCTTGAGCTTACCTCTTTTGCATTTGGGTCACCATGTGATTTAGGACTATAGATCTTCTTATTAAACTTTCCCCTTCTCCACCCACAACGAATCTCTTGATGTTGTATTTAGGGAGGATTAAGCATCAACGATCTCACACACAAACTATATGTAAGTATTTATAACCTTCTTTAGTATTTTATCTTATATGTGCATGTTTTATATTCGTGATTGATTTATATAGACTAGTGTAGATGTATGTTTCTTTTATTCTATTACATTGTATTTTTATAGTACGCCCTTGGCTTATCTACCCCTTGGTTAATCTTATTTTCAAATCCTAGTAGGATGCCTTTCTTTATCTTGGTAATAAACATTAAAAACCTATATCTATCATAGGGTTAGGGTCAATATCCTCTAGAGTTATGACACTAACACTCATTGAGAACCTTTGTATCTATATATTGTGACTAGTCTTAGATTAGATCCATATATTTGAGAACCTAGTTGGGAACCTATATTCTATCCATCATACACTCTGGTGAACCCAATGTGAATCTTACTCTACTTCCCATTAGGTAAGATTCACTCCTTTTATTATTTTTCCTTATTTTCCTACACCATCAATTTCTATGTAAAACACTAACACATGATTGACTTTTTCTAAACTTTCATAATTCATTCTTGATGCCATCAACCCTTGTGTAAAATTTTTGCATGGATGATCCTATTTTAATTCCCCCATTTTCAAATAGATCTCTTTTTTATGCCATTAGACCATGTGCAAACTTTCTATACAACCGACCTCATTAGAAATACATTCTAGTAAGCCTATTTAGTCCCCTCTATTTCATAAGAGAATATATACTACGTGATTCCACTACATCCTCAACTAAGCCATTTCTATGTGACCTCACTAATTCTCAAGATTATAGTCTTCCTAAGATAATGGCGTATCCTTCATAAATCATATAAATAAATAAAAATCTGACTTAAAACCTTGTTTTAGTAATAAAACAAGGTGAAACTCTGTCGAGGTTGTATTGCTTACTTTTCTATCAAGAATCATACTTATTTCATAATTTTGGCTTTATTTATCAAATAGAACAATCTAAAGTTCTACCAAAATTGTGTCAATCATTTTGAGACTCACAATTGATGTTTATTTTCCAAACTTGTTTGATTGTCAAAATCATGTCTTTATGATGTCTATTTTCCTTAGGTCCCCTTTGTAAAATCACATAAGCATCCCAATCTTTGTGAGATGTCTAGTTTGTAGCTATTACACTAATTAAATCAACATGTAACTTCCTTTAATATGAATGAGTTAAATAAAACAATCTAGATCTATGAATTCACATCAAACGATTCCAACCATGAATAAATATCAAATATTTCCTCACGTTACTAAAAATAGGAAACTTGTTCTATCTTTCACTTCTCAACTTTCATCTCCGAATTAGTACAATCTATAAACCAATTATCCACGGACTCTGAGTCCCATTCACTTAACTTTAAATCAACACTTTGTGTGTCAATTCATGTGTGTCTCCTAATCAATGTCTCAATACCCTTGTAAAATGGAAGACTTAGGAGTGCACACCATTGAGACACATTCTAGGCCCATAATAAAAAGACTTGAACCCTTCCTCTCGTACTCCTATCTCAAAGACATAAATCATTCATGCAATGGGGGTTGTATTTCATTGGAGTGATGAATTTGAATTATAGTTTAGGGCATAAGTGAATTTTAACAGAGGAAAAATACTTCAAAAATGGATAGAGGAAATGAAGGGAGAAAATGAGGCTAGTATCCTTGAATTATATAAGGTTATTGTGACTAGGTTTGGTGTTCCTTCCACAATAATATTTGATAATGCTTTATAATTCACTAACACACAAAGTATTTATTGGGCTATGAATAATGGAATTTACTTAAGCACATCCTCAAACTATTATCCCCAAGGAAATGGGCTAACCGAGTCAACAAATAAGAATATTCTAAGGATTATCATAAGAACATTGGAGGAGAATCAGAGAGCTTTGCACACAAAGTTGAAATCAATATTATGGGATGATAAAATCACTCCTTAAAGGTCAATTGGGAGATCAAACTACAAGTTTGTTCATGGAAAATAAGAAAAACTACAAATATTTCTTAAATTTCCATCCTTGGAGCTTATAAAATAGATTGAGATATTTGAGGTGGAGGTCATGGAAGTTAGGTATAATGAGCTAATGGAGTTATAAGAGTTGAGAGACTGATCCATGCATGGAATGGAGTTAAATCAAGTTCAAGTATAAAGGTGTTTTGAAAAGAAAACCATGACTATAAGCTTTTAATAAGGAGACTTTGTCCTCAAGTGGGATAAGGATAAAGCTAAGCTAGGTAAAAATTCAAAGTTTTAGATGAAGTGAAGTGGCTCTTATAGTATTTCAAGTTGTAAGCCACACACATTATAAGAGTTGAGCCACACACATTATTATTAAGGTGAAGGGTTCATAAGGAGACTTTGTCCTCAAGTGGGATAAAGTAGGATTAGATTTCACTTTCCTCCACACATGTTATTAAGTACATGTTCATCTTGGTAAAGTAGTTTCCATTTCTCTGTTAAGTACTTTACAAAATGTTTTTTTTGTTCTTGGGTGGCATTTTCAGTTTTAGAGTTTTGAATAAGTTATAATAGTCTATAAGTTTCAACTCAAACAAAAATTAATGCTGAATTCATACTTCATACAATTTAAGAAGCATTTTTAATGTTAAGATTACATTTTAGAAATATATACTTGACTCCATTCCCAATGGATGCTAAAAAGGCAACTCGATCTTTCCATCTAGCATGTAGATGTCCCCTATAAGTCACCAAAATATTGTCCAAAATAGCACCCCATGCTATTATTTATAACTCATCAAATTTTCATACTTAGGTGGATCCATTCTTGAAGACCCAAGGAATTTCAATTCAAAGTTGCATGTTCTATGGTATATGGAGGTGTGTATCAAGAGCCTTATCATTTTTTTAACATTTAAATTCGATCCTTACATTTATGAGTTGAAAATTAGCTAAGGAAGAAAATCCATGGAAGACTGGTTACAAAGTTAGTGTTTCATGGATTTTACATGTAAGATCCATAAAACAAAGAAGTTAAATTTTAGTCTTTTTGCAAAAATGGTGAAAACAGTTAGTGCTTTGTGGTGGGAAACAAAACATGGTTTCTTCTCAGATAAGCCAATATGAAAGAAGAACATGTTGTATAGGTCCACAAAGAAGGTAAGTTGGTCATGAAGTGACTAAGGTTGGAAGATGGAAACACTTAGTGCCCAAAGTGAGCCTCCCAAAGTGTAGTGTTCCACGAATCATTTGAAAATATGCAGAAAAAAAGGAACAAGTTTGTAGAAAATTTTCCATAGGAGAAAGGGAATTACACCTTTGCAGATTCTATAAGGGTTTTCTCTGTGATTCAAAGAGGATGAATTTTGTGGCTTTGGATTCAAAAGTGGCCAAGTTAGGATCCTCAAATAAACAAGTATGAAAAATTAAAAGGCCACAGATGTCAACTAAACTATTATGCGGGTTGGTGAAAGTTAGTATATTGTAAAACATTCAAAATCCATGCAGAAAAGAACCTAGGGGAGGACTAAAATCCATATAATGAGGTATAATTTTCAAGTAGCCTTGTATTTTTGTGACTTGCTAAATTCAAGTTACAAAATTCACTTTTATCCTCACAACCAATCAAAGGATCCCTTGTGGCATTCCCATAATTTTGTAAGGAAAATACATCCTTTCATTTGTAGTTTTATAGGTTATAAACTATGAAGCATCTCTACCTACAAATATGCACTAGTTTCTTGACCACAACATTATATTGGGAGCTCCATATTGTATGTGAATTATTTCATTCATTTCATCTCTCCAAGGGATATGTTTGGCACCAAGGAATTACAAAAATATGTGTTTCAAGGAGAACCATAGGAACATAGGATTGCATGAGAAAAATCGTAGTTTACTTGGTTTCACTCATTCAACAACTCTACCTACCTAAATTGATTTCTTAATAGTTCCCATGCCTTGTCTTGTAGCTCTAACAACATACAAACTGAAGGAAGACAAGGTACCCATGCTTTATTTTGTGAAAATTATGGAATTTCCTCCTTGGTAGGTGGAAATGGGTCATTTATGGTTGTTTTTCCACTTCCACTTATCTCTCTCTTATTATTTATATATATGTAAGTTATGATGCACATGAAAAGGGTTCTTTTCTGTTGATTTAGAAGCTCTAATTTTGGAGTTTTGATTTTCTTACCTTTAGAACTCTAACTTTCATTTTTGCAAGAAATCTAGATATTATCTCATAAATGTAAATGAATATCTTCCGAGTGAAATATTAAAATGGGGACTATCCTTTGAATGCCTCTATATTTGATGTGGATGCTTTATCCTCTTGTTATCCTTTGATTTTTACTCACTTTTCTCATTCGTAGATATGTGTTTTCCTAATATTCTTGCCTGTGTGATGATATTTGTGTCTCTTAAGGTCAAAAATAATACTTGTTCTAGTTTTGGTACATCACCTCTTTCATTTTGTAGCATTCTCTCTCTCCCACCCCTATATCCTACTAATTTTTAGATTAGATTTAGATAGTTGCATTTTGAAGTTGTTTAGGTTAGTCTTTAGTGAGATAGAATAGAAGGAACATGTCTTCCATAGAGATCTATCTAAAGGAGTAAGGTCTATACCTTGGATATATTCCCATTTTATCCAAAAGTACTGATCTGCATGATAAAATATTAGGGTGATACTTTTGTGCGTTAACAATATATTTTTAAATAATCTCTTAACCTTCATGGTTTAAGGGGTGGTAAAACTTGCTAGTGCATGTAGAGAGATCTCAGGGTTAAATTTCCTAAGGATCTGAGTCCTCTAAGGGGATTTGTTCCTCTTGATCATCTTGTAATTCCTAGAGATTGGGCTGATGTCCTACTCTAATAGTGATTCCACATCTAATAAGTAGAGCTTTTGTGTGATTGACATGTGACCCTTAACCTATTTTTCATCACAATTATAACATAATCATTTCTCCTTATGATCCCACATATATTTCTCGTTAAGGAACTTGAACAGGTGGTTATGGTTGGACATTGGTTTGTTTTGTTCTTTGCGAGTGGGAAAGTGGGAGGTCGATGTCACGCTAATATTTTATCTTCTTATAATTAGCTAGGCCCAAGCCATCCATCATGTTGTTGGGATGAAACATTTCACCTCCGAGTGGAGTGGCTATTTGAGGTCACTAAAAAAAGAAATATTGAAGAAGTCATCTGATAACCCTTTATTGTGATTAGCATGTTTCTCAAATTCAATTTGATAATCACAAACAATACCTATCTAGAAGATTTTGGTGAGAGCTCCTACAAAGTACTTGAATGCCGAGGGAAAAACTGCCCAAAAGTGAGCATGCAAATGTTTATCCAATTTGGTTCATCATTTGATTTGAGATACTAATGATACCATTGAAATTCTTCTTGTTCCAAGTGGAAGGAAGCAATTGGGAATTAGTTTATAGAATAAGTATTGTGAAGGCTAAAGAATTTCTTGGATGGATATATCCAACATGTAGGATTAGGTACCATTGAAATTTGGAAATTCTAGCTTAGGCCCATGAGATGTGTTGGGAGAAGAGAATCTATTCTCTGAAGAAAACTATTTCTGTAATTTATTGAGAAAAATGATATTATGTTGGTTTAGTCCATGCATCATATTGGTTAATTCAGTGACCTGGAGACTTTAGTGTTGCAATTTCTTCCTCTATGATATTTTTTCTTGCATGGGTGGCTACCATAACCAGTGTTTTTGTAAGGGATAGAAAAATGTGTTCTAAGACATGATTCATAAGGGAAAATTTTAATGTGAGCTCAATCGAAAGGGGTAAATGTATTTTTACTAGTTTTTGTCACCTCCTAGTTAGGATTGACAAACGTAAGAGAAATTTTTGAATCTTAATGAAAAGACAAGTATTTTTTCCAAAATGGCTAGAGGATCATAAAACAGAGAGGAACATTATGTGAAAATTTCAAAGCAATTAGGAAAAACTAAAGAAGTTATGGAAAAATCCTAAAAATCAAAAATTGAGATTTTTGGCTAATATAAGTGGAATTTGGATATGGACCCTTAAGGAAAGAAATGTGCATAATGGAATTTCATGTGTTCTAAGAAATTTTGAGAGTGAACGAAACTATAAAAGGAAAGATATGGAAAAAAATGTTTTTAAAAAAACTATCTACCACTTCGTTGTTCCCGCCAACTTGTCCATAAGTGTACGGTAACCAACTATTCTTAAATGTGATCACTTTGTTATTTTCCCATCAGCACTATTATGTTGGATATCATCCCTATTCGATTAAGTTGTCTAAGTGTTTTACAGATTCTCTCTGACACCAATGTTGTATAAACAAGTACCGATCGCTCACCAGAAAATTTATGGTCACAGACTTACCCCTCAATCAATTAAGATGGGGCCATTACTACAGACAACTCTTGGATTACCTCACCAGTGGAAACTAGTCAATTGAGATGGGTTGTTTCCCTTTTCACTGATAGGTCCTCTCAATGAGACAACTACTTTAGGATTCCTATGGTACTCACAATGAGTTTTAGGGCTTATGCCCAAGTACTTCCCACAGATATGCGGATGGGTATTTACCCTTATCCACACTTATAATGAATATGTAGCAAATAGAGGCAAGGAAAATATTTCCATGAATGACACAACTCCTGAAATCCACCGCTGAAAAAATTCTCTAAAATCTACCCACAAGGACAATAAAGTGCTCTAATATTAGATGAGAGGATCTTTTTGCATATATTTATGAACTACATAAATTTAATTAATAGTGAAATGAACTTTGGGAAATAACTTAAATAACCTTTAGATCATAAGCCACTTCATGGGGAAATCCTCCTTTGAGCAAGATCAATACAATAATCTTCTCATATGCCTTTATTAGGCCTCAATAATTACTTATATGCTTAGTCTATTCTAACAAATACTAATTACCATGTATGTGGGATAATTCGAATATGCTCAAGGCGTGAATTATAAGTCATATGTGTCCATAGTGACTAATACACTAATAATTCAAAGAGAATGTTACGACATGGGTTCTTAACAAAATTACATTGAACAAATAATATTTAATAAAATACATACATTTACCAAAGCAAACAAGATAAGTTGATTCCATATAGAGACATGCTACAAAAATTAATAACTTTCTTCAAACATTTTGTAATTGATATCATCCCATGAAAATATAATCTACAAATTTATACTATGGTTAGTGAAATTTTATTAGTCCCTATCAACATTTATGATGACCATGTTATTTTTAGAATAAAATAGTTGCAACATCAGCCACACCTAGGCTACATATATTTATTGGCCATTCAAACATATAATGGGGATTCATAATGATACAATGAAATCTTTAAATTTCTAGTTGATGGAACAACCCCAACCCCCAAGAATAAGAATAACTAGAAAAACTTAAGGTGGGATGATTTATAATACATTATTATTACATATTCCTTACTCAAATAATATTTTGAGAAAATTTTATTGTTGATTAGTTTGGCTAGAGTTTCTAGTAATAAATTTCATGTTAACTTGCAATATTACATAACACACATATATAGGACACATACTTTGTGTATTCTAGGAGTGTTATTCTATATCTTAGAATCACTCACACAAAATAGATGAGTTGTTCTAACAAATCATAATACACTCATCATCCATAATTCTAATTATATGGGTTGTTATAGCACTATAAAGAACCTCACCAATAATAATATAATATTATATTATCTAAGATAATATAATAAATCTCGATAGCATATGTGTGAACACTATTAATTCCTAACATTTCCCACCCAATGTGAACATGGGGCAAGGGGCACTAAAAACACAATCGTATGTCATCACATATTTTTAGGTTTAAATATTGCTTTCCAGATCTTGTTGCACATGATCATTTTCTTCACCGTAGTGAACTTATCACCAAAGATCACACTTCCAAAAAGTATGGACGTTAGAGGAAATATGTAGTTAGGTTCCCCTCATATATAACTATTTTTACAATTATTCACCTTCCATACAATATCACAACACATTTAAGATAAAATAATGGAATTACAAACATGATTGATCTTCCATTCTCATACAAACAAAATTGAAATAATAGAAAAATGGAAATTTTAGGATTGTGTCCTAATCACATTTATAGACACTATTGGTGATCACTTCCACATTGGTCAAAAATAATATGGGACAATTACCATTACCACTTAGGAACTGATCCTAGCTTTAGTCGTTTTGGCATAAGTTTTGTGGCACTAAAGGAGTTTCATGACCCCATCGCTATTGAATGATGAGACGTCATTTATCGACATCCTTCCTCTATTTCCTCCATCGTCCTATGTGACATTGATAACTCAAAGGAATGTGATCATGATGCTCAATTATTTCCACATTGTTCATTATTCTCCCCACAATGTGAAATCATTTATTTTTAGGATGTCGAGTAACACCGAAAATGCATCTGTGAGGCAAATGTTTTTATGCTTTTACAACTTGACTATTTTACATTTTTTCATAATAACACTAATTAACATGAAACAAATTATAACATAGATTTATTATGATAAGGTGACACTTTTAACAACGACACAACTATTGACAACATAATGACAATATTAGATTCTAGACACAATTTTGATTCTTTGACAATGACCGCCAATGCTATAATAACGAATCTAAAAACTTGTTAATGACAATAAACACTAGTCTATATAACAACTTGATATAATTTGATTATGAATAGAAAAATAACCTTAAATCATCTACTAAATGAGACTATGTTTTTACAAAACAAGGCTATCTAATGAAAAGTAATATAAAATTACTTTTTGAGAACATGATTCATTAATATCAATACACAATAATAATGTAAATAGACTAAATAACAAATATTGTTGGTTTCCATATATATTATAATCAAACCAAAATTAATAGGACGTATGTTATTGGCCCATATGCATCCACTTTTGAAGTTGCGTTTACACAGAAAGTGTCAAAATCAGAAGTGTTTTCCAAGCAATATTTTTCCCATTACATTATTTTCTCCTTTGCCAAAATAAATATATAAGTATTTTTATTCTCCCATGCATGATTTGTAACTCCTATGCAATTACTAGTAATAAACACGTCGAAATCTTTTTTTTTTCACTTATATGTATGAATATTCAAACATGATTTATCATTTCTTTCCATGTGAGGCCTCCATCTTGTTGAAACCTAGTCATTGGTGTTGTCATAGATATCAAGTGGTATTGATGGAAAAAGGAGGGAGTGGTGAAATGAGGCTCTGTAAGGGACATGAAGGTTGATTGGTAGTGCCTTCTAATGATGGTTGAATCTCACAAAGAGGTTTCAAGTTGATTTAGGATACTACAAGCTTGGTTTTGAGGCAAGAACCCACCGGAAGCATGTACATGGTATGTTTGGCTCAGATGTCATTCAAGTCAGAAATGATAGTTTCATCATGGGAAAGAACTCTTGGAGTGAGTTTCAGGTCAACTTTTGGAAGTCTCAGTTGAAATTGGCTCATTTAGGCCTAGTTCTAGAGCCTAATGAGGTATGAAATATTTATACATGTCATGAAAAGAAAATTTAAACATGGGAGGATCCTAGGTATGTTATCTAGGGAATGTATTAGCAACCAACAAGGTTTATTTCAGCTCCTGGAGGTAAAAATTAGAAGTGCACCAAAACTACCTTTGAGAGCTAACAATGTAGATCAATGTAAATGAGATAGGTATGAGATGTAAAGGAAAATATATGGCTAAAAACCTATGGAGAGTTTATAGAGGTTTATTTTAGTACTTCATGCCAAATTTCATCAAGTTTTAAAGAGGTATGTGAAAGTTATGCAAGCTTTTATAAAACTAGTTTATTGAGGAATGAAAATTTAGCACCATGTCTTCTTAGCATAAGAGAAAAACTATGAATCCTTCTTGAGATAAATAATAGAATTATTTTTTGAGATAATTACAAGCCTAAAATGTTGCAAATTTTTTTAGGGAATTTGGACAAGTAATGTAGAGAAGTTATGATCATTTTTTGAGCCATGATCTTCTTTCTCCCAAACACATTCTTGAATTGGTGATAAAAAGCTGCTCAACTTAAAATCACTTGGATGAGAAAATTTAAATCTATTAATGGTTCATTAATTATGTTTTCATGTTCCTTGGGTTGTCAATGATCTTCAAGTATGGCAGATCGTGTAAAATCTCTCAAAGATGAGCAAACTATGTGCCCACAAAGATATGGTCTCTATATTCAATGCATGATTTCAATATATTGGAAGGGTCAAGGTGGTATTCATATCAAAATGTATAACTTTAAGATGTTGGACTATCTAAAGGTATAAGGTAAAGATGGTGAAGTTCAATGGTGGTCATCTTGTGAGTTATATGTCTCTGTGTAAGTATGGTCTGACATATAAATTTGGGACTTGTTGGAATATTGATGATCTCTGATCCCTAATAGAAGGTATATCATGTTTTATTATTCCTATCAAACTATGTAGAATGTTTTTCTAAGATCAAGATAAATTTGTTTCTTGACATAAATGGACTATCACAGTTGTCATTACAATGTACACTGTAATTTCAAGTTATTGGTGATATTTTTACTCGATACAAGATGAAGTAGAGCATTGAAAAGGTGGAAAAGGTTGAACATGTCTATAGGAACTTGAATTTTGAATTATATCAAGAAATGATCAAGAAAACCATTTTTAAATCCCTCTAAACCTTACTCAATTGGAAAAACCCTCTATATAGGGTTTGTAGGAGTGAAATGTTTGAAGCATGAGATTCAACCAATGAAAATTATTGAAAATATCAACACCGCTTGTCTTGACCTAATGAAAAATATTCTTCAAGTATTTCATGATTTCATGAATTCTTAGAGCAGATCTTGTTGACAGCTTTTATAAAGAAAAACCTTCCATCTCGTACAGAGTGACAAAATTAATAAATGCTAATTCTTCATTGTTGAACACCAAGACCCTCTCCATGCAAAGCTTCTCATGGTTAATATTGAGCACATTTATTCTTGATATGATCACAAGTTCAGTTGAAGGTTTGAAAACACGTGACACTCGGGATGATTGAATGCATGTAACTCTTTCTTAGCTATCATAGTTAGTTGAATGAATGAAAAATTATGCAAGAGGTACTTGGAACATTAAAGCTTGATCAATTTCAGATCAATGGGAGTTAAATAGAGTTCATCTAATGCTCTTATGTCTAACAATAGTTGTCTCAGTCTAGATGTGTAGCCTAAAACACTACAATTTGATTGAGTGGCTAAGTTTTTGGTCTCCTTGTGAAGTTGAAAAGACATGGCACTTACTAGTTTGAATTAGTTGAGCCCATGGATAATATTAAATGTCATAGACAGTTGCATGCTTGAAAAGACCTCATTTTTAGCTCAAACCATAAATGACAAGAATATGAATATGAAGAGTCTTATATTGTTCAAACAGTATAAAAGAGTCCAAAAGGCATGAAAATCATGTGGATGGAAGTTGGAAAGTTTGGGAATGAGATCAAGAAATGGAGTGCATTGGTAGAGTATTAAAAACTAGTATGTGAAAGGTTAAATGATATGAAGTTTGTATGTGCAAACAATAATAGGGCTATGAATGTGAATGGAACATATAAAATTGAAGGGATGACAAAGTCTATATGACAAGAGGTAGTGAAAATTTCACAAGGGCCAAGAAGAAAATGAAAGGTCATTATGACTCTCTTGTAATACAAAATAAGTGTGTGTGATGTGAAATAGATAGAGAGGTGTAGGTGAATAATGTGACAAAATATAGGTGAGATGCAAATGTGCCGATTGATGAAATCAAATAGAGATAAAATGAGAAGATAACATGAAATATATTGATATATTAATTTTTTGCGATACATAACATGTATGAAGGACTTCAAACCGAGACAAAATCATTCCTCTTTGAATAGTGTTTATGTAGAAACCTTGAAGACTAATGTCATTGTGAGATGATGAACACAAAAGTAGATATTGTTGCTACGAACAAGGATGTAATGTATTGAAGAGTGAATATATGAAAAGTGTTAGCATATTACATGTATTGAAAATCAAGAGCCTTTGCATATATAAACTAAGAAGTAAACAAAAATAAATTGTTGAAGAGAGTGAATGTAAAAGTGATGGCATGCTAAATATGTTGCAAATCGGGGTATGCGTAGAAAATTGAATAGTGGGGCATGACTAGAACTTGTGCATAAGGGAATATTTGTATGATAGAGATGTGTTGTTGAGTAGATAGTCATAAGATATTGATTAAAAGATAAAAATGTGATGAAAATGAGATAATTTAGAGGTCACTATCAGTTGTTTAAGACAACAAGTCAAGTGTGATCAAGAATTTTTGTTTAAGTCTAAGTTGCAACTTAGCAGGTGGGGAGTTGTAGCTTCCCTGTGAGTTGAAGCTCACTAAAGGTCAGTTGTTGTTGAACCAAACTTGGGAGTTGAAGCTTCCAGACAGGTTGAAGCTTGTCAAAGACTGAGTGGTTGCTTGGTCAAATTTTGGAGTTGCAGCTCCAAGTTGAGTTGAAGCTCAACCATGAAATCAATGTAATAGATATAGGAAAATTTTGTCCTAAGCATAGTTCTTGGTTTCAGTGGGTTTTTTTCCTAGTTTGGGTTTCCCACATTAACTTTGTCTTTGTGTGTTATCTCTCTTTTAGCTTCTTGTGAATGCTAGTTTGGTATTGATGATGAAAATTGAATGAACTAATTTATGAGGTAAAAATTGAATAGAAATTGATTTACCCTCCCAAGATCCTAATTTCCAACAAATGGAACATGTTCTACTCCTCAAAGTGACATTTTTTCACTTTTTCATTAAGAGATGTGCATTTCTTGGGTATAACATCCATGGATTTTGGGGTCATTGAAATCACACCATCTCTTTTTAAGATAGGGTAATATAAGAGTGCAAGGTAGAGAACCGTAGACAATGTGCACAAAACCTAACAAGATAGTCCCGTGAATCAAATATTTGACCTTATTCCCAACCAAATCAAAGACTTGAAAAAATATGACAATGTACATCACAAATGTTTTAATGCACAAAGAAATATATAGAAGATATACACTACAAGGAATAGTACTACTCGATACTAAATGATTAGTTTGGTCATAGTTTGCACTAATAAATTTTGAATTAACTTTCCACAATACATAACATACATATATAGGAATCATACTTCATATATTCTAGGAGTGTTATTCTATATTCTAGAATCAATTATACAAAATAGAGTTGGTATAACACTATAAACAACCTCACTAACAATACAATATTATATTATCTAAGATAATAACTCACACTAACACACATTTGAACACTATTAATTCCTAAAAATTATGTTGTCTTGATGGTGCATTAGCCAATATATAATTACAATAGGTGAATTAAAACTAATGTGGATGGAATTTCAATGGAAAACAATGTCATAAAAATTTTAGATCAGTAGTATTACTAGCCTAAAATGGATAACCATAGTCATGATTATGTGAAATTGTGTATAAAATTTTGAACATAGTAATATAGCAAACAAAATTTTACAAGAGTTACACCCTATTATTTTATGATGGTCCTTGTCCATGTGGATATTTGATTTGGTAGGAAAATATAACCTCATATCTTCTAGAGGAAATAAATTCATCATTATAGCCATTGAATACTTTACAAAATGGGTTAAAAAAATCCAATAGAATCCAATATTGGTGAATACATTTGTTGTTTTCTCATAATCCATATTATATCTTAGGTTTGGTTCCCACTCCATTGTCATAGAAAATGGGTCATATTTCAAGAATAAAATAGTCAATATTTTTTTGACAAATTCAGGATGTGACTTACATTATTGTTCATTACTTATAAGGGAATAAAAAATGAAGCTACAAATAAAACCATTATGAATATATTAATAAAAATAATGGAAAAATAGAGTATCAAATGTGAAGAGAAGACTATTGCGTGGAAGAGGATTATGTCCCCATCAAGGGTATGAGTGAAGCAAAAGTATTGAGAAGGAGCTAGGGCACGTGGTTTCAAGCTAGGGCACGTAGATTCAAGCTAGGGTTTGAGTTTTCTTGTTACAGATAGAAAAAGGTGGGATTTTTATGATGACACCAAAGAAAGCACCTACGAAGGCATGAAAGGAAAGAAGAAGGTAGAAGATGAAGTTGAAATTGCTCCCGAGAGTAATTTTTCAGAGATGCAGTACCCAGAAGGAGTGATAGTCAGACAAGAGTGGGATTCCCACATCCACAGATGCAAAATAAGTGACTACAACCACCGTACCTTTGACAACAAGGGAGATTTGGACACGTTGCTGAATAAGAAGACCAACAAGCGCATAGTGGAGGATATGTCAGTGTATGACAATGCTAGGGAGAAATTACTGAAGAAGGTATGAGATTATCACTTGTATGAGCTCCCATATTTTGGAAAGTATGAACCCTTATACCAATGGATGATGAGTAGATTCCATGAGGACTTATTTTATTTCACCAGATGAAGGGTTAGGATCACAACAACCCTGGTTTTGACACTAACAAGATTGAAGGGCACAAGGGTAGACCTTGTTAGTGATTTGACTGATAAAGCAATGATCATAGAAACCAGAAAGGAGTTTGAGTATACCAAGGGTCCAAATGGAATGGACATTAATAAACTAATGAATTTTCATATGGTGCAGAAGCCGCACATCTCGCTAACCAAGTTAAATGACCTATAGAGATGGTCATAGGTAAAACACCAAGTGGTTTCATGTTACAAAGAAAATGTCTCAGGAGTAGTATACAACCTAGTAGGTTATATTGTAGACACCATTTTGAGGAAGCATGCATAGGAAAAAAAGATAAGTTTTGGCACTATCCTCCTTTCTCTTGTGTTTTTAGAAATTGGAGTGCCCGATGGGCCAAAGAATAAGATCTGGGAGTACCCCTTGGAAAATAAGTCCCTCAGAGATATATTTGAAAAATATTTATGTGAAGGATCAATGAGATGGATGTTTAAGCAGAGGGCGAGATTTGGTATTTCACGAAATTTGAGCAGAGTGGTTCATTCCTAAGGAGCTACCTTCGGTAGTGGGAAATGTAATACACTTAGGGTGTTCCAACACTTCTACATCATGTGGTTTTCTATGAGGGATGGGACATAGAGCCCATGGTAAAAAAATTGCTATGCCTTCACAACACACTACTTCCAAGCTTCAATTCACATATTTACTAATGTGTGTGATTTTAACTTCAACACGATAAGGTAGACTATGACTACCACACCCTCAAGAAGACATATGTGTATCCCAACCAAAATGCCTACATTGAGAGCCTCATCTCAGACGTCATAAGTATGAATCCAGTAAGCTTGGATATTGGGGATAGTGGAGCCACACTCGTATACCTTAAGCTTAAGCCTAAGATAAAGAATAAAAAGTATGTGGAGAATGAGTTCATGCTCCTTGGGATGCTTAAGGGAAAACATACAAAGGAGAACATGCCAACTCTAAATCCTACAATTACTATAGAGGTATATAAAGAGGAATTAGAACATGAAGATAGTGGAGGTTTAGATCATAGAGGTCGAGGCATCCCACAAATAGAGTGGATATTGAGCACGTGAATACTCCACCTCGAGACGTAATAAGGGGATGAGGAACTGGATGTGGAAGTATTCCATGAAGAGTGCTACTTTAAGAGGTTATTCTAAAGAACAAGAACCCAAGGCACGGAACTCCACACTTATATGAATATTTCCATGACTTTACCCTCGAAAGAGGCAAACCGAGAAGAAGAGGAGAAAGATAAAGCTGAATGAGGAGGTGGAGGAGTCTGCAGAGAGCGTGCTTGGAACCCTAGTGCAACCAAGATATGGAGGAGCCCAGGGATGAGGACATGAAGGATGAAGAGGAAGTTGCAAAAGGAGGCAGAGGAAATGGATCATGAGCAACATCATGTGTATAATACTACCTCAGATAGTGAAGGGCCAACTCCAAACCTTAGCACTCAGGTTCCTAAGGGGCCAAGAATAAGGATAATAAGTGGAGAATATGTTGTGTCGAGTATGGTCTATGCTGAGGACACAAAAAAAAATTCTACGCTCATTTTCAAAGCATAGTGGACGTGAAAGAGTTATATGGGTGGGAGCTGATGGACCCATACATGGCCACTATGCGCACAAGGAAACCGTTTTCCTGTCCATATAGATTCTCATGGATAAGCTAGATTTTGATGTATGTGAGGAGTCTTATATGTCGAGAAGAGTAAAGAAGGCACCATAGAGTAGGAACATGACTATAAAGCCCACTCTTATGTCGAATGAGTAGGTGAGCAATGCCTTAGTTAAGGTATCTACAGAGGTGGCACGGAGGAATATCGATAAGGTAGCCACTATTAGAGTGCTACTAGAAGATAACAAGGTAAAAACTACAAAATAACATGTCTAAAAAGATAGAAGGGTCTAGAAAAAAAGAATGAGGCCTTCATCAACATGGTAGAAGATATTTGTGACTATATCCTAAAAGCAAGACTACATCTAGAGTCTAAGGTACTTGAAAATTTTCCTTTGGCTATGCATTATGTGCACACATTAGTTGATTTGGTGCTTGAAGATGGACCGATTCGAATGCTAGTGCCAAAGGATCTTGAATAGGAAGTAGAGAGAGAAAGGGCCTCTGTGGTTAGAAATATTTCATCTTATGAGGCATTACTCCAAACTTTACAAGATGAGCTGAAGAAAGCATATCAAGCTCTAAACATATGTGCAGCACTAGAAGCAGTGATCAGGATTAGGACTATGATAGAAGATAATGAAGTCCTGAAGGAAATGAAGGATGAAACTTTAGGGTGCACAGAGAGATTGGAATTAGTAAAGAAAAAGTGTGAAGCCCTTGCAGCAGCACAAAACCCACATAAGGAGAGGCTAGATGATATTGGAAATCTCATAGCGCAAAATATGGATCTTCTGGAGGGAAGGATGTTTCTATGGCCAAATTGTCCTAGTACTGTAGAATGAAAAGGGAGAGATAACCCAGGATGAGTTGGAAGCCATCACCACAGATGTTCTAGAGAAGACAAGAAACACGTTGGATGACTGGAAAACATTGGAGGCTAAGATTAAAACATAATATCTAGAGTTGATCCTCCTAGTTAAAGCGGAGGGTGCTGCAAAATAGAAGTCTATTCTTTGTACAATAATTCTTTACATTCTTTCCATTTTTATTCTTTATTCTTTGGGAAAATCAGAAGGAAACCCCATTTTTGGGATGGAAATGTAGTTTAGTGTGGGGTAATATTGAGAAGACATAGTATGAAACTAAGGAGAGGGCACACAAAATATTCGTGCATAGGAACAAGGCACATTTGAAGGTGTGGAAGGATAGGGAAGGAAACACATGCCAGGACAAGATGATTTGGGACTTAGCCATTTTTCATGGTTACAGGCTATTTTTGGAGATAACATGTAGAGCACACAATAGGATGGAGACTTGCGCGACACATAAATGCTATTTTGGGGATGAGCATTTACTAAGTTCCATGCATGAGTTCGAGATAATAATAGGATTACTATTGCCAGTTAACTATAGGAGATCTATTATTAGTGCACTTGCATGTGTGCATATTATTGTAAAGGCACATGGCTATTTTTAGCATGTGACCTATTTTGGGAGGTGCGTAAGTGGTGAAGGGAAAGTACCCACCCCTATAAGTAGATATAAGTCTCATGTAGTTAAAGACACACACAGAGACACATAATTATCAGAGAGTTATGTTTTTGGATCTGATGTGCGCATAGCTTATGATAATATTTCATACTATAAGAAGCTTCTATGTTTAATAGTGTTAAATATAATGGAGTTAACATGGCTGTAATTGGTTCTTGTATGATCAATATTTTCATAGTTATTGTTTAAATCATGATTCCTTAAAGATATAGATCTGGTTTTGCACTATTGAATGGTTATGCTCTATAGAATGTTTTTGCTTATTATGGTTATGAATATGCTCTATCTTCAACACGTTAACATCCTGCACAAGCAACTCTAAAGAGGGTCCTAATACCTTTGCACGCTTCGGGTGAGCGCTCAACTCAGGATGAGTGATGTGTCAACACGCTTAGGTTGTTCGTGGTAGATTCTAGGCTACATCAAGACCCTACAACAATCAAATGTAATTTTGTAAATAACATAAGAAAATTAAAATTATAAACATAATAATATTGAAATAATAATAAATGTAACATTATATCATATATGATTATAAATATTAATTTGTTGAAAGGATTCCATCTGAGGTGCAAATTGGGCTTGTTGCAGTTGATGTGCTTATTGTAGAGAAGTAGACTGAAATGTCTAGGATTTATACTGGTAGGTGTGGTCTAAAACATTATTAAGCATAAATGATTGATGATCTTGTTGAATGTTTGTTTAAGAAAATAAAATAAAAAAACACAAATATGAAATTCATACCGGAGCCAAAGAGTGAGGTATCAAGATATTTCTACATCCTTTTTTTTGATCAAATTCAAATAATTTTTTTTTGGGATACCATGAGCTTGATGATCTAATCTGCCGTACTACTAGAGGTTTCTACAACAAAGGAATATAAGTTACAAGAAATATTGAAACATATACAAGTTATAAATAATTAATTACATTTATTTTCAAACATATTAAAACATATGTCATATATACATCATAAATTAAAATACCTATGATTAATGTTTGTGGTATGGTGGATGTGTCAGTTTGAGGGTTTAAGGAACTCCTCATCCATTTGACAGATTATGGAGTGGTGTCATCATCGTGCTGATCATCTAATATAGTAACTAAATCTCTTGAACCTGGTGGGAAATGACCTCTAATAGAATGTCCTTCATGATGCATCTGCAATAGCTATTTTATGTTATAATTCAATAGTAAATTTTTTATTAATCCCAAATAAAAATTATACTAGATAAATATTACAAAAAAAATAATAATTAAAAACCAAATAATAAAAATTTGGACTCACTTCCTACTCTTAAAGTGTTAATGAAAAGACGATAAGATTGCATGCATTGTTGTCGATGGAGTGATGCCATGTAAATTATAGAGGGATTCATAATATAAACCAAGAATAAAATTTGTGTAGTTGATGGTAACATAAATGAATGTTGGCCAAATCACCTCTTATCCTAGAGGATAAGTAACTACACCAATCAAATTTTTTCCCACTTAGGGTGTGAACGATATAAGCCAAATCCCACCATGGAATATTTGTATATCGACCTTGTAATATAATTCTATCCTAGAAGAACTACACAATGGCTTGAAATCCTTGAGTTGAATTCCTCTTTTTGAAGGGTTTTGGGAAGTTGTAAGTGTAAATACAAGGAGACACATTTTTTAATACTGAAATGAAATGTAAAATCAAATTGAAATGTAAACTGAAAACAAACGCACGAGTAGTCGCAACTACAATTGCATTAATAGATAATTGAAAATGAGACTCCAAATAATTGTAATCTTCATCTAATAAAACAACCTTGGTCATGATAGATCCATATCCTTGTGCGGTAGTCCTATCATATGCTCAATTTCCTCGGGTGAAGTTCCAAATGACTGTGCATGAGATGGGAGTTGATGATGAAATGTGAAATTCAAGTGTTGTAGTTGAGTAGAAGATTGTTAAGTGTTTTCTGGTCTATCCAAAATTGGGGCATATACACTAACCCTGTAAAACTAGCTACTTCGATCCATTGGGAAAATGTATTAGGATCCTCTAGAAATGTGTATAGTTGAGGAAATACCAGACTCTTGAATGAAAAATTCTTCATATTTGTTGTTGATGTAGTTAGGCTCTTAGGCTATGCAGAAATTGTCTTTCTTCTTGGCATTTTCAATATGTTATTAAATTCTTGAACTTGCTTCTTGTTTGTAGTTGTCCTTTGGTGTTCTAATTTCTCCATCCTGGATTATGTAGATCACCTTGTAGCTTTCCTTTAGCATTCTAGTTTCTTCATCTAGGTTTTTTCTCATATGCTTTGGCTTCTCTTGTTTGTGTAAAGTGAAAATGACTGCCCTTCATGTATATATAGGATGTTTTAATATAGCTACCATCGTGTTCAATAGAAAACAAAACCCTTTATGCCACCTACCGGTAGAATTCAACATTTTATGGGTCGCCAACATTCTATATGCTACTAACCAAAGAGCATACAAAATGCCAATGATCAAGTAGTATGTAAAATAATACCATCTAGTAAAGCATGATACATGATACCACCCTCAACATTCCTCTATAATGCTACCAATAGTGGGGCCTTCCGAATGTTGTCAAATGTTAGCATGTAGAATGCTAACAAATGGGGGCATGTAAAATTCCTACACCTAGTAGTATGTGGAATGCTACCAACTAGTAGCATACAAACTACAACCGGTCGAGAGCATGTAGACTATTACTCAGCGGTAACATGAATAATGCCGCCAATTGGTAGCATATAGAACACTATCGACCGATAGCATATGAACACTACTTGGTCGGTATCATTTTGTATGTTGTCACAATAGGGTAGCATACTGAATACTATAGACGTATAAACCGCAACCGTAGATAACATGTAGACTATTAGTGATTAGTAGTATAAAGAATGCTATCGACAAGTAGTATGTAGAATGCTACTAAATTGGTAGCAGACGAAATGCTACTAGCCAACAACATGAATAATACTATTAGCCGACAATATGCATAATGCTACCATCCAAGAACATCAAACATGTAGGCTATTATCGGCTTGTAGCAAGTAGAATGCTATCGGTCGATATTACAAAAACTATGACATTTGTTACTCACACGCCTTTGAGCTTCATCTTTGAAGACTAGTTTTGTAGGTCATATACTCCGTGAGATTGATTCCTCCCGAAGGTGGTATCATTGCATAAGATGATGGTGTAGAGTTGTAGAAGTTTTCTCAACGTTTCTAGTGGTATTATAAAACATTTAGAACTCGCTTCTTGATGCTTGGTGAAGGTGTTGGTTTCTCAATAACAGTTAGCTTTGGCAAGTGTGCTATTTTAGTGTTTAGGTGAGAAGGTGAGCTAAATTGGTATATTTGAGATCTAATGGAGATTTGAAGGTTCTAGATGATATTTCTGACCTATATGGTCATATGTAGCATTTTTTTATGATGTTATCATGATGTATTCCATATAAATCCCTACTTAGTTGTATTAGGATCATGGGTCATGTATAAAAAAAAAAATCAGTAAGGTATATTTGTGAGTTAGAGAGAGGGAACGAGAAAGTGTGAGATATAGGGTACCTTTTGGAGGTGTAAGAGGTATTTGTGACCATCAAGAGAGGGAATAAAAGATGATATCATGTTCGAAAGAGTGTTTTTACATCAAAAGATAGGTTAAACAAACTAATCAGCTTTAAGGAAGAAATTCTTGAGAAAGAAAGGCTAAAAGGTAGTTTTGAAGAAGATAGAGAGAAGGTGAGCTAGATTTGTTTCAACATTAGGTGTTAATGCAAAATTTCATGTTAGATTTAGTAGAGGAAATATAATCAAAATATTACAGATCCACCATTAAAATGCCGATGACTATAGATTATGATGTGTAGTCGATTAGACACATAAATAGCTTATAATAAATAGTGAATTACAGAGCTTAAAGAACAAGAGCTGAAAGTAAATAAAAAACAAGAACAAGAGACAGATAACACCATATTTAAGTGGAGAAACCCAAAGGAAAAACTCCACTGGTAAAGCACTATCTATATTAAGAATTCAATAGATTTTTACCCAGCACTTCCACTTCACTCCTAGAATGATTACAGAGTTGTTTCTCTCAATCATTCAATACAATGATCATCCAACATATCTTACAGTATGATCTCAGTATTTAATACTAGACTATATAAACATAGTCATTTCTAATAGCCAATCTCGAGAGGGATCACCTAAATCAATATGGGTGGGTGAATCAGTCGAGCCACTTCACTCTTAAATGGGAAGACCTCCACAATAAAGTTGGATGGAAAAAATTTAATATAATATTGGGGCATACTACAGTGGTAGATACCCACTTAACATTATCACCCCAACACTCCCCCTTAATGTTAAGTGGGAAGACAAATCAGACATGCCAAATTTACCTTTTTTCTACAAAAGGATTTACAAAACCTTGAATCAACAACAATGATTCAGGCTAGCATGCAAACAAGGGAAATCTGCAGATCTTCCCATACATAAATTCTTAAGACTAGTGCTTTACATATGAAGACTTACATCAAACTATGGAGCCTTTTATAAACTAAGGCATACCCATAACTAAAGCTTCATTGGGATTTACAAGTAACTTCACATAATGTGACACATTTACTTATTACAAACTAGAGGAAGTATTGGAAGTTTTCAACAGGTCGTTAAGAGGTGGCATTGTCATGCACACTCCCCTCAAGGGAAACTCTGATAGGCCCAACAAGGCATGAAATTTTTATAACTTTACATAAAACAAAAATTTTGTGAAGATATCTGCAACTTGATCTTCATTTGAACATAACTTGAGATCAATATCCTCATTCAAGACATTCTCTCTAATGAAGTGCATATGAACTTCAATATGGTTCTTCCTTTGATGTTGAACTGGATTCTTTGCAAAATAAATGAAGCTCTAGTCACATGTAAGAAGAGTAGTGTTCCCTTTAACGCCTATGTGTATCTCATCTAATAGTCTTTTCAACCACATAGCTTCTTTTTAGCTTCTATATCACTTCTATACTCTTCTTTAGTAGAAGAGATAAACACTATTGGTTGCTTCTTTCTACTCCAAGTGATGGCACCTACACCCAACTTGAAAAGATATCCAGAAGTAGACTTCCTATCTGCAACATCACCAACATGATCAATCACAATAACCAAATAATTGTGCATCATTACAAGAAGAATAAAAAGATCATAATTGATTGTTCCTTTAATATATTTCAAAATCCTTGTTTCCATTTTCCAATGATCTTCATAAGGTTCTTGCATAAATCTTGAAACTACTCCCACTACATAAGAAATATCATGTCTAGTAATAGTAAAATAAATTAGACTACCAAATAGCTACCTATACAGTAGGATCAAATTTAGCACACACTTGGTTTAGGTCTAACTTAACACAAACTTCAATAGGAATGACAATAGGCTTATAGTTAATCATGTTAAATATTCTAAGAAAATTCACAACATACTGAGATTGAGATGCAACAATAGACTTATGATCTTGAAATATAATCATGCCAAGAAAATGATTTAATAAACCTAAATCAGTCATTTCAAAACATTACTTTAACCTTTCTTTGATTCTAACAATTAAAGTTTTATCACTATTATTAATCAAAAGATCATCAACATAAAGAACAATATTGATAATATGATTGTTTTCAAACTTTAAAAAAAAATCATTATCAGAACATTAGTTAGAAAAACCAATCTCCTAAAAGAAACTGTTAATTTTAGCATACCAAGCTCTAGGAGCTTGCTTAATACCATACAAGAATTTTTAAGTTTACAAACATAAAGTTATTTACCAGGTTCTTCAAAAAATTTAGGCTAACTCATATAGATTTCATACTTTTAAGTCACCATTAAAAAAACATTTTTAACATCCATTTGGTTAATCTTCCAACCATATTGGGTGGTTAATGCAAGAAGAACTCTTAATAGTGCTTATCTTAGCAAACAAGAGAAAAGTATCAACTTAGTCAATACTAGGTTTCTGAGTGAAACCATGAGCTACCAGACTTTCCTTGAACTTGTCAATCTCTCCTACATAGTTATATTTGATTTTGAACAACCACCTAGACCCTACAATGATTTTTTTAGGAGGGGGGACTAGTTCCCAAGTTGCATTTTTTATTAAAGAATTGTATTCATCCTTCATAGCTTGAATCCATCTATCATCTTGAGATGATTCTTAAAAGGATTGTGGTTCTACCTCATAGAGGTTCATCAAGGCATGATAAGTATGTTGACTTCTAGTTAGCTTTCTAAGAGTATCAAGTTGAGAGTTTTGAATAAAACTTTGAGCCCATTTAGGAATCTTAGGTTGTAAGACATTTTGAGATGACTCCCCCTCAATCTCCATCATATCTAGATTAAGATAATCAACCTCTTGAACTTCTTTTTCCATAATGTCAGTAGAAGGATTATCAGGATCTATCTCTAGAGCAGTAGAGGAGGGTTCATGAGAAACATCAGAGAAAGTTTTCTCTAAGACTTCAACATTTTTGTTTTCATAAATTTCATGCTTGAATGGATCATAGACTCTTATTCCTTTAGTTTTACAGCCATATCCAACAAAAATACAAGAAAACGAGGTTGGATCAAGATTCTTCCTTTTTGTCTTTTGGAATGAAGATAGATATAGAACTACCAAATATTCTTAAGTGAGAAATATCTTGTTTTTTCTTTGTCCATACTTCATGAGGAGTATTTTGATGAAGATATTTAGTAGGTACTCTATTAATAATATAGACAACAATGTTCATAGCTTCAGCCCATAAGAACTTAGGCACATTGAAGAATGAATCATAATCCTAGCCATTTCTAAGATAGTCATATTCTTTCTTTCTACAATGCCATTTTGTTGAGGGGAATAGGAGTAGTCAACTCTCTTTGAATCCCACATGACACAAAAACTCATCAAAAAAATTTCTGACATATTCACCTCCATTATCAATCTAATTCTCTTAATTTTCATATTAGAAGCATTTTCAACTAGAGCTTTAAATTCCTAAAATTTAGATAAGACATCAGAATTTTTCTTGATAAAATAAGACCAAGTCATTCTAGAGTAATCATCAATAAAAAACAACATACAAAGCACCACTGAGAGAAGGAACCTCAAGTGAACCTCTCACATCACTATGAATCAATTATAATAACTGAGAAGAATTTGGATCATGATGTTTGTGAAATGGTTGAGCATGTTGCTTACCACGTAGGAAACTTTCACAAGTTTCATGTTCTGACTTTATCTTTGGTAGACCAACAACAAAGATTCAGTCTAGACATATCATACAAACTTTTGAAATTTACATGACCAAGTCTTTCATGCCAAAGTTGAATATCATTCCTAGAAGAGGAAGAAAAGAAATACTCAGACACAAAACCATCAAAGATATACAAGCCATTTTTCTGAATACCAAAAGAAATAATATTACTGAATTTATCTTTTACATACCACTTATCTTACAACAAAACAAATTTACAGTTTTCTTTAGTTATCTGAGAGAGCAAGAAAAAAATTATTTTCAATTGAGGAACATACAAGACATTCCTAATTACACCATTTGATAACTTAAAATTTCCACAACCTTTAGATCTAATGATTGATTTATCTCCTAGATAGATATTCTCTTCACATTTAACTACATCTAAGAGGATACCAAGAGTACAAGTCATGTGCCTAGAGGCACCACTATCAAGAATCCATTCATTGTCATTTGAAGTTGAGAGGGCAATATATAAGGAAATAGATTGCTCAGCTACAATTGCATGATTTTTCTTCTAATTTTTCTTATGATTATTAGGCTTGTTGTTCTTAGCATTCTTAGCTGATTTTTAATATTTACTCTACAATTAGACTCTTTATGCCCAAAATTTCCACACTTATTACAAGTTCCATTAAATTTGACTTTAAATTTCTTATTGTTCTTAGTAGAATTAGTCTTAGGATTTGATTTAAATCTAGATATGATATTAGAATTTTGATTTGGATTGATATTTCTATTATGAGAAGACTTATGATTCTAAGAGAAAATGCTTGAGAAGTAGTCTCTTTTGAATCAAAATTCTCCATTACACGCTCTTCTTGAATTAACAAAGAAGACAAAGTGTCTAAATCAGCAGAAATCATTCTCATTCTGATACTTAGAGTTAAGAATAGAGATATAATGTCTAAATTTTTCATGAATATTAATCTGAATTATAAAGTACATAAGCTTATCTTGAAATAATTCATAGTTACAACCATCTAATTGAGCTTTAATGTTCTTAATTTTAGCTAAATAATTGACAATTTTCTCATCCCCTTTCATAGGAGTTGTAAACAACTCTAAAACTAGCTTAATTATCTTAGACAACCTATTTCCTTCATGCATGGTTTCTAATTTCTTCCATGCATCTACAGGTGAGTCCATATGGCCTATATGCATCAAGAATTCATCTCTAATGCTTTGCAATATGGGATGGATAGAGCTTCTGAGATTTCTGAGAGAAGGAGCTAAGGTTTTCATGGGTATCTTGTCTCCTTGTGGGACGTTTTTCACACCAGTCACAAGATCCCATAGCTTCCTAGCCATAAAACAAGCTTTCAATCAACTCTCCATATGCTATAATTTGTTCCATTTAAAAGCTGAGACTTATCCATTGAAAAACTAGCAGAACTAGCCATTTCTAATGCTCAGATGGAAATGGAAACAATTACAGTTAAAAAATGAAACAAGGAAGCCAAATAGAGGCACAAAACTAACCACAGATCTTCTAATTTTCTATATGAATGCAAACAACTCTAAATTAATCAAAAAAAGCTTGATTTGATCGAATTTAAGATCAATTTGACAAAGATTAGTTGGGGTCGAGTTACAAAATGTTTAACAAACTAATTAGCTAATTAATTAATTAATTATGATCTTAAATAGATCTTTAAAAAGGAAATCCTTTGGTGGATGTGAAATATTTAAAAATTAAATTCAATGCCTTTTCGGGTCCACAACAAAGTTATAAAACTATGAAAAAAAGGGTAGGATGTGAAGTCTTAATAAATTAAATTAGATAGAAGACTTATCGGGTCCACGACAAAAAAATAATAAACACATGTAAAAATCTATAACAAGTCTGACAAAACATTGAAAATCAAGTACACATGTCACTTTTAATTAGCTCGCACTTCACAATGCGATTAATAAGTCGTAACAATTAATGTAACCGCATACACGTGTCTTTAATTTATTGGTTTCACATTTCACACTCTGACACAATGCGAACAATATGCGAAAGAAAAGATAGTAAAAAAACTCAATCAAATGCTGCCACTTGTTGAAAATATAACGGCTAAAGAATAGACATGTGGTGGCTTTCCACAAAATTTAAATAGAATGCTTTAAGTGGACTTAAAGTCCTCGAAATAAACCAAACTTAAAATAAAGTTCGGGTCCGAAAAAAAAAAGGTATAAGACAGGTGTCACAATCTAAGTGGCTAAGCCAAAGAAAGAATAACACCCTGACACTTGTGAAGGATGACACAATTAAAAGATTAATATACGTGTCAAAAATAAATTGGTTCACGCTTCGTAAATATGACAAATACTAAGCCAAAAAGAAGATACATGGAGCCTTTTAAATGGTTTACACTTCGCAAGTCTGATAAAGATTGACGAATGCGAAAAAAATAGATTTACGTGTCTAAATGTTATTGGTTCACACTTCACAGTGTAACCAAAATGACTAAATCAAACTGAAGACACATGGATCATTTTAAATGGCTCTCTTTTCAAAGACTAAACATGTGAAAAAGGTAGCTAATTTTATTGGATAACTACATTACAAATAAAAACTAACAAATGTGAAATATGGAGCAATTCTATTGGCTCATTTCACAAATATGAAAATGCAAAATAAAAAGATACTTGGAGAAATTTTATTGGTTTACCCTTCACATATGTCAGAAGAAAACTAATCAAATACTGAAATTGTGAAATACTTGGCTACTTGGAGCAATCCTATTGGCTCAAATTTTACATATGACAAAAGCAAGCTAAAAAGGTCTGACAACGTAAAATATTAAGTGACTTGGAGCTTTCTTATTAGATCATATTTTGCAAATGACAAAGGAAAGCTAAGCCAAGTCTGACAACATGGAGACACGCGTAAAGCCCTTATTAGCTTGTTTTTAGGACCGAAATCAAAATTAAATTTGATGAAGTTCATGGAAAAATCTTCGCAAATGACAAAATGGTTAAAAAAGGAATGGCAAAACAAAAAGACTTGGATCAAAACTATTGTATTGAGCTTTGAATAGCAAAATTTTGAAATATTCAATAAAAATGATAGAGCAAAGCCACTTGGCACTTAAAGATTAGATCAAGCTTCATAAACACAAAAAAACTAGAAAACGTGAAGCGATATGGCATAAAATGATTGGCCCAATCTTTACAAAACAAAACTAGAAAAAATAAAGATTTTTATAGCCGTAATAGTTTAAAAGCTCCAAACAAACTAGATCTAAATAAATCTTTCAGTCCAAAGATAAAAACAACCCTAATAACTATAGATGGAGTGAAACTTGTAAAATATCAAAATAACGATTAAAAATGTAAACAAAATGAAACAAGATGAAAAAGCAAATTATCTAAGCATGCCAAAGCTCAAACATGATCTAAACAATCATTTAACCAATATTTCAAGAAATATTTGGGTGGGAATTGGAATTTTAAACTTGGTTAGCTTGAAGATGATCTGTGGAACTTTTAAGGTTTCGTATATCCGTAAATAAACTTAAAGCTTCTTCACCTCTTCAATTTAAAAACTTCTAGATCAATCCTTGCACGTACATAATCAATTCGTTATGATACCATGTTAGATTTAGTAGGGGAAATATAATCAATAGATTACAAATCCACCATTAAAATTTTGATGACTATAGATTATGATGTGTAGTCAATTAGACATGAAAATAACTTATAATATATATTGAATTACAGAACTTAAAGAACAAGAGTTGAAAGTAAATAAAAAATGAGAATAAGAGACAGATAACACCATATTTAAGTGGAGAAACCAAAGGAAAAACTCCACTGGTAAAACATTGTCTGTATTAAGAATTCAATATATTTTTACCCAACACTTCCACTTCACTCCTAGAATGATTGTACAAGTTGTTTCTCTCAATCATTCGATACAATGATCATCCAACATATCTTACAGTTTGATCTCAATCTTTAATACTAGACTGTATAAACATAGCCATTGCTAATAGCCAATCTTGAGAGGGATCACCCAAATAGATATGGGTGGGTGAATCGGTCGAGTCCGCTTCACTATTAAATGTGGAAGACCTCCATAATAAAGTTTGATGGACAAAATTTAATATAATATTGGGGCATACTACAGTGGTAGATACCCACTTGACATTATCACCCCAACATTTTAGAGGTGAAAAAAAAATCATGTGGCTTTAGCTAGTGTTGAGTCATCTAGTGGGTTTGTGCCTCCTCAGTAGGTTAGTACTCTACGAAATCTAGGGGTTGGTGTTCCTTATGGGGTTGGTGCCTCACTAAACCTAGGGGTTGGTGCTCAACTAAATTTGAATCATTTCTCTAATAAATATTTTTTCATTCAATTTTCTTCCCCTTGAGGGTTTCCAACTTATATTTGGTTCTCATGTGTTGATGTGTTCTCATTTAAAGCATGGTTAATGGTAAATGGTTAAGTTGATGAATGATTAATGAATGGTTAAGGTTTGAGTGATTGAAATTTTTATTTCCCACTTATTCACCCCCTCTCAATGCTTGTGCTTAAAAAAATTGTATTATAGAAGGGCCTTTAGAGCAAGCTTAACAAACTTGAGGTGATCCTCGAAGCACAAGATGGCTAAGTAGTTAAGGAAAGAGAACCAAGAGTTGACATATATGGTCAAAGTTCTTGAGGAGAATTTATGTTACCCAAAAACTAACATGGTCAAAGAAGAAAAAAAGTATGAAGAAGAAATTATTAGCATGGATAATGTAAATGATAATATCGTCAAGGAGATGGATTCTAAGGTTAAAGGTTTCACATATTGTCTCAAGTTCAAAGAGGAAGAGTGTAGTAAGCTCAAGAATGAAGTAAAAGCACTAAAATATAAATAAGAATATTGTATATGGTATGAAGCTAAGATGAGGTCCTTAAAGGTAGATTTGGAGAAGGTATCCAACAAGATTAAGTATTATGAGAAGTTTGAAAATAGTTCCAAGAATCTAGATGATCTTTTGAGTAGTCAAAAGTCAGATAGTGACAAATTACATCTTGGTTTCAATGGAGATGATAAGAATTTTTAAATTCCAAGTCAAGAAGCAAGCCTTGATTCCAAAGAAGGTAAAAATGAAGGTGTTTATGCCAAGAAGTTCTTTCCTAGATATATGCAAGGTATAATCCCATCATGCAACAAAATTCTAGGAGGTATGCAAATTCTTTTCATGGCCATTGTTATGATTATAATGAATTTTTCATAGAGTAATGGATTGTGGGAAAAGGTTCTTCAAGAGTGTTTATCCATATCATTCAAGAGATAGAAGTAATGTGGTTTGCTACAATTGTAAAAACATTGTTCATATTTCAAGTTTTATCACCATGAGTATTCAAAGAAAGTCAAGAAGGTTGACGCTTCCCATAGTCAAGAATATGTGGATGCCTAAGTTAGAAAAAGAGGAATCAAGTACACCAAGAGCAGTAAGATGTTTTATCCTGTTGATGAGGTCAAGAAGTAGCCTAAAATAGTCATGCCTAATAATTTTTCAAATCAAGAAGGATTATTTTTATGGTAGTACAAAATCCAGAAGATGAAGTGTTCCAAGAAATACATGTGTTTTACAGCTATAAAGTCAAAGGAGGAGAAGAAGAATGAGATGGTAATCAAGCCTAATGTGCCAAAGATGATCAAGAGGATCTTAAAGACCGACAATAAATTATATGAGAATGTGATGGAGATCTAGTAATCTCAATATTTTATGGTGTTTTAGAGCTATATAAAGGCATGGGTTGTCTTATATAAACTTCTTGAAGACATTCATTAGAAAATAGAAGCAGGTTTTAAACATTATGTATGTTATAATTATTAGCGACCACGTCATTGAAAAAATTAAGGTTCTCGATTGATAAACTTGGCTTTGTCTTGAGAATGATTTTTTTTTTGTTCATTTGGTCCTTGGAAGAAGGTCTAATTATCCCTTTTGCATGATATCTTTTTCAATGTGATTCCCCTTGTCAATGACTTCCTCAAAATTAGTGATAAAACAACATAGAAAATAACACCCTTTATGCCACCTTCCAAGAGTAGAATTCAACATGCTACATGTCGAAACATTCTATATGCTACCGACTGGTAGCATAAAGAATGCCAATGGCTAGTAGCACAAAGAATACTATTGGTCGGTAACATGATACATGCTACCACCTTCAACATCCCCGTAGAATACTACCTATTGGTGGAATTTTTAATGATGTCGATCGATAACATCCAAAAATGCTAACGACCGAGGGCATGCGAGAATTCCTACACTCGATAGTACACACAATTCTACCGGTTGGTAGCATATAAACTACATCTAGCTGGTCCAAAGCATGTAGATCGCTACTGTGGTGGCAACATGAAGAATGCTTCCATCCTGTAACATATAGAATGCTATCGGCTAGTAGCATATAGAACATACTAGTTAGTAGAATTCTGCATGTTGTCATCTAATAGCATACAAAATGCTACCAACCTATAAAATGCAACCGGCATGTAGCATGTAGACTCGCTACCGATCGGTAATATGAACAATGTTATCGGTCGGTAGCATCTAGAACGATATCGATGGTAGCACGCGCCTTGAGAATGTTATCAGCGACAACATGCAAAATGCTACCACCCAAGAAGATGCATAATGCTAATCTCGGCCGGGGTAGCATCAAACATGTAGGCTCCTACCATCTTGTAGCAAGTATAATGTTACCAACCAGCATTAAAACTGTGAAATATGTTACTTCGAAACACCTACCTTTCCCAAAATGATGTTAAAAATATCCTTCCGCACAAAATAAATTTTCATGTAATTTTTCATACATGTGAAAGTGGTTTTACCAATATTCGTTAAATATTTTCTAAGGATTTATTTAAGAGGGACCCTTAAAATTTTCCTTTTATTGATGTCAACGTGTGATGATGTCATTTATTTATGAAGTATCATTGATGTTAAAAGGTGTAAGAAACATGAAGGTTGGTTGGTAGTGTCATGTTGAGATTTTTGGTCTTGATGATGTAGCATGAGTTCTTGAGATAATATAGTGGCTTGCAAAGGTGATGCAGGTGATAAAAGGATGTTGTGATAATTTCATGGAGTGTGTTGAATACTCTTGTAGGTTGGAAAGAGTGGAAAAGTGATGAGGAGGTCAGTTTGGTTAGTAGAAGTATGTTTAAGGTGCTTCATTTTTAGGCCTAGTCAACCAAATGAGGTATGTCATGATGGTTCATGGTACATATAGTAGTTGGAAAATCATGGTGAGAGCATGGGAATCATGTGGATTAGGTGTAGAGATATTCACAAGTGTCTTAGAGTGTTGGTTTAGGATTTAGTTATGATTTTGAGGTCTACACTAGACCTATTCTTAAGCTCTAGGTTTCAAAATGAGATTGGTTGGATTGATTTCAGAATGGTGATGAAAATGTGAGAATTGGATAAGGTGAATTATGTTTTCATAGACGTTTGGTACAAGTTTCATGTTTTGGTTTGTATATTTGACTAAGATATTGCATTTTTACTTCTACCGAGTTCCTAGAAGTGAGAAACCAAGGTCGATATGGACTCCTTGATCATGATGCTTGGTTGCACGTGTGAAGTATGGATTAGAAACTTAAATCATCAAGGAATTTGGGGAATGGACCTAATGAGGATCTCCAATAATTATTTCAGAGAATAAGTTCCAAAGCTTTATGAACAATTGTTAGGAATGTAAATAGCTTCTAAACCCTTTTTAAACCCTAGGTCAAAAGCGATGGATAATAAATTGATCATAATGACCCATAATGGATTGGATTGGATTTTATGATGATTGGATGTTGTAGAGGAATATTCCATATTTATCTAGGTATTATTTAGGTGTCTTTTATGTATATGGACTCCACTAAAAAATGCATGTCTCTGAAGAAGTTTTGTTTTCTCCCAAGTTGTGCACTAGACCTATTAACTAAATTAGTGTTAGAGGAAATTTAGAATCTATTCTACATGTCTATGTTAGTTTAATATCACGGTTGAGCCCTTTGGAGGTTTGTGGAGGCCTATTTTGCAAAACTAGTTTTAGGACAATTTTGGGCAATTTGTCATCTAGTTGCAAAGCTATTTTTGGGCTTCTACAAAGTGTAACTGATGCCATTGTGAGAACTTACCAATGACCTTGAGGTAACAATATTTCCATCCATGTATCACACTTTCATAATTAATTTTTTTGTGTTGTTCGAGCTTATCTTTGAAGACTAGTTTTGTAGGTCATAGACCTAGTGAGGTTGGTTGCTCCTAAAGGTGGTATCATTGCATAAGATGATGGTGCAAAGGTGTAGAAGCTTACTCGGGGTTTCTAGTGGTATTATAAAAATTTATAAGTGATTCTTGATGCTTGGTGAAGGTGGTATCATTTCATAAGATGATGGTGCAGAGGTGTAGAAGTTTGCTCAAGGTTTCTAGTGGTATTATAAAAAAATTATAAGTGATTCTTGATGCTTGGTGAAGGTGTTGGTTTCTCAATAACATTTATCTTTGGCGAGTGGGATTTTTTTTTTTTTGGTGAGAAGGTGAGCTAAATTGATGTATTTGAGACCTAATGGAGATTTGAAGGTTCTAGATGTTATTTCTGACCTATATGGTCCTATGTACCATTTTTTTAATGATTTTATCATGATTTATTCCATATAAGTTCTTACCTATTTGTATTAGGATCATGTGTTATGTATAAAAGAAAGTTGTAAGGTCTATTTGTGAGTTAGAGAGAGGGTATGAGAAAGTGCGAGCTAGAGGGCACCTTGTGGAGGTGTAAGAGGTCTTTGTGACCATCAAGATAGGGAATGAAAGATGATATGATGTTTGAAATAGTGTTTTAACATTGGAAAGATAGGTCGATGAACTAATCAAATTGAAGGAAGAATTTCTTGAGAAATAAAGGCTAGAAGGTAGTTTTGAAGAAGATAGAGAGAAGATGACCTACATTGGTTTCATCACCAGTGGATGGTGCAACATTTTAGAGGTGAAAAACAAATCATGTGGCTTTATTTGGTGTTGATTCATCTAGGGGTTTTTTTCCTCCTTGTAGGGTTGGTGCTCTATGAAATCTAGCATTTTTGTTCCTTGTGTGGTCGGTCCCTCATTAAACCTAGTCGTTGGTGCTTCTTGTTGGGTTGGTTCTCAAATAAATTTAAATCATTTCTTTAATAAATATTTACTTCATTTGATATTATTCCCCTTGAGGATTTCCCACTTATATTTGGTTCTCATGTGTTGATGTGTTCTCATTTAATGCATGGTTAATGGTTCATGGTTAAGTTGGTGAATGATTAATGATTGGTTAAAGTTTCGGTGATTGAAAGATGTATTTCCCACATATTCACCCCCCCTATCTCAGTGGTTGTCATTCCAAAAAAATTATTAGAGAAGTTCCTTTGAAGCAATATTAACAAGCTTGAGGTGATCCTTGAAGCACAAGATGGCTAAGTAGTTAAGGAAAGAGAACCAATAGTTGAAAAATATGGTCAAAGTTCTTGAGGAGAATGTATGTTCCAAAAACATTTACATGGTCAAAGAAGTAAAGAACTATGAAGAAGAAATCATAAGAATGGATAATGTAAATGATAATATCTTTAAGGAGATGGATACTAAGGTTAAAGGTTTCACATCTTGTCTAAAGGTAAAAGAAGAAGAGTGTAGCAAGCTCAAGACTAAAGTAAAAGCACTAAAATATAAAGAAGAAGATTATATATAGTATGAATCTAATATGAGGTCTATAAAGGTAGATTTGGAGAAGGTATCCAACAAGTTTTAGTATTATGACAAGTTTAAAAAGAGTTCCAAGAATATATATGATCTTTTGAGAAATCAAAAGTCGGCTTTAGTGACCAATTAGATCTTGGTTTCAATGAAGATGATAAGAATTTTGAAATTCCAACTCAAGAAGAAAGCCTTCATTCTAAACAAGGTCAAAATGAAGGTGTCTATGCCAAGAAGTTCTTTCCTAAGATAAATACAAGGTCTAATCCCATCATGCAACAAAATTCTATCGGTATATAAATTGTTTTCATGGCCATTATTATGATTGTAATGATTTTGCTCATAGAGAAAGGGATTGTGGAAAAAGGTTCTTCAAGAGTGTGTATCCATATCATTCAAGAGATATGAGTAATTTACTTTTCTACAATTACACAAATATTGGTCATTGATCCAGAGGATCCTCACAGAGAAACACCGATCTAAGATCTTCTCGAATAAGTTGCGAGTCATTTTTAAAACGTGGAAAAAATTATATGATTCCGACGACATCTTGTTTGCGCCTGCAGCGCAAAATAGCGGAAATTTTTGGGCAATCGCAAAATGTTTTGATTATATACACGCTCACCAAGTGTGATTATATTGATGGACAAATTGTGTGACGTACTAAAAAATGGGTTTTGGAACGCCGGTCTTGGACACTCGTTCTCGGACAAATGGACCCCGCTATTTACTGGCTGGGGGCCCTCAGCCAGGTTCGACACACTCGATTATGGAGGGGTGTCTTGGCCTCCTTCTCATTTAATCATTAAACCAACTTGTGTATATAAACTCCTATAATTGCCTTTGCGCTATGCATGTGGGACTATTAGACATGCATTATTTAAATTATGCAATTTCCCACGCATTTTTTATTAATTACCATATTCCACGCATTATCCTTAGCTAACTTTCCATGCATTAAACCCAAATCTTTATTGTTTCCCACGCATTATATTCTGCCTTGTTTTTGGTGCCTAAAAATAACACATGCATGCGCCATACACATCAGCCAACTAATGCGCCTCATTCCATGGCTAAGGTGGCTCTTAAGCCACTTAAACAATGCGCCCACCTACCATTTAAAACCTCTTCCAAGATTTTATGCGCCAAATGTGGGATAAAACACTTAAAAACCACCTAAGGAGAAGGAGAGAGAAGTGGAGGGGATTGGAACAGCTGACCTCCCAAGCAAAAGTATAGGCACCTAACCATTGCGCCAGCTGTTTGGAAACAATATAAAAGGAGTGATATTATATTTGTATAGCATTCGAGACTGTGTGAAAATATTGTAATGCTCATAACTTGAGCTAGGAGTGGAATTTGGAGGAGATGTAAAAAGCAACCCCTATTATTTTTGACAGAGGAAGACTGTGAGAAGGTCATAATTTTGTAGAATTATTTGTAAAGAATTATTTTCAAGATTTTAATAGATTGGTCCCATTCAACCGGACCCGGAGACGTAGGCCTCAAGCGCCGAACTCCATTATCAATTCTTGCATCAAATTGCTGGTGAATCCTCTTCATTTCTTTCAATATTTGCACAGTACTTGTAGTTTTTATTCTTTTATTAAAAATACAAAAGGATATAATGCTCAAATTTTACATCGAAAATCAATACAAAGCAAGAAAAATGTGTGTGCACAATTGCTAGTTAAATTTGGTTTTTAGATCATTGGTATCAGAGCTAGTTTTGACTATTTTTGTTCGAGTTTTAACGTGTTTTGGATTGCAAGTTGTGTGTTGGATGTTAACAAGGTCTCGATCTAAGAAGGGTGAAGGAGATTAGTTGAAGGAGATCCCAAAATTGGTACTAGATGATCTCGAAGTCCTACAATGGTGGATCGAGAGGAAGTGGAAGAAAACTTTCGTCAATCATTCCAATAGATGAAGGAAATGGTGGAAGAAATGTACCAAGATAGGAAAAGGGAAAAGGGAACTAGAGGAGGTAAGAAAGAAGAAAGCTCTAGTTCTGATATTCCAAAAAGAGACTCTTTAAAATCTGATTTTCCTTCATTAAAGTTAGATATCAAGTTTGAATTGCCTATGTATACTGGAGAGCTAAATGTAGAGAAGTTGGATAACTGGGTCAAGAAAATAGAAGTATATTGCAGGGTTCAGAGAATTGTTGATGATGAAGCAAAGATTCATTTGGAAACTCTTCGGATGGGTGGCACAACACTCATTTGGTGGGAGAGTAAGCTTCAGGAAGTGGAAGAAACCAAAGGTATAGAAATCACTTCTTGGTCTGAATTTGTTTCAAATCTTAGGCAACAATTTTATCCTCTTGGTTATAAGCAACAAGCTATGATGGATTGGCAAAACATTAAGACAAACTAAGGGACAAAGTGTTCAAGAATACACACAATAATTTAGGAAAAGGGCTCTAATTTTGGGAATTTCCCTAAACACAGAAGAAACACTACTCAAATATATTGGTGGATTACATAGTTATCTAAGGCATATGATACTTGTTTTAGGTCCTACTAATCTTGATGCAGTATGTGTTCAAGCAACCCATCTGGAAGCACGAGGGAAAATGACAAAGGAGTCCTCTTTCTCTTCTTTTAATCAGAAGAACAAGCAATCTGAAGGAAAAGGTTCGAAAGAACAAGGAAAAGGAAAGGGTAAGCATAAAACAAACTCTACTATTAAGAAGGAAGATGAAAAACCATTTTGTAATCATTGTAAAAAAAACCATGATGAGTCTAAATGTTGGAAATTACATCCTAAAAAGAAGCCTAAATGGATGGTTAAGAAAGGAAAAGAAAAGAAAACAAACACCGTAGTGCATTATCTTGGTTCTGATTCAGAGATGAAACCAAAATCACAGCTATGAGTTTTCAAGGTAAATCAACTCTTTCAATTTCCAACAATAGCACTACAGATGTTGCATCTTCTTCTAGTAAACAAACTATACCTGACGATAAGAAAAGAAATGAGCTTTTCCACATTAGAGTAATTTCAAAGCATACGAAAATTGATACTCTTTTTGATAGTGGATCTCAAGCTAATCTAATTTCTGAGGAGGTTGTTAAGAAACTAGGACTCAAAACTAAACCACATCCTAAGCCTTATCCTTTGGGTTGGGTTTGTGATGATGCAAAACTATAGGTAACTAAAACTTGTACTTTCATATTTTCCATTACAGACAAGTTTATTGATGAGGTTGAATTGGATGTAGTTCCTTTGGATATTTGTGGGGTGGTTTTGGGAAGTCCTTATTTGTATGATCATAAAGCAATCTTCTATAGGGAAGAAAATAAATATTTTCTTATAAAGGATGGAATTGAGTTTATTATTAGAGCTCACCGTGAAAAGAATAATCTATCCTTGGTAATTGCAGGTCAAATGAAAAGGCTTGTAAACTCAAGAAAAAGTTTTGTGCTCATGGTGGTCAAAGCCAAGGAAAAAGAAAATGAGATGGCTTTTGAGACTTGTGATCTAAAACATAAGGATGAATTGGTAAAAATTGTTTCTCATTTTGATGATGTTTTTCAGGATCCACAGTTCTACCTCCCAAAAGAGGGGTTCAACATGAGATACAGTTTCTTCAGGATGCACCTCTTCCCAATATCGGAATGTACAAGTTGTCAGTAGTAGAGAATGAGGAAATCAAGAGACAGGTAATGGAACTTTTGGCTCAAGGTATAATTCGTCCAAGTACATCCCCATGTGGTTCACCAATTATATTGGTTCCTAAGAAGGATGGAACTTGGTGAATGTGTGTTGATTTCCGTGCTTTAAACAAGATTACTATAAAGAATCATTACCCTCTTCCTAGAATAGATGATTTACTGGATCAATTAAAGAATGCAATTTATTTCACTAAGTTAGACTTAAGAAGTGGTTATCACCAAGTAAGAATTGTAGAAGGTGATGTTTGGAAAACTACTTTTAAAATGAAACAAGGATTGTTTGAATGGTTAGTGATGCCTTTTGGTTTGTGTAATGCACCGCAACATTCATGAGAGTTATGAATGAAATCTTTAGACCATTCATTGATAATTTCGTTATTGTCTACTTAGATGATATTCTTATTTTCAGTAAGTCATGGGATGAACATGTTAAACACATCTAGAAAGTCTTAGATGCACTAAGGAAAAGAGAAATTGTATTTGAAGATGTCAAAATGTGAATTTGGAAAACATCTTTAATTTACTTGGGTTATATTGTAGGAAATGGAAAATTGAGAATTGATCCTGCAAAAATAGAGGTTATTGTGAAATGGCCTAGACCCACAAATGTGATAGAAGTTAGAATTTTTCTAGGTGTAGTTCAGTACTAGAGAAAATTTATTACTAACTTCTCATATATTGCATCTCCTTTGCATGCTTTAACAAGTATTAAACAGGTCTTTCAATGGGGAGGAAAACAACAAAAAGAATTTGATACACTGAAAGAGAAGATAAGTACCGCTCCGATCTTGGCACTTCCGGATTTACAACATTCATTTGAGATTGAGACGGATGCTAGTGACTACGCAATGGGGGCAGTTTTGATGCAAAACAAATGACCAATATGTTACCATTCAGAAACCTTTACAAGTGTGGTAAGAAACTATCCAACTTATGATAAAGAGTTGTATGCTTTGGTTCAAAGTGTTAAAAAGTGGAAGCATTATTTAATGGGAAAAGAAACAATTATCCATACTGACCATCAACCGCTTCAATACTTACAAACACAAACCAAATTGCAGCAGTCTAGACATTTCAGGTGGATGGGATTTTTGCAACAATTTCATCTTGTAATCGGTATAAAAATGTATACAAAACAAGGTTGCCGACATGTTATCCAGACCACCAGTGGTAGTAGCATCTATTCTTTTACAACATAGTTCTTTGGCTCATGTTAGTTACAAGGAACAATATGTAAATGATGTTGATTTTAGAGAAGTGTATGAGGATCTAGTAAGTGGGAAACAAGTAGGAGAAAAAGATTATCATTTGCATGAAGGATTGTTATATCATTCTGGAAAACTTTGTATTCCAGAAAATGAGCATGTGCATATGATTAGGGAAGCACATACTTCTCTTATTTCAGGGCATTTTGGTGTTAGTAAGACAGTTGCACATTTACAAAAATATTGCTATTGGCCTAGAATGCATGAACATGTAAACCGGTATATTAAGGGATGTGTTCTTTGTGCCACAAGCAAGCCAAGTAATAGGAAATTAGGACTTTACACTCCTCTTCCTGTTCCAACACGGCCTTGGGAAAGTGTTTCCATGGAATTTGTAGGAGGCTTTCCCATGACACGGAAGAAACATGATTACTTATATGTGGTAGTGGATAGATTTAGCAAAATGTGTGTGTTGGTTCCATGTACTAAACAAATAAATGGTGAGGAACGCACATTTATTTTTTCAGTTTGTTTGGGTTCATTTTGGTTTACCTACTTCAATCATATCTGATCAGGATTCTAGATTTCTTGGGGAATTTTGGTCAACATTGTGGGGGTTAATGGACACAAAATTGAAAAAGAGCACTGCTTTTCATCCACAGACTGATGGTCAAACAGAGGTTGTAAACCGCATAGTGGTACAATTACTTAGGGGTTATAGTAACAAATATCCTAAATTATGGGATGAACATCTTTATTATGTGCAACATGCTTATAATCGTGCCTTACATTCTTCTACTTTGAAGTCTCCATTTGAGACTTGTTATGGATATCTGCCTAATTCTCCATTAGATATATATTATGGACATGAAACTGTTGTTAATGGTGCAAGTGATTCTGACAAGGCTAAAAGATTTGTGCAGAGAATACAACAGGTTCATCAGTATGTCCGTGAAAAATTGGAGAAAAGTCAGGCTAAGTACAAAGCTAGGCATGATAAACATAGAACTGATCACAAGTTCAAAGTTGGTGATTCAGTTTGGCTTCACATCAGCAAGGAAAGACTGACAGGTGAAGGTAAAAAATTGAAACCTATACGGTATGGTCCATTCCAAATATTGGAAAAAATTGGTAACAACGCTTTCCGGTTGGATTTACCTCCATATATGCAAATCTACTCAGTTGTAAATGTTGAGAATTTAAGATTGTATGAACCACCTATGATTGTTGATCATGATGATTCTAACATTATGCCTTCCATTGATGATTTTGCTCCTGAGTATCTTGATGAGTTGCAGGAAGACATCATTTTGGACAGGAAAGTAAGAACTTCACGAAGGGGTGATATTGAGTATCTTTGTGTTGGGTTCAAAGGCATGCATCCAACAAGGCTAAATGGATGGAAACTGGAAAGGTGAGGGAGAAATACCCTCACCTATTCACCAATTAAGTTGACTTTTGGGGTCCAAAAGTTTCTCGGTGGGGAGGAATGATCCAGAGGATCCTCACAGAGAAACACCAATCTAAGATCTTCTCAGAATAAGTTGCAATCATTTTTAAAGCGTGGAGAAAAATTATACGATTCCGACGACATCTTGTTTGCAGGAAACGGAGCTCGTTTGCAAAAGTTATAGCCCGCTGAAATTTTTGGGCAACTGGCAAAATTTGGAGTTTTGTGCAGGTTGGACGTGTGCACACTCGCCAAGTGTTTCGATTATATTGCGACACGTGGACAAATTGTGTGACGTACTAAAAAAATGGGTTTTGGAATGCCGGTCTTGGACACTCGTTCTCGGACAAATGGACCCCATTATTTACTGGCTGGGGGCCCTCAGCCAGGTTCGACACACTCGATTATGGAGGGGTGTCTTGGCCTCCTTCTCATTTAATCATTAAACCAACTTGTGTATATAAACTCCTATAATTGCCTTTGCGCTATGCATGTGGGACTATTAGACATGCATTATTTAAATTATGCAATTTCCACACATTAAACCCAAATCTTTATTGCCCATTATCTACCTTGTTTTTGTGCCTAAAAATAACACATGCATGCACCATACACATCAGCTAACTCATTCCATGGCTAAGGTGGCTCTTAAGCCATTAAACCCCCACCTACCATTTAAATATTTTATTGCACCGAATTTCCCAAACGCATTAAACCCAAAGTCAAGAATATGTGGATGCCTAAGTTATTCAAAGAGGAATCAAGTACATTTTTGAAGAATGAGAAGGTCATAAGATGTTTGATCCATTTCATGAGGTCATTCAACCGAAGGAGCCTAAAATAGTCATGCACGATAATTTTTTATTTCAAATCAAGAAGGATTATTTTCCATGGTAGTACAAAATCTATAAGATGAAGTGTTCCAAGAAATATGTGTGTTTTGCAAAAGTTTTTCAATGAGTCTATAAAGTTAGAGGAGGATAAGAAGGATAATATGGTCATCAAGCCTAATGTGCCCATGGTAAAAAATAAGAGCAAGAGGATCCTAAAGTTAGAGGAGGATAAGAAGGATAATATGGTCATCAAGCCTAATGTGCCAGAAGAGCAAGAGGATCCTAAAGGCGGTTTAAATTGGATGTGAATGTTTTGGATATCTAGTAATCTCAAGATTTTATGGTGTTTTAGAGTTATATAAAGGCATGGGGTGTCTTATATAAAATTCTTGAAGACATTCATTATCAAATAGAAGTAGGTTTTGAACATTATGTATGTTACGATTTTTGTTAACCCCATCGTTGAAAAAATTATAGATAAAGTTGGTTTTGTCTTGAGAATGATTATTATTATTTTTGTTTGGTCCTTAGAATAAGGTCTAATTATCCCTTTTGTGATGAGATATTTTTCAATTTGATTCCCCTTCTCAATGACTTCCTCAAAATTAGTGAGAAAATAACACCCTTTATGCCACCTACCGGTATAATTCAACATGCTACAAACTAAAACATTCTATATGCTATCGATTGGTTGCATATAAAATGCCAACATATGGTAGTACGTAGAATACTATCGGTTGGTAGCATTATACATTCTACGGGCCTACAACATGCTTTTAGAATGCTACCAATTGGGGAATTTTGAATGCTTCCAAATTGGTAGCATGTATAATGCTAACAACCGGGGGTATTCATAATTTCTATGCCCGATAGTACGTCAAAATGCTACCGGTCGATAGCATACAAATTATAACCGATCAGTCCACCATGTAGACTACTACTAAGTGGAAACATGAAGAATGCTACACACCGTAGCATACAGAATGCTACACTTAGTAGCATATAGAACATACTCATTATTAGCATTCTACATGTTATCGATCGGTAGCATATAGAATGCTAAAGACCTACAAATCTGAACCATTGTGACGGGTAACATGTAGTCATTAACGATTTGTAGTATGAAGAATGCTACGGTCGGTAGCATGTAGAATGCTACCGCCGCGATAGCACATAGAATGCTATAGGATGACAACATTCAAAATGCTCTGTCAGTAGCATATAAAATGCTACAGGTTGTTAACATGCATAATGCTACGGGCCGGTAGAATTAAACATGTAGGATCTTGCCATCTTGTAGCAAGTAGAATGCTACCAACTGGTATCATTAAATTGTGGCATCTTTTACTTATTCCGCACCTACCTTTCCCAAAATGATGTTAAAATAACCTTCCACATGAAACAAATTTTACTATGATTCGCCATACATGTGAAATTGGTTTTACCAATATTTGCCAAATATTTTCTAAGGATTTTTTTCGGAGGGACCCTTAAAATTTTCCTTGCATTGATTTCAAATTGTGATGATTTCATTGATTTATGAATTATCATTGATGTCAAAAGGTGTAAGAAATATGAAGGTTGGTTGGTAGTCTCATGTTATATTGTTTGGTCTTAATGATGTATCATGATTTTTTGAGATGATATAGTGGCTTGCAAAGGTGATGCAGATAATAAAAGGGTGTTGTGATGATTTCATGGAGTCTAGTGAAGACTCTTGTAGGTTGGAAAGAATGGAAAAGTGATGAGGAGGTCAGTTTGGTTGGTGAAAGTATGCTCAAGGTGCTTGATTTTTAGGCCTAGTAAAATAGATGAGGTATGACATGATGGTTCATGGTATGTAGCAGTTAGAAAATCATGGTGATGGCATGGGGATCATGTGGATGAGGTGTAGAGACACTCACAAGTGTCTTAGATTGCTGGTTCATGGTTTAGTCGTGATTTCTAAGTCTACACTAGACCTATTCTTAATCCCTAGGTGTGTAAATGAGATTAGTTGGACTTATTTCAGCATGGTGATGAAAATATGAGCATTGGAGAAGGTGAATTATGCTATCATAGAGGTGTGGTCCAAATTTCAGGTTTTGGTTTTTATATTTGAGCAAGATATTGCATTTTTACTTCTCTTTGAGTTCTAAAAGTGAGAAACCAAGGTCGATATAGAATCCTTGATGCTTATGCAAATGGAGAGTTAGCTTGAGGATTGATTATGATGACATTAACATCATGTATTGATTTTTTTGATCTTCCCTATATTATTATTTGTGTTATTTTTATGTTGGTGTTGTAATTCCTCAATTTTAGCTAACGAGTTCTTCTTTTGATGAATCTGATGTGGTGGTTGATTTAGTGTTTTTCATGCTAGACTTAGGCTTGTCGATTAAATACTTTAAATGTTTGTGCCCAAATTTGGAGGGTATTTTCCCCATTTCAAAAATATGAAGTAATAATTGATTTTTATTTTGCATAATAACATGATCAATGTCTTCCTTCTCACTTGTCGATAGTTTAGGTTATTCTAAAATTTCTTCATCATTAAAATGTATACAACTTAAAAGGATTCAATATTTCATAATCATCGGGGACATGGGTACTCTTACTACGCATGAACACCATCATGTTATAGATTTTTTCAACTTTTTGGGAGATAATCAACATGTATGTGTGACATTTGAAAAGTGTTTTGATCAAATTGATTGAATTGACTTGATACGAAAACAAAGTGAATGTTCAATGTAAAAAGTGTAGATGTTGGATTGATTTTCTTGATATGAGAATATTCAATGTATAAGACTTGGATAGGACTCTTGACTTGATTGTGTATGATTTTCCTATAATTGAATAAAGTGAATATTTAATGTTTAGGATGCAAAATTGGATTTGATTGGCCTATCTACATACTATTATTATTAACCACAACAATATAACAAAAAACCCAAATATGATTTTTCTTAATTTTGATAATGTGAATATCAAAATATAGGACTTAGAGGATGAAAAATATTGTGCTTAAACTTTGAAAAAGTGAATGTCAAAGTATAATACGTAGACCTTAAGGATGATCGATCAAATATGTGATAAAGTGAATTTCAAAATATAAGATGCAAGGAAAGAGAATGATTTTGATTACCCTTTGCAAAAGTGAATTTCATAATATAAGGTTTAGTGATGAAATGAATAACTTAGATTTTGACAAAGTGAATACCAAAATAGAATACTTTGATATGAAATAGGAATGCTTAAATTTTAACAAAGTGAATGCTAAAACATAATACTTGGGGATGAATGGGATTACTTAAATTTTAAAAAAGTGAATGTTAAAATTTAATATTCGAATATGGGGTAGTGCTTAAATTTTAACAATGTGAATGTTAAAATAGAAGACTTAGAGAATGAAAGAGAGTGCTTATATTTTTTACAATGTGAATGTTAAAATAAAAGGGGCTTGTGGATATACTTAGCTTTGATGAGGCATATATTCGAATAAAGGCTTTGTGATTGAATTGAGATTTTACTTGACTTTTATAAATTGAATAGTAAAGGAAAAGGCTTGGATTGAAATGGATGTACTTAAATTAGGATATGGGTATCCAAGATTTAAGACTTATACTTTTGATTTAAATTTGAATGACATACTTAAACTTTAGAAAGAGAATCCAAGGAATAAGACTTAGATGTGAGAAATTCAATTTGGAATGAATATCCAAAAATAAAATAATTTGTGAAGTTTGAGAAGAGAGTTGATTTTCATGGAATAAGATTTGACTTAAATGAATAAAGTTAAATAGAAAGTAAACTTACTCAAGAAATTTAGGCCGAGAATAATGATGGTAAGGAGGATTTTCAAGTAACTTCACTTGATTGGTATAACTTCCGAGATATGTATCTATCCCTAAATACCAAGTTCTTATTCAAACGAGTGAGGTTCAATAGTTCTATTCTTATACTTTACTTTACCCCCCTTGATTAACCAAGTTGGATTTTACTCTACTCAATCAATCAAATTGGGGCTGTCATTACTATGGATAACATTGGATCTAATCCTCACAAGGTGTACTTAGTCAAGTAGGTGGGGGTCCCATTTTATTGTCCAGGTTCCCTCAAGGTTCCAACTACTTTGGGGTTCCTGTGGTACTCCTCATAATGCATTTTTAGCCCCTATCCATGCACTTCCCATTGTTAACGGATTGGGAATAAACCCTTCTCCAAAAATTTAAATTAAAAATTGTTTTAAAAAGTTTAAAGAAAAGATGATAAATTTTGGTTTTCAGGAGTGAGGAAACCTATAGTTAGTATTTTGGTTGTATGTTTAAGGTAATATTCATAATATTTTGTCCTACAACCATCAAGTTAGTGGTTTTTCTGAATGTAAATCGAAAAGGAAAACTCACCATTTCTAATTTTCAAGATCACCCAAAAGGGTGTGAGAAAAGAGCATATATGGTGGGCTTTTCTAGATTATATTAAATGAAAACCAATAGAAAATTAAACACTTAAATTTATTAGTTATGAAAACCTACAAGAAAAGGATTAAAAGATATATCTAAAATAAATATTAGAATATATTAAACATGTTGGAGAAATGAAGAAATCAGTAAAACACAATGACCAAACGTTAGCACATGCACTAAGGTGCACTAGCGTGATAGGCTATGAAAGTGCATGCACTAAGGCACACAATCATGATAGGATATGTTATCACGTGAAAATGAACATATTTACATAACAAGATAATTTTTGAATAGAGATCAAAAAAATAGTTTCACGCTAGAGCGTATATTGATACACTAGCATGTGTAATAAATTAGGAAGGCAAAATAGATGTTGATGCTAGTGCATGCAGCGATATGCTAGCGCACTTCACAGGTGATGCTAGCATTTATAGTAATACGCTAGCGTAGGTTTCCTGTACATGCTCAAAATTTTATGGAAATTACGATAAATTGATTTTTTAAGGTTTTCTCCCATATCTCTTCAACAAACACTCTCAAATTTGGACAATAGGTCTAAGATAAAACAAATAACACAAAATTAAATCAATTTAGAAATAAATGGGCTAAAATGATAAATAATTGTGTGGGAGTCTTATCAAGTGTGCCATAATGTGTACGAGGAAAAACTAAAAGTAAACGAAGAAGTAAGCAAATAATAATTGGAAAACATTTCTTTGAGTCTTCTTGCAACCTTAAGATGAGATAGTTGAAGTGTTAATACACTTGTTGGATCTCTTGGGATTGTTTGATTGTGGATGCTCCAATCTTGTCTCCAAATGAAGAGTAATTTTATGAGAAAATTGAGTGAACATGAGGAAAGCCTTTTGGTATGAAAATTTGAATGGAAAATGAGAAAAGGTTTTCTATAAATTCTTAAATCTTGTGAGGATGAATTTCAAAGGAAAGAGCCTCATATTTGTATCAAAGGAGAGGCCATGGATTGTGGATCAAGGTTTGAATGAGTTATAGGATCATGAATGTATTTTCCTAAAATAGCCATTTGATTTGGTCTGTGTAGTTGGATGGTTTGAATATTCATTAAGGGGAAATGAATATTTGGTTGGATTTTGGATTTTATTTGAGAAGGTGGTTGTACATGAATTATTGTTGCATCCACCTTTGTATGGTTCTGAAATTGATTGAATATGATAGTGAAGTGAAGCTACACAGAGGGTGAGTGGATAATTAACTATTTATTTAATTAAATTAGCCAAATGATATAAGATTATGGTTTGAGCATGATTTATAATTAATTCTAAAGGGATGTAGATTGGCATATTATGCCAAGGATATGGGTAGTTAAGAATAGGTGTGTATTTGTAGGGTGTCTACACACATGGAAATATAAACTATTAAAACCATATAACAAAACAACAAACAAGGGCACAACTAGGACATGGTTGCATACATGGGGCACCACTCAAGATGTCACAAGACAATATAATCCATCAAGGCTTGTGAAAAAAGGTAATAAGGAAACATAAGGCATAGTCTCGTAAAACAATAACAATCAACATATACAAGAAATCAAAAAACCATGATAGGAAGAGTCCTGTAAGGAAAATTCTACACATGAAGCACTCATTAGCATGTTAGGAAATATAAATAATATGTCATAATGTAAGATATTAATGTAGGAATTAAAATGTGAAATATTACAATGATAGAACCTTATAAAAGTGGGGAAAAAGCGAGATGCCCCCAAGAGCCTCAGTGGGACTTGTAATGGATGGGGAAAGAATCATACATCATGTAACATCTTGTAAGTGACCTACATTCACCTCAAAATACCATGTGAACATGCATGTGTGTATGAAAAATGATAAAGCATATTATGAACTGTAGTAACATGATAAGAAAAGTTACAACATATAGTAGTATAAGGAAGTAAGAGTACATCTAATCAAGATCTAATCAAACATGTTTTTGGATTTTTAATTATAATTATATGAAAGAAAACAACTAGAAGGGAGGAATAAGGATTCCCTGTGTGTGTGTGTGTGTGTGTGTGTGTGTGTGTGTGTGTGTGTGTGTGTGTGTGTGTGTGTGTGTGTGTGTGTGTGTGTGTGTGTGTGTGTGTGTGTGTGTGTGTGTGTGTGTGTAAAGTGAGGTTTATGTAGGTAAGGATGCCCTCAACATTCAAGTATAAATCAAGAACAAGTGTGCATCATCGGGTAGTGAAGGGGAATTATGATTCCCCATGTGTGAATGCTTAAAATATCTATGCAATAAGAGTACTAGGAAAGGTCCCATGATCTACTAAAGAACATGAACATATGTGAACATGATACGGGGACCTAGATTCGTGTGAAATTGTATGTATCATAGCATGTGGAGTAGGATTGTGTCATGCATGTGGAGAAACTATAATAGGTAGAACATTGGTAAACACAAGATCTACCAAAGAATAATGTCAACATGGTGAGGGAAAACCCTATAGAGTCCAAGATCCCAACTGTATGAGTAAGAAGTGTATAAATAATAATAATGTACCCATTAAGATAAAATAGAATATGCATAACATTGGGCATGTTAGAAATAGTGGGAAAAGTAACTGAAAACATAAAATCAATATGTGAGTCAAAATTTGTGTAATATATGTAATGTTAGGAATTGCATCAGTGACAATTTCCATCAATGGAGGGACAGACACAAGACTCATCAAAAGAAATAGGTGTAATTTGGGAATATTAGAAGTAATAAAGTAATATGAATTAGTCCCAATGATCATAGAAAAAAATGTAGAAAGATGGGAATAGATTTCCCCCATGAATGTAACAAGATAAGGTATTTTCATAATAAATAAATCTTCCATATGATCTTGGAAAGTGAAATCATTAGGAATCATTCTCCAATAAGTGTACGGTGCTCTAACTTGTGATGAGGAAGGTTCAAAGAGAGATGTAACAATAAAAGGGAATCGAGAGTGAGACATAATAGGAGGAGTATCATGGGTGCCAATAGAAAATTGATCTTGTAAATCAGTAGCACTAGGGTGCATCCCAAGAGGAGAAGGATGTGTAATGTAGGTAATGTCATCAACATCATGTATGAGGGGAATATCACAAGGAGTAACAACATGAGGTGTGGAATCTACTATAGTAGTATCCATGGAAGAAGGTGTAGAAATAACGTGGATAGAAAAACTTGTATTCATAATATGTAACTAAGGATGGCCTAGAATGATAGTATAAGGGACATCACGAGGCATAATGTGACATGAAACATTAAGAGTGCAAGATCTCATAGTAGGGGGAGACAAGTTGTGCCAAATACTTTCTTAGGTTTATCATAAAATCCATAGATATAAAGAGTATATGTATTGAGATGAGTATCAAAAAAATTCCTATTTTATGGAGAAAGGATAGAGTGCATATATTACTAGTAGATCCAGGATCAACGAGGACACGCTTAAAAGGAGATTTTGAAGTTGATGGTAGATATAGAATGGGGAATAATTGGAATCAAATGTATGGTCAGCCATGAAATATTTGATAATGGGAATTTTGTCATGCTAAATTTATAGGAAGAAAAATTGAAAAAAAAATCATGACAACTAAGCCCACACTCAAAAATCCTTGAACCGAGTAATGTAATCCTACCCTCCAAAAATTTATGATCATGTAAACCCCATCATGGCCAAGAGGGATGTAATAAATGTATTTTTAAATTTTTTTCATTTGTAAGTAAGATATTGGGAGGAAATTCATGGATTTAATTTGATCCACTTTGAAGGAACTTCTCCGGAGGCCCAAAAGGCATATTTTCGGGGTTTTACACCTAGTAAGCACCTCCCGAATGAAAAAGAAGAGATGAATCATCTAGGAAGTTTTATGTAGAGATATAATACCATCATAAGTATTTTAGGTAATTTATTTAAGAATAATCATGTTTAGTAATAAGCTATGCAACATTGGGCTACTTATAGCACAATGTAGGGAAACGAAAGTAGTAAAAAATATATTGGACTTGTTCTAAATGGTTTTGGAGCCTCAAGATATTTTGTAAAGATAAAAAATAATCATTAGAAATCTAATCATTCCTAGTTCACAATGAAAAATGTTTCAAGATATTCTAATATCCATATTTTGATATATTGGCCTAATGAAAGGTAAATGAAGATCCTTGATCTTGGTGGGGATAAAAAAGATAATTATAAGAGTTATATCTATAATTAATGTCTAATTTAAATCCCAATGTGACCTATGATATAATCTCTTCACTTAAATTGTTTTTTTTTCATTTTCATCATCATACTTTTTGGTGGCAGTCCCTTTCACCGATGCACAAGCTTGAACAAAATCAAAAGCGGGTAAATTTCAAATTTCAAGTAGAATTGTCTCCTGAAACTTATGGTAATGATCACAATATAGCTTTTGGATTCAAAATGATATCTTTATTTCTTAGGTAGCTCTCGGAAACTCCCATGGTAAGGAACCACTCTCGTGTCTATTTTTAGCAATTATTGGTGAAGACAAGGCTTACAAAAGTGTACATGGCATATTTCACACATATGATGAACTTTTTCACCTTTTAATTGGTGAAAAAGGTGAATGAAGTGTAACAATTTACGCCACCATGAAGATATGAAATTGTATCAAATATTATAAGGAATTTCTCAATGAGGAAATTCATATTCCAATTTTCTCGGTGGTTTATTTCTCAAGTGTTCATCACTCCTCTTCTCGTTGTATCTAGGCAATGTGCGAGAGGTTCATCATTCCAAGAGTCTTCAAGAGAGGGAAAAGTATTCAAAAGGTATTCATCAGATATATTCATCTATGAATCACAGCGGAAGGTCATCATGGGTCAAGTTATATTATGAGCTTATATTCATAGAAGGTGGAGGAATATTCATCCATTCTTTTGAGCATTTCTTATCTCTTATCCCCATTATTTTTTCTCTTTTCTCCCCCTTTCTAATTATTTGTTATAAACAATCATTGCATTTTTTCTTATTCACTTAAGTGACTCCCTAATTTTGTAATGTAAAATTACCTTTTAATTTATAAAAGGGGACTTATTTTCTCACTTCCTAGGAAGACAAAGAGTCACAAGTGGAATAAAGGCATGAAAGGTCATGTGGGGGGTAGATGAAGAGTTACAATGTAAAGATATAAATTAGGAGATTCTCCTCATTTCAAAGGATAGTTAATTATTGTTTACTATCTCCCATTATCTTTCTAGGAATAAGGGCCTTCATTTCCTCTATTCTCTTGTCTATTTAATTTTTTTTCCATCTCAACTTATACTCCAAGAGTATTGTAAATTGTGCAACATAATGCAATAAAACTTTGTGTTTCTTGTTCATTGTTCTTCTTTCTATGTGAATGGTTTCTTCTGATTGACACAAGAAAAATACTCGATTTTAATGCAATAAACTTAGTTATGCTAATGTTGGTTAAAATACCCCTCTCATTTCCCTTTCCTATCTCCCTCTCTAATAAATTTTACTCCATTTTATTTTATACAAGAAGTTACCACGGTTTAGGGAAGTATTTTTGTGTGATCCCTAATCTACGATCCACCCCCAAAAATTATTTTAGTTTATATATGTTTCCTTTACCTCAATAAATGGATCTTCCCCATTCAAGTAGAGGGGCCTAGTCCTATAGTGTTGGTGAAATCCCATAATTTTCCTTGGGACACAGTATGTTTCCAATAGTTTTGGAACCCACCATGGGCTAGATTTAGCATATCTTTTAATATTGATTCCACAAAATCCAAAAAACCAAAAAAATTATAATTTTGAAAGTCCAAATTCCCAAAACAGAGTGAACAAAATATTTCTTGAATTGAATTTAAACTTGCAAAAACTAGTTAATAAGAGATATACCATATTGAATAGGTTAAGAGAAATTGTTGACCCCACTTTTAATGGTTTGTAAGGTTAGAAAGAAAAAATCAAAGATAATTTTTACTAATTATCTAAAGCTTCATCCCCATCTAATTCATTAAGTATTACTCTTGGAAATTCTATCCAAACTCCTACTGATACTCCTCCTGCAAACCTTCTTGATTCTCCCATTTTTCAACCGCTATTGAACATTGAATTCCCAAGTGAAGAAGAACAAGAGGAATAATTTGGGGAAGAATTTGAAATAATAATAATAATAATAAGGATATTTGATATGGTAGCACAAGGACCTCTCCCTTGGGGGAAAAAACACTATCACATTGGCTTTAGTTCCACCACTCCATGAATTCCCTGAAGTTTCAAAAAAAAATTCCCAAGTTTAGATGTGATGGTAAACAACATCCAGATGAGCATATTGCTACATTCATAACTGCATGTGGTGTGTTAGGAGTTGCTCATGAAGATGTATCTATTCACTTGTTCATTGAATCACTTTTTTTTATTATTGGCAAATAGTTTTTTGAAAGGGACTATACCCTTGTGAACAAAAGAGGGCCTAGGAGCCAGAATAGGAATTAAAACTAGAATAAAAAGGATCAGAATCCAAGTGTGACAATGAAGCCCAAAGTAGCCAAAAAATAGCTACCCCAACAAGACAAAAATAGTAAAAAATCAACAAAAATGCAGAAAGAGACCACAAAAAAGCAAAAAACATGCAAGAAGCAATGCTAAAGCTCCTACAATTACTTCTTGGTAGTTTTTCGATGATGGATTTGATGTTCTTCCAGGATTTGAACATTCCCAAAGTTTTCATGTGGGCAACGTCAGTCTTATCCAGCTGATCAATGGTCCTTTTTCTTTCCTTATCAGTGCCCCAAAGTGTTGCTGGAACTCGCTGAGAAATTGGAGACACTTCGGACATGCTTCTCAATGAATTCTTCAATCGCATTCAAAATGGCCATATTATAATCATGACGAGTTTTGCATTCCCTAAATGGGAGTCTAAGGAGTTCGATTCTTATAGATATCTTCAATCTAGTCATTATCAATAGTCACCTCCTCCTCCTTCATTGAATCACTTTAAGATGGTGCTACTGATTGTTTTTATCATTTTACAAGAGGTTCCATTACAAGTTAGGCTCAAATGAAATCTAAATTTTAAGCTATATTAAAACCAAGTGGAATATGCTCATGCCCTATTTTCTCAATTGATACAAATGAAGAAAGGACCTGAAGAATCCATGAGAGATTTCGTGGTAATTTCAACAAATTGGTCAACAAGATTCCCATCGTTTCTCTTCCTAATATAGATAATTTTAAAATTTTCCTCATGAATTCCTAGATTCCTGAAGTGAGTTTCTTCTTACGATGAGTTCAACCAAGAGATTTGGACCATGCTCAAGAAATTTCCATTGAAGTGGAAGATGACCTCATCTTGGAAGGAAAGATCAAGAATCCTTTAATGAAGGATAAGGCCCAAAATCCCAAAGATGAGAGAACTAATTCATTATTACAGAAATTAGAAAATGAATTGATGATGTTAAATAGGGAGATTTCCCAACAAACATCCCATCAAAATCATAACAAAATCAGATTGCAGGAGCACCTCGAAGGCTTTCCTTGGAGGCTCCACCTGTCAATGCAATTTTTAGAACTCAAGAAGATGAAGAAGGACTTGAATAAGAAAGTGAGGACAGTGATGTCCTAGAGATTGAAGAAGTAGATAATGATGTACAAATCATATTCTATGTATATTTAGGAGGTAAATAAAATGATGATGAAGATGCATGTAGTTTCTCACGTGCGGACTTCTCTCATTCTCGGTATAAAAAAGGAGCTTCTTCCTCCATTGTTACATAAAATAAGAAGGTTAGAGATCCTCCTCAAATGACTCTATAGAAAAAATAATCAGTTAAGGATCCCCACTTACACCCTCCATGGTTTTTCAATGGAGAAACCAAATCTAGTGGCAAGATAGAGGCCATCTACCATTTTAAGTAAGTCTCCTAATGCTCCTTCTAATTCTAATTCTCGCCTACAAAATCTTCTGGTGTGCTTGAAAAATCAGAATTTTATCCTCAATCATCTTCTCATATTACCTCACCTTCATACACCCCTTTTGATATCATAGAACATATGAACAAGTCTAAAGTTCATATTTTTGAATCTAAGTATTTACGGACTCGCCTAAATAATTTTTAGATTTTACGTGATATCAAGGGTAGTGGTTCAAAACCCAATAATATGACTCCTAGTTCTAAAGGACTACTACCAACTCCACCTACTCCTCCATCACAGAACATGTTTTCTATGAGTGCATCAAAGAATGATAAGATTGATCCTTTCTATCTCTCCCTTCTCATTGGAGGATACCAATTGAATAATTATATAATAGATTCAGTGCTTCTGACAATGTAATGCCCATAAAATTTTCCAATGCTCTTGGAATTACCTTAACATGGGCTAGTATCTCTTGTTACTTCATGGAGTCAAAATGAGTCCCACTTTTGGGGTATTTTAGACAAAAAATCATGCACTTGCTACTATTTACTATACCACCAAGTATGTTTATATATATATAGATATTTGGTAAGAAAATTATTCACTAATGGCACACTTCCTAGTACATCTACTTTTTTTATTTCTATTATTTTTATCTTGCACATTTATCACTCATACACCCAATTTTGGTCATATCACGTGTGATACTGTCTCTCGCCTTTGCACATCTTTCTTTAGTGGTCTTTAGACACTAGCACCCAAGATTGGACACTAGCACCAAAGCGCTCCTGTCCATCCTAGTCACTCATGCCCTCTTTATTTTTGACATTTGAGGTCGGTCTTTTTGGTTTTCCCACTCTTATCCAAAGGTACTAGTCGGCATGTCAGGTAATTAGTTTTGAAATTCAACCAAGATATCCCTATATAAACACAACATACATACCATTATAATGGCGGGTAATTTATATCAAGGGTTATCTATCTACATACAAAGGGACTACATCTTGGGCTTATTACTCTATATCCACACTACATAGGAAGGGGTAGTTGAGTTTTCCATCAACACATTTTCATTCTATCAAGCTATTGCCCCCTATCTTGGCGTCATCGGTGAAAGGGAAACCTAGGAAAACTATTACACATATAATCAAATAGAATGCATTCGGTCCGAGAGATGTAGTGCAATGATGCTTAGTTGTAAGTTCACTAGTTGACAACTAAGGATAGTCCGACCCCTCATTTTACATCTTTATTTTTTTAGGATTTTATGTCTTTTAGATGGTTTTGTGAGAGGTTTTTGTATTTCATAATTATAGGTATGCTGCGCAATGATCAAAGTGAAACATACAAGAGATCAAAGGAGAGAAATTGCAAAACCCTAGACACGGTTTCAGAACTAGGTTATGATCTTTTTATCTTACTCTAATGACCCCATAGAGATTTAGGTAACCCAAAAGTTCCCTCAACCTTACCTAGGTTCCCGTGTCTAGGCATTTCTAACATCTCTGCATTTTTATGAGTGGTATTGCAATAGTCTGTGTTTTGGTTGCATCACCTTTCCCAACTTAGACACACTTTGGGATTAAAAAAATCAAGATTTAAAGGTACTCCAGTAGTCAAAGTGTGACATATAGGTGATCAAAGGTGAGAAAGTTCAAAACCATAGAGAAAGTTTTGGGACCAAATTACAACCTTTTTGGTAGACTCAACGCCCCACAAAGGTCTAGGGCACCCGCAGTGCCCTCACCCTTACCAGTGCCCGTGTCCAAAATTTCAAGCATCTCTACATTTTTCTAATTTGTATTGCAATAGTATGTGTTTTGGTTCCATCACCTTTCCCATCCTGCAGACACACTTTGGGATAAGTGAAATCAAGATAAGTGTAATATCTATTCCTTTTTCTTTCATAATTAAGCCAAAAAAATCCTAGCTTATGTATTTCATTATATATCATTTATAGAAATAATTTCTTTCATATTTTAATAGAATAATTCATATTTTATTAAATAATTTTGGTGAACCCATAATTTATAACTCCTTTCTCTAGGATTCACTAAAACCCTAATGGATACGAATAGCTCTTCTCCTCCTATGCAACTTACGCCTCATGTGAGTGTTAACCCTATTTATGATGAAGCGACTATAGTTAAACTTAGAACTATCTATCACAATACTATTCTTCTATATAATACTCAAAGACAATTTTGGCTAATGAATTTATTATCCCTACTTTCTTTTATCATTCTACCTTTAGTATTGTTTATGATCCAACAAGTTTTTCTTGTTTTACTCCTTGTTATTCTGTAAAGCAATAGTCCTCCTCCACCTTATTTTATTTCTACTAAAACTCTAGATGAGGCTATTATAGATTACCTACTTGGTCTTGATTGCGATGATACGGATAAAATACATGGTGAAAATGTACATGATGTTTTTTATAATACTAGTTAGGATGATTGTATAGTTACATCTCACACTCCTTACATATTTAAAAAAATCTAGTGACTCTAAAGATACATCACATACTAATGTCTCTCCTAATTCATTGTATATTGATGATATGTTTGATGAAATCCTTAAATTTGAGTCTTTATCTAATATTGATGATACACATACTAGTAATGAATCTACTTCTTTGCATATTGCTGAATGTGAATTCTCTACTTCACTTTCATCTTCTTCTGAGATTGTGTCTAGTAGTGTGCATGTTGATTCATCTCCTAACACCTCTTCCGATGATAATCCTAATTTTTCTACCGATATTCCATCACATAATATTTCTTCTGCACCTACATCTAGTGTGCCTATAGCATCGACATCCTCCACTTCTTCTTCTGACATTCCTATGATTACTCATAATGGCAAGCTACAACAACTCAATACACCATTCACATATTCTACCATTTCTTCACATGATATCTTATCACTCATGCATGTTGTTGGTCAAGTATAATCTCAAGCCCGATCTCTCACTCTTGAAATAAAATCCTATTACACTTCTATTGATAACAATTCTTTACGGGAAATCCTATTCCAAAAAGGATTCACAATTCAACTTTCCCTAAGGATTTCATTATGCCAGTATTTTCATGCTTTGATGGCACCGGTTGTAGAAACCCCAATTTAACACCTATCCTAAATCAATTAATTTCACCATTCCATTTCCCAAAAAAATACACATTGAGTTAATCTATATTAATTGATTAATTCATTCATTTCAACCCCTAAATTAAACCCAATCTTCCACACATCCCAAATATTCCCCATGTCCCCCCAATTACGAATTAAATATTCAAGTTTAATTATGGACCATTCTTCATGTCTCCCACTCACCTAATAATGTTTACTTTTCAAACTCGTGATTACCCAAAACCCTCAAATTAATCCCACTTTTAGGCTATAAATAGAGCCTCACCCCCTCTTTCAGAATAATCTTGAAAACCTATCAGATTTCTTGCATCATTTGAGCATAGAACATCCCTCCACCTTTTCTTAATTCCCAAATAGACCCATTTCGATCATTCTAAATCCATTATCCCCTTTATCCATTGGTGAAAAGTTTGAGTTGATCTTGTTGCAGTGAAGGTATTGCTCCGGTTCGAAGGAAGCACCTACATTTCAAGCAATCAGGGCACATCCACATTTTGTCACACATTCCAAGGTTTGTTAAGGAATCGCGAAGGATAAGGTATCTAGCTAGTTAGTTACTTTATTGTTATCAGTGTATTTTCCTAGCTCACATTCTGGCATGTCTGGTGGGACTTACCCATGACTTATTATTTTTGGTCTCACAACTCGTTACTTTATCCATTGTTTGCCTACTAGTATTTGTTGTTATTATTTCATTTTTTGTTCTATATGGTCTTCTCTAGCTAATGTTTGCATTTTCAAAATACTCTTGCTTTATGGTATCTTATGGTGTCTTTGTAGGCTATGATCTAATGACTATGCCACTTACCTCATCGTAAAACTCTTCAAGGAGATCCATCCATCTGGAATTTTCATTTTGTTCCATGTCTTAATAACCTCTTTTGTGTAACCATTTTAAGATCCATTGATATTTGCATATTTTGGTGTGTTTCTTGTTGTTCTTTTTCTCGTCACGTTTCTGTCTTGTCTGCGGAGTGTCGTGCAAAAACAAGAATAGGAAACTAACTTTCAATTTTCAATTTCTCTAACCATGCAAATATCCACAGTCTAAAATCTAAAAAAACTTGATTTATAGTCATTTTTATTGTGATTATTTTTGGAACACTTGGATTTTAATTTCTAACTCGGTTGTAGATTACAAGCGGTTTAAGTTTGTCTTAATTCACATTATAAATCTATTTTATTTTGACACTATCAAGGAAAAATTAATTTTAATGTTGTCTCTGTTCGAGTTTGGTGTGATACTCATTTTTTTTTTCTATACTAATCTTGGTTATACTAATAGTATTGTTGGGATTTAGTGTTATAATCCAGGTTTGTTATTTTCTTATATTCTCTGTATAAACCTACAAAAAGAAAAACAAACAAAACAATTATTATTAAATGAAAAAAAATGTATAAACCTTATTATAAACTACCACCCATCCCCCTATCTCCTCCACCCCCATCTCGGCCATCTCGGTTGAGTTGGTCCATCACCCTAATTACACCTTAAGCCCGCTCACTGGTTTCCCTCACCCCTCGTTTACCCCATATCCACTATCGACTCGCTAAAATCCCCCTCAACTTGCCCCTTCCCATATCCCTATAATCCCCATCCCTATAACTCTCCCTCGACACCCAAACCATTCCCCCGGCCACTTAGTCACTCCACACACCCACCCCAATTTGACTCACCTCAATTGACTCATGACCTATCTCCCTTCGGCCATTTAGCCAAGCCCTCACACCCAACTTGACTCCCTCGCAACCCATCCCGGTCCCAAAACACTCACCACACCACACACCCACCCTAATCTAACTTGGATCTCACCCATCATACACTCCCAACCCCTCGATTGGCTGAACCGTACATAACCCTCACTTTGGCCACTCGGCCTCTCAAAACACTTGACCTCCCAACATCAATCTGGACCACTCCAACATAGAACCTTCCCCGCTACTCCTAGCCACTCGGCTGAGCCCCTTGACTCCTCAGCTTTCCCCCAACACAGAGCCCTCCCCAATCCTAGCTCGAGTTGCTCGGCCTCACAAATCCCGCACTCCAACACAAAGTACACACTCACTTTTCGTAATAATCATTAGGGTTCACGTTTTATTATTGAATTCTAGGTTAGGTTTAAAGTCTTTAACTATAATTTTATTTTACTCCATGATCTAATAGCTTAGGTCATTTCTCTAGTTTTAAGTTAAGCTAGTATTTATTTTAATTTAGTCCTTAATCTAGAATTGATCTATGTGCATATAGTAATTAGTTAATTTAGTTTAACTTTCGTAATTAATTAATTTAACTCCATCTCATAATTAATTTTAACTCATAATTAATTAATTTTGACTTGATTTAAGTTTATCTAATCATAAAAAAATTATCATTTATCTAAAATCGTTTCAAAATTATTAGGACCTTTATAGTATTCTCATATTTTTGACTATATGAACTAATCGTAGTATTTGATCTTGCAAGAGGACTCTACAAAGCTTCAACCAAATTCCCACACATTGTCAAAGACTACATTTCATAACATATACATGACTCAAACCCCTTTCACTTGATTTTTTTGACCTTTTTCCAATCATGCATGTTGCGAATTTAGGCTCCCTGGATGTTTCAAAACCTTGGTGTCACTTTTTACTCACTTTGTTATTGTCTAATCACCTTTCACTGTTGTCTAACACTTTTTATTAAAACTTAGCAACATATTATTGTCATTATTTTTTTGTTGAATCTATTTGTTAGTCACAACCCTTAACATGTATGCTCTTCTCTCGCACTTGTTACAAGTGACCTTGAGAATAAAAATGTGACAGTGTTGTATTTTATCATTCTCTCTTTGTTTGCATTAGAAAACTACCGACCTATTTTGTGTAGAACCATATCATTTGAAATTTTATCATTTTAGATTGTTAACATTGTCTGCAAGATCCTCTATCATTGTTTTTCTCTTCAATTATCATCTAGATAGTTGTTTTGTTTCTTCTCATTATTAATATTTGTCTAATTATTGGCTATGTATGATCTTTTCCTATGCCTTCGAGTGATCTAGAAAATAAAAAACAACCACGATCATTTTCTAACTCTTTGTTTACGGGACTACTAATTTGTTTTCGTAGGATTTGCATCACTGAAATTTCACCAAAGACACAAACACCAAAATTTTAAACCTTCTCGAAAAACTACCACAATCAAAGGAATAAACACTGAAACAAAAAAAATTAGCATGCTCAGGTACGCTGTCATTTTCCACTAGTGATTTTATTTGAAATTAGAAATAACTTTTTTGTTAATCACATCATCATTTTTTTCATGTAACAAAAGTGGATTTCATCACCACTTATGCTAAACCAATGACATGGAATTCACTACCACGCACCACCATCATTTATATTTGCATTGCTCTTTGAGACCTAGTCTCATCACAACGTTTGGTATCTTCCTTGCCTCTAGTCCCCACTTACAGGTGATGTTGTTGTGTAGGAATAATTTGAGTAATTCCTAATAAAACTATAACAATGAATCATAGGCATCATCCCTATAAATTTTGGGAAGTAATAAGGACATTATACACCCAAAATTACACGTGCTACATTGTCAAAAAAAGCTTATTCAAAAAGTCCCCAATGATGATTCATGTCCTTTCAAATATGTTTGAGTTCCCAACCCCATTCACAGATATATTTTTATCCTGACATCCTTACTTAGCCTCTCATGTTTTCTTCTAACTTCCCACTTATTTTTATACACATTTTTACCTTGAGTGTTAAAACCGCCGCCCCGCCTAGGCAAGCGGCGGTTTTTGACCACCACCCTAGTCGGGGTGGTGGGTCTATGTTTTTCACCCTGCGGGTGGCAATTCATGTGAAAATTACACACGTATGATTTCAAATAACTTCACTTCCAAGGCACTTTTATGAACCAAATTATCTAAATTTAGGCTTGATTACATGGTATTCTCTCCTCTTCTATTTTTAAATAGATTTAATTAGTTTTAAATGCCTCTTCACCTAATGAGTTGGAACACCAAGGCCTCCTTATGTGTGAGTTCACAACCTAGCCAATTTTTTATATAACCATTGCTTGTTCTCAAGAAAAACCTAGAAAAAAATTGTATTCTTGTTATTGCAAAGTTGTTTCCTTCTTGCTAGAGATCGCTAAAGCCAATCTCTTGTCCAATTGTATTTCCACTCTTCAACTTGCATTGCTTCCTAGTCTATCAATTCAATATTTTGATGCTCCCACATCCTTCTTCTTTTTATGTTATTGCATTCCCATCTGTTCGACTCACATGGACACAAATATTAAAAGGATAAAATGAGGACAAGACTTTCAACAACCATATTTTCCATAGTTCTTGCAATATCTAGGTTGGAGGTGTTGTTTGATTCATTCATGTAAATTATCAATTCTGAAGTTATCATTTCAAAATTCATATCAAATATAGTAGATAAATCCTTTCATTGTTTCAATTATCAAGTTATCAATAGATCAGATCAAATTAGAAGATTTTTCTTTAACATTGCCAGGGAGGTTGTAGGGAATAATAGCTTCTTTGAGGCTGTGATTTATTCTCTATTTATGAGGTAAGATTGAAGATTTTATTTGAAATATTTCAATTAGTTAATTTTTAGGTTTAGATTAACACGATCACACAAGCACTTAGCTACATCTGGTTAATTGCTTGTTTTAGATTCATTTATTAGATTAGAAGCTTTGTTCAAAATACCAAAAAACAATTAAAAATAGTTGCTTTACTAGATTAGTTGTTTTATTTCTTTTGTTCATTCATATATCAGAAAATACTAAAAACATAGTTTACATTTACTTTTCTTACATTATTTGCTTCGTTACATCAATTTAGAAGTTTCGTGCATGACAATTACATGGCCTAGAGAACCTAGAGATTTTGTATTTGAACCGATAGTGCCTCAACCAAATTTAGTAGTACCATTAGCAGACATTGACCAAGGTATTAGGTTCAACATTTTAAAGAAACCTAGAGACATACAAATAATCAACCGATAACTAGATGCATTAAATATTGAAGACAATAAGGCATTTGAGTATTGGTCGAATGAGAAAAATTACATATTACCTTGAGTATCTATATGACCATCAAAGGTGTTCATCAAGAGAAAACTTTTAGTTGTGATCCACTAGTCCCGAAACCAAATGGACCAGAATTACTTATTGACATAGATATGGGACTCCATCTACTTTTCCTCGTAACTCTAGCTCGAAACTTCGTGAAGTTAGAATAATTAAACTTGCTAAACATCATAGCTGATCAAGTTAATGATTATTGAACCACTCCCATACATAGCTTACCCGACTACCCTTAAGTGTAGGTCCCATATCATACTACATGACCATAACAGGGCCACGACCAGAGAGAGTTTATGGTTGTGATCCTATGGTTCCTCAACTGAATGAAACTAAGATCCAATCAAACATAGATCTTGGATTAAGAGCATTAGTATTTAGATCATCACCACTCCCACCAGACATCATTAGGTAGTTAGACATCCTAAATGAGCAAGCTCATCGGGCCCTCTCATTTTGGAAAAACCTGTTAATCGTCCATAGAGCTGAACAAAATCACACCTCTCACTCTTGCTTATTCCATGACCTTGTCTAGACAGATTTACGAGGCCCCATTCAGTTTCCCAAGAGTTCCACAACAAATAGAAAGGATATCTTCGAGCTCAATATCAATTGGAGCCTCTCGTGTTACCATCCTCTCTCGATATCTTCATTTGATCCACTCGGTTAGATAGGATTTTGTTGTGTTTGACAAGCATATTCCACTATTGCAAGTCAAAAACTATCTTATTACCTTGATCACCTTCACTTTCCATTTTCACACACCTTTCGTCCATTACCATATTCACTACCACTTAGCCATCCACATTTTCTACCTCGGCACGACCTGCTCGGGAGTTGATAAGTGAAGTTATCTCGGTGTTGGTGGAAAGGGTCAAGGATTTGGAAATTTCCCAAAATACTCAGACTTCATATACTGAGCAAGGGAAGATTCCTTTCTACCCGCAGAACTATGGCCAAGTGCCTACTGCACTAGGTCCTCTAGTTTACATGGGTGTTCCTAGCCTTGGAGACCTTCTAACTGGGTCGGGCACCTTGGGTATTCCCCCCATGCTACATATGGATACCCTCCACAAGTACCAGCTAGAAGTTCATTCTCAAAAGCCATACCATCTTGAAATGCAAAGTTCCATGGATATGTGCCTAAACATCCATATCAAAATAATCCTTCCCCTTACATGCACATGTATTCTAAGTCACCATAGGGGGACATGTATGCTTACCTGGCTCATATGGTCAACCACATGGGATGTCTTATGCCCCTGACGAATGTATATGTTGCACCATTCCAACAACCAATTCCGCCTACACTTCCCCAACAAATTCCATCAATGGTTGAGTCTTACGCAGTAGGCACCTATTTAGAATATCTAAAAGAACCTCTTGACTTCTCTATATGAAATGTCATGCTCCCAAGACCTCTTCCAGACCTTCCAAAATTTAAAGGGGAAGGATATCCGAATGTGTACATCAAGGCGTACACAACTTCCATTTGAGATTTTCTCCATGGGATGCGGTCATTGTAAAAATATTCCCTAAGACGTTAGAAGGTATTGCTCTCGAATAGTATTATAGAATACTAGAGGCTTTGATACATTCTTTAAAGTAACTTGTGTTAGATTTTATTAAAGCTTTTGACATGAACAAGCTTTTAAGAATAGGAATTAGATAATTCCTCCATATCAAACAAGATCACAATGATTTTCCCGATCATTTCATGCAAACATGACAACGTGTTCTTTATTCTTTGGAAAGCACTCCTAACATGGACCAAATGAATCTCTATGATCTATTCCTTCACTCCCTTAATAGGGAAACAAAGGAAGAATTCCAGAAGTTTCCATTAAGGAGATACAAATAAGTATTGGAGGGTGCTCTCCGAATTGATCAAGCAATTATAGACAGTGGTCGTAAGACCTATGGAACAAATGGGAGACTGATCACTCCCAACCAAGGTAACTCTAGTTACCCTAATAACATGAACAACAAATCAAGGACCAAAGGTCCTCAACAAGAATCGTGGGGTTACAAATGACGGTGTTACCGATCAGGTGAAGAAACCAAACATTGTTAGCACCCCCAATGCAAACACTACTAACAACAACAATGTAAACAAAATAACCAAAGAAATAACAATTTTGCACCTACGGTCAATGATGTGGATGTCAACCATCCTCAAAAGAAATAAAAATAAAAATAAATTAAACAAGTTCAAGCTCAAGGCCCTAGAATACCTGTGGAGGGTACCCAAACCAGGTTTAAAATTAGGTTAAATAGGCTCCAACCTTCAATTATAACAATCAATAGTTGAATAACAATTAAAACTTTGGACCATAACAGAATACAAACCAGAGACCTTGGGATTACGACCCCGACTTATATTGTGGTTTTCATAGAATCTGAGGGCATGATGCTTGAACTTTCCAAGATTGTAATAAGTTTTTACAATATCTACTTGAAGACCAAAGACAACTTTTTGTTGACATGTTTTTGGAAAATCCCACTGTGCCTAATCAAAATGCTAGCATGGGACCAATGTCCCCTCAAAATATTCCTCTTAGGATCTTCAACGATCCTCTCCCAAATCAACCCAATAATGGTAAGCTAGACCCCAATGGATCAAACAAGGGTATTATGGTGGGAACCAATGATCAGGAAGCTTCGACTTCATCAAACCCATCAATTGCACCCCCATTAGATGGGTGTCAACAAACTAAGATAATGGGTCTTGTAGAGCTAGATAATGAGCCTCGAGATAAATGCAACCACTAAAACCAAATACTATTATTTGTAACCTATCCCAATCTACTTGACTTTATTAGATCATATTCATGAGATGTTGGGTAAATCGGTAGGATCTTATGACTTGATCAATGACCTAACCAAGAGTTTATCTCACATTTCCTTCTTGGATTTGTTAAAGAACTCCTCTGCTCATAGAGCCACTTTATTAGAAGCATTGGGTCTTGGGAATTTGATTAATGTCACCCCTCCTCCAAAAGCACAAATAAATCATATAGAATTTTATGTCTATCCTCCAAGGAATCTTGAAAGAGATGTTGGATTTGTATTTGACATTAGTAAGATGCCCACAGATGTTGAAATAGCTTGTAGAGGTGATCCGACCTTATTTTTACAAGTTTGGATCTACAATAACTATGTAAAGTGTGTGATGATTGATGATGGGGTAGTGGTCAACATATTCCCCTTCTCTTTCCTCCAGAAATTAGGTTAAAGAAACCAATTTCTCCTCAACACGAAACACGCTGAGAGGCTATGACAGCCTCAAAGTGACATCAATTAGAACTATAGTGTTGTCATTCACCCTTGGACCTAAGACGGTTCTAACTGAATTTTATATTATAGATCGGAAACCAACTATAATATGATCCTCGGTCATCCTTGGATTCATCGCATGAATTCCATTCCCTCCACTTTGTTTCAGGAAGTAAGATTCCTACATTTAGGGAAGGTCTTCATGGCGTAAGGTGACCTAAAACCCTTCAACATACATCTAGCTAATCTAAAGAAGAGGCCAGGGGTTCATTCTGAGTTTTATCTTCCAATAAATTAGTTGAACAAACCTACAAGCTCAACACTAGAAGAAAAGTTGGTTCCCAAAACAAACCTATAAACTATGGGTTTGATTAAAGGAGTTCCTACTATAAAAGACAAAATTGTAATTGTTGAGACAATGTCAACAGGAACAACAACAAAGATAGTCAAGTTTTTGGAGAATGACTTACCCCTTCTCCATTTATTTGATTTCATGGGCAAAGACATGCTCTAGAACTCAAGTCTCTCCCTAATGATGAAGTTTGCATGGTATAGGTATCAGAAGCGAATGAGGATGATGCCAAAGATGATCCAATGTTAGTATTTGTAACTAATCATTGGAATTTCAATCACGAAAGAGAAAAGTATCTCTTTGCACCGAGGCATGATTCTTACCTCTCCTTAGGGAAATTTATTACTTTCACCTTTAAGTTGAACTTTGAATGTACAAATAATGGTGCAAAATACAAGGCTCTCCTTCTTGGTCTCATTGTAGCCAAAAGGATGGGTGCTCATAACATTAGGGTGCTAGGGATTCACAACTAGTTACAAATCAAGTATCTGAAGTGTATCAAACTAGGGTTGAACACCTATAACTCTATAAGACCATTGTCTTGGAATTAAGTAAGGATTTTGATTTCATTTCAATTGAAGCTATACCTCGAGAACAAAATCTCTTAGTTGATTCCATTACAACCTCTGCTTCTCACTTCACTCCAAGAAAAGAGTTAGAAGATACAAGCTTTACGGTTTCGATTTGTGCCAAGCCTTTGGTTTGCAAGATGCCAACAACTTCAATTCTAGCATACATAGAAGATGAGAATGAGCCCATCACCCTAGACTATGTTAAAAATGATGAAGCAATCCTAGGGTACCTAAATTCCTACATGGACTTACATCCCGCTCACCATAAGATTGGCTTTTCTCTCATTCCTCACTCTTCCTCCTACTTTGGAGATCCCACAATGGAACCTTCCTCCATGGAGGGTATTTAGGTCTAAGAGGTATAAGAACGGGGTAAAATAGAGCTATCTCTCGGCCCCGCTTGAATTTGAAGAGGGTAACACCTCTTTAATTGAAGGAACGATTGATATAAACATCAAGACGGAGGAGGAACCAAAAATTTTAAAGTTAGGATCTTCTCTAACTCTAGAGGAAATAGAGATACACATGCAAATTCTCAAGGAACATTCAAAATATTTTTCATTTAGCTATAAGGAAATGATAGGAATTTCTCCTCATGTTGCAGTTCATAATCTCATCACTAAACTAGATGCTAAGCCTATTAAGCAGAAGTCAAGGCCCATGAAGCCCAAAGTGGCTCTCATGGTAAAAGAAGAAGTGATGAAACTCCTATAGGTGGGGTTCATCAAACCATTTGATTACTCATGATGGGTATCCAACATCATCCCCATTCTTAATAAGAATGGAAAGATCTGTATTTACATTGCCTTTCAGGATATTAACAAAGCATGTCCTAAGGACAATTTCCCACTACCGTCCATCGATGTTATTTTCAATGCAACCACTGGCTATGATTTTTTATCCCTTATGCATGGGTTTTTGGATACAACCAAATCAAGATCTCCAGGAAGATCAGACCAAGACCACATTTATCAATCCTTGGAGAATTTACTATTATGCGGTCATGTCATTCATACTTAAGAACACCTGAGGAACTTACCAATGGGTCATGACTTACATATTCCATGATCTTATTCATAAGATTGTGGAATCCTACATTGATGATCTCTGGATAAGGCCAGAAAGCACTCTGATCACCTTGAAGTGCTTTGTGTCATCCTCTCCCATCTAATCAAATATGGTGTCACTCTAAATCCAAAAAAATGTGTGTTCGGTGTGATGGGAGGAAAATTACTGGGGTACATTATCTCCTCACGAGGGATTGATGTAGATCCAGCCAAAATCTGAGTAGTATTGGAAATGATCCCACCATCAAATGAGTCTGGCATTAGGTATTTTCTCGAAAGCTTGATGCAATCAAGGTTCATCCTTGATTTGACCTTTGTTATTCATCCAATAAACAATTTGTTGAAGAAGGATTGTTGTAGTGATTGGATAGAAGAGTGCAATGAGGCATTTGATTCAGTCAAACGATTCTTATTGTCCCCTCCCACACTCATGCCTCCTAAGTTAGATCACCCCTTAATCTTATATTCATGGGCTACGGATGTCTCATTGGCTTGCATGCTAGCTCAAGAGGATGATGATAAATGAGAGTGTGTGGTCTACTTTATCAATTGAATCCTACTCAAATATCAGACACGATATACTCAAGAAGAGAAAGAGTGTCTTGCCATAGTTTTCACAACGAATAGGTTAAGACACTACATGTTTAACCAAGAAATGAAATCATCATCAAGACAGATCATTTGCAGAAATTTCTCACACAAGGGTACTTATCTAAGAAATTTGGACGTTTTATAACTCTAATGGGTGAGTTTGAGATAACGTTTGTTAATCAAAATTTTGTCAAAGGAAAAATCATTGTAGACTGGTTAGCTGACAACCCATTAGATGGAGGTGATCTAGTTAATTTGGACTTCCCGATGAATGTGTATATTATGTTGAAATCAAACCCCTTATTTCTACATGCCCATGGTACACTGACATTATTAATTTCATAGTGGATCATGTGTACCCTGAAGGGGAAACATCGTAATAGAGAAGATGGCTATGCGTCATAGCTACTAAGTATGTGATCTTGGAACAAGTGCTCTATCGTAGAGCCTTTGATGGAATGTTGCTAAGATGTGTTGACGAAGAAGAATCCAAAAATATTATTTATGAATCTCATAGTGGAGTATGTGGAGGTCACTTCGGAGACCACGCCACTACTCAGAAAATACTTCGGATGGGATGTTTTTGGCCCATGTTAGAACATGACATGGTAGATTTTGTGCGTAAATGCCATAAATACCAAGATTTCTCCCATGAGATCCACATACCGGCATAGGATCTGTAACCAATTGCAACACCATGGCCCTCTTCCATGTGGGGTTTATATTTGATAGCGAAGTTCTTTCCCTCATACATAGATGGCCATAACTTCATAATCATGGCCAAAAATACTTTACTAAGTGGGTAGAGGCCATGCCTCTTACTACCGTACTTGGATGTGTAATCGCTAAGTTCATTCTAAACCAAATCATTTGTAGGTATGGGGTCCCATAAGTCATTATCTTTGATAATGACACGTCTTTCAAAAATGAGGAAGTGTGTGAACTATGTGAAAAGTTCAAAATAAATCATCATACAAATTCTCTCTATTATCCTCAGCCAATGGATAAGTTGAGGCTACAAATAAGATGTTAAAGTCCATTCTCCTTAAGATTGTCAAGGAGAATAAATGAGATTGGCATTTAAATCTCTTTTCATCCTTATGCACCTGTCGAACATCGATAAGAATGTCGATGGGGGAAACCCCCTTTTATTTGGTATTTGATGCAAAAGCGATAAGTTTTACCGCTTTTGAAGTGAAATACCCGAGTCTTTGTATCTCACTACAAGGAATTCTAGGAGAAGAAGGCTATCGAGAGGTGTGACTCTCTCAATTAGAAATCCTTGATGAATCTAGGCTCAATTTTGAATCTCATTTCATAAAGTTTGTAATCAAGGGGCTTATTCTTACAGCAATTCCTAAAACTTCGAAAATATTGGCAAAACATTCAAATCATATCTCCTCAAATTTTTGTAATATCATCAATTGTTTGAATCATTCATCAATTTAAGCAAGATAAGAAAAATATTTGATAAGAACCATACCAAATCCTACAGGCTTGGTTCTACTCATAGTTTCTTCTAGATTAGGTGTCTTTTCCTATAGTCTGTTTCTATAAGCTTCATGGTGTCACATCTATCTCGTATACACCTCTTTGGAAATAACAACATTCTAAACATTTTACCTACATATATGTGTCAAATGTAAATCAATAGAAAAATTTTATTTACACATTTCTTCCCCCACCAACCTTTGGTGTTGAGCTTGTGTCTCTTACTAGTGGCATGAGGTTGGGAAAGGAGAGAAGTGCCCTTACTCACCTATGCCTTTTCCTTGGTGATGAGCCCATGCTTCCTACCGGTAGCATGGGGCAAGGTGTAGGGGGTCTTTACAAACAAATTAGAAAGTTTAAAAAATCATTCAATAAAGGAAGTTGTAAAATCATAAAACCAAAGAAAAGTGAGTTAGATGTTCAAATTCCAAGAGAGTTTAAAACCTTAAACCAGATTTTGTCAACCAAGTTTCCATCTACGGATCTAAGTCTAGATAAACTAGAAAGCAATTCATATTTTAAACTATGTAGCAAACTTGAGTAGAATGAGGTCATAGGTTCTCAATTTGGTTTTTCCAAATCCTTTTCTTTCTCTCATCATTACCATTCAACAAATTTGTATAACTTGTGTCCCTTCTAGCTCTCGGTGTTGAGCCCTCGCATCTTACTAGTTGCATGGGGTTAGGAGTGGGGAAAGTTTGTTCTATTATCATATCACATTTTCATCACATTTTTCCAAAACAATAAGAAGTATCAAAATTTCTTAAAGAAACTAAATTTCAGCATTACATTGTACTTACATCATCATATATCAGCATTACAAAAACAATAAAAATAAAATCATTTTGTTAGCATTCATCATCCATTGCATACATTTTGAAAATCATCAAAATCGGAAATTCTAAACATCTAGAGTACACATGTGAATCAAACCATAAATGGAAGTCAACTCTATGAGATGAATAGCTGACCAAAAAGATGTATTTGTATATATATCATGGAATAAGTTTGAGTACAATGCCATCACACACTAGGCGTGGTCAAAATGCTCACAGTGAGCCTGAAAATACAAAAAAAACATATAAGTGCCTCACAAAATGGAAACAAAGTAATAATGGCTCAATAGCTTATTATTTTATGTGGACACTTGAAAAGGTGCACGCCTAACTTCAGGGCTCCTACTACAGCTCCAATGGCATGAGTGCACTAAGTGGTGTGACTGCCCATGAGAATGACCATTGGTCATGATTTCTCTATGGATCCTCCTCATCATTTCTCTCTCCCTCTCACTCACCTCATACCTTGTAACTCTCCTGCTGGTCTCCGGGTCCATAACAATCTCTCGTCACCTTCCGCAGAGAGGTGCAACAACATTAGTATGGTCCAATCTGCAAAGGTTGCCTCACATCCTCTAGCAATTTTGCTCTCATCTTCCCCATGGGAAGTAGTAAAGTGTCCATGCAGACCTGACAAATAAGATCTTGCCACTCCTTACTATGTACTTCTGCAAAAAAAGAAATAATGGCGAGTTAGAAAATCACAAAAATAAAAAAGAAATACAAAGCATAAAGCAACTAACATTTCTAAAACTAAAAAATTGAGGAAAGAGTAAAATCACATACTCGGATCACCGAGCAATCATGTAAGGTCTCAGTATACGTGGCTAGTGTAGGCTACATTCGGGGTTTCATTGTATCTCCTCCTACCCGAGGCAACCCTCTCTCCTATAACGGACTCCTCATCTCCTCCCTCATCTCAAAGGAGTGGACCCTCGGAGACTAAGGTCTCCATCTCGGCGTCTGCCTCCTCCCACTCAGTCGTGGATCTCTCCAAGGTGTCATGCCACTCAGGGTCACTCTCCTCCTCCTCCTCCATGTGAACTACCTCACCAGACTCACCACCCAATCCCTCATCATCTAACTTCCATCTCCATCAGTCCTCATTGACTAACTCCTCTCTAGTCTCATCCCCTATCTCCTCCTCAAAATCGAGTCTATCTCTATAGGTACCTCCTCCCCGCTGTGAGTGGGTGCAGCCTCAATCTGAAGTAAAGGTGCACAAGTGGCACCAACTACCCACTGGCATGAATAACACACCTAACTGTGATGGGAACTCCCGGAGTCACCACCGTCTAACCCAAATTTCAGCTAGGACCCTGCAGGCCTCCTTGACACTCTTGTATACGGGTGCCATGGGGGGAATAATATCAATATATGGAAGACCAAACTACTAAGGAAATCATTAAATTGGATGAATATCTACCTTCCCCATCTTTTTAATTAACTGACTAGTAGTGCCACAAGTTGCCACTGTGGTCCCATTCTTTCCCCACATTCTTGCCATATCATGGTAGGGAGTAGAAAACAAGTCACCTATGGTTAATGAAACCACTGGTTGATGTTTCCTCTCAACACTTGACATCCTTATCCATATGGTAGCCCTAGACGACCCCTAGATCATGTACTAGCATTCCCCTCTAGTAGGGGATAATGCGCTCGTAAACCCAACTCATCACAAGTGTGGGGTGGCTAAGAGACTCGCCGAGTAAATGAACCACCTAGTACAAATTGTGGTAGGTGGTATCAAGGATCTTAGAACCCCAAGCATAAGTGTGGCCATGTGCCTCTATCTATGTGATAATAGGAGCCCAACAATATAACAATGTATCAACCCCCTTGTCCCCTATCAACCATGAAGCCAAAATACCCATGATGGCCTTGCAGATAGTGGGGATAGGAGTGGTAGCAATAGATTGATATTCATACCCTATTTGGAACCAATTGACACCACGACATCCCCCATATAATTATCCCACAAAGTCCTCGTGGCTCTAGATCTTGTTGTCTCAAGGGTCAGACCTCCTCCCAAGTATTGGAACTCCAAGTATCCGATACACATCCTCTAATGTAATCATCCACTCACCCCTACAACTTGGAATCCGGAAGGTATTCTATCGCATCCCAATAAGAAAACAAGTCACAAATAATATGACTGGTAGGAGTAACATGGGGCACCCGAGAAATCCTCCATATGCCTGCTCTGTGTAGTCTATCAATCTCATCCTAAGTCAGTTGATCAAGGATCTCGGGATCCAAATCACTCCCACTCACGACTCCATCATATGTACTCCTCCTCCTTATGCATCCACCAAAAATATCAAAAAGAGCAATTCAGTGACATTTTCAATAGGCAAGCTCATCAAAAACATTGTAAAACATTAAAAATCCAAAAAATTAAACTTAGCATAAATTTTATGCGTTCTCTTCATAATCACCGCCTGCAAGGTGGTGGTGTTTTTGTGCCGCCACCTTATCAAGGTAGTGATTTTGCAACCACCACCCCGATAGGGTAACGATCTTATAATACGCCACCCCGCCCTAGGCGGCGATCCCGAAACATTTTCTATATGGCTACATGTCCCTAAAAATCTCACAAAAACATGAAAATTGACCATTTTTCATGAAATAAAAGACTACCCTATGGCACCCCCCCTAGAGACTAGTCTAAAACAAGAAATTTCAAAAATAACCCCTCCTAGACAAAGATTTTGACATTTATTATATTTTAGGTTTCAAAATAAACAAATGAGAAAAACCTACCTTAGACCGCACGGATCGATCTCTCGCTTGTGGAGGCATGATCACAATCTTGTAACGGTTGTTTCGGTTATACTTTCGTTGAAAATGGTCACCATGGGTCTAGAGCTCCAAAATCACCAAATCGAATATGCACAAATGAATTGAAAAATGGTTTGTTTTGATATATATATATATATATATTTGACCTTGTTTTGAGTGTTTGTGTTCACGTGTGTGCCTAAAGCATTGGCATAGGTATACTTTTATATCCCGCACATATGGTAAGTCATATTCTCATTTTAATTTAGTGTTTATTTTTCATAATTTTTCTATTTTCACTTGAGTCTTCTTTTCATTTTGTAAGTAGTGGGGCTTGGATGGCAAAATTTTGGAACACGTACATGTCACATATAGCTTCTAACTCCCCATTTCGGAACACCATACTCAGACTCTATGTTTTACGCCTTTTCATGGCTAAGAAACTTCTCCGAGGGGGTAATATGTACGCACCCAAAATTTCACATGTTACATTGTCAGAAAACAATTACAAAAATTCCCCAATGATGATTCATGTCCTTTCAAAGGTATTCAAGTTCCTAAACCCATTCACAGTATATATTTGTAGCCTTCGGCATCCCTACATAGCCTCTACATGCTTTCTTCTAGCTTCTCGCTTCTTTTTATACATGTTTTGACCTTAAGTGTCAAAACCGCTGCCCCGCCCTAAGGTGATTTTGTAACCACCGCCTAGTTGGGGTGGATATTTTGTAAATGCCACCTAGTCGGTGGTGGCATTTCTATGTTTTTCACCCTACACAGGTGGCGGTTTGTGTTCGATTTTTCCAAAAACCTTCATGCAAAATTAAACACGCGTGATTTTAATTAACTTCACTTCCAAGGCACGTTTATGAACCAAATTAGCTAAATTTAGGCTTGATTGCATGGTCTTCTCTCCCTCTTCTATTTTTAAATAGATTTAATCATTTTGAACTACCTCTTCACCCAATGAGTTGGCACACCAAGGCTTCCTTGTGTGTGAGTTCACAACCCATCCAATTTGTTATATAACCATTTCTTGTTCTCAAGAAAACTTGAAGAAAATTTGTATTCTTGCTATTGCAAAGTTTTTTTGCCTTATCGCTAGAGATTACCAAAGCCAATCTTTGTCCAATTGTGCTTCTACTCTTCCACTTGCATTGCTTCCCAATCTTCCAATTCAATATTTTTTTGCTCCTACATCCTTCTTCTTTTTTTTTTGCATTCTCATCCATTAGACTCACGTGGACACAAAGATTGAAAGGATAAATTGAGGGGACAATACTCTTACAACCAGATTTGCCACAGTTCTTGCAATATCCAAGTTAGAGGTGTTGTTTGATTCATTCATGCAAATTATCAATTATGAAGTTATCATTTCAAAATTCATATCAAATACAGTAGATAAATCCTTTCATTGTTTCAATTATCAATTTATCAATAGATCAGATCAAATTAGAATTTTGTTCTTCAATATTTCCAGGAGGTTGTAGGGAATAAAAGATTCTCTCGAGGCATGATTTATTCTTTGTTTCTGAGGTAATATTGAAGATTTTATTTGAAATATTTCAATTAGTTAATTGTTTAGGTTTATATTAACACAATCGCACAAGCACTTAGCTACATCCGGTTAATTGCTTGTTTTAGATTCATTTATTAGATTAGAAGCTTTGTAAAAATACCAAAACTAATCAAAAATATTTTCTTTACTAGATTAGTTGTTTTATTGCTTTTTTCATTCATATATAAAAAATACCAAAAACATAGTTTAGATTTACTTTTCTTACATAATTTTCTTTGTTAGATCAATTTAGTAGTTTCATGCATGACAATTACAGGACCTAGAGAACCTAGAGATTTTGTATTCAAACTGATAGTGCCTCAACCAAATTTAGCAGTACCATTAGCAGACATTGACCAAGGTCTTAGGTTCAATGTTTTCAAGACAACTAGAGACATACAAAGAATCAACCGACAACTAGATGCATTAAATATTGAAGACGATAAAGTGTTTGAGTATTGGTCAAATCAACCAAATTACAAATTACCTTGAGTATCTATATGACCATCAAAGGTTCGCAATAAGATAAAATGTTTGGATTTGATCCACTAGTCCCATAACCAAACGGACTATAATTACTTACTGACATAGATACGAGACTCCTTTTGCTTGTCCTCGGAACTCGGCTTGAAATTTCGTTAAGTTAGAACAATTAAACTTTCTAAACATCACAACCGATCAGCTTATGATTATTAGACCACTCCCGTACGTAGATTACCTAACCACCTTTGGGTGAGGTCCCATATCATACTAAATGACCATAATGGGGCCACAACCAGAGATATTTTACAGATTGTGATCCTAAAATTCCTCAACCAAATGGAACCAAGATCCAATCAAACATAGATCTTGGATTAAGATCATTAGTATTTAGTTCATTGTCACTCTTGCAAAACATCATTATGTAGTTAGACGTCCTAAATGAGAAAGCTCATCGGGCCCTCTCATTTTGGACAAAACCTGCTAACCATCCTTAGAGCTTAATGGAATCATGCCTCTCACACTTGATTATTCCATGACCTTGTCTAGACAAATTTATGAGGCCCCATTCAGTTTCCCATGAGTTCCACAACCAATAGATAGGATATCTCTGAAGCTTGATATTGACTAGAGCTTCGTGTTTCCATCCTCTCAAATTTCTCCATTCGAGCCACTCGGGTTAGGCAGGGATTTCATTGTGCTTGACGAGAAGATTCCACTATTTCAAGCCAAAAATATTGTATTTCCTTGATCACCTTCGCTTTCCATTTTCACACACCTTTCATCCATTACCATATTTACTACCACTTAGCCATCCACATTTTCTACATTGGTTACCTCAAAGCATGACCTCAAAGAGTTGAGTTCGGTTGAAGGTCACATGTTGATTTTCATCCCTACATACACCATACACACTTCCATCCCCCATCACCTTCCGACTTTTCACAAATCCTACCTTAGACGTGGTGATTCACTCCAAAGTAGGTAAGTAAGAATTGGTGAGTCTTTTTGGAGTGATAAGATCCTACATCTACCCATTTCACAACATACTACATGTTGCATAAAACAATGATTATTCCCGTCTCGATCTACTTTTGAGCCAAAATAATCAAATAAAAATGACTACTTTTTGTTTGTAAACAAGTTAGTTTAGCATTTTTATTATCATGAATCTTGGATGATACAAATGTGTCTATAAATTTCAAATTCCTAGAGTGTTCCACAAAAAAATTTCCAAATCACCCCAACATCAAACAAAAAACTAATCAAATTGAGTAATGAAAAACATTACGTTAACAAATCATTAGCAAAGAAAAAAAAATCATCATAGCTCATTTTAAGGTATAACTAGATTTGTATTGAGTGAATTTCTCGAAACCACTCTTTTTCTGAGCTTGTTAGCTCCCCCAAAAAATATTGCATAACTTGTTTGAGCTATATCCAACTTGTATGGAGTAACTTGTTTGATATCACTCCACATATCCTCAATAAAGAATCCCTCATAACTCGCTTGAGCTATATCTGACTTACATTAAGTAGTTTGTTTGTGTTTACTCCATCTATCATCAGCTTTTGAGTTTATCTAACACAAATCCCTTCATAGCTCGTTTTGAGTTGTATCACAACCGCATTGAGTTAACTTGTTTGATTTTACTCTTCCCATCAACACTCAAGAGCTTATTTAATCCAAATCCGACATGAACTTGTGTTATCTTACACCTATCTAATCATGGTGTTCACATGCAATCATAAAGACCCTCTACATCATGAAAATGATGATGAAGATGTTACGCAACCAGAACTCACTCACGAATAATAGGATCAAGTAGACAAGTTGTTAGAACAAAACAATAATGAATACCTATTGCATATCCTAGCCATGGGAGCAAAACTACCTCCTAATTTTGGGACCAAAAACCTAAACAAACTTATAGACAATGGTGAATCAAGTCACCACAATGAAATACCAAATAACCCGAATAACTCTTCAACCGATGAGTTATTTACCAAAATCTAAGAGTTAACAAGGAAAATTATAAAGCTAAAAGGTTACACGATCACAATCTAGAACCACATACTCATGAAGTCCTTGATACCCCATCCCACGACTCTCCATTCACACAAGAATGGAAACATATGAAAGAAACCATTCAGGGCTACAAAAAAATCAAAACAAGTTCAATTTTGAGGAACTATGCCCCTACCCATTTGATAAGGAAATGTTACAATTACCATTTCCATCATCCTTCGAAACTCCAAAATTTGATAAATACAAAGGAAAGGGTGACCCCATGAGCACGTAAAAAAATTCATGAAATTTTGGGAAGAATCTTATCATGACATATATCTATTAGTGCGAAATCATAGCACCCCCAAATGAGCTCTAAAAGATCTGCTTTTCTAAGGTAGACTCATTTGGTGTGATTACATAACATTGAACTTTCCCCAAGGTGTGGGATCTTGCAAAATGGGAAATCTCTCCAGATTGAAGGTTGGTTACTTATTCCTCTGTTTAGGTGCATACGTAGAAACTTATAGAGGGTCTATTCTTAATCCTAATCTAAACTTTACCAAGGACACAGGGATAAAAGGAATACAAAAATTAAAACAAAGCTAAACTACGAGGTGATGCACCAAAGGAATGATGAACACTTATTTTGCTAATAGACACAAACCAACAAAATTCATACAATAAATAAGCACATATAGCTAGATATATAATGGGAGACCAAATGAAAGCAAAAGAGACAAGAGAGTATCTAAAATCGATCACAGACGTGTTTTATTGCTCTGTAGATTGATACAGTCCATTACAAAGTAGCCAAGAGGCGTAAACATAATGTATTTTTATGGAAGGCCTGAACCCCACAAATCCCTTTGCTAAGAGGAGAAGGGAGCCTACAAAACAAAGAATGTCCAACCCTTTACAATGAATCCTGCCCCCGTATTTATAGATTCAACTTGAAAGAAGAAAAGAGAGAGAAGTGGGAAAATCAGGTTGAAGCTCAACCACCGCTGTTAATGCCTCTAATGAAATCTCTCCCCAAATCTGTCTTTTATCTTGCATCTATCCTTGGTTTAAGAACTTGAAGGAAGAGGAAATAGAGAAACAGATCAAATCGATCTCCGGTTATGGAGCAAGAAGATCCTCGTATTAAAATCCTCAAGACATTTCCTCTATTTTTATTCACCTAACCTCCTCAAAATTAAATTTTTAGACCTCCATGGCATGGGTGAGGCTGAGATCTTTCCAACGGCATCATATTTGTAATATTTCAAGCCCTGAGTCAAAAGATATGCCCCTTCAAAGTTTGTATCGGGTCCATACAGGAGGGTAGGAAAACAACTTGAAAAATGGGTCCCCTTTTGATATGGGACATATGACAGCCAAATTGGAACAAAAATCAGGCATGTGGGTCCACAATTTATCTTTTTCCCTTTCCTCCATTCCTCGCTTGGCTTTGACTCAAGCCCAAATGCTGACTTTTTCCTTGGGCGGAGTTGCAGGCCATTTTGCAACTTTTACCCCTTTTGATAACAAGGGGAAAAGAACCAAATTTTTCCCCGATGGTCCGCTTTCCCCTGGGACACGCGGAAGTCTGGCGCATTTAGAAATATTTTCTCTATTCACCCCTTGAATCAACGCCATACTGACACTTGGCATTCTCCGCTTACACCTTTATACTTAGCCAATTTTGAATCCCTTTTCTGTCCACCTTTTGACTCTGTTTCCTTTTATGCGGGATTGTGGTCTATCCAATATTTGGCACGGAGAAATATGGATAACAATTTGGTGACTCATAGGGATATCTACCTACTAGATGAAAAGACCAATTTCCTTATCGTATCCATTAGGCATGGAGTTGAGAAAGACAGATCGATACGATTCGCCTCGATTCATGAGCCTAACTACTTACACTCCCAATTTTCATAAGAAATCTCGAAATGAAGGTTTGTGAGAGTAGAAAATTTTTTTAACTCGGGCTTCATCTATCTCCTTAAATGGACTTCATAAGAGCCACAAAACAACACCACACTATATAAAAAATTTGAAATCATACATGCTCCAAATGGAACATGCAGAGTGTGCAAAGCACTTAGGAGAAAAGAAATCTACACTACAACAAGACAATGTGCATAAGCACTTAGAGGAAAGAGAAAACTAAACTAATATGTACAAGGTGAGAACTCCCTTTTAGTAGCAATGTTTAAGATAGATCCCATTTACTAGAATCTGCAACTCTTCACCCTCCAATGTAGACAATTGGAAAGCATTGCTACTTTTGCATCTTGTGATCATATAGGGGCCACTCTAGATGGCATCAAATTTGGAATGCCTTCCTGGTTTTTCTTGATCTACATCCCATTTCAAAACCAGGTCTCCTTCCTGGAAGGTCCTTGCTTTTGCCTTCTTGTCAAAGCATTTCTTGACTGAAGCTTGATTCTTCTCTATTGCTTGGAGAGCATGCTCTCTAGTTTCTTCTAATTCTATCAGCTCTGCATACCTGGCCTCCATTGGTCCAAATTCAGACATCTCTAGTTGCTTCATGAGCTCCAATGTTGGCAACTCAAGTGATATAGGCAACACTTGCCTCTTTCCCATAGACAATCTTGAATGGAGAGCTACCTGTAGATCTCTTGGGTGTTATTCTATCAGCCCATAAGGTCGTTTTGAGCTTTGTGTGCCAGGTCCTTTGATTCTCATCAAGAGTCCTTCTTATGATCTTTAGCAGGTTTTTGTTTGTGGACTCATCTGGCCATTACCTTGAGGGTAATAGTTTGATGAAGTACTCAAATAAGTCCCATTCTTAACAGCCCATCCTATGATCTTGGAACCTATGAATGCTAATGCATTGTCTAATATGATGGTGGCTGGCACTCCAAATCTGGTCATTATCCCTTCATAGAAATCCAGGATACTAAACTCATTTGCTTCCTTGAATGTTACTGCCTTGGTCCATTTGGTAAAATAATCTGTCATTGTCAGGATCTATTTGTGACCTTGGCTTGAGTTTGGATTGATGACTCCAATGAAGTCCAATCCCCATTGCATGAAAGGTTGGTTGACTGAGATTGGGTGCAATGGAAGTGCTGCTAGCCTTTCCTTTCCTTTGAAGAATGCACAATTCTTGCACCTTTTGATCCATGTGTAGCAGTCACTAAACACTTTGGGCCAATAATATCCTGTTTTCATGATTTTGAGTGTTATTACTCTTAGAGCAAAATGGCCTCCAGCTACTTCAATATGGAATTCTTATAGCACTCTCTCCAACTGATCTATCTCAATGCATCTCAACAGAATGCCATTGATGTCTCTTTTAAACAAGACACCATCAATAAGAACATATGGGATGGCCTGTAACCTGAAATGTCTCCTTTTTGATTTATCCATCCCATGATGAAAAATCTTGTTCAAGGAATTGCACCATGTCTTGGGTCCAACAAGGAAAAGGTACATCATCTCTTCCTTCTTCTTGATCATATTGTAGAACAAGAACAACCTCCTTTTCATTTTATGTTTCATCTTGCTGACCTGAGGCTAGTTGTTCACACAACCCCTTTCCACGGACCAGCTTGGTGACCTTGATCTCAATGTCATATTCCATGACATGGGTGATCCATCCTGTGCACTTTTCATTTAGGTCCTTGCTGAGAAGGAATTATTTAACTCCCACATGGGAGACCAATAGTTGGATTTTTTTGTTTGAAACCAAATGCTTAAAATTCTTCAATCCTCTTATTACCACTAGACCTACTTCTCAATGAAGGAGTACCTCACCTCATAATCTTCCAGACTACTGGTGAAGAAAGCAATTGGTTGTTCTATACTTTCTTTGTTCTACTGCACCAAGATTACGAAATTGTGTCGCTTACCACCAAAGGCATACAATATGAAGTCTTTGGAAAATTTTGGGTTCACAAGAGTTGGGGCTCATGATATGGCTTCTTTGATAGCCTCAAAACTTGCTTTTCCTTTAGCTTTCCACCTAAATGTTAAGCTCTTCTTCAGCATCAACGTTATTGGCTTAACAAGGGCAGAAAAGTTTGGAACAAACCTGCAGACAAAATTGATTTTTCCCAAGAAGCTTTGAAGAGCCTTCTTGTGACTTGGCAATGGCAGTGCTTTTATTGCTTCAACTCTCTCTGGGTCAATTTCCAGACCCTCCTTAGACACAATATGGCCTAAAATCCTACCCTCATGGGCCAAGAATATGCATTTTTTAGGGTTCAAAGATACCCCAAATCCCCGCATCTTTGAAACACTTGCCTTAGGTGAAAAAGGTGGTATGTTGCATTTTTGGAGAACACAATGATGTCATCCAGATAGATCAGCACTATTTTGTTGATTATCCCTTTAAATGCCATATCCATGGCTCTTTGGAAAGTAGCCCCAACATTAGACAGTTCAAATGGAATTTTTGTATGCATAGGTGCCCCATTTGGTGGTGAAAGCAGTTTTGAATTGATCATCTTCTTTCACCATGATCTGGTTGTACCCTGAGTAGCCATCTAGGAGGGAGAACCTTTCTGACCTAGACACTACTTGCAAGATCTGCTCCATTGAAGGGAGTGGGTAGTGGTCTTTGAGGGAGGCTCTGTTCAAATCCTGAAGTCAACACATAGCCTGATTTCTCCATTTTTCTTCCTGACTGGGACCATATTTGCAACCTAGCTTGAGTGTTTGATTGGAAATATGATGCTTTCCTCTATCAGCTTGTTCAACTCCTTCTTCATCAGAGGCTCTATATGTGGGTTGACTGGTCTCTACTTCTTCCTGATGGGCTGAGTAGCTGGATCCAGTTTGATTGTGTGTTGTGCTAGCTTTGGATTAAACCCTCTTAAGTCTTCATAACTCCAAGCAAACACATCAGGAAATTCTTGGAAAATTTGTATGAATTCATACCTTTCTTGCTCGGTGGCCACTTTGCCAATTTGAAGCATTTTATCTTCTCCAATTGGGATTGACTCTGAATCTTCTCCTTTGATATACATGTTAGCCTTCTCCTTTCTAAACTGATCATCAGGATTGAAAATAGATTCTAGTGTCACTAAGCCTTTAGGAAGCTTGTTTGTATGCAGTTGTATTATCTAATTCCCGCACTGTTGCTCTAGTCTACTCTAGTTTATAGCTGAGAATTCAGCTTCTTCTTATAGAAATTTAATGATCTCGTTGATCATTCTCAAACATCTGTCAAAGATGTATTATTATCTCGGCATTGCCGGCTTCACAATCACATGGATATTTGGTTGTTCTCTCTCTCTTTTGATGTTATCAACCACATCAAACGTTGCCCCGATTAGTGCAAGTCTGTCAGCATCTTCATTCTCCTTCTTGGGTATGGACACACATCAAGGCCTTGAAATCCTCCATGAGATCACATACCCTACTCTTGTAGTTCTTAAGCAGGTCATTTTTGACAGCATTGAGTCCTTGAACTTGATTGGCAACCAGGATCACCATCCTTCAATACTTGTAAGTTCTTGATTCCCAACTTCCTTACCTAATGAAGACCTTAGACTAAAGCCTCATATTCAGCAGTGTTATTTGAGCAAGAAAAATGGAATATAAAGGCTAAATAATATCTCATACCTCTGGGGGACACAATCATGGCTCCTCCTCCAGCTCCTTGTCTACTCCTTGAGCCATCAAAGAACAATTGCCATACATCATTGTCATCCTTTTTTTTTTTTGGCTTGATTAGGTCGAAGAGGCTGATTCTCTTCATGTAAACAATAGACACCCAGCTTTAGATTCCTCCATCTCCTTATAGGGGTCAAAATCATGTTTTTTGTTGGCCCACTCATCTAGGGTCAATTCTGGGATACATCCCACCTTGGTATCCATTTCATTAGTGTTTAGGAGGTCTTCTTGATCAAAATCTCAGCAGTTGCCATTGATTGGGCTAGGCACATAGGATTCAATATGATAATCAACAATAGGTTCAAATCGATTGTGGCCTAAGAATCCTTGCAGACTAAAAGAAAGGCCTTGTAGGTGGAGGAGTTGACAAGGTTCTACTTGGTGGAGATGGAGACCTCTAAACTCTTCTTCCTCTCCTTTCTCTTCATCGGGATATACGCAAGTATTCAAATGTACCTTCTTTCCTTGCTCTAGACCGGGTTTTTCTCATGAATCTCCCAAGCTTGGGCTGTTGAAACTAGTAGATTTGTTTCTTTTAGAGTCGCCAAATGTACAATTTAGAGGCTTTTAATATCCGAATCACATCAAGTGTATAAAGCAATCCTTACGATAGTAAAATGGAGACTTCTTAGTCCCACTAGGCGTGCCAAAACTGTTAGTGCAGAATCACAGCACCCCTAAATGAGCTCTAAAATATCTACTTTTCTAAGGAAGACTCATTTGGTGTGATTGCATAACATTGAACTTTCCCCAAGGTGTGGGATCTTGCAAAATGGGAAAGCTCACTAGATTGAAGGTTGGTTCCTTATTCCTCTGTTTAGGTGCATACGTAAAAACTTGTAGAGGGTTTGTTCTTGATCCTAATCTAAAATTTACCAAGGAGACAAGGATAGAAGGAGTACAAAAATTAAAATAAAGCTAAACTACGAGGTGATGCACCAAAGGAATGATGAACACTTATTTTGCTAATAGACACAAACCAACAAAATGGATACAATAAACAAGTATAGATAGCCAGATATATAATGGGAGACCAAATGAAACCAAAAGAGACAAGAGAGGATCTAAAATCGATCACAGACGTGTTTTATTGCTCTGTAGATTGATACAGTCCATTACAAAGTAGCCAAGAGGTAGAAACATAATGTAATTTTTGATGGAAGGCCTAAACCCCACAAATACCTTTGCTAAGAGGAGAAGGGAGCCTGCAAAACAAAGAATGTCCAACCATTTATAATGAATCATGCCCCGTATTTATAGATTCAACCTGAAAGAAGAAAAGAGAGAGAAGAGGGAAAAGCATGTTGAAGCTCAACCACCACTGTTAATGCCTCTGATGAAATATCTCCCCAAATCCTTCTTTCTTTATGAATCGATCGTTGGTTCGGTGCCTTGAAGGAAGAGGAAATGACAAAACATATCAAATCTAATTTGGTTATTGAGGCAAGAAGATCCTGCATTGAAATCCCAAAGATGTTTCCTCTATTTTTCTTCACCTAACCTCCTCAAAATTAAATTTTCAGACCTCTATGGCATGGGTGAGGCCGAGATCTTTCCAACGGCATCAAATTTGTAATATTTTGAGCCCTGAGTCGAAAGATATGCCCCTTCAAATTTTGTATCGGGTCCGTACAGAAGGTAGGAAAACAGCTTGAAAAATGGGTCCCCTTTTGATATGGGACACGTGGCAGCCAAATTGGAACAAAAATCGGGCCTACGGGTCCGTAATTTATCTTTTTCCCTTTCCTCCGATTCCCACTTGGCTTTGACTCGAGCCTAAATGTTGACTTTTTCCTTGGGCGGAGTTGCGGGCCATTTTACAACTTTTACCCCTTTTGATAACAAGGGGCAAAGAACCAACTTTTTCCCCAATGGTCTGCTTTCCCTAGGACACACGGTAGTCTAGCACTCGTTTAGAAATCTTTTCTCTATTCACCCCTTGAATCAGCGCCATACTGACACTTGGCATTCTCCGCTTACACCTTTATACTTAGCCAATTTTGAAGCCCTTTTTTCGCCTTTTGACTTTGTTTCCTTTTATGTGGGATCGTGGTTGATCCAATATTTGGCACGAGGGTGAAATATGGATAACAATATCTTTTACAACTTTTTCCTAAGAGCTTAGGTGGATATGCCTTAGACTAGTTCCTTCATCTTCCCAAAGGGTCAATCACAAATTTTGCAGACCTATCAAAAAAATTTGTTAAACATTTTTCCTTCAACCTAGACTCGGAAGTAACCATGCTCGATCTTTGCAACACCAAGCAAATGCCCAATGAGAACTTCACATCCTTTTTGTAATCTTGGTGAGGGATTGCCGAAGATTTCCTTTCTCAATACCAGAGAGATAATTAGTTAGCATTTTTGTCCCAAACCTTATCACAGAATTATCATTCCACATGTAGATGCATTGTTTAAATAATTTTGAAGAATTTATTAAAAAAGGGACACAAATCGAGAAATCCCTCATTTCTAAGGGCTTACTTAAAACACCCTTTAGGGACCAACCCCTTAGGGACACCCCTCAAAACCAAGAAAAATCTAAATTTTGCAATTAGAACCAAAATGTTGTCAATGATGGCGTCATCGATTCTCGCTACATTTGAAACATTCAAAATACTTCACCCAACACAATTAAATCCAAAAAACAATCGATTATCATCCCTATAAAGGAAGCCCCTCCTTGTGACAGGTGAAGACAGTTCACTCCACTTGGAGAAATCCTATCTAGTGTCTTACGTCACTTAGCAAATGCAAACATGATCTCATACCCCATCATCAAACCCTTCAAAGAAGGGAAACTAAACTGAATTGGTATAAAGACAATGAATATTATGAATACCATCACATAAAAGGGCACTCTACATATCGATGCATGCAACTCTGCCATTATGTCCAAGACTTGATCAAACGTAGAGACATAGAGGTTGAAATACCTCTAATACAAATATCCCCAACGAAAAACTCAACATGTTAAAAAACCTTTTCCCTAAACATGATGATAATTTAAAGGATAAGGGCCAATCATAAAAAATGTTGAGTATGACTCAGTCATCTCAACCATAGACTACGACCAAGATCTAGTGGCTACAATAAAGATCAAAACCGACTATGCAGTCACCACTAGATAGAAAAATTATGGGTCCCTACTACAAAACAATCCACTACTTCTTCTCCCATACCACCTCCTCATCCAACGTCTAATTCCACCACCACTTCCACTTCCCAACCTACACCTTCATTCAACATTATCAAACAATTGGAAAAGACTACAACACAAATTTCCATCATGGAATTACTTAAGTCTTCTCCCGCATTACAATGTATCCTTACACAAACATTGAATGAATCTCGTGTCCCACATGACATAAACTCACAACAATTCCAAGCTCTAATCACCATTCTATCAACACCCAATCCCATTCTATCATTTGGTCCTATTGACCTTCTTAACACCAACCTTAATAATAATCATTCATTGTACATCAAAGCTTTTATCACCCATCACAAGGTTAAATGTGTATTAGTTGACAATGGAGCAGCATTGAATATTTTCTCCATGAAACTATTACATTGTCTAGGTTATACTAAAGAATACTTACAAAATGATATCATAACCATTCGTGGGTGTGATGGTAATGAAAGAAAGTCTAAAGAAAGTCTAAAGGAACAATCACTTTGCCTCTCATGGTTGTACCAATCACTTTAGACATGTTATGTCATGTGGTAGATGTAGAAGTCTCATACAATGTTCTCCTCGATCGACCATGGATTCATGCCATGAAATTTGTCCCATCCACATTCCACCAATGTATTAAATTCCCCCACTTGGATAAGGAATTTACATTACATGTTGATGTCCAACCCTTCAAATATTTCAAATTCCTCAAAGGATGGTATCTAAATGCTCACTCCTTCCCGTCGATAGAGAAATACGCTCTATCGCGCATAATCTCGATCTTTGATAGAACACATGTCGATCTAGATATGGTTCCAAAACACACTCCAAAATCATACAAGATTCATCCTCATGACTCTACTAGTCAACCATCATCTTCTAATCAACTAGTGTCTCCCTATCCATCTTATTCTACTAATCAACCCTCTTCCTCTAACAAAATTTCCCCTTCCACTAAACAATCATCTTCCTCACCTAGTCAACCTTCTTCATCTAACAACACCTCTTCTATTCAGAACCATCCCCTTCGGTTAATCAAGCTTCATCCTCTAATCCACCCTCCTCTTCTTATAACCCATTCTCTCCATCTTTAAAAACTACCAAGCTACCTTCCACGTCGTGTGAGATACCCACTGGTCCCTCAACACATACATTCAAAATCATCGACAAAGGTTGTGGTGAATACCAATTCCAAGACATTGTGAACTATTTTTACATTAGAAAATCCCCACAAACCTATCAAAAACTCATTTCTTCTCATCTTAGAATCCATCCCACTTACAAACTAAGTCAGTTAGTTTGGAAGAAGTTTATTTATCTAGACAATGAACATATTCCAAATTCTTCAGGATATTGGTTATAATGATGATGAATTCACTCCTTGTTATGAGTCCCCTCAATTTATAAAAGCTAATTGAATGATGAAAAACATGCGATGGAAGGGTAGATGACTTGGTCCAAATGGACAAGAATGTTTAGATCCAATCACTGCACCAAACATCATGCTAAACCCGGCCTTTGTTTCAAGATACTTAATGCAACTCCCGTATTAATCTTGATTGAAAATGATGATACCATTTCGCATGAAAGGTGACATCAAGTCTACACACAATTTTTTTGAAGATCTTGCCGAAAACAATCTCCACTTTGAACATCTATCCATTAATGTCATTGATTTCGATCTTCTTCATCTCGAATCTCATATACCATGACCAATTACATCACGTATCCATGGACATGTTTCAAAATGATGAAGCCATTGAAGAGTTCCTTGGAACTCACGATCAAATTCCCCTTTCCGACCATAAAAAGGATTTGAGATTAACCTTGATGAATTTTCCTATTTTGGTGAAGAAATAGAATATTCGATCCTCTACCTTTGGAAACCTCAGATAAGAAGTGAAAACACAAAATTTCTCATAGTAAAAATCTTGTCACCACCTTATCCAAAAAACATATCAATAAAAGGACCCAACATCACAAACAAAAACCCTGTGTTGAATCACTCAAACTAATGACTTACATCAACCACTAGAATCATTTTCTGAAAAGGATACATCTAAAATAATTGGTTAAGGAAACCAAATATATTAACATCGGTACTCCCAAACAGCTAAAAAATTTACAACTCGGCATTAGTCTATCCGACCAGAATGCGTAGAGTTCACAACGCTCCTCATTGAATTTCAAGACATTTTTGCATAGACCTAAAAATATATTCCAAGATTAGATCCATCTCTCGTAGTACATCACCTTGTGGTACATCTAGATGCAAAGCTTGTAAAACATAAATTACGTAAAATGCACCCCAAGGTAGTGTTTCTTGTAAAATTTGAACTTCAGAAACTATTAGAAGTAGACTTTATCAGACCTATCGACTATTCTGAATGGATATCCAACATAATTCCTGTAGCCAAGAAAATCTCTGGCATTAGGGTGTACATGATTTCCATGATATTAACAAATCTTGTCCAAAAGATGACTTTCCTCTACCCAATATAGACATGATTATCGACTCTACGGCAAGCCATGAAATGCTCTCCCTAATGGATGGATTTTATAGCTATAATCAAATACGCATCACTGAAGAGGATCAGCACAAAACGGTGTTTACTACACCATGGGGCACCTTCTACTATAAGGTCATGCCTTTCGGATTGAAAATATAGGTGCCACATATCAACGAGCCATGACAGTCATCTTTCATGATATGTTGCATGATATCATGGAATATTATGTTGATGACATATTAGAAAAATCTAAATCATGCATAGGACATCCAGGTGTGTTGAGATGTATCTTTGAAAGGTTGCGTGAGAATAAAGTTTTCCTTAATCTAAAGAAATGTGTATTCGGGGTGACTTGTGTAAATTTATTAGGATTTATTATCTCACGAAGAGGTATAGAATTCGATCCCGCCAAATTCAAATCCATCATGGAAATTCCTCCTCTAAAATCTCAAACAATTACATAGCCTCTAAGGAAAAATCCAATCCATTCAACGTTTCATCTCACAATTAGCCGATAAATGTCATCATTTTAATCAGTTGCTTAAGAAAGATGCACAATTCCAATGGAATCAATATTTCCAAGATTCTTTCACCAAAATTAAAGAATACCTCTCTAGTCTACCTGTCCTTATGTCACTGATCACGAGATAAACCCGTGCTTCAGTATACATCTACCACTAAGCATGTCATAGGACCTTTGCTAGTACAACACAATTATCAAGAAAAAGAATAGGTTATTTATTACCTTAGCCGAACACTTATTGAGCATGAGGTATGATTTTTCCTAAATCAAAAAAGTATGTTTGGCGCCTCTTTTTACATTCCATAAGCTACGTCATCACTTTCTTAATCACAAAACTAAATTGATTGCTAAGGTTGATCCCGTCAAGTATCTCTTGTCTCGACCTATTCTCATAGGAAGAATGTCTAGTTAGGTCGTCCTACTTAGCTAATTTGACATCGAGTTCTTTCCTCATAAAGAAATTAAAGGACAAGCACTCGTAAACCAACTTGTTGAGGCACCTCTTCCTAGAACAAAACCGCTTCATTTTACATTTCCTAACGAATATCTTTTGTACATAGACATCGCACCAGCCTGGACTCTATTCTTTGATGGATCTTGTAACCTCCATGGATCAAGAGCTGGTATTTTTCTTATCACACCTAGCAGAAATGTTATCCCTAAGTCATTTTGATTAGCATTCCCATGTACTAACAACATCACAGAGTATGATCATCCTTCCCCACCAATAATTATTAGTGGACTTCCCTAATGTACCTTCACTAGCATTTCCTCTTCTATCCCTCCCTCTCTTTTTCTTCGTCGCCTCTCCATCTTCCATTATTCCTTGTCAATTTCTTTATTGTCTTCATCATACATCCTTTATCTATTGTCTCATAATCCTTTTATCCTCATCTCACACATCTCCACATATTTTCCAATATGTTTCATTCCTCCCCTATTTCTTCTCTTTACATTCCTAATGTTTCCCACTCTACACCAAATATCCCCATTCTTGATTTCCTTCCTTTTGCATCATTTTATTTGTTGTCCTCTCCTCCTTCCCACTCTTCATCTTGTTTCACCTTCTCTTTATCATCTTCTTCCCTTTTTTCCTCATGCCTCCTTCATACTTCCCCATCAGTACCCTATCTCTTTCTCGTTATCCAGTCTTTTTTACCCCATCATCATCCACATGCATCTCCATGTGGTCTATACCATATTCTCTACCTTGGTCTTCCCCATGACAACCAAGTTGCTTTAATATTCTCCCTGTATCCACTCTATCATCTCTTCTTCCCCCATAATTTTCACCTTCCTCCTCCCTCCCCTTATTTTCTCTACCACCCCTACCTTTTCAATCATTTTGTACCAGTTTCTCTTCTTTTCTCTGATCTTCTCCACATCTTCTTGGTCCCTCATAGTTTCTTTCTTTTCTTTGTTCTATCATCTCTTTCATCTTCTTTAAATTCTTCATCTTCCTCATCTCCTTCATTTTTTTATTCCTTCTCTTCGCTTCTCTCATCCCTTCCTCTTCATTTCATCTTCTCTATTCCACTACTTTCATTTTGCACCTTTCTCTCCCTTTTTCCTAATTTTACCCCCTACTCTCATCTCGTCTTCTCCTTATTGTTCATCTTTCCTCATTCCCTTCTCCTATCATCCTTCTCTATTATTCTCTTCCACCTATTTTTTTCTTCTCTCTCATCTTTGTCTACTCTATTCCATACCCTTTTCTTCTTCACCTCCTACTTCTATAGTTTATTTATTTTCTCTATTCTATCATCTCTTTCATCTTCTTTAACTTCCTCATCTCCTTCCCTTTTCCATCATTTATCTCCCTTCATCTCCTTCACCCTTATTCACTATTCCACTCCCTTCATTTTGAATCTCTCTCTCCCTTTTTCATAATTTCACCCTCTACTTTGTCATTTTCTCTCATCTCATCTTATCTTCTTCTTGTTTGTCCTTCATCATTCCCTTCTTCCCCTATCATCCCTCTCTCTTATTCTCTTCTACCTCTTTCATTCCTTTTTTTTCCTCCTCCATCTTCATCCGCTCTATTCCATACCCTTGTCTCCTTCACCTTTGACTTTTATTTCCCTTCTCATAATCAACCACTACTCATGTTCATTCCTTTTTTCTTCTCTTTCCACTCTTACTCATTACGTCCTTCAACACATCCTCACACCTAGCATTCAAGGCCGATTGAATCCTTTCCCCATTTATGCACTGTAGCTATTTCATTCTCTTACACCCCATTCTCATCCTCCTCTCCATGATTTGACCTCTCCTCTTTTCAAGATCTCTATCGTCTCTTCCATTCTCATCAACCCTCTCAAGGGGGCATCATCACATCTATCCCTAATCACATCTTCCCATGGAATTTTTGTCTTCGAGGATACCATAACATCCATCACCTACCACCTTATACTCTCCCTAACAAACATCTACTCTACTTTTTCTTAGCAAAATTAGATTGAATTCTTCCCCCATTCTTACAAGTGAAATTTTGTTCTACTTTTTGCTTAGAGAATGCCTTCTCTTTTCTTCCTCTGATAACTTCTTATCAAAGGAACACCTTCCTTAAGAATAATCTCTTCAAAACTTTCAATCCTACCACTTGGGGCATATTCATCCATCTCGTCTACTTTATTTGAAAGGACACTACTTTCATAGTACCCTTCCAAAGAGGGGAAAATGTAGACACCCCAATTTCACACCTATCCTAAATCAATTAATTTCACCATTCCATTTCCCACAAAAATCCACATTGAATTAATTGATGTTAATTGATTAATTAATCTGTTTCAACCCCTAAATTAAACCCAATCTTCCTCACATGCCAAATATTCCCCATGTCCCCCACTTGCAAATTAAATATTCAAGTTTAATTCTAGACCATTCCTCATGTCTCCCACTCACCTAATCATGTTTACTTTTCCAAATCGTGATTACCCAAAACCCTCAAATTAATCCCACTTTTAGGCTATAAATAAAGCCTCACCCCCTCTTTCAGAATAAGCTTGAAATCTTGTCAAATTCTTACATCCTTTGAGCATAGAACATCCCTCCACCTCATCCTAATGCCCAAATATCCCCATTTTGATCATCCCAAATCCATTATCCCCTTTATCCATTGGTGCAAAGTTTGAGTTGATCTTGTTGTAGTGAAGGTCTTGCTTCATTTGAAGGAAGCACATGTACTTTGAGAAATCATGGCACATCCATGTTCTTTCTCCCATTCTGAGGTTTGCTAAGGAATCGCGAAGGAGAAGGTATCTATTTAGTTAGTTAATTTCTTATTATCGTGTATTTTTATAGCTAACACTTTGGTAATCCATATTTACATCTCAAGCATTATTGTCTCGCTATGGATTCTTACTCCAATGATCGATTATTGCTTAAATATTTTCATCATAGTCTTACTTGATGATGTTCTCCAATGGTACATAAATCTACCTTTTAGATCTATTAGTACCTATTATGAGATGGAAGAAGCCTTCCTTCGTTTCTTCATCCTTAAAATGGCCCTAGAGTCACACATGACCACTTACCTAGCTTACACCAAGGTAAGATAGAACCTATTGTTGATTACATTCTATGTTTCCATGCTTACATGCATCAATTAGTCTTTCATCCCATTGATCTAGAGAATAAATTCATCTTTTTCATGGCTTGATTCCTACTTTAAAGCAACACTTGCAATATGATACATGTGAATCATTCACACTCTTATGTTATAAAGTCATTGATTTAGAACAAGATCTCATTGTTACACATGTCATAGATCCTCCTATTATTTCTACTACTATTACATCATCTAGTTCTTCTCCTCTTCCATCTGTTGAGTGTCCTCCATGGTCTCCATCTCCTCCACCTCGCAATAAATTTCAATATTCTCCATCACATAAGCATCTTTCATCTCCTCCACCACATCAATCTCCACATAAGACTTATGCATCTCCCCCACGAAATCCATTACACTTTTATCACGATGTTAGGCCCCATGCTGTTCTACGTGCTTTGCTTAAAAATTTCTTAATTTTCTTACCTTCTAATCAACATCATCCACCTCATCGCTTGCAATGTCAACATGATCGACCTTATTGTAACTATCATCGCATCAATGGCCATCGTGACAATGATTGTTGCGCCCTTCATGATAGATTACAACAATTAGAAGACAATGGTGTCATGCATTTGGATATTGATCTCATGAGCGATCTATATCTCCAATTCTATGCAAGCATTCTATTACTCCAATGCATTTATCTCTTGTACTTGCTTCTAAGGTCACTACTCATCCACCTCCGCAGTCATTATTCATGCATGCCCTCCATCTCATTCATCCATCGTTACACCATCTCATCCACCATGCAGTGCTCCTACTACACATTGGCTACCTAAGCCATCTCGCATCTATGCTTCCCACTACTGAATCTCCCATCATTGGAACCGTTTCATCAAGAATTTAGTTTGGTTCATACACTCATGTTTCTTCCATTCCACATGCTTCCACCGCTCCATGCCCGCTTGGTATTTGGTAGGTGATTTTTCTCACCTCACCACCCGATGATGCACTCATGTTCTCATGGTTCTTACATGAATGTTGAGGGATCTGTTATAATAAGAACCTCACCACATCTTTTTGCTACACATTATATCAATATATCTATCTAGTGTACACTTTCATACCATTTTCCATGACGTACTCATATGGTTCATTTATGACTTTTGAGGGGTCTTATATGAATGAACTTCATCTCACTACACACATGTTGGGGGGAATCACTTTCCTTTTCCCCCTTCTTCATCTTACACATGATATCATACATTATTAAGTATATTTTTCATTCTATGCTTAATCACATATCATTATACTACTTCCTTCATCTTGCGATTCATTCATTTTATCTATATCTATCACTAGTTATCACATACTATATATATCATCATTCATCATATACGCAATGTAAATCAAACATCATACATCAATATAGCAAAAAATCATCACATCATACATTAATATATGAACACTAATCATTACATTACACATCAACAAACATCATCAAGTATAAATCATAAGTATACATAATAATCCATACATACATACATACATACATACATATATATATATATATATATACGACCAAAATCATAGTTACAAATATTCCAACGCTAGGGGTAAGCCCCATGCATTCATACATCGTAACATGTCATACATAATCATCGTTATCGCTATGTAAAACTACGGGAGCTCTAAAACTAGAAGCTTCACCACTTAATCTACGTTGTTGGTTGCGGCCCTTATATTTCTCTACCTACCTTCGTGATAAAGTTAGCTCAATCAAATGCTCCTGAAAACAACCTTGTAGCTCCACAAACCTTGTAAATACATCCTATGATATGGGACCTCCACCCATAGCCTCTCTAGCTCATCGCATCTCCTCACGTGCCTCATCACTTTCACTCAATAGCATGGAACAAGTAGCCATCGTCATCACCACTTGATCAAACTAATGAACATGTTCACCTACAATAGCATCCACCCACTCTAGCACCCCACCTCTAACAAGCACATTGGTGGGCACATTCCACGTCAATGTGTGGATCAAACTTTTAACAATCAAAGACTAGTAAGCATCCCCTACAACAATCCAAAGCACCACATTAGTTCATATGCACAATACAACACAATCAAATAAATAAGTAACAATCAACAACTATTAAAACACATATACTCAAGCTCTAATTTCACCTATGCCACATAATCACCACCAGGGGCATGTTTTTGTCCCTCTACTCCTCCTACTAGCAGTGCTCCCACCGCATCAACAAAAATTAGATATAGTAACACCCATCGATGTGTTTCCCACAATGCACTATAACCCTCAATACACCTCACGTCATCCACATGTATGGGCTCTATGGCCACATCGACTCCCCTAGACCATGAGGTACTAGTTGTACGCCCCTATGGGCCCTGGTCTAGCTCTAACCCTCCTTAGTGCCCTCATGGCTCTCACCCATATATACGGCTCTAGGGGCACATCCTAAGTCGTGCCAAATTATCTTGATACACGCTCTCCCTGAAATAGCTCCACCACCCTAGGAAAACTATCCTTCAACCACATAATACGCAAGCTCCACTACATCCTCTGGTCATCCTCCATAGTCTTGATATGGCCTCCAGATAATGGCCCCTAGCCCCATATGATCCAACATCAATCTATATGTATCAGTATCCATCCTCTTACTTTGCACACCTACACATATTGCAGGGAATATATCTCGGCCTTTCCCACTCCACGTGAGGCCCACTAAGTGGCCTCAATATCACAATATGTGTGTAATCCCACACATGTAACAAAGTGGTGGAACCTAGTCTACCCCATGCTCCTCTTGTGTGAACCTATATAGGTCCATGTATAAATGGGCTAATACACATCGTGCCCAAGCATATCTCGTTCCATCCTCCTCTATATGACAAAAATATTATGCATCTTATATAAGACACCTACACCACTCTACAATTATGGAACCCCTGACCTCGGTATAGCATCTAGACTGATATAGACCTTCATGTGAACTCAGGTCCCTATAAAGTACCGCCTAGTGTCCATCATTTTTCTTTGTGCATTGTCTATAGCCTTCACTTGAACCCTTTCACCAACAACAGGCAATCGCAATATGCGATATACATCCTCCAAAGTCATAGTCATCTCTCTAGTAGGAAACCAAAATGTGCAAGTATCTACACACCATCTCTTGCACAATGCGGTGATCATCGACATATTATGGGGCACATCCCCATCCTTATTATGTATGGAAAGTCGACATGGTCTAGTACATCCCACTCATCATCTGACAAACCCAATCCTAACAATGTGCTCAAATGATGACCACCACGGTAACTCTTGTGAATGAATATCCCTCTCTATAATAGAACACAAAAAATGGCATTAGTACCTCATATAAATGTAAAAACACCTAACAAAACCATCAACAACCATCACTTTTTACATTCACATCACTCAAGGCTAAAACTTGGCCTCCTAGGTCATCAAGACCAGAGCAGGATGCGGGCTCCCAGGAGAAAATCACCAGACCTATATCTGGGCATTGGTGTTCAAGGTCGTTAACACCTTCACCATTATTTCCTAGGTCAAGAATGCCAAGAAACTCAAAAACAAAAAAATTGCAAAAAATCATGAAAAATAACTAAAAAACAACACAACTTTGAAAAAAATGACACTCACAAGTTCGGTCATCGTATGTGACGCCATAACTACCACCACCATCTCAATCAATTCAATCACGGTGCTCTTACTTGTGGCATCTTCACGCACTCGTAGATCAAAATCACACCCATGCAATATTCAAATGAAATGCCTACTCACTTTTTGTATTACTATTTCTAGCAGAACGCTAATATTTTTTAAAACATCAATCATTCTTCTTAATTAATTTCATAAACTCTTACAAATATATAGGAATAGGTTTTCCTTAAAACGAGGAATCTTATTCTCTCTCCACAAACAACTCAAACTAATATTAGGTGGGTTTTTAACCACCCAAACAATATTGTTATCATAATATTATATTCAACAACTTAACAATCTAAAACAATGTACGCACTAATATTATATTTTTCCTAACATTCCCCCTTAGTGCAAACATGGGAAAACTTATATTGTCTTTGATGTGCAAACTTCGAAGCTTTCTCATGATCTAGATGGTTTTGTTTTTAGGATAGCCAACAACCTCCTAGATGGTTTTTTAAAGTGGAAATCCAACAATCACAAAAGATGGTTTTGTTTTCAGGATAACCAACAAACCTTCAAGATGGTTTTCAAAATGGATAACCAACAACCATAATATCATGATGTTGTAGTATTATCATCGGCTCCCGTCATATTCTTCCATCGGGATTACTCAGAAATATAAAATGGAAATGGAACATTGGTATCATCTTCCCCTACAATGTGAAATTTCCACTTATTTCGCAAACCAAACAAGAACAACTAAAATCTAAAGAAGATTGAAAAATTGAAAGCAAACACACTCTAGAAAAGATGTCACCAAACCTTTGTGTTGCCCCATTGTTGGTGACTCGACGAGAGGTTGTTGATCGACCTCTTACCTCGATGTCTTTGTCCCCCGATGTCATGTTGTTAGCTCATTTGGATTTAATTGTGGAGCTCATTATATAATTTGTCCCCACAAGATGGATGTCGATACAAACGAAAATGCTTCCAATTATTAAAAAGTGAGGAAATGTTTTTATTTTTCAGACTTTTACAATAACCTATTTTTGACTCTTGACGCAACATATGCTTTGACAATTTTTAATATGACGACACAACTATAAAAATGAATCTTAGAAAAAAATAAACACTTTTAACAATAGATGACAAGACAACAAATTATCTTGATACAAAACTAGATAATTTATGATGACACAAAGACTTGACATTTTTATAATGACTTATTTACAATAAAATGGTGACCTAGACAATAACTCTTCAACAAAATTTGGATGAATGTAAATGAATAATATCCCCTAATAATATATTTAATTGATTTTTGATTTTACCTAATTATCAAGTGACTACTCAATAAGTGGCCAAACCGACCTCACAATGATAAGCTAAATCGACTAACGTCTAAAAAAACTCTATACATTACAAAATAACCAAATATTTCCAAATTCCGATTAGTGGAGGACGGATTTCTGTTTATAAATACGGTCTTCAAAAGGACAATGATTCTTGATTATGAGAAATAGTTTCCTCAACCGGTCTTCTGGACTGATTGGTCTCCAAATTATTGACAAGGAAAATATAGGTAACACTAATCTTCACTCCCGTAAACACAAATGGCACTAAAATAAATGAAATATAAAACAATGAATTTGTATTAGACTCGACACCATTTTTGGAATCATTTGAATGGCCACGCTGAGAATGAGATGGTTTGAGACGTGTTCACTACAGAGTTGCATGAGACGATAGAGTTGCGAGTTTGAGACGTGTTGACTGAGAATTTGTATCAAGCTTCCAATGTTGCACGTCACGACAGTATACCTCGCATAGCTGTGTCTAACCACTGAAACAGTGCTCTCCAAGTGATATATTTCTTATGCAAAGTCTAGTCGCTCACACTGCCAGATCTCCCACGTACGAGAAAAGCAACAGAGATATTTTGTGAAGGGATTTTGGATGTGTGGCTTGAAGGACTGCAGGCGACGTGGAGATAAAACTAGCTCTCGACTATTGTGAACCGCGAGTTGTTAAAACTAATGTAAATTCACAATAGCTATAGAATAATATGTGGCACCAGGTAGAAGAACCAGACGGCTGCAACAACTGTGTATATAAATTATAGGGAAGAGACAATGAAGATCTCCAGAAAAGCATACAATGCCAAATATTTTTAGCTTCCTAAATTTCATAGACAGGAAACCATGAAATCCAATGAAGTTTCCCCATTCATAATTCAAAACCATGACATCGCTTTGATACCAGATGAGGAGCAACGCTCAGATTTTTACAGAACATCAATCATTCTTCTTAATTAATTTCATACGGGAACTCTTACAAATATATAGGAATAGGTTGTCCTTAAATCAAGGAATCATATTCTCTCTCCACAAACAACTCGAACTAATCTTAGGTGGGTTGTTTTAACCACCCAAACAATATTGTTATCATAATATTATATTCAACAACTTAACAATATAAAACATGTACGCACTAATATTATAATTTTCCTAGCACACTCAGAGCTCAAAATCACACCCGTGCAATATTCAAATGAAATTCCTATTCAATTTTTCATATTACTATTTATAGCAACTTTCACTTGCCTACCTCGCTACCATCACCATCTGCTCTCATTCTCTTAATTAATACACATCACACGATTTCAATCATATTTTGAGCATCACTACTCTGATTCTTGTCTCGTTTGCACTGTTCTCTTTAGAATTTTGCTTACTATCATATCAAACACATCCCAAAGTGTTATATTCCAATATTACACATATGCATTTCGATAAACACATAATTTTCCAATATCTACTATATTGTGCCTCAATCACAATTACATCATCACACATTTACTTTCAGCTCAATGTTCATTCTCTTCATCACTCTCCCTTTCTTCCGAAAGGGGGCATACAATCAAGGCATCCTATAAATCCCCTCACTCCATTACACGATCATTATACATTTCTAATTCATCATTATCGAAAAAATTTCCGTACATCATGCAACATTTCACACCATTTTCTACCAATTCCCCCTAATGACCTAATCTAGGGGCAACAAGCATAAAATATCTCCATGAGTAACCAATCAAATCTCAAACACAAATCTTCTACTATGTGAATCACATCAATAAATCCACACAAACATAGCGTATTTTTCCTCCCAAATGACCTAACTTGGGAGTTATATCACCACTTTCCCAGACAACCTAACATGGGAAGTTATCTCTATATTTTCTACCGCTTCTAGATGACCTAGCTTGGAAGCCATAAAACATCATACACATTATGGCGACACCCTTGGAGTGGGGAAAATGAGATGTCATTTTCTTTCCTATATTGCTCATATGTGGGTTATTCAAACTTGATCGAAATGAACCGAAATGTATCAAAATGAACAAAAATTGTTCTTTGTCATGTCTCCGTGTCACTAGACCTTTTAAGGATGTAGTTAAAGTTGGAGGGTAAAACTATACCTCTCTCCCTACACTCTTCCTTTGGTGGAAGGAACCCCAAATCCTCAGTTTTTCACACACACAAATTGGGTTGGGAACTGATCACTCCCTACCCCATTGAAATATCCATCACCACAAAATCAAAATCTCCAATCACTCAAAATCATAATCATCAATCTCGCTTACTTACTACTCGCATAATGGTTCTCCATATCTCTTTACACCACATGGATCGACACGTTGATCCATGGTTCACCACGCTATATGTTCTTATTCTACATGTACTTCTACAACAGGATTCTTTGGAATTCTTTCATGTATGTTTCTTAATTCCTTTAAACTACTTGAATTTCATTCATATAGCATAAAGGGGGAAATGTAGAAACAAAATCACACACTACTAATGGATCTTGCATAATATAAGTATTCACTAATGGCACACTTCCTAGTGCATCCTCTTTTGTTTGTTTCTTTTTTTTATCTTGCACATTTATCACTCATACACCTAGTTCTAGCCAGGTCAATGGGATCCATGTCTCTCAGTCTTTGCACATTTGTTGTCAGCTTTATTTGGACATTAGTGCCCAAGACTGACACTGTAGAGCCCAAACGCTCCTTTCCATCTTGGGTGCATGTGCCCTCTTTATTTTTGATCTTATTTTTGACATTTGAGGTCAATCTTTTCGGTTTTCCCACTCCTATCCTGAGGTACTAGTCAAAGATGTCAAAGCATTAGTGTCAAAATTCAAGCAAGATATCCCTACATAAAAACAACATACCTACCATTATAATGGCAGGTAATTTCTATCAAGGGCTATCCATCTACATACAAGGGAATGCATCTTGGGTTTATTACTTTGCATAGACATTGCATAGGAAGGAGAAGTTAATTTTCCCATTACAATTTTACATTCTATCTAGTTATTTCCCCTATCTTGGCGTCATCATCGCAAGGGAAACCTAGGAGCACTATTGCACATAAAATCACATAGAACTAAATTGGGTCTTAGATGTAGTGCAACACTCAGTCGTAAGTTCACTAGTTGACAGCTTAGGACAATCCGACCCCTCATTTTGCATCTTTATTTTTTAGGATTTGATGTATTTTTTAGGGTTTTGTAGGAGGTTTTTGTATTGCATATTTATAGGTACTCTGGTAGTCAAAGTATGTCATATAGGTGATAAAAGGAGAGCAAGTGTGAAACCCTAGCAATAGTGTTGAAACTAGGTTTTAGCCTTTTTGTGCACTCCAATGCCCCCAAAGAGGTCTAGGGCACCTATAGGCACCCTCACCCTTACCTAGGCACCCGTGTCCAGGCATTTCCAACATCTCTACATTTTTTAGCGGTATTGTGATAGTGTGTGTTTCAGTTCCATCACCTTTCCAAACCCAAACACACTTCGAGATAAGTTAAATCAAGGTAAGTGCCATATCTCTTCCATTTTTTCATAATTAAATCAAATAAATTACCTAACATCTATATTTCATTTGTAGAAATCATTGCTTTCATATTTTAATAAAATGATTCATTTTTATTAAATTAGAAATATAAAGGATGCACAGTGGCCCTCATCAGGTTTCTAGCAAAATGTGTTGTTGACTATCTTGGTAGTAGACATTCTGACATCATTTGGAATGTTGTTAAGTAAAATCTTCTACCAAGACTTGGGAGGTAAAATATAGATGAATTTGTCTTCTGCAACCATTCCAATTAAGGGAGATAAGGAAAATTTTCTTCTAACAAAGAATATGAGATATACATTGCAAAATTTAGGAGATTCAAGAGCTAACATCTTGTACCAAGATAATAGGAATAGGAATTATTTCATAACATCCGAAGAGGAGGATGAAATTCATATCTTGATAGGATCAAGAATTCCTTTCCGATGGGGTATTGATCATGAAGGAGAGTGGAGAAATATTTAATTACAAGAGGAAAGCCACGAATTTCCAGATGATATAGTCCACGAAGAAGAAAAATGATTCTCGGATGAGTTCCAAACTGAAAAATCAGCCAATGCATTTGTTCATGAAGAAGAGGTGTTCTCATTCCCATTTGAAGATGAAGATTCTCTTGATCATGTCATTCATGAAGAAGAGAATCCAAATTGTAATGAGCCCTTGAAATATTCAAAAGAAGAATTTGTGCAAGAAATATTGGGAGTTACGAAGGAATAGAAGATCCTCAACTCAATCTTGAACTCCTAATGCAAGCCATGGAATTGCAAGACATGTATGAATCTACTGTTGACTCCTCAAATAATTCAAAAACATTCATGATTAAACAAATCAAGATGAAAAACTAGTTATCTCTCATAATACAATGCTCGATAAATGCAATGATGAACATGAAGTTTTATATTTTTCATTTAAAGAGGAAAATTATTTCTACGATAAAGAAGATGAAACAAAATTATTTGATTCATTTGAAGATGAGGCCTCCCATAATGAAGAAGAAATGAAATGAAATGAAATTTGGGCTAATGAATCAATGTCTCCAAATTGTTTCCTTGAATTTCAAGATGAAGATTCTTCAATGAATGTGAAGATGAGCTTGTGGAAGTTTTGAAGAAAGAGTTTGTGCATGAAATCCTAAAATTTTCGGAAGAAATGGAAGCTCCAGAACTCAGATATCGATATCTTAGCTCATGTCATGGTTATGTAAGATAAGTATGAAGCTAATTTTGATTCTTCATTCGATGCCCAAATGTCTCATAATGAAATAGAACAAAAGGATGAATTCAAGGCCTCTCATGAATTTTTTTTCAATAAGCATGAACATGGAAAAGAGAGACACTTGGAATATTCAAGCAATCCAATCAAAAATCAGCCTTGGGGTAATGGTGAAATTTAAAGTAAGAAATCAGCAATGTGGGTGAACGTAGAAGACAATCTGCAATATGAGATTGATTGGCTTATTTAGCGAGGATTTTAGCATTAAATTAAATATGTAGGCTCACTCCTCCCAAGTATACAAGAATTCATAAAATCACCTGGCTTTCATAAGTAGTTGAGGAAATGATGTTACTTCATTGAACCAGTTAATGGCTTCGTGGAACATCATCACTCAATGTTACCCATTCAGGGGTGACATCCGAAGAGGAAAGTGCTTAAATGAAAGTGGATTATCTCCCGCATGTACCATATGTGAATATAGATTTGTGTGTTTCCCTTTTTTCATTTTTTTATCGTGTGTTATGCTCAATAAAGAGGTTTGTTGTATCCATCCTTGATATGCAATGACTTTATAGCCCTATGGATAAGGAACTAGTCCTCTTAGTGTCTTGAGATTTTTTGGTTCCTACTTGCTTCGTTCTCACTTTTTCAAACCAAAAAAATTCCCCAAGATAGAGCCAATTATTGTCATGTTAAATTTCTAGCATGAAAATTTGAAAAAAATTGCCATGACAACTAAGCCCACACTAAAAAATCCTTGAACCAGGTAATGTAAACCTACCCTCCAGGCAAATTTCTAACTATGTAAACCCCATCATGGCTGAGAGGGATGTGCTAACTATATTTTTAAAGTGTGTTTCATGTGTAGGTAATTTGGTGGGAAGAAATTCATGGATTCATTTTGATCCACTTTGAAGGAATTGCTCTCTGGAGGCCTAAAAAGGCATATTTTCAAGGTTTTTGCACCTATAAGCACCTCCTGGGAATGAACAAAGAAGAAGATATGAAGAATATAGGAAGTGTTTTTAGATATATAGATCATTAAAGGAATTTTAGGTAACTTTAGCAAGAAAAATCAGGTTTAGGAACAAGTTATGCAACACTGGGCTACTTATAACACGATGTAGGGAAATGAAAGTAGTAAAAAAGCTAGTGGGCTTGTTCTAAATGGTTCAGGAGCCTTGGGATATTTTTTGAAGTGACTAAATACTCATCATAAATATAAGAAGTCCTACTTCACATTGAACAATTTTCGGATATTCTATAGACCGTATTTTGAGATATTGGCCCGACAGTGCAAATGAAGATCCCTAATCCTAGTGGGGATTCAAATGAGCATTCCAGAATTATATGGAGAATTCAGGTCTAATTAAAATACCAATTTTAAATATTATATTCCCTTTTCACACACAATGTTTTATTTGTCATTTTCATCTTCATATGTTTTGGTGGCGGTCCACTTTCACCGATGCATAGGCTTGAAACGAGAATGTAAAAGGGGGTAAATTTCAAATCATGGGAAGAATTAGCTACTCAAATTTGTGGGAATGAAATCATCAAACATTTTGGAGTCAAATCTATATTTTTTTCCTAGGTAACTCTCAGGGAAACTCCCGGGAAAGGAACCACTCTCCGAGTCTATTTTTTGTAGTTGTTGGTGAAGGCGAGGCTTTCAAAAATGTATATGGCACATTTTCACACATGTGATGAACTTTTTAACTATTTCACTTAGTTAAAAGGTGTATTAGGTGTAAAAATTTATTCCACCATGGTAGAGGTAAACTGAAAACATGACTTGGTGGTTAGAAGAAGTCATACGCTCACCTAACCCACCTACCCCCTTTCCATGATAAGCTTAACCATTTGCGCCATTTTGAACTCTTGTTGCACCTTTGCACTTGGTGCAAAGTGAATGAGGTGTAAAAACATGTTCCACCAAGGGATGTAAGTGCAATCGTCACTTAAGTGACCAACTTTGAGTGTTAGGTGAGGGTTTTCCATTCACACCTTCAATATGCCCCCTCTCCATGTTTCATGTTGAGCCTCACCCTTGGTGCAATTTTCAACACCTATTGCAAATTTTCAGCTCATGTCCCCTTAAAAAATATGGTAAAGAACATGTGAGCTTCTTGGACCCATTTAGAAACTTTTTACTCCACCCATGAGTCTTCGATTAATCCCGAGTTAAGCCAAGTGAGTCAAGTGATGAGTTAGCTAGGTTTATGAGTGAGGGAAGGTGTAAAGCTCATACTTAGTCATTTATAATTCATTATTCATGTTTTTAACTCCCTCATTTCATGCTCCTTTCCTGTTATGCTATTGAAATTTCCCCAAAATCCCTCATGCTCAAAAACATACTTTTGCTCATATCTCACAAACCCTTGCTCGGATTTCCATGAGATTTGAACTATAGATTCCTTACAAAAACACCTTTAAGGGAAATTTTTTGATGGCTCCATTAATTCACCCTACTAATTTTTAAATCTCCTTGAAATTTTCAGCCAAGAATATTCATTTTTTAGATCTACAAAAATCTAGCTATTGAAATCATTCAAAAATTTGGAGCAAAGGCCTAAAATGAAAAATAAAAACTTATGCAAGTGATTTCATTTGAATATGACATTTGGAAGACCAATTTATATTTTTAGTAATACTTCATGGAAAAACTTACTAAATATAGTAATTCTGATAAAAATGTGCATTCATACACCTCATTTCATTCTCCCATGTTCAAGATACTCAAAATTGCTAAGATTGGTGAAAATTAGCTAAAATGTGAAAATAGTGATGGATATTATAGAAATAGTAAATGGATAAAATGAGATCAAAATGGTCACATATCATTCCCCCATACATTATCCAATGGTCCCAACACTAACAAGAGCTTCTCTCTCAATTTTCAAGTCAATTCCCGCATTCCCCAATGTAGTGAGCATAAAGTGCCAAAATGGGAAAATTCCAATTTTTTCTCGAGAGCTATTTCAAATAATTTCACATGGAATACATGATAAAATTTTGATGGAATCAATGTTTTTGTTTCATTCTTCTTTCCTTACTCCGGAATAATAAGGATTTGGTCTCATACTTCACTCACCATCAATGCTCCCAAAGTGGAAGAATCATGATCATGTTGTGTGAGAAAAATGCATCAATTTCTCCCATGTGAATGATTGACCATGAATATGTGACACTATCTCAAAGATCATAAGGAATTTCTCAATGAGGAAATTCATCTTCCAATGTTCTCAGTTGTCTACTTCTCAAGTGTTCATCACTCTTTTCTCGGTGTATCCGTGGTAATGTGTTAAGGTTCATCATTCCAAGATTCTTAAAAGAGGGAAAAGTATTCAAAAGGTATTCATCATATCTCTTCATCAGTTTATCACAATGGAAGGTCATCATGGGTCAATTTTTCATCTTCAAAGTTGATCTTCATTGAAGGCTCCATCCATGCTTTGGAGTATTTCTTCTCTCTTCTCATCATTCTTCTTTCTCTTTCTCCCCCTTTCTAATTATTCTTCATTGTAAGTAATCATTCTATTTTGTCTTATTCACTTAAGTGACTCCCTAATGTTGCAATGTAAAATTCCCTTTAAATTTATAAAAATTGGGCTTATTTTCTCACTTCCTAGGAAGACAAAGAGTCGTGAGTGGAATAAATACATGAAAGGTCATGTTGTAAAGCTATAAATTGGGAGAGCCTCCTCATTTCAAAGGATGGTTAATTCTTGTTTACTAGATCCCATTGTATTTCTAGGAACAAGTGCCTTCATTTCCTCTATTCTCTTGTCTATTGAAATTTTGTCTCCATATCAACTTATACTCCAAGAGCATTGTAGTTTGTGCAACGTAGTGCAATTTTTGTTTCTTGTTGATTGTTCCTCTTTCTATGTGAATGGTTTATTCTAATTAATGCAAGTGAAATACTCTAATTTTAATGCAATAAACTCAGCTATGTTATTTTTTGGTTAAAATCCCCCTCTTATTTCCTTTCCTATCTCCCTCTCTAAGAATTTTCCTCCCTTGTATTCCATACAATCGGTTGTCACAGAGTTTAGGATGTAATCTTGTGTGATTCTTGACTACAAAACACCCCCCATAAATTAGTTTAGTTTATATTTGTTTCCTTTCTTTCAATAAATGGAGCTGCCCCATTCAAGTAGAGGGACCTAGTCCTAGAGTGTTGGTGAAATCCCATAATTTTCCCTTGCGACAAATTATTTTTCCAACAAGAATGTAAGGGTCGGGTTCACCTAATGATTTAATAAAATTTAAATCTAAGTAAGGAACTATTGATCAAATAAATATAACATTATTCAAGCAAGATCTAGCTAAATAAGTACAAGCAAGAGTGAAAGATATGAGATAAAGATGAATCAACTTGTAATTGTAGATCTATAATGATTTTTGATTGATGAACATGATGAAAATGTAGATTATGGACTTATAAGATCTGTATCAAAAAATAGAATGTGATGATCTCAAGGACATAAGCTCTTGGGAGAGGACAGGGCCACCTAGGCATTATCGTCTATTCTAGAGCCTTTCGGTCTCTATGAAATATATTTATCCCCTGGTTCTTTCGTGTCACTTATTGTTCACTGTAGGTCGTGTTAGGTTTATTACACTTCTTCTTTGTCACACTTGTTCCTTCAAAATAAACCCTAGCTACCTACACAATACTCAAGTGCGCATTAGCTGAATAAAAATATTCATATGTTTGAGTTGGAATGACCTTGATGATCACCCTAATGTGATTCTCACTTATCACCGCACTACATTCGGAATCAATGTAGTTTTAGTGTGTGGGTGATTGGAATAGTTCCCCTTTAGCTAGGATGCTCTAGTTCAGTCACACAAAGACTAGTGGGCTACAACTACTTTGTCCCAATGTGAAATATGTGGAATGAAATTCATTAAACCCTCATATGTAAAGTATAAAATTATTCCTTGCTCCTTGTAGATGTGTATGCCTCTTGAAATGCGTACCCCTAATGAGGTTAAATAAGACATATATATATATATATATATATATATATATATATATATATATATATATATATATATATATATATATATATATATATATATATATATGTACATATATATATATATATATATATATATATATATATATATATATATATGTATGTATGTATGTATGTATGTATGTATGTATGTATGTATGTATGTATGTATTATGTAAATGCGTATGAAAGTGCGTATGCGATGCAGACGTATATGCGTGCGTACGTATGTGCGTATGTATGTATGTATGTATATGATTCCTTCGCTTAAGTTTCATCATTAAAAAGTGAAAGGCCAACCTGGGGTAGTAAACAAAGACATGCAAGATGTAACATCCAAAAATATTAAAAGAGAGAAAGTGGACAAAATTTCCCATAGGGGACAATAAGCGTCCAATGCGCTCTTGTCCCTAATGGGAGGTTTTGTACAGATGGTGCTAGAAACATAAAACTATGGAATTAGAGTTGAATAATATTTTGGCTAGTGTGTAAAATTGTAAGGTGTAAATCCAAAAAGAAAAGTAACAAAGATAAAAAGGATAAAAGCAATATCAAAGAAAAACGAGTGTTTTCAATGACTAATTCTCTTGCTTAGGAATCATGCATATAAATGAAGTATTTAGAGGCTAGATGTACAGTGTAAGTGTGTACATCTAAGAGCATACATATTTAGATATATTAGGTGAATTTCACGTAGTTAAAATCAACATTATTCATAGTTCAAATCAAATCTAGCCACATTTTACACAAAGTTCATATCAAATTTATCTTTTTGGAACACAAATTTAGATAAGAATTATTCACTTATCAAAAAAATTGTGATATTATCCTACACATAATCTATACATAACTCCTTTAGTATCTCAAGAATGATATGTGACCTCCTTAGTATCTCAAGACTTATGTGCATAAAGGTGAAAGATATTTCAAGTCGTTGACAAGGTTATTAATTTAGTGAAAAATCTACACTCTAGGTTATAAAGTTAGCACACAAGCTATTGCCAAGGCTATTAAGTTAGAATAAAAGCTTCACATAAGGCTATTAAGGTATCCCAAAGCTATATTCAATGATATTAAGCTAGTATGGAATCTACATGGATGCCTATCAAGTAAGCACACAAGCTACTAAGAAGGCTATTAAGCTAGCAAAAGAATATGAAGCTACAAGAAAGGATATTAAGTTAGAAAATGGTAGCAAACACTCTATACGGGAGGAATCCCTATTGAACTAGGCACATTCAAAAAATTAATGGCATGTATTTTCATACTCAATCAGTGAAGTTGTTATTATGCAAATTTCACTTCATTACAAAAAAATTAAATATATTATTTTATAATTCATTTTACATATTTAGGTGTACCATTGTCAAGCAACCATTTATATGTCTTTTCCATGTGATTGTAGGTTCCATAAGGATTAACGCATTGAAACTCAAGATTTCATAAAGAACCTACCTATGATTAAGACATATAAGTTATGTATATTCTTTAATCAAACATATTTAAATACTAAACGAAAAGGAGGACAATTGTAGTACCCAAAATATGGTCTAAGCACTTGACAATATGACATTCACACTCATTTTGGCATTAATATTATTTATACACAAATTACTCATTAAGGAACCTTCCTAATATTTCTCGTGCCCTAAGTCCACTAGACCTCAACCATTCTCTAGCTCATCTTATTAGGAATCACTACACATTTTTAATATTTTCACTTTTCTTAAAACTTATTCCTTAAGCTCTCTAGAAATGTTTGTGGATCCTAGACTAGTTTGGTCATGAACTTTTCCCACTTACTACAAAATTTTCCCTTACACTTTTAACTACTATATTTTCAAATGCATGACTTAGCTTATTCGATCTAGGTGGTACTTTTGGGTCATTTGAGTGGGAAATCATTTGAATGGTCACCTATATATTTACACATCTATCATAAGTAATCAAGGGTATATAATGATTATTTATTTCACCCATAAGGGGAAAGCATTAAAGCATTTATTCCTTAGAGAATTATCCAATAGAAAGCTACTCCAATTTTGAATACTTCTATATTATTTCCCTAGATCAATCAAGATCCATAATTGAAGTATCAAATGTATGTTGTCAAGTTTGAGTGTCATATCAAGTCTCTATCTTATATTGTTTTATTCCATATCACATTCATCTCATTATAGGGTTGGGAGAATTATATGTGACTCGATCACTCTTCATAGTAATGGTATATAACGTAACGCTCATCACAATAGTGGGGTTGTGGTGAGGCAAAGTCTTATATACTCATTATTATTCCCTTCTAAGGTTACAAGTAAATAGAATCTCTATCTCCATACAACACATTCACATAAATAAGTCTATAAGGTATACCTTCAAAGATAAACAAACCAAATCTTAAAATCAAAATCTAGGAATATCTTTAATCACAGAGACTTGTCCAACTTTTAATGAACCTATCATGTGAATAGTTTATAATTCTTACATTCGATTTTTTTATTAGATAAGGTAAAAATAGGGATCGACTCCCAGGGCCTTACAAAAGGAGTTACAAAACCAATGAGCAAGAAAAAATAGAAAATTCCACAAAAGGAGTTAAACATGCTTAAAGCATATAATGAAGATCAAGACTTTAACCAAAGAGAGTAAAATAGAGAAAAGAAACCGACCCTAAACCATCAAAACTACAGAAGTTTGCCAAAAGTCTGCCAACAGTCCAGAAAACCTAGCTAATTTTTAGGAAAAACTTCACTACTTCTAACATGACTGCCTTTGATCTCAACACCCTTTTTTCATTGATGTCTTCCTCTAGCTCAAACTCAAAACTAATGATGCACAAATTAAATTACTCTTTTTAGTTCCTTCCTCCATCCCTTCCAACCTATCACTCATCTTTTTGACCTAATAATCCAGCTCCAGATCCTTTTGTTTGGACTTCACAAATTTGAGACAATTTTCTTAGAAACATTAATGACATCCAACATGGTTTCCCTTTGACCAACATTGGTTTCCTCCATCACCTAAAGCACCCCTTCTAAATATTGAACCTTTCTACTCCACTCCTCAAAACCCTTAAAATTACCATCCCAACCCCTCTTTCTCGAGGTGCTCGCATCACCATGACCTTCCTCACTCTTCTCTTTTTCAGAATCCTCCCCCACATTTTTACATTTCCCATCCTTCATCTTAGTAAGGAATTCCACAAGAGTGAGATCATCCTCTTCCACCTTATCTTTCAGAGAAGAATTCAGAATAGGTTTCCCATTTTCAAACAACAGAAGGATGAACCCTTCATGCAAAGGCATCTCTACCTTCTCATGTTGGAATGCCAACAATAATTTGTCAAAGACATAAACAAAAGAAAGGAATTCTCACCATGACCTTACAGTGAAACATATTCAAAAGGGTCATATGATGAGTGTATATTTTTCTATATTTTCCTTCTAGAGTGATATAATTCATGATTTGAAGGCAAACTTCTCTCCATATTCCCGGATACATGACCTAGCAATACCATCAGTAAAGAAAGAGCACCTTTCCTTACCCACGAAGAATAGCTCAATTTCATGCTCTCTGCGGGTTCTATACTTAAATATTTTGAGCCCGTCCATTTTCATCTTCGTAACAAGGGAAATGGTGGACTATGAAACCTCAATTTCCATTCCTCTAAACTTGAACTTTCCCTCTTTCCAAGATTTTCCAAAATCCTTTGACAAGGAAGGGTCATGACCATGTAATTTAGCAATGAAATTATTAAAACCCCTAATCTTAAGCTTGTTCCACAAATGTTGATTAAAAGCTTCAATGTTTTGGCTAGTTAGTTCAACCCTAATTCTATCACCACCCATCTTCATGAAACCAAACTTCCCCTGTTTGCTAACACTTCTCAAATTCAAACCCCCTTTCACACCAACAAACTAGGAATACAACTTATTATGTAAGTTGTCACAACCCTAGAGCTCACTCGTGCCAACATCATCAAACTTAGTGCCCTCTATCTCTAATAATGGTTTCATTAATGTCCGTGGGTAAATCATCTCCTTTACACCAGATCTTATAATCATTACTAAGAGCTCTGTAATTAGCCATCTTATCTCGCACACTTATTCCCTTGATGTAAAGTATGATTATAAGAAACCTTTACAAAATATTTTAAAGTTTCCTTAACATCATTGAGGATATTTCTTAAGGGCCAATTAATGGAACCCTGATTGTTAAGAGCATTAATAATGATGAGTGAATCACCCTCAATCTGGATGTCCTTGAAACCTTTTTCTTTTTCCAACAAAACCCCCAAAGGAGAGCTCTAGCTTCCACCATATTGTTTGTTTTCCAACCTAATGGACCAGCATAAACAAACAACCAATCACCTTCATTGTTTCTTAAAATTCCACCTCCCCCAGCTAGACCCGGATTCCCTTTTGACGCCCCATAAAAATTTAACTTAACAACATTTTCCTCATGTCCCGATCCATTCGAGTTTTTTTAGGTTTGTGTAATTCCACCGAGTCCAAGGGTGAACTTATCTAGAACTTTCAGCTCCTTTTCGAACAGGGTTTCTTTGCCTTTCCTTTGAAGAGTTTGATATTTTTCTTAATGGCAGCCAAAAAAATTCTTCTAACTTTCAAGAGAAGAGATTTCTAGTCCCAAAATATACAATCATTCCTATCCTTCCATAATCCCCAAAAAAAATGAGGGAGGGCAATATTCCAGGCCCAAACCAAGATGGGAAAACAGAAGGACTCCCCATTGAAAACATTAGTCCTCAATAGTTCAAGGGCAAAATCCATTGGATATTGAATGCAGATCGAGATGGAAGAAAAAATCATGGGAAAAGGAGTAATGAAGGAGGATATGGTTGACATTTTCCTCCTTGCCTTCAAAGAGAACATCTATTAGGAAGTTTCATTCCCCTTTTCCCGAGATTACCCACAGATCATAATTATTACATTTTATAAATAGGGTGATGATATCATCATCATGCTTCTAGAACATTCTCAACATTGTATCACATCCTCTAACCATGGTAGAATAGTTTCATTATAAACCCTAAACCCTAATTGTGTTTTCACTAATTATCCTAGTAAATATGGAAACATATAAAAAGCAATATAATTTATGATTTTTTGGATTATTATTTTGATTTTGAAATATTAATAACATATAACATATTAACTAGGAATTAAACCCCAATTTTGTAATATAGAAGTTAGATTTAATTCTTATTATAAGATCTAATTTATTAAAAAAATATTTAATTATTATTATAAGATCTAAATTTGTTTTAATCATAAGATCTAAAAATTCAAAAATAGGTTAAGTTACATCTAGTTGTATAAGAGGGGGTGGTCCACCTAGATCTATATATATTTATGTGCTTAACCCTTCTACACACACAGGGGATAGGTGGGAATTTATAGATTAATATGGAGGTATAATCATTTCAATGTTGTCCCTATGGATTCTACATGAGGAATATTTCCATGGCAGCTCCTCCCTCACATTAATGGCATATCACCGATCCTCTTCTTCCAAATCTGCAAACATCGAGTCCATAGAAAGAGTATTATTATCTATACCTTACATGGGCATCCTATTTATATATCTTATGATCGATGATTGATATCATGTATTTAATGGAATGAATCATTTTAGGGCCCAACTCATATATATGGCGAGTTTATTATAAGATGTAATATTTTTTAAAGAGTTTAAGGAAGCTAAATTTAATTTTGATTCCAATAATAAAATTTAAAAATATGAAAATGACTTAAAAAAGTTTAAATTTAAATTTAATATTAAAAAATAAGGTCATATTTAATTAGGATCTTTATATGTATGTATGTATGTATTTTTAATTATTTAACACAATATGAATTATAGAATTGATAATAAATATGAATTAAATAGTTTTATAAAATATTAAAAGGAACAATAATCATATCGTACCAAGCCAAGAACTCATATATTAATCAAACACCACGATCAATAAAATGAAAGCAATTCGCCAATAACTTTACCAAAAGCTTTTGCAAACAAATGAGCAACAATATCATATATTATTATGGAACTCAATGAAATACAATGAGAATGAGTCTTGCTTATATAGGAAAGGAATAACAATCTAAGAACCAGTCAAGGTCGTAGATCAAGCCATAAATCAAGGAAAGAACTAGTTAAGTCCATAGATTTAGGAGAGAACTAGACATCAAGGATCTAGTCAATACTATAGATCAAGGAAAGAACTATACCTAACAACTAGATAATATCCCCCTAATATCTAAATAAATAAAAAGAAATATCCACACACATAAGTGAGTGAGGATAAATACAATAAAGGTAAATAAAGTACCTAGGTGAACATGAGCTAAGGTAAATACCTACTCTAACACCTTCCCCTCAAGTGAAGATAGGGGTAAAAATAAAAGTGGCGTGTCCAAAATATAATTCTCGGAAACTAGTCATGATGAGGTACTCATGTACAATACATCCATGAAGAAATCTCGAACCAAAAGAAGGAAAGAATCTTGTTATAAGGAAATATAAAAGAAGAAGAAGGAAGATGTTCTCACAAACACCCCCAAGAACAACTTCAAACCCCAATCATGCCACACAACTCAAGGTAGGGAGGTGATGCAAAAAGCTTCATAAAGATGTCTCTGACAACTGTCTTTGAGTCGGAATGTACTCTAAGAAAAGAACTCCATCTTGAATGTGTTGATGAATGAAGTGAATGTGTATCTCAATATGTTTTGTCTGCTGGTGCTCAACTAGGTTGCGAGAAATGTGAATTACACTTTGGTTGTCACACCAAAGTACAAGTTAGATAATCTTGTGGGAATCCAAACTCACAATAACTATCAAAGCCAAAGAATCATTGACTCGCTGTAACTTCTTCCTATACTCTACCTTTGAAGATGAAATTGTAATATCCTATTTCTTTTTACATGCCCAAGCAATTGGAGAAGGACCAAAACAAAAATATAGCCATAAGTGGAATACATATCATCAATAGAACCTAACCAATATGAATCTATATACCCAACCAACTAAGTATAACCCCTAGTTTAGTGTAGGCCAAAGTGGGAAGTGCTCTACAAATAGCACCAAATCCTTTTAGCAACTCTGTTAGGTGACTACTATGAGGAGAATGTGCAAACCGAGATACAAGCCCTACTGCAAATGAGATATCAGGGCAATTATGGGTCAAGTACATGAGACTTCCAACCAAATGCCTATACAAAGTAGGATCATTAAGTGGATTGGTACATGTGGAAGTAAGAGTAACCCTAGACTAAAAAGGAGATGAACTTGGCTTGCAATCAGCCATATCAAAGCATTGAAGAAGATCATGGGTGTACTTTTGTTGACTCAACTAAATCCTAAATCATGCTCGAGAAATCTGCAAACCAAGGAAATAATGCAATAACCCAAGATCTGTCATATCAAACTATGTAGAAAGATCCCTCTAAATACTCTGAATGTGGGAAGAAGAGTTGTCAATAAGTAATAGATCATCAATATATAAGACAAGTATCACAATATCCTCACCAACATGCTAGAGATACACTGTATGATTGGAGTGGCAATGAACAAAACTAGTAGATAGAAGAAAATAATCCATATTCTCATACAAATCCTGAGGGGCTTGTTTGAAACCATAGAGAGACCTTCGAGCCTATAAACAAGAGAAGAATCCTGAACAAATATAGCAGTTGCTCCATGTATATTTCCTCTTGTAAATCTCCATGTAAGAAGGCACTCTTCATGTCCATCTAGTATATGGGCCACCCCTATGATGCAGAAATAGCAAGTACAAGGTATACATAATCCATCTTGGTAATGGGTGCAAAATTCTCATAGTAATCAATACCTTCAACTTGTGAAAAACCCTTTGTAACAAGATGATCCTTATACTTGTCAATGGACCCATCAATTGCGTATTTGGTTCGATATACCCACTTACACCTAACCATATTTCTTCCTTTAGGAAGAGATACCAAATCCCAAGTATGATTCTTCATCAAAGAAGAATACTCAGCTTTCATCGCATCATCCAAATCATGTATCCTATGAGCCTTTGAAAATATTGTGGATCCTCAGAAACTACCTAACACAAAATTCCAGAACACCTTTAGAATGTGCGTGATGATGCCTAGTGGGTGGAAGATCATGTATGAAAGGTGTTGCCTCAGAAATTGTAGTACGAGCCCACTTAGGCATAATGATAACATCAATGGGAATAGGATCCTCAACAACATCTATAACCTCCTCATCAACCTCCTTAAAGAAAGGATCCTCAAGATGAGATGAAGGAGGCATGGAAGAAGATGAAGAATCATGAGGAGTGAAGCGCTCATCAAACTAAACATGTGTTTGAAAAAGAACATCATGAGTATCAAAATCTAGAATTCGATAAGCTCTCATGTCCTCACAATACCCTATAAAGATCAAGGGTTTTCTCTTCTTATCCAAAGATTTCCTTTTCTTCTTTGGCATAAAGGCCCAAGCATGGCTCCCAAAGACTCGAAAAAATGAGACATCTAGCTTAATGTTGGACCAATCTTCCTCTGGATTCAAATGCTCAAGTGCTCTGTGTGGTGTGTGATTCTAAATGTAGTTAGCACAATTAACTACTTCTTCCCAGTATATAGGAGGTAAATCTCTAGAATGCATCATACAGTTAGCCATTTCCTTCAAAGTTCTATTCTTCCGTTTTGTTAAGTCATTACATTTGTGGAGTATGAGGAACAAAATGATGGTGAATAATGCCTTGAGATTCCAAAAATCAGAAAACTCATTGTTGAAGTACCCCCATTATCAGTGTGAAGGTTCTTTATAAAACTAGAAGATTGTTTCTCGACCAAAGCCTTGAAGACTTTGAAGTGTAAAAAAACATCACTTTTATACTTGAGAAATAAAACCCAAGTACGCCTCGAGAAATTATCAATAAAGGTAAGTGCATACTTAGCTCCATTAAAAGAGGGGGTAGGAAAAATCATCAAGTCACTATGCACAAGCTCAAGTGGTGAACAAACTATCTTGGAAAAATTATTAGGAAATGGATCTTGGTGTTGTTTCCCTAATGCACAACCATAGATAAAACTCCCTCAAGACAAGAAACTCTAGGAATACCATCTACCATATCACGAGTGCTCAACTCCTTCAAATATCTATGATTGAGATGTCCAAATATTTCATGTCAAAGCTTACTCTTTGGATCTCAGTATGAGAAACCAATCATTTCTCTATAGAGGAAGTGTCATCAAAACCCTCAAAGTGATATAGTCTTGAATTATGATCAACAATACCTTGAGCAACAAGTGAATGAGGCTCCAAAAAGTTCGTACTACGCCCCATGTGGTGTAAAAGTCACTATTTTCCCTAAACTAGAATGACAAATTTGATATACATAAAGAAAAATTTGTAGTGATGTTAGGAACATATAGTGCATCTTGGATATTGCCACCATGAAGTTTTTATCACCTTTTCCTTTAACGAAAGAAAGGAATAATCTCCAACCTCAATTTTGGAAGTAGAACTCAAACCTAGAGAAACAAAAAAGACTCTTGGAAGAAGTCATATGATGAGAAGCACCAAAATCTATAACCCAACGATCTACAAGTGGTGACTGAGATCTCCCAACAACATTAAGTATTTTTCATGTTGATTAGAAGGAGGTGGAGTGGAGATAGAAATTTAGTGTTTCTTGACTACATCCTCTAAGGTTTGCATTCACTTATAACACTTATGTTCTTCATGACCACTACCCCCACAAAAAGAGCATGAAATACTAGACTTATTCTTGGATTTATAAGACTCCTTTGGTTTACAGTTGTTTTCTTTGGGTGTAGGAGCATTTTGAGATGGAGAAGGGTGGATTTGGTTTTACTTTTTAGTTTTCCTCGCACTTAGGATTAGATGCAACTAATGCCTTTTGAGAGGTGGAAGACTCAAGGTTAGATAATTTGGATTCTTCCTAGTAATTCTTTCACAAAAAGTTTCTAAGTTAGGCATTTTGAATGTGTCACCTAAGGCATCTATGCTAGAGAAAAGGTAGAAGTAAAAATTTAGAATGGTCCTCTCAACTTGGATAGAATCAAGTAAACACACTCTTCATCCTTCTTATCTCTTCCACTCCCCTTCAACCGTGTCAACAAATGCTTGAACTTGGTAAGATAGTCTATAATTGCTGGAAAATATTTAAGATTAAGAGAGGTTGTCTCAATTTCAAGTTGCATGGTTGTCATATGATCCACCTTACCAAATAAATCCTCGAATTTCTCCCATATTTTGAAAGGAGAGTCACATTTTTCCCAATGAAACAAAAGACTGTCACTTACATAAGTTCTTATCAAAGCTATATACTCATCAAATTTGCACCGGTACTAAAATTTCTCATATTTTCTAGTGAACATTGGTTGTTATAAAGAAGTTAAAGCCCATAATCCTTTCTTTAGCTTAGTTATTGTTTCCATTGGTTTCCATGTGTGGTAATTATGTGTTGTTAATGGCTCAACATGATCTAATGCAAAAGTAGATGTCATTCTCAAAAAATCACCAATGCAATAAGACCCCCTAAACAATGCAATAATAGCCCCCTAAATTTTGAATCTTTATAATGAGTGCGTGTTGTTTTATGGCACTTTATAATTATAGTGTGCTTCACAAAATAAATATTTCCAATGGAAAGAGCACAAAAAAACAAGCACTTTTGTAAAAAAATGGCACTCAAATCCGAGTTGCGATCAAAATATACAAGTTTTACAAGTTTATGCTTTGCTATTTATTTTAGTTGCCACTAAAACAAAATAAAATGCTCGTCTTCACCACACAAATAAAATGAAAGAGGGTCTGGAGTTAAGCACCCACTAGTAGGAATCAAGCTTTAAGCCCTCATATGACCATACCATATGACCAAGGGCTAAGGATTTTAATGGGTGTATGCTCCACTTACTATTCTGGGGCATGCTACTTGTTTTCATTCTAGTCTCGCATTGCTGAAAATAATAGGATATGAAATTTCTCAAAATGGTAGAATATGTCATCGTACCCTACTAAAAAGGAAAGATCCAAAGCCTTCTACATGTAACCCAAAAAATGTTGCACCACAATAAAAAAAACCCAAGTATAGATCTCGAAACCCAAAAAAACCCATAAAAATATTTTCTAGGTTTCGTTCCTTGCATAAAAGCAAGCACTTGCCTTACTCTGATAACAAAAAAACTCAAACCCTCCGTCTCTAGAATGGGTCGAGTTTATACATCAATCTTAGGGTTTTACCACCTTCTAAATCCAATGGAAGGATTTATTTTGCATAAAATTTAACAACAAAATACGAGTAAATCCTAATATATGAATATCAAAGAATTTATTTGCAAAATAAAACTTACATATGAATGTCAATAGTAATCTCTGCTCTAATACCATAAAAGGAATGATAACCAAATTGTATAAGCCAATAACTAGATGCTAATCAAACACCACAATCAATAAGATGAAAGCAATTCGCGATTAACTTTACAAAATCTTTGCAAACAAATGAGCGTGAATATCATATATTATTATGGAACTCAATGAAATACATGAGAATGGGCCTTTAAGCTTATATAGGCAAGGAATAACAATCTAAGAATTAGTCAAGGTCGTAGATCAATCCATAAATCAAGGAAAAAATAGTCATCAAAGAATTAGTTAAGTCTATAGATTTAGGAGAGAACTAGCATCAAGGATCTAGTCAATACCATAGATCAAGGAAAAACTATACCTAACAACTAGATAATATCCCCCTAATATCTAAATAAATAAAAAGAAATATCCACACACATAAGTGGGTGATGATAAATACAATAAAGGTAAATAAAGTACCTAAATGAACATGAGCTAAGGTAAATACCGATCTAACAAATATTACATAATATTATTATGTTATAAAATGTTTAATATTCTTTTGTATATAATATTTTTCAAAAACATGTAAAATATTCTTATCAATATTACATATTATTATTTCTTTTTAAAAATTCAATATTATTCTTATTATAAAAATTAAGATTATTTTGTTTATAACTTTTTTCAAAAACATTTAATCTTAAACATTCTTTATTTATTTTGAAATTTAATAATTAAATGTTAATACTTCAAGATTTGATACTAAATATTGATTATTTAAAATTTAATATTTAATTATTAGTAATTTGATGATAAAATAATTCAATAGAAAAAGAAATTAAAAGGGTGACCAATTTATAATGGTGGATTATTTATCATTTGTGTTAGTAAAATTTTCCAATATTTGTGTGTTAATGTCGAGATTATTGTATTATCCATCTTAATAAAGTGTTTTACTATTGGAACTGCCCATTATATTACCAAAAATATAAGAGAGTTACATTAGTAGGAGGGGCGAGAGAACTCACGGTCCCACAAAAATGCCACGTAGGCAATAGAAAACACCCAAAGGGAAAACAAAAAGCACAAGAATTACATAAGAAATGAGAGCACTAGGCACAAGTCACCGCTCCGGGAGGAGGGGGAGGATCATCCCAGGAGGGATGTACACTCCACTAGATGGCTCGACCAAAGGAGGGTCCACCTGCCAACCATCTTGGTCAGGCATCTGCATTTGCAAAGGAACAATTATCCCCAACCATGGGGTGGAGAGCCACCAGTTCCGAATGCCAAGCGGAGGAGAGGCCCACCGCGAAGAGCTAGCGGTGCCCATACCACTTGGAGGCGGGCTCCGGCTCGGACTAGAAGAGGATGGAGCTAAAGGATGGCCTCGAGGAGAGGCGAAGCGTGGGCTGTGAGCGGCTCCTACGACGTGGTCCTAGTAGAGGCGATCGCCGAGGCGGAGATGGCCGAGATGGCGGAGGAAAAGGGTCCGAAGGGACTCGACTCATCATGCATGGCGCACTCCCCTAGTGTGTAAGCAACTCCTGTAAATGAGCAAACTCCAAGACAAATTTCTCCGCTTGAGCTTGAATGAGTGGTGGGAAGCGGTGATTCAACACACCACCCATTTCCTCCTTAATAAAGTGTTTTGTGTCACTTTTCCCTTTATATTATCTCCTTTAAATTTTTATGTTGTGTTAAAATAGATTTCATTTTATGATTTTAATTAGAAAGTGATATTTAAAACCTTAAGGATTTTTTTTTGTTGGAGTATATGATAAAACAAAAAAATATTATGATTGTCTTATTATTTATCATATTCATAAATAATAAGAATATGAAAAAAACAAATTTTATGATTGGGTTAGTTATAATAACACACAAACCTTACTATTGTGTAGCTTTTAATTATTATTCTAACATAAATTTGTGTATTTCAACTATAAATGTTTTAGTGATTGTTTAATTTAATTGTTTGCTTTTCTAAAATATTTGGAAGTGCTTAATAAATACATGTGAATAATAAAACGGATGATATGTTATTCTTTAGATGTTAAATAAATGATAATGTTCAAGCGTATTTATAGACATTTAAATTCAAATCAATACCCTTATTAATACACCAATTAACAAAATAATGATTTAAAGTGAAAAAGATAGGATCACAAAAATACACGTAACTTTACCAAAAGAGGTCACTTAAAGGACCCAAAAATGTTAGTGAAGTTTCAAACAAAATTAAAATCGTTATTAAGACTCTTGATAGACCTAGAAATGTTACTAATGCTCTTGCACAACAATCTACAATGGAAATAGATGGAAAGAGACAAGGGGGAAGAGGGGGAGACATGATGAGAAACTGTTAATATGTATATGCCACTTAATTTGGACCAATAATTGATGAGGACACAAATAACTTAAAATCCTATGATTTGACAATTAATTGTACTAAAGATGTTTCCGACAAGCTTTAAGTTTGATGGTGATGTGGGAACCACTATTTTTATAGCCTATGTATTATTCTTTGGTGTATGGATCTAGTAATTTTATGATGTATTATCCTTTGATCTATGAATTTTGTAGAAGAATTACATGTCTCATTATATTTTTAATAATATAAGAAAAATGTGTATTTGAGTGTTTAAATTTACACATTTGTTGCCAGTTGTATTTGGACACTTTGGTGCCCAGATTGGACACTAGCACCTAGGCACTCCTATCCATCTTGGGCATCCATGCCCTCTTTATTTTTTATCTTATTTTTGACATTTGAGGTTGGTCTTTTCGATTTTCCCACTCCTATCCCGAGGTACTAGTCGGCATGTCGGGTCATTAGTGTCAAAATTAAAGCAAGAGATCCCTATATAAAAACAACATACATACCATTATAATGGAAGGTAATTTCTATCAAGGGTTGTTTATCTACATACAAAGGACCGCATCTTAGGTTTATTACTTTGTATAAACACTTTGCATATAAAGGGGAAGTTCATTTTTCCATCCACACATTTGAATTTTATCTAGCTACTTCCCCTATCTTGGCGTCATCGATGCAAGGGAAACCTAGGATCACTATTGCACACAAAATCACATAGAACTACATTGGGTCTGAGATGTAGTGCAACACTCGATCATAATTTCACTAGTTGACATCCGAGGATAATCCAACCCCTCATTTTACATATTTATTTTTTAGGATTTGATGTATTTTTAGTGTTTTGTAGGAGATTTTTGTATTGCAGATTTATAGGTACTCTAGAAATCAAAGTGCGACATACGTATGATCAAAGGAGAGCAAGTGAAACCCTAGCAATAGTGTCTAAACTAGGTTCTATCCTTTTTGGAAAACTCTAGTGCCCCCAAAGAGGTCTAGGGTGCCCGCAAGTGCCCTCACTCTTACCCATATGCATGTGTCTAGGCATTTCAAGCATCTATGCATTTTTAAAGGTGGTATTACAGGTAGTATGTGTTTCAGCCCATCACCTTTCCAAACCTAGACACACTTTGAGATAAGAGAAATCAAGGTAAGTGCCCTATCTCTTCCATTTTATTTCATAATTAAATCAAATAAATTACCTAGCATCTGTATTTCATTGTATATCATTTGTAGTAATCATTGCTTTCAGATTTTAATAAAATAATTCATATTTTATTAAATCGGAATATAAAGGATGCACATGTGGCTCTCATCGATTTTTGAGAAAGAATGTGTTGTTGACTATCTTGGTAGTAGAAATTCGACATCATTTGGAATGTTGTTAAGTAGAAGCTTCTATCGAGACTTCATAGGTAAAATATAGATGAATTGGTCTTTCGTAACCATTCTGGTTAAGGGAGATATGGAAAATTTTCTTCCGGCGAAGAAGATGAGATATACATTGCAAAATTCAGGAGATTCAAGAGCTAGCATCTTGTACCAAGATATCGGGAATAGGAATTATTTCATAACATCCAAAGAGGGGGATGTAATTCTTATCTTTATAGGATCAAGAATTCCTTTCCCATGGGGTATAAATCATAAAGGAGTGTGGATAAATCTTGAATTGGAAGAGGACAACCCCAAATTTCTAGATGATGTAGTCCACGAAGAAGAAAAAGTGATTCTATATGAGTTCCAAACTGAAAAATCAACCTATGCATTTTTTCATGAAGAAGAGGTGTTCTCATTCCCATTCGAAGATGAAGATTCTCTTGATCATATCATTCATGAAGAATAGAAGTCAAATTGTAATGAGCCCTTGAAATATTCAAAAGAAGAATTTATGAAAGAAATGTTGGGAGTTACAAAAGGAATAGAGATCCTCAATCTCAAACTCAACTCCTAATGCAAGCCATGGAATTTTAAGACAAGTATGAATTTAGTGTTGACTCCTCGACTAATTCAAAAAAAAATCATGATGAAACAAATCAAGATAAAAAATCAGATATCTCTCATAATACAATGGTTGATAGATGCGATGATGAACATGAAGTTTTATCTTTTCCATTTGAAGAGGAAAATTCTCTCTACGATAAAGAAGATAAAAAAATTATTTGATTCATTTGAAGATGAGGCCTCCCATAATGAAGAATAAATAAAATGCAATGAAATTTGGGCTAATGAATCAACGACTCCAAAAAATTTCCTTGAATTTCAAGATGAAGATTCTCCAAATGAATGTGAAGATGAGCTTATGGCAGTTTTGAAGAAAGAGTTTGTGCATGAAATCCTAAAAATTTTAGAAGAAATGGAAGCTCCATAACTCATTCTCGATATCTTAGCTCATGTCATGGTTATTCAAGATAAGTATGAAGCTGATTTTGATTCTTCATTCGATGCCCAAATTTCTCATAATGAAATACAATAAAAGGATGAATTCAAGGCCTCTTATGAAAAAAATTCAATAAGCATGAACATGGAAAAGAGAGACACTTAGAATATTCAAGCAATTCAGTCAAAAATCAGCCTTGGGGCAATGGTGAAATTCAAAATAAGAAATCAGCAATGTGGGTGAACGTAGAAGAAAATTTGCAATATGAGATTGATGGACTTTTTTAGCGAGGATTTGAGAATCAAAGTAACTATGTAGGCTCACTCCTCCCAAGTATACAAGAATTCATGAAATCACTTGGCTTTCATAAGTAGTTGAGGAAAGGAGGCTACTTCCTTGAACCAATCAATGGCTTTGTGGAACATCATCACTCAATGTTACCCATTCAGGGGTGACATCCGAAGAGAAAAGTGCTTCAATGAAAGTGGGTTATCCCCTGCATGTACCATATGTGAATATAGGTTTGTGTTTCCCTTTTTTTTTCTTTTTTTTGTTGTGTGTTGTGTTCAATAAAGATGTATTGTTGTATCCATCCTTGATATCCAATGACTTTATAGCCCAATGGATAAGGAATTGTTCCTCTTAGTGTCTTGAAGCTTTTTGGTTACTACTTGCTTCGTTCTCACTTTTTTGAAACCAAAATAAGTCCCCAAGATAGAGCCAGTTGTTGTCATGTTAAATTTCTAGCATGAAAATTTGAAAAAATTGCCATGACAACTAAGCCCACACTCAAAAATCCTTGAACCAAGTAATGTAAACTTGCCCTCCAGCCAATTTCTGACTATGTAAACCTCATCATGGCTAAGAGGGATGTGCTAACTAGATTTATGAAGTGTGTTTAATGTGTAGATAATCTAGTGGGAAGAAATTAATGGATTAATTTTCATCCACTTTGAAGGAACTGCTCTCGGAGGCCCAAAAAGGCCTATTTTCAATCAAGCTTTTACACAGTAAGCACCTCCCGGAATGAAAAAAAAAGATCAATAATTTAGGAAGTTTTATATATATATATAAGATCATCAGAGAAATTTTAGGTAACTTTTGCAAGAAAAATCAGGTTTAGGAACAAGTTATGAAACACCGAGCTACTTATAAAGCATGATGTAGGGAAACGAAAATTGTAAAAAAGATAGTGGGCTTGTTCTGATGGTACATGAGCCTTGGGATATTTTTTGAAGTGACAAATACTCATTAGAAATATAAGAATGCCTACTTCACATTGCAACAAGTTTCAGGATATTCTATAGTCCGTATTTTGAGATATTGGCCCGACAAAGGCAAATGAAGATCCTCGATCCCAGTGAGGATTCAAATGAAAATTCAAGGAATTATATGGAGAATTGAGGTATAATTCAAATACCAATTTTAAATATTATATTCCCTCTTCATACACAATGTGTTATTTTTCATTTTCATCATCATATTTTTTGGTGGCAGTCCCTTTCACCGACGCATGCTTGAACAAAATGTAAAAGGGGTAAATTTTAAATTTAAGGAAGAATTGGATACTAAAATTTGTGGGAATGAACTCATCAGACCTTTTGGAGTTAGAATTATATAGTTTTTCCTAGGTAAATCTTAGGAAAGATCCCAGTGAAAGGAACCACTCTCCTGAGTCTATTTTTGCAATTGTCGGTGAAGGCGAGGCTTCCAAAAGTGTACATGGCACATTTTCAAACATGTGATGAACTTTTTAACCTTTTCACTTAGTGAAAAGGTGTATTAGGTGCAAAAATTTATGCCACCATGGTAGAGGCAAACTTAAAACATGACTTGGTGGTTAGAAAAAGTCATATGCTCACCTAACCCACCTACCCCCTTTCCATGATAAGTTTGACCATTTGCGCCATTTTCAACACATGTTGCACCTTTTCACTTGGTGAAAATTTTCATGAGGTGCAAAAAAGTGTGCCACCAAGAGAGGGAATTGCAATCATCAATTAAGTGACCAACTTTGAGTGTTAGGTGAGGGTTTTCCATTCACACCTTCAATATTCCCCTCTCCATGTTGAGCCTCACCTCGCGAACTTTTCAACACATGTTGCGCACTTTCACCTCATTTACCCTTTAAAAATATGGTAAAGGACATGAGAGCTTCCAATACCCATTTAGAAACTTTTTACTCCACCCATGAGTCTTTAGTTAACCCCGGTTAAGCCAAGTGAGTCAAGTGATGAGTTAGCTAGGCTTATGAGTGAGGGAAGGTGTAAAGCTCATAATTAGTAATTTCTAATTCATTATTCATGTTTTTAAATCCCTCATTTCATGCTCCCTTCTTGTTATGGTTTTGAAATTTCCCAAAATCCCTCATGCTCAAAAACACACTTTTGCTCATATCTCACAAACCCTTGCTCGGATTTCCATGAGATTTGAACTATAGATTCCTTACAAAAACACATTTAAGGGGAATGTTTTCATGCCTCCATTAATGCACCCTGATATTTTATATAGTCCCTTGAAATTTTCATCCAAAAATATTCATTTTTCATATCTACAAAATCTAGCAATTGAAATCCTCCAAAAATTGGAGCAAAGGCCTAAAATGAAAAACAAAAACTTCTGCAAGTGGTTTCATTTGAATATGACACCGGGAAGACCACTTTATATTTTTAGTAATCATTCATGGGAAAACTTAATAAAAATAGTAATTATGAGAAAAATTGCATTCATACACCTCATTTCATTCCCCCATGTTCAAGATACTCAAAATTGCCAAGATTGGTGAAAATTGGCTAAAATGGGACAATAATGATGGATATTATAAAAATAGTAAATGGATAAAATGAGATCAAAATGGTCACATATCATTCCTCCATACATTATCCAATTTTACCAGCACTAACAGAGCTTCTCTCTCGCCAAGTCAATTCCCGCATTCCCCGATGCAATGAGCATAAAGTGCAAAATAGGAAAATGCCAATTTTGTCTCGAGAGATATTTCAAATAATTTCACATAGAATTCATGACCAAAAGGTGGATGGCATCAAGGTTTTTTTAATTATTCTTTCCTTACTCCGTAATCGGAAGAATTTTCTCTCATACTTCACTCACCATCAATGTTCCTGCAGTGGCAGAATCATGATCATGTTGTGTGAGAAAAATGCATCAATTTCTCCCATGTGAATGATTGACCATGAAGATGTGACAGTGTCTCAAATATCATAAGGACTTTTTCAATGAGGAAACTCATCTTCCAATGTTCTCAATGGTCTACTTCTCAAGTGTTCATCACTCTTCTTCTTGGTGTATCCAGCAATGTGCAGAGGTTCATCATTCCAAGCGTCTTCAAAAGAGGGCAAAGTATTCAAAAGGTCTTCATCAGATCTCTTCATCCGTTTATCACAATGGAAGGTCATCATGGGTCAATTTTTCATCTTTGGAGTTGATCTTCATCAAAGGCTTCATCCATGATTTGGAGCATTTCTTCTCTCTTCTCATCATTCTTCTTTCTCTTCTCTCCCCTTTTCTAATTATTCATTGTAAGCAATCATTGTATTTTGTCTTATTCACTTAAGTGACTCCCTAATGTTGCAATGTAAAATTCCTTTTAAATTTATAAAAATGGGGCTTATTTTCTCACTTCCTAGGAAGACAAAGAGTCATGAGTGGAATAAATACATGAAAGGTCATGTGGGGGTAGATGAAGAGTTGTAATGTAAAGCTATAAATTGGGAGAGCCTCCTCATTTCAAAGGATGGTTAGTTCTTGTTTACTAGCTCCCATTATCTTTATAGGAACAAGTGCCTTTATTTCCTCTATTCTCTTGTTTATTGAAATTTTGTCTCCATATCAACTTATACTCCAAGAACATTGTAATTTGTGCAACATAATGCAATAAAACTTTGTGTTTCTTGTTGATTGATCCTCTTTCTATGTGAATGATTTATTCTTATTAATGCATGTGAAATACTCTAATTTTACTACAATTAACTCATATATGCTATTTTTTAGTTAAAATCCCCCTCTTATTTCCCTTTCCTATCTCCCTCTCTAAGCAATTTTCCTCCCTTGTATTCTATACAATCGGTTGCCACGGTTTAGGGATGTATTCTTGTGTGATCCTGGACTACAAAACACCCCCAAACTAGCTATATTGCTCGATTCGTTGTGTTCTCCCTTCGAAGCCTGTCACGCTTTACGGATGTAACCTTTGGTGGTTGACCCATATGAGTGGGCGCCGACGAGTGAGTCTTTAGGCCGCAGAGTGGAACGTTTCAGATTCTGATCGTATCCACTTGGCCTAGGGTCCTCCATCGGGGTTATGGAAGTGATTTGCAAGACATTGCTAGAGGGGAGGCGCTGCGGAAGCCCCCTGTATATAGCTCGATTCGTTGTGTTCTCTCCTCGAAGCATCTTACTCTTTACGGATGTAACATTCGGTGTGATGTACCCATATGCGTGTAGGCCGCAGAGTGGAACGTTTCAGATTCTGATCGGATCCACTTGGCCTAGGGTCCTCCATCGGTGTTATGGAAGTGATTTGCAAGACATTGCTAGAGGCCCCCTGTATATAGCTCGATTCTTTGTGTTCTCTCTTCAAAGCGTGTTTCGCTTTACGGATGTAGCCTTTGGTGGTTGACCCATATCCGAGTGGGTGCCGACGAGTGAGTTTATAGGCCGCAGAGTGGAACGTTTCAGATTCTGATCGTATCCACTTGGCCTTGGGTCCTCCATCGGGGTTATGGAAGTGATTTGCAAGACATTGCTAGAGGGGAGGGGCTCACTAAAGCATTACATATTGCTTTCGGTTTGTTGTGTTCTCTCTTGAAGCATCTTACGCTTTACAAATGTAACCTTTGGTGGCTAACCCATATGAGTGTAGGCCGCAGAGTGGAACGTTTCAGATTCTGATCGTATCCACTTGGCCTAGGGTCCTCCATCGGGGTTATGGAAGTGATTTGCAAGACATTGCTAGAGGGAGGCACTGCAGAAGCGCTCTTTATATTTGCTCGACTCGTTGTGTTCTCTCTTCTTGCGCATATTACGGTTTACTTGATGTGACCTTTGGGGGATGACCCAAATGAGTGTGACCTTTGGAAATAAATGGAAAGAGAGAAGGGGGAAGAAGGGGAGACATGATGAGAAACTACTAACATGTATATGCCATTTAATTTGGAGCAATAATTGATGAGTACACAAATACCTTAAAATTGTATGATTTGATGATTAATTGTATCAAGATGTTTCGACAAGCTTTAAATTTGATGGCGATGTGGGAACCACTATTTTTATGCCCTATGTATTATTCTTTGGTGTATGGATCTAATAATTTTATGCTATGTGTATTATCTTTTTATCTATGAATTTTGTAGAAGAATTACACGTCTCTTTATATTTGTAATAATATAAGAAAAGTTTTATTTGAGTTTTTAAATTTGATATTCATTTGACTACATTTAGAACTTTTGATTGGTTGGAGAAATAGTTTGAAAATTATGAAGTCTTTTTCTCCAAAAATATATTCCATATATCACAAGTCCAAGATAAGTCCTTATGATAGATATCTTTAAGTGTTTATAAGATAAATGTATTTAAGATATTGTCATGTTCTTTGGGTTTTCATGTTCAAATATTCAAGTTTTGAGTTTCAAGGTCTTTGGTGTTTGAATTGCTTTCGTGGCTCAAGTTTTGGAGGTGTTTTCTATCAATCAATTTTTTTGTGTTTTTGGGGTTTCATATTTTGTGATTTAGGTTTCAGTGTTTCCAAGTTTGGGGCTTTTAAGTTTTGCATTATAGGTTTTTTTGGGTTTTCATATTTATGAGGTTTTTAGGTTTATTTTTTTCACGTTTTAGCTTGTAGGGGTTTATATGAATGTACTTTTGTGTTTTTGGGATTTCCTCGTTGACAAATAGTTTTACATTTTCTAGAAAATAAGTTTCATGAATCATATTTTTAGGTTTGGATCTTTCCGGAATTGAGTTTTGGTGGTCTTTGGCTTTGGTTTCAAGTTTTGGTTCCATAAGCATTTTGTATCAATGTACTTTTCATATTTTGAGGTTTCCTCATTGGGGAGTTTTTGCTTTTGTGTTTTACGTTACAAATAGTTTTCAGGTTTTGGAAATTGTGTTTAAGTTTTGGGGTTGGTTGGAGCTTTATAGCAATCATCTTTTTTAAGTTTCTGGATTTTAATATGTCAATTTTTTTGTGTCACCATTTTTAAGGTTTGAATTGTGGGCTTTTTCAGTTTTGGGTTTCAATTTTCATGTTTCAAAATTCTTATATTTTCAAGGTTCCAATAAAAGCAACCCATTTTATATAGCAGTATAATTTTTCTGTGTTTCCAAGAAATTTGATTCTAAATCTTCAAACAAGTTTCAAAGTTCGTAGTTTTCAATTGTGGGAAGTTCCGAATTTGATTGCATGTGAATGTACTTTGAAACCCGTCAAATTCACGGCAAGGCGCAACAGCTAGTTACGTAACAACTCGTAATCCAAATTAACTGTAACGAAAGGGCGGCTAAAACAAAGAAGAATTAGACCCGGATAAATATCCTGTCCCTTTGTTCTAATGGGATATACACGTGCCATCTTGCAGCTAGTCCCTATTTCCTTGTGTTCAGGCTTGGAATCTCCAGTAGGTTGCTGACACCTGTCGTAAAAGTGGTAAATTCTGCTGAAATCCTGGTGATAGGGGATCTCCCTTGGCCAATAGCTGTTCACCTGTCAAAAACATGTCTTTACTTGGCCGTCGGCAGATTCGGCGGTGTCAAAGAGCAGCTCAGCTGTTTTTCTTTTGGGGTTTTGACAAACCCTAAAAACTCTTCTTTTCATTTTTCCTTGGATTCCATACGTGAATTTCACAACCGGCTGGATGCCCAACTGTAATTCTGAGGGTTTTCAAATCAACACCTAGTCACTACATCTATTTTTTATATCAAAGATTTTATGCTTTCATCAAATAAAGTAAAGTTTTTTATTTTTATTTGAACTATATTTATACATAATATGACTGTTTCTTTATTCATTTATTCTGTACCTCGATTAAATGGTATCTTTGTTACTATTCTGTAATATTAACCGTCTTCAAATTTACAGCTCAAAGGAAATTTCAGAGATTTTTAATTTTAATTTATTGTTAATTTTTTAATTGAAAAGTGTATTTTTTAATAAAAATAATAGTACAACGTTGATTGTACAAAAACATGGGTGAAAAGAGTCACACTACATGATATTATATAGAGCTAAAATAGCCACCGGATGGGGGACAATTGATCTCAATGTAGCAGCAAAAACAAGTGCGTGGGAGTAAAGGAAGAAATGTGAAAACAAATTTGTCATGAGAAAATGACCTCAATCTTGTCTATTTTTCCTTTTTTTTTACGGCAGTCCAACCCCCAAAAGGAGATCCTCCGACAATCACATGGAGGTCTGAGTCATGCATGTCGATCAAGGGTTGATCTATATCAGACTCGAAATTTTCAGATTCATGGGCTCTCTTCATTCCTCCTACCAAAGCTTCATTAACAGCTAGCTCTCTCAAGCAAAGATCCTCCACAGACATTGCTTCTTCGGGAACTTGATTTAAATCTTCATTATGGACTTTTGTGACTTCAATTTTCTTTTTCCCGACCTTTATGGTGTAAAAATCTTATGTAATCTTACAGTGTTTGCCTTCCGAAAGAGGGGCTCATATGGTTCCCAACTTTTAGGTTTGACAGATTGCCCCTTCTTTTAGGAAACCCTTGAGCTTGAGGATATGATTCCTACAGCTGACGTGTTTGATGGCAAAGATGACACCTGGGTGTTGTATTTTCAAGTCCAAGAGTTGCATCCATTTGGAGTGACTGTGATTTAGAATCAACATGTCTAGGAGACCCTTACTAAGGTCAATCTCCACATAGATTCGAACATAGGTGAATATATTCTACATAAGTCACTCATCATCTAGCTTTAAAAATTTGCCCAAAGTATTGCCAATATCTTGAAGGACCAGCTGATGCCAAATATGAATACGCAAATTTGGGAATTTGATGCAAACCAACATTTTGGAGACTACCATAGTGGAGGGGTCAAAATCCAGAAACCAAGGGGTAATGAAGAGCCCCGCTCTTCCCCAAAACTAGGGTCCGTCAAAAACTTTATGGTAGTCTTCATCCTCATGGAGTTGAACTATAAAGAAACCTTTGAAACATAACATAATATCACATCTTGAGGACCAATTGGAATGAATCCACTAGTGAAACTCTGTAGCTTTCGGCCAAAATCCATTAAACCAACATATTACAGCTAGGGACTTAAGGGACAAAGATAATTCCTTTACCACTCCATGTTTGACCTCTAGAGCAAGCACATCATTTGATTTCGCTACAATATACAAACTTGGCAAGATAGGGGCTGGGGAAAAGGAGGAAACTCATTAGATCGGGCAACATCCTTATATCATCGCGAAGATGCCCTTGACCTCTCATCTCCCGCACACCGCCCCGAGTGGATAGCACCGTGGAAAACTTGTCTACCTGCATGGTCACGGGTCTGCCCCAGCCATCCCTGCCCAGCCCAGCAATCAAAATTTATATGTTGTACCTGCCTAGGGTTTCCTAATTTTCTATTGACTTCTCCAAGGAAAAAGAAAAGAACATTTAAGTGACAGTCAAATGGATGTCAAATTTAAGGAGCCACCATATGACAATCAAACGAATGTCAAATTTAAGGAGAATAATAAAAGCGAACAACTCATGGCATTACATTATCTAGGTGCCATTGTAGGAACCTTCTCAGTGCGATAATCGATCAATTATTGTTTTTTACAAATTTCAAATGAATGTCAACTCCAATTCAATTGAACACTGCTATGAATGAAATGGTTTTAGTTACATCCACGAAATTGAACGTCTATGGGACCACTGAAATGAACATTGCCCAAGAAACTTATGGGCTTATAGCCAATGTGCCAAGAATTACACATTGTTATTAATGTATACCACTAAAGATATAGCCTCATCAATGTATTTCTAATTTACATCTGCAATACAGTGAATTTCAGATAAAAGTCACTTAGCTGCTTTTGGAGTAGCTTCTTGAAATACAATTTCGATTGCACACATATAGGTTCTGATTCCACCATTTTATTGCACGACTCTGGAGATGGTCTAATTTGCCGCTGTTTAACGGCTGTCTCTGCCCTTGATAAAGAAATATAGTTTGCAAGAATGCTTCCTCTTCTTTATTGTAAACACCGGTGGCTGTCTCTGCCCTTGATAAAGAAATCTAGTTTGCAAGAATGCTTTCCTCTCCTTTATTGCAAACACTCAGAAGTAATGCTTGTACATGAGAGAGGATAATAATAATCAACACGGGTCTTATCATACCCAAAGCCAACGCGGGTATAATAAGACCCACGTTGATTTGCTTCTGCTCTTTCAGCTTCGCCCTTCTGAAACAAAGTGTAATTTTGGTGAGTTTTGTAAATACAATAGAGAGGACTGAAGTGTACTTTTCTTAAGAGGCCCAACATTGGCTTCAAAATGAAATTTTCTTGCATTGGTATACAGTATGTTGCATTGTACTTGAAAAATGAAAGTGCCTTTGCAACAATATGCAATTGAACACTGATTTAATATGCATTTAAGCATGTTTCATAGTTCCAACAGACACGATGGATTTTCTCAAAACATTCATGCCTTGAGAAAGTATATTGGTGAGCAGTTCATTGCATTAAAATTGCAAAATTAGATTGGAATTTGGAATATTTTAATCACATATATGTTTCTGTAGTCTATATCATGCATATTCATTCAAACATATTCTTCTCGAATGTAGAACACGAATTTCTTTCCCATTCAATGCAATATGTGAAATATAATTGCAAATGCAATGCAATCCATTTCACTATAGTATGGCAGGGAGTAGCCACTATAATATGCATTTAAGCATGTTTCATAGTTCCAACAGACATGATGGATTTTCTCAAAACATTCATGCCTTGAGAAAGTATATTGGTGAGCAGTTCATTGCATTAAAATTGCAAAATTAGATTGGAATTTGGAATATTTTAATCACATATATGTTTCTGTAGTCTATATCATGCATATTCATTCAAACATATTCTTCTCGAATGTAGAACACGAATTTCTTTCCCATTCAATGCAATATGTGAAATATAATTGCAAATGCAATGCAATCCATTTCACTATAGTATGGCAGGGAGTAGCATGGCTGGGACCAGCCACTCTGGTCCTTGTTTACTAAAATGTCAATTGTATTATTAGACGAAGCAATTGCTATCTACAAGTCTCTCTGAAATTTAAGAACATAGATGTATTGTGACTGTGCAATTTAAGGATTGGACACCCACCCATTTAATCTCTCATTTATGTGAGTGATCTATTAGTATCACATAATAGATAAGAAAATTTATGGTAGAACAACTTAAATGAGTGATCATCATGTATCCCAAAATCCCATTTTGTAATAGTTAGAGACAAACATGGCCTAGAACATCATATCTTATATTAGAAATAAACATAATACATGCTTTTCAAAGCCTCAAATATTCGCAGCCAGGGCTCACGTGCAAAAATTTGCTCATACATGTATGATTCACCAATCAATTAGGTTGATGGAACAGCCGTGTTTTCTTCTCTAAACATATCCAAAGAAATCTACACTCCATAGGGACGCATGAACACCGACTGCATCTGCCACACATTGAGGCTCTTGACTGTGAAAGGAGTAGTGGCATTGTTGAACAAGAAAAGCTTGGCAGCACCATTAACAGCCGTAGTTGGATATACCCTCGATGTAATGCATGTTCTTCCCCCTTGTGCATAGCTTTCAACAATTGAGTGGTCAACCTGAATCAAAACCAGAAAGTAACAGGTCATACAAAGTATGATACGGGGAATTTATTAATGTCTTTGGTAACTTGACATGATAGATTTTTCAAAATAGGTTTAGGTTACTAACATAGAGTTATCTTCTCGGTTTCGTGTAATTTTGAAATTACAATTAATTTTTAAAAAGCTTAGTTTGAAAACTTGAACCTACCAGAATTCGGGAAGAGATTGTTTTTTCATCTAACAGGACAGGAACAGAGCTTCCATGGATTCTCAAAATGAGATCAGATGCATGTGATGACCTGAAATTGACATAAACATCCATAAAAGTCAGCTATAACATAAAATTTTATTTTGACTGTTAAAAGGAATTTAACCTGTTTCAAGTAGCTACTATTCCCTGGGGCTATGGGTTTAAACGTCTACACATTTGATAACTATGCTCATTTAAGGGTAGGAGCCAAGAGATCTCCATTAATAGCTGGTGAACTCCTCACCTGATCTCGTCAAGGCAGAAAAACGCCTTGATCTGCCCATCGACAGCTTTGGCAATGTAAAATAAACAGCTGTTTGTTCCGACCGGTTCTTGTCAGCCAGAACAAGTAGCCCAAAAGGACCTAGCACGCCTCTGCCTGCAGCACCCCGCTGGTACTGCAGTTGTATATTACATCTGCTTCCATTACATTTCTGAGAGTGTCTTGTGACGGGAATTCAAGCACAAGCTCAATGTCCAACTGCAGCATGCCGGAATATCTAAATCATTAGTATGAGCAAATGTCTATGACAATATATCAAATATAAGTGCTTGTTTCATAGAAGACCAATGCTTGGTCTTTTAGAATGGGTATACAACGTACATTTACAAGTAAAATAGTCAAAATTCAGCAGTACTAGACATTAATGTGGTGAAATAGAGGAGCATTTCTTATTTCATCACCTGAGATGCTCCCGATGCATTGACCTCTATCACAGAGCCTGGGGAGAGAACAACATTCTCTAGCTCAAGCTTGTCAGAACGAAGGTCATCAATTTCTTCAACAGGCCATTGAATGATGTTTGCCTTTGTCTTTGCATCGAACCAGACCCTTCTTGGAACTGTCTGCAAGCCAAGCCCAAACACAGACATTTGTCAACAGCTTGATTTAAGGGTACCTAACACAGACCCCACATAATTCGGTTTACAGTATAAACTTGGGAATGGTGTTTTAGAGGATATGTTCTTTTAAAAATATATTTTCTACTCTCTGAGTTTTGAATGCTTCTGCTATTTGGTTTTTCCGTCCTCTTTATTTATATAAAAATGTTTCAGCCCGGCCATTTTTATACAACCTTAGTTATGTTTGCTTTGTACCACCTTGTAATTCTTAGCTTCACAATTGAGGAGTGAAATATGCAACCTAAGCATGTATGTTGAGATTCACCTATACAGAGGATTGTATATCACTATCTCCTGTCTGACCAACATTAACACCAGAAGGTGTCTTTCATTCATGATTTGGAAAACACTCTACCCTCAGAGAATGCACTGTCAAGATTATAATATTTGAATCAAAATCTGATGTGCAGCCTTTTTTTCAAAAATATTTGATAACAGTCAATAGTCTTTATTGCCCTTCATGTTTACGTGACTTGTTTTTCAATCCCCTTGATAAATTATGCTTAGAATTAACTCCAGTCATGCCAGCATATATAATTGCAATACTACTAATACAATTTATGAATTTATGATTGCAACACTCTGATTTTTACAAATTGAAATTTGACAATTAACAATTAATCACAATTGAAACAACTAAAAGTTAAAGGACCCACAATACAGAGATACCTCTACATGTTGGTATGGATTGAAACACCTTCTAAACAATGTCTGCACCAGTGTGTGGAGGAATGTTAAAATAACCAGTGCACACATTAACCAGATATTATATTAGCAATGTTTTGTTTCTTGTAATACATTATACAGTTCCAGTTTTAGGCTTTCTTCTATCAGTAATTTTACTCTATTGTACTATAATATGCTATATAGAAAATGATAGCCGGATTTGCTTCTATAAGTTGTTAGACAAAGATTAATTTTATACAAGGAGCATTGAAGAACAAATGAAAGACAACAAATTAATACCTGAAGTGAGGCCCATCCCTTCAACAGGTCATCCTGCTCACTGTCAGTCTCTCCCACCCATCCCCACAGAATTCTTCGCTGCTTCACTGGATCAAAAAAGGTCTTGGAGGCATAATACTTGCCATAATCCAACCGAAGCCCGGTCCCCACATCCATTTCTGGATCATCTGGAACAAAAGTCTGATTAGCCACATCATACGTTCCAATTGCATAATAATCATGTTTGTCATCATCGAAGCTCGCCTTCAGCACATGTTTAACACCTGCCCCGGTTGCAGAAGTGTCCAGACCCACCGCAGCTCCAGATGCATTCACCGGATAGAAATCCACACATTCCCACATGCCAGTTCCAGGCACATGGTGAAGAATTCCCTCTTCCTCATACTTGACAAAATCCTTGGTCTTAAAGATCATGGCAAGGCCTGTTTTATTCAGCTTGGATCCTATGGTGATCCTCCAAACACCATCATCTGATACCCAGCCTGTGGTGGGATCTCTAAAATCAGTAAGACCAATCCCTTGTGGTGGAACTAAAACCGGATTGGCCTCTGATTTGGTCCACTTTTGGAGCAGAGGGTCCTCCGGATCCTCTGGAACAGCCAAATTCTGCACTTGAACAGAATCATTGGTGGACCCAGTGTAAAGCATAACAAGACTCCCATCCTGCAAAAATGTGGCAGAGCCCGTCCACACCCCGTTTATGTCATACCACTGATCTGGAACCATGGCCAGGTCAAGGTAATACCAGTGAATCAGGTCCCTGGAGACCGCATGCCCCCATGTTATGTTCCCCCATATCGAGGAGTCAGGGTTATACTGATAGAACAAGTGATACCATCCTTTGTATATCAATGGACCTGCATTAAACCAAGAAAACACAGTTCAGTTCAATTCAGAGCTCCCATTTTGGGTGTATTGTCAATTAATGATTAAGACATTTTAAAACAGGACAAAAGTGATCTTTTATTGAGAGTAGATAGGGATACAGCAAAAGAACAAGAAAACTCTGTTCAGTTCAATTCAAAGCTCTTATTTTGGATACGATTCCAGTTTATGGACTAAGACATTTTAAAATAGAAACAAATGGAGTCCTTCTCTGTTGAGAATCTTGAGATGCAGAATTTTGAAACGTACACTGTAGTTGAACAAATATCGCTGTGCAGTTCGAGTAAGAGTTCCTATCTTGGGGGGAATGGCAGTTTATGGAGGAATATATTTTCTACTAAAAAGGTGGATTTTTTTGTTAGTTTGCAGTATTTTTGAAATGGGTACTGCAAAAGAAGAAGAAAACAAAGTTCAATTCTTATAACATTTGGAAAATGGGGATTAGTCCCAAAATGGGCAATTCCATATAATAAGTAAACACTGTTTAGTTCGTTTAAATTTAAAAAAAAAAAGGATTTGTATGTTGAGATATCGTGCAACACCTAACTGTGACTCCCATAAGATTCATCTTTACCCTTTAAAGATCTTGATCGTGGTCAGTTAATCCTTCCCCAGCATACAGCTTCAAGAAAAAGGCCAGATTCAAGACTGAAATCAAACTTGGGCTGGTTACCTTTAATCTTTCGACCAGTGCAGTACAGAAATCATACAAAGATTAAATCGGAAGAGAGAAACCAGTCTACAAATAAGATTGTCATTATAAATCCAATAACATACTTTACAAACATAATGCCCAAGATTCTATTTAGAAGAACCAGTTTCACATTACAATCAGGTTTATGCCTTCGATTTTTCACACTGAATTGATTTACTTTTGATTTTCAAGCTCAATGTGAAATCGGTGCTTTCGAATCTATTCTCAATCATTATACTGTTATTTTTTCGGTTTTTTGACAACAATCTGGCAGGCTACATCTAACTGTCCAGTTTAGCCTTTGTATAATATCTGTTTTGAACAAGTGGAAATGATAGAGCAAACCAGCTCATGTTGATTTCAAACTTCAATCCATTTTGTAAATTATCTGAATACTGAAGAAATATAAGAGATGGAAGAAAATTTGTAGAGGTAAGGCTAATCATTTGGAAGCTGCAGTTGTTTGCTGAATCAAGACATATAATGTCCGAATAGGTACTGCAATAGCCAAAGAAAACACAATACACTTGACTTCAGGGCTCACATATTGTCACTTCAGGGCTCACAAATTGAAGACACCGAGCTCAGAAAAATTGACGGATTTGAATTTTGTGTAATTCAGAGTTCAAATATTCAAGACATCAAATTCAAAAAACGTAATGGGTTTGAAGTTTGAGCAATTCAAAGCTCCCAAATTGAGAATACCCGATTCAAAATGGGAAGAAGAATTGAACAATTCGGAGCTCGCAGATTGCGGATCCCGGTTCAAAATAGGCAAATGATTTGAACAAATCAGAGCTCACATATAAAATACGCCCATTTCAAAAAGTGGATGGATTTAAACAATCTTACCGTCCGGATCTGCATCCAATCAGTCCATCCACAGCCAGCAGCATCAAGCAAACACCCACAAAACAAACCAACAAAAAGAAGTTAATCTGGGCCAGCCCTATATGGACTTGAAATTCCATTTAACACAGAAATTGCATCGAGTTCTGGCAAATTTTCGAAATTTTAACTGTATCACAAAAATAGACTTCTAAACTTGAACAGAAAACAAAATCAGCAGAGAGGAATTGAATACCATTCATCCAATTTTTCTCAGGCTGGAAATGGTATCCAGTCCTCTGCCATTTGAGCTCTGCATTGGTCCATGGATATGGAGATGACACAGAAATCCCTGTACTTTTTCTGAGACCCCATGAGCAGGACCCCTTGAAACAGCATACAACACATGTTCATGTACTTCTGATTCTTCTACCTGGGTCCTTTTGGTTATGATCGCCACACACGCAGCAATTAGCACAACCACTAGAAGAAACAGAGATACATGAGCCCTCTTAGATTTCTTTCTGTCATCTTCATTGTTCAGGAGACTCACATAAGGCCAATCTGCATCCTCCAAATTCACCATCCCCATAGTTACCGTTTCTTTCAAAATTCACACCCTTAACTCCTCTATTTATACAACTCTAACCCTCTCCATCTACCCATCAAAAGCTACTGTTCCAGTCAGTGGAAGAGTGACCTCCAACTTCCGCACAAAATTCCAACCAAAATAAGATATTTAAAAACACATAAATCCGAGACTCAATTATGAAAGAGAAGGAAAATAGTAAATACAACACCTAGAAGTCTCTATGAACCTTACTTTAAACAGTGACTGTGATACTATTTTTTCAACTTTTCTAAAGCGACCCGTCACCCAGAACCGTTATTTATCATATCTCATTACAGGCATAATCAGGTCATGGGTGACAATCAATTTTCCGAGATTAGATTATTATTGTACAGTTTGTGTCCACAAAACCATGTGGAGCAGAGTCTCTGTGGGATTCGTACCCTGCACCTGAAGCAATAAAAGGTAACATGGAATGGCACATGAAAAGGAGTGGGCGCTGACCAACCCAACGTGACTGCCAGCTGTCGGTCTATTGTCCGCTTACTGTAAATACGGATGAGAAATCCGTGGGGAGATTTAGGTATTGGCATTAAAATAGAATTTTGGACAAATGTGTCGGCTGACAAGGACGGGGGATCCAATGATAGAGTGACAGATGGATTTGCGAACAGCTAGTATAATGCTTCCAACGTCCTTTGTTATGATCCATACAATGGACGGCTACGTGATGACGTGGAGAGTCGTGCTTGCGTGTTTTAATGGAATGCTAATTAACCGTAAATTGTCAATAAACGATAAAGACTTTGACATTCTTTAAGTGGTATATCCGGTGTCAACACGTGGATGGCCGACAATGATGACTACTATGATATAGTTTATATGGTTTGAAAGTTTTTGTTTTTATGGGGACCGGGAATGTGAAAATAAGTTTGCTTGATATTTTCATGTGTTTATATGTTAGGGAGAGACACCAATAGTTGAGCAGGGTCTAATTGTGGATATAGTGTCTTGAATACAAAACACCCAATAGTTGTCATAAAGGACCCGATGATTAGTCATTTTTGACATGACAACATTCAATCATATCATGACATGTAAGATTTGCCTATTTGAAAATTTAAATGTTCAACCATTTTCACCCATGATCAAATATGGGTCCCAATCAAAATGTAGTGTAACTAAAATTTACAATTTTAAATAAATTCAAAATATATTTTTCCCTCCAATTCAACATTCAAAAAAAATATGTAATTTAAAAAAATCTTAAACTCCCTAACATAGGGTGCACCACTATTGGTGTCTCTCCCCTACCAGAGACATCTAATTTTGGTACCGCTCTAGTTAAAATTATTTGTTTTTATCTAAATGGTTTTGATTACGTCCATCACACCGAATGACCTATGAGATTGCCAATTATACTATTAGTTTCTAACACTCAAAGATTTTATGTGATATTCTAAATAAGGATGTTCATTTTGTTGATTTGAATTGGTGTCATCTTGAATTTTTGTACTCTTTTTCTTCAAATAACTCTATCGTGGAGTCCATTCTTAACATTTCCAATTTATCTATGTAATAATGGAAAAGTAGATATTAAATTAATTACTTCAAAAGAAATTAGATTTAAACTTGTAGATAAAGAATTCATGTGCATTTTATATATCATATTTGAATTGGCCCCTAAACACTATTTTTTTTTTTTTGTTTTAAATTAAAAATGCTTCTATTAATAATAAAAATACATCACCAAAACATTAAACAACCACCATAGAATGACAAGGAAAATAACTACTAGTGGTCACTCCAAGAGGAGCAAGATTACGCCGTGTTTTGCAAATTAATTTCATTGATTAGTTTTGATGGTGCCAATTTTTTAAAAAAATTAATATGCGTCAATGGAATGCTTTATAGTATCGATTACTTTATTGCACGTAATACCTACAAGAATCGCTTTTTTGTTTTTTTTTTGTTTTGGTTTAAATAATCTTTCTCAATTAATCAAGTTGTTTCAAAATCAATTATACCCTGCAAAATTAAAGATATGTTCTTATAGTTAACAATTAGCAAGGCTCAATATAACTTGGTAATTGAAGAACATGGCACATGTAATGCTAACCCGCAACAAATATATAGGAAAATTATCTAAGTGTGTTAAACACTTGCTCTGTTTGACAAATAGAAAATATGTATATAATTACAATGTTTGACGGTAAAACAATGTAAATGTAGTGACATTGTATGATGGTTACGCAAACAAAATGTAGTTTATATATTTATCAGCAATCGTTATATGCATTGTATGTCTGAAACATATTTGAAGTAGTTAAAGAGAGTTTGGTACATGAGTTTTGAGCTTGTGGTTTGTACATGTGGAGCTTGGTAGGGTCTTACATTGGTGGTTGTTCGTTATGGGGGCTTATAATATTATGTGTAGAACTTTTCCCTAAGGATGTGGATGGTGTCTTCACTGGCAATGGCTGTCCTTGTAGGGCTATTTGTGCTTGTTCTAGTCTTTGTTGTGTAAGCAACATTGTGAATATTGCATCGTTGTCTACAGGTGTGCCTTCTATGTATTGCTCTTGTACGCATTCAGATAGTAGTTGTATGCGGGTACAATTTGTTCCAATACGGTCTGCTATGGCATTTAATGTGGTCGTCGTGTTTGAAGTGTCTGCAAGGAGGTGGGTAGACAATGTATTAGAGGCATAGATTGAAAATACTTGAATGGTTTATGTTTGAGCTGAAGGCATCATAGTAGATAGTATTTAAGGAAATGATCATGAACATTCATGTATTAAAAGTCAACATATATTTTAAAGTGGCATAAAGAAGTTTATGACTAGAAACAATAGAAAAGTAAACACGTGGGAGTTAGCTAAATCCTAAATATCATGTTCTTAAAATCTCTTGTTTCTCTAAAGTTCATTATTGCTGACATTTCTAGATTTTAAGGTGGGAATGTTTTGCATATCAGTTTCAAATTTGTTCAAGCATCCATACTTGGAATTTTTTTTTTGAAACCAAACTGAGAAATAATAAAAAATCATTATGACGGCCATAGCTAAGAGAGTACTTATTGAGCTTACAATCGATGCCGAAATCAAATGATCTGTAATTTGTACGGATATTTAACTCCAAACTTGGTTGACGTAACTCCAAACTTGGTTGACATGGTATTATTTCAAATAAGTGTGTTTCCAAGTGTTTTATGTAATAGTCGTTACTCAAAATGTTATTTTAATATGTTTCCCATCCCTTAAGGCTAACACCTACAACGTACAAATGATTATGCAACCCTTTCACATGAAATGTTCACATGGTAGGTCCATTGCAAACAATTGCTTACATTATTTGAACATGCTACGGCTCTAAATGATTGAAAGACCATTTAAATCTTATGCATTTACAGTCTACAATGGGAAATGGATTGTGTACAAGAATATAAGCGACAGGAACTACTAACATTTACATTCCAATAAAGTAACATTTGTTTCTTACAAAGTAATCCAAGTAATTAAAAGTGAAACTACGGTAGTAGTATCAAATAGAATAAGAACCCAATAAGCCTTTTAATTTATATGTCAAATCCAAAATAAAAATGCCGGAAGGCACTCAGAGCAGCTATATAAGCCTTTATAAAAGCTCTACATCAACATACTGATACAAAATAAAGCTTGCCTATGCTTTGGGTAAAGGTAAATTGTCCATATAAACTAAATAGAGTGCAAATATGCAGGGAGTAAGGCATGAAAGATGTGGGGGCGGTGGAAAGTAACATGTTACTTTGTTGATTATACAACATACAATTAAGAAGCACTAAAGAAAGCTTTAGGTCGACAAGTAGAGTTAGGTAAGCACCTAAAATGGACGTAAAATGATTAAATATGTCAAAATAATGGGAAATGGCATGTAAGAAAGCAACGACGCGTTTGAAACCAAGTTTCAACTAAGGCAAGAACATGGTGGAAACAGAAATGCATTTAAAAAACAACAAACTATAGAAGCCAATTAGTAAGATTTACGGTAAAAAATAATATGATAAATAATTCTTCCTAAACCAGGCTTACTATAGTCACCTAATAATTTGTACCTACGTGGTACATGAAAAAAATTGTATCGTAGATTATTAAACTGTTGGAAAAAAGAAGGTAAAGCAAAGCATAAAATATGACCATAACCATTACTATTCAAGTGTATAACGAATACAAGTAACAATGGCAAGTGTTGACTGCAGTAGTAGTATAGCACACATAGGCACCATTGATGCTTGAATTAGAATAAAAGTATAACTTTTCTGGGATAATAAACATTTCGTAATAATAATATATGAAGCATGCGTTGCGTTAATGGTTTTACCATGTGCGTAGGTCCCATAACTCACTACACTCTACGTATGCATTACTAAAACCCTTTTTCATTGGTGTGAGTGTTGGTACATGTATGATATGTACCTAAAATAAGTAATAGGTTCCAGGTAAGAGCAACGTAGAGTACGCAGGAAAGTACTCATCCACCGAAGTTACACACACAATAAATTACTAATAGATGGATTTTCTTAGGTTTTGGATGGGATTGTAGTTTGTGATAAGTACAAAAGAGGTTGGAATAGGAAACAAGCAAGGTGTTCACATACTACATGTAAAAAGTTGGAGAAGACCTCAAATGGCATAATAGCCATTTGTAACCATCACCCATAAGAAATACGAAAATAGGCAAGCAAATAGCTTAAAAAAGGGAACCATTAACATAGGTACTGAACAGAAAGAGCATCTACTACTTTAAAACGTTCACCCCCAAGGCATCCCCGTATACAAATAATCTTACCACTCTTCTTGGTTTACTATTTTAAATCAAATTTAGATGTCTACATAGATAGCATCGTAAGCCACACCTGCAGACTAATGTCAATCTAGAAAGAATTCGTAACATATGGAAGTCTCGCATTGTAAAGAAACAGGATATCTCTGCACCATTTTATAAAGAGGTCGTATCTTTGTGTATGGGAAGCCCGACATCTAGCATCAAAATTTACATGTATGTTGCGATGTGCAATCGTCTAAGTGTTTAGTGCAATTGGGATATCAGTTTGGTACTACACCAAAATGTTAGGTTCTGGCTATTTTTGTAAGAGCCAACATAACTACTCTCATCAGTGCAAGGGATAAGCACTTTTGTGTTTGGGCTTCTTTCCTGACCTACCCATGCGATTAGTACTACTAGGTTCACACACAATGTTTTGTCTAAAACACTTTTTTATAATTTATTGGGGAAATAATATATGGACACATGGCTTTCCTTCTAAATCTTTGAGCAACCTTGAATATTCGTCTTTTGTAAATATCGCTTTGCCATTTTTGTATTTTCACTTTTACAAAAACGAAAACATTTTTAAATATTTGGTTGTGAGTTGGGAATTAATGTTGAGTTAATGTCCCCTACATTCCAATGTATAGGACCTTTTTATTGGTTGATGGTAATAGGGAGTTTGGGAGGGACTTCACCTTAATGTAAAGTATTTCAGAAGGATAGAACCAATAAAAACACAAATAAAGACAATAAGAAACAAGGGTTGAAGAACAAGCTTGAAAGCAATTTCAAAGATTGAAAAAAGGGTACAACAATCTTACAACCAACTTACAACATGCAACTCAAAATTACAAGTTTACATTGGGAGAGTTTTGGGATTTAGCTTCCTCCTATTTGACTCTCCTTGTAACACTCGCATGTGGAAAAACCATGAACGATTCCTTCGTAGCTTGTAGATCATCGGGGTATGATATACGTCCATATTGAACCTCATCATACTTACATATTCGGTAAACTAGTATCCGTCCCAAGCATGCTAGAATTATCAATCTCCTCACTCCATTCCTTGAAGGAACTACGCTAAATTCATGATTTTTCTCCTAAAAATCATCTTCTCTATCATATTTTATCTCCTCTTCTGAAACATATTCCTTCTCCATACAATTTCAAGGATCACTTTGCTTCTCAAGAGGATCTATCTTAAGAGGGCCATTCTTTCCTTCTATCCCTTGTTGGTATGGAACTTGTTTTTGAATTGGATTAATATCTTCAAACATATTAAATTGAATCTCTCATTCCTCAAGGTTAACCTCCTCAAATTCAAAGTCATTAAAAGTTGTATTTTATTAAACTTATTAATATATTTTAAAATTATAGAATTTACTATGACCCTTACAATACATATCAAAACTTATTGTTAATATACTACATGCTTTTCTTTTGAAATATTTTATATTTTCATTACGTTTACGTTTTATTTTGGTGTCTCGATTCAATGCTTATGTTATTGGAACCCATAATGATGTAATTATAATAACCCCCAAAGTTACAAAGTCATTAAAAGATACGATTTATTGGTTAATGGCAATTAAAACATATTTATTACTTTGGAAAACATTACATTACATACTAAAATCATTTGTATTGTTATTAATATCTAAGTTTATAACGATGCAACTACAATTTTTTAATCTATATATTAATGTTTTCATGAGGCCAAATATAACAAACTCAAATAAAAATGTGAAAAGAGAAACACATATTTTAAATTAAATTACATTAAAATTGTTTTAATTTATAAATTCATAGATTATTTTTAGAAAAACAAAATTAATTTTATTCAATCTTATAATTAGAAGTTTATTTTGTGGGAAAATTTCTCTTTTCCCAAAAAGAAGTTGCTACTTATAGACGGAAATAATAGACCCTTTTTTTTCAAAAAAAAATCTTTAAAATTTCCCCTTATAAGAAGCCCTAACATTTAACACTTTGGAGGGTCATGGGGTTCACGGTTTGCATGCAGGCAAAAGCTATTGAAAAAGAAATTGCTAATTGTACATCCTCTCAATCAGTCTACCTCCACTTGGGGTGATAACAAATTTGAATCCAATCTAGCAAGGGTGACCAGGCATGAGGAGGTCATAACCTCGAGGAACCCATCGACTTAACTTCGCTAATCCATGACGCCTCTAACTTCTTCCCGTGCTCAGGGGAACACTAATTTTTGAATTTAAGATAAATAGTTGAACCCAACCCTACGATCAAGGAGGAGGCAATATACGGTATAGATACGTACATACGCCCGCCATAGCTATATTATTATTATTCCACTTTTCACGAGTGGATTAACGGGCGTCGGGGCTTTAATTTTCGTTAACTAGAGATTTGAACCCATTTTTTAAGAATTCTCAAGTATTCTGCTACTGTTGATTCAACAAACTGTTGGTTGGCTTTTTAATCGATCGCCTGGGGCCTTTAGCATTTTGGAATCCAAAAACAAAACTATTTTTATTGAAAAAATTATATTATTATGGGTTTTTGATTTTGTATGGTGGAGAAGGGGGATTGCAGGAGGTAGAAAGCAGAGTGTTGTAGTGCACGCCCTTGCACACGATCCGATTGCTCATCTTTTCCATGAGATCGAAGCAAGGGGAATTTTCAGGGCTTTTATTTCATTCATGGCATTAAATTTGGTAATCGTAGCTTGAAGGGATTTGTTTTAGGGTTTTTAATTGGATCGTGGCTTGTTGACGAGGGATCCAAGGAAAGTAAATTAATTGGTGAAGATTTTTAGCCGCATTTGGCTTTTTCTGTGGTTGTCTTTATCAAACACGACTTTTCCAGGGGGGAACAAAGCGCATTATTATTTCAGTTGTGTTATTGAGCGTTGAAGCTTGGAATTTGGCAATCGGTGAGGTTCCGAATTTCAAAGCGTAAAATTAGTACATTTTGTGAAGATTTCGTCATTTTGAGGTTTGATGTTCAAAGTTTAGAAAATTTGGTGAATTTTTGTGAGGATTTTGTGAATTCAAATTTCAAGCCGAGTTGAATTTGATGCATTTTTGCGATTCAAGTGAAGATTTCATCATTTCAAAGGCTTAATTGAAATTTTGTTGCATATTTGTGAAGATTTTGTCTGATATTGAATGTTGGCGAAGTTATTTGAGGATCTTGTAAAGGCAGAGGAAATAAAGGTTTTTACACCGGCTAAGTTGAGGGAGCTTTTTCTTTCCGGCGTATCTCGCTCGCCTTCAAATAATTGTGCCAGAGCAACATACATTAAAGCACGGGATCATCATGAGGCAATGGCGTGGTTTGTGAGAATGTGGGGCTTTGCTTTTATTATGTTTTCTATTGTGATTGTGTTTCCTTCGCAATAACAACTTATAGTAGAGAAACAAATAAACCCTAAAACAAAAAAATTGCACTTGGCATGTGATCCTTGTTAGCACACTCACACCTATACAACTTCTATAGTTTTCCAATGTAACTACAAATGTGCAAATAGACACAAATGTAAAATGTGGGAGCATATTGAAGACATGTGAACTGAATTGTTTGGCAAAATGTAAACAAATTCACTCTCTCATCACTTGGAATTCAAATTTTGACTATGCATGTTACAATCCAAAACATTCAAATTTAAGCATGAATGTGGACATAGACGTAGATAATTTCAAATAAGCACACAAATTATTTGAAGGTGCATTTCCTACATATTGTTATCACCGAAAAACAACACCCTTTAATTTTCATGAATGGATGGATGTGCAATTAGTGCTTTTGGGTAACATGGGACTGTCTCTTAAGTTGTGGGACTTGTTACTTGAAACAAACCTCCAAAGAAGATTGGTTCCTCTACCTATTCCTAATGTTAAACTATTCCTACAGCAGGAAATGCAACTATCTAATCATATTCTAACAATCCAAGGGACTAGGGGAAGAGAGAGATGCATGAAAAGGGGAAATCCTAAGCTAAGCAGAGGTGATAGCACCAAGAAGAGGGGGAGAGACACTCACAAATGAGTGAAAATGGGAGGAAGATGAAAGAGGAGAGGGCAGACATGAATGCCACAGTCCAAAACAACATTCAATTTCTCATTTCTATGGAGCACAACATAAATAAACCTTGCAAAGGAGAACAAACATATACAATAGACCACAAATGCAATAGAGAGGCAAGATAATGCAATAAACACAAGCTAGGATAGAGAATAGCCACAAAACATGAATTGTATTGCTTCAAAGAGATGCACAGTCCATTACAATGAAGGAAGGCAAGAATCACCTTGCATAGGTCTAGATCTCGAGGCTGCAACTCAAAATACATATGCAACACTTGTAGGATGATGCACCAACATTCCAAGAGGGTCCAACCTTTACAAATGGGCATCATTTTACAATTTATAGAAGATGGGAGAGAGAGAGGAGGGAAAAGAGAGGGAAACTCGAATTTCCACCTTCAACCACCAATAACATGCATTGAATGTCTAAAAATAAGCATGGGTACCCTACCAAGGCCATTTCCCCATGATACTTTGCTTGTAGGAGAAGGAATGGGCACCATACCTCATCAAATCTAGTAGTTAAGCTACCTGAATCGGTCTTTAATGATGGGATTGTTTTTCCTCTTTTCCACCCACCTAACCTCACCAAATTTAAGATTTCCAATTTCCATGGTGTAGTACATGATGAGACCTTTCCAACGAGTCCAATTTTGTGAAATTTGGAGTCGCAGGCAAAAGTTATTGCCCTCCGAAGTTCAAGAGCTCGGGAGAATCACGATGAGGTACCCTACGGGCAGTAACAAACCACTTTAATGTTTTTGTGCACTAGGGCGGGAATTCGGCGGTCGGCAAACCGGAGGAAGGGTGGAACTGTGTGCTTTGTGTTCTCTAGACCCAACTTCGCCGTATTTTTGTGTATGGGCAGAGAATCGAGGTTGGAGTGGAAGTGTGGAACAAATCCCCTGTTCCTTGATTCCGTCTTATCCTCTTTTGCCGCTTTCTCTTTTCACGTCAATTATGTCGCCCGGTCAGCGAATTGTTGGAACGCGGGAACATTCCATCCGTCCCCACAATGTCCGCTTCGCCCGCCTTTTCTACGGTGAAGTGTCCCCTCAACCCAATCGGCCGGATCGGTCCTTCGGCGAACACAAGGAACAAAAGAACAGTTCCCTCTGTTCCCAAAATGCCCTCCTTGCATTTCGCCCAATTTTTTTGATTTTTGGCCAAGTATGGAAATAAAGGAGTTTGGAAAGATAGAGATGGAGTGTTCCTACACTGATTTTGAACAATTTTCATCAAATTGCCCTGTCCAAATCCAAAATAATAGTGCAAGTTATCAAAATGACCCCTAGGATATTTTGGATAACACATACCAGAATAAACATCACCACTATTTCAAATGCAGAAACACATAAGATTGTAAAACATAGTAGATTGGCAGCCTGCACTTAGGCACCTCAACAGTGAATAATGAGGATTATTGCATTTCAAAATGTCTTATACAAGATGAGGAAAGCAGATTAACAAGCAGTAGTGAAGATGAAAGGTTATTGCTTGGCAAATATTATGATTTCCATAAATTGTAACCAGAACAAAAAATAATTCACACATACCGTGCAACCATAAGGTTATTCCTTGGCAAATATTATGATTTCCATAAATTGCAACCAGATCAAAAAATAATTCACACATACCATGCATGCTAGACACACCTGTTTCAGATACATGTTAGGTAGACAACTTTGTCTAGAATTATAGCTCGCCAGTTTTTACCGAATCTGATATGGTCTTCACACTCAACACTACTGCATAATTGCGTCTACCTTTGTCAACATACTCGTGAGTCCAAGCCCATGCCAAAATTAGAGCTTTGGTACAGAATATAACATCCATCAAAGCATATAATGAAAAGGAGATTTTTGTCAGATGTTCAAGCTCCAAGTGCCTTGTTAAAAATGTTTGCATATGGTGGCTATTGCCCACCGTTTGTACTCAATATCGGCAATGCCCATCTTCACAAGCCAAGCATTTTTGTGGGTTTTGCCAACATGGAGAAGCTGAATGGACAGCACAAAATCCGTTTGGTTATTTTGAAGGTAGTCTGTAACCACAACTTTCACCCCTTATGAAGTGCAAATTGATTGATTTCAGCATCTAATTACATACAATTTATTACAGAGAACATAAAGAGTTTTGACCAGCAGTCTCTGAAAATCTGATGACGTTGGATTTTTCTTCATGCAGTAGGGGCCCGCCAATATATAGATATGGCCACAGGATCTCTATATAGATAGATATTGGGCCCTATATATCTATCTGGGAGGGGCTGATCCCCCACATACGACTTACCCATCTCAGACCCAACCCAATAGAGTGGGTGGAATCCTCCAAGAAGAGTTAGGGGCTCCCCTGGGACTAGTGCCATATATAGATAGGGGTCTCCCCTGGGACTAGAAGGTAGGCCATATCTCATATCTGCGGCAGTCCCTGGGCTCTGGCTATGGAATAGATTGTAAGATAGATATCTCTGCGGAGGCCCTCTATATTCTCTGGGTGCTCTCCCGGGGGCCAGGGCCATCTCCCCAGTGTTTGGGGTAAGGAGTTGTTCTCTACAATAGCATGCAGCTGTGGCAGCAAGCAACACTCCAGCTGTTTGGGTGTAAGAGTGCCTGAATGAAATGATGGCCATCAATTGGCATAGAAAGAGGTCTAAACCTTCCTGCAGCGAAGTGTGAGGAAGATAAATTGACAGGAGAAGCAGGCGGTGATGATGATGATGAAGATACAGGGGAAGAATATGAAGATATTAACTCCCAAGCTGGTAACGGAGACAAAGAATAAGGCCTCTTTGAATCTGAAGATTGATAACAATCATCATCAGATGAACTAGCTGATTTTTTGGATAAGGACATAACCTGAACCTCAGGACTCCCTGTAGTTCTGTTATTTTCCAGATATGTTGGAAATGTCACTCTCTCAAATTTATCCCAGCCAAAGGGCAAAGCAGAGTCTGTTTCCTCATGGAATACACCCAATTCTGAAAACAAAAAGTTGTGATTCATATCACTAACAAATGGATCTAAGAAAGCTATAAACACATTAAATTCACGTGCCCAAAGCTTGAATTCAACAGCCCCTCCCTGATCTAAGCTGATCCTCCAATCCATGATCATTTCCAACAAATCTCCAATGCATGTAATAAAACAGCAATCCAAACACAGCAAGAATTACTGCAGCAGTCACCACAACTGAATTTTTGCCGAAAAAAGTGTTCCATAAAAATGAATAAATGTCAGGACACTTGGATGCAGTTAAGGAATGGAAATTAAGATCTTGGAAATATTATACAAGACGTCCTTCATTTACTTAATTTAAACCACAAAAACTCATTCCCAAGGATCGATGACTTAATCTTTCCAGAGACATTATTAATTATTAGCTCTTTATCTGTAGTATCTTTGGTATGTCATGCAGTTGTAATGCTTGTGAACCTTTAGATAGAGTCTCTTTAGTATGTGGGTTAACTCTGCCTTTTTGTTTCTTCAAGGACCAGAAGATAAGAGATTGAAATTACTTGCAGGGACGTTCATGCCAATCATCTTGACCATTGTGACTGGCAAAGCTTCAAAAACTGCAGTAGTCATTTACATGAAGAGGTTCCCACTTATGAATAATAAAACTTGCATGCTGTTTAGGCTGTTGGCAAAAATTGTGAATAAATTCTCTCCGAAGCTGTTCTTTGTCTAGCACTTGAAGAATCTTTAGTGGTTGATCTGTCCCCTTTTATTTAATACATCAAGTCCCACATATCAAGTACTTAGCATCTTTTGTCCTGAAACTCGCCCCAGTTTTTGTGCAGAGCTGAAGATCAGTAACATCAAATTTTAAGATTAAGTTAAGCATTCATGCTGAAATAAAGCAATAATTCAGATTTTGTTTTATATCAGTTCCATTGACATTATACGGACTTGCCAAATTAAAACTACAAGTAGTAATGTAAACAGGATTTAACAGTAAATAAAGGGGTGCAAATATTTCCACAATGTCGTATTTATATATGACATGTCTTCCATACCATCATAAAACCTGTAAAGGAGATCATGCATACACTCCAATGCCAAAAACAAATAGGTGAAGTTTCCAACAGTAATAATTTCAGTAGAATACATAAGATCGGGTGGAAATAACAGAATGAGGGATTGCTAATTTTATTTCCTCCATAACACAATCCTCTAAAGAAAGTGATTTGGCCAAGTTATGAATTAAACTTGTTGCCTACATCACTCTCAAAATTTTATTGATTTTTATAGAACGCAAAGGAGATGACACACGGTGATAATATAAATTCAAGAATAATTTGAATTTGAGTTCATCTTGCAAATGAAGAGCTTTGTGAATTTTCCCCAGTTGTATTCTTTGAGTCCTTGATGGACTTTGAATCCGCATACCCTCCATATACATAGGAAACAAATCCCCAAATGCTTAACAACATAGAAATAATCTTTAACGCATTCACATTATCATGAAAGAACCAAACTGACAATATGGGCACAACAGGGAGGCCAACTGTGCTAATGACGTTAGAAAACAAGGAAGACACTAGAAAGATCAAACCAACCACACCAACAGAACAAACCTGCCATCCTATTGCGGACCAAATTAAAGTCATGTAATAGGCAACTTTCCCCTTTGTGAAACTAGAAGCCTCATTTCTGATATGTTGAGACTCTCCACTGGCAAATAATCCAATTATGCATACCGCTGTTGCAACAATGGATGTATAAATTTGCATCTCAAGGACCACTGCAAAAGTTTCCTTCTTTAAAACCCTTTTAAAGACAAGTTGCATCAGTGGAAGAATCAGTCCGTACAGTGCAGAAGCTGCAATAGTGCAAATGAAGCCTATTACGTACTCAGAAGAGCTCACCCCGGTGGCCTATCACTGCCTGAATGAATTCCAAGCAGGACTGCACTGAAAGTGAGTATAACAAGGGAATTTAAGACCGCTGGGCTGATTTTTGCTTGTTTAACATGAAAGCAAACACAGCATTGAAAGCCAATTGAGTGGAACAAAGAAGAGAATATGTTGAAGCCGGCATAAAGGAAACGCCCCAAGAGTAGAGCAAATTGTCTCCCGCTACAAGCAGGCCTAGGGCTACATATATGAGAACCAATTTGGTTGTCAAGGTTGTAAGCTTGGAGGATTTCTTTTGGTTTTGTAGATAGAAAAGCAGAGGAATGATGAGAATAGGCCATCCCACGCATTGGAGGAGCGTTGAAAGCCATCTGCTGTTACCGCCATTGTCAAAATAATATCTGCTAAGAAGGGTAGCAGAAGATTGCCCCACAATAAGTACTAGGATGCTCAACGCAACAAGCACCAGCTCGCTTTTACTTCTCTCAAACATTTTATTGCTATTTCTCGTCCCTGTCATTGCAATTTCACTTTCAGTTTAGAAACCCTAAGCATACACATCTACATGCACATGCACGGACCCCATGGTTACATGCAATTTGTGTAAAACATTTCCAAAACTAGTGCTGTTCTTTTCTGATTTATTCAAATTAAAGAAAATTAACTAGTGCTGTTCTTCTCTGATTTATTCAAATTAAAGAAAATTCATGAAAAACGGCCTACCTCTACCACTCGTGGACGCCTCAGCATCATCTTCCTCATCACCCATGGAAATGGAGTTGTTAGATTTGGAACAAGGAAAAGCAAGGAATGGGGTGTTTTCAGCAGCCGAGTATGAATGTGAATTTGAACGCATTTAACTCCGCCAAATCCGACAAATCAGGAACAGAATTTCACAAAATCCGATTTCTTCTTGAGTTGAATCCGAACGCGCAGTTGTTTATTCCGCTTGGGTATCAGCATGTGGAGAACTTTTAGCGGAAATGGTGAAAACTCGTACAGTCTCCGCTATTGTCTCGCCATTATTGTCGGGGTAGAGTGCTTTTCATATATGTTTCCTGAAACCCTAGAAGATCCTTGGCGAGGAAGCCGAGGTTTCTATGCTCTGGAGTGGATGATGAAGACATTGCCGATGAAGTGATATTCACGTTGACGAAAAACTTCGAATAGGTAGGTAGGTAGGTATCCTTTGAAAGTTTGTTGTTCTTCATTTATTTTTGAATTTTTATCAAAAATGGACTGTTCATTTTGATTAAGATGGTTCTCTCTTTAAAATGCTCCCATATATTGATGTTTCTTTTTCGATGTGAATATGATTTTGTGGTCTCTATCAAGTTTAGGTATCTAATATTTCATATCAAAATGTGCGTTTCTCTCTTTAAAACATTAGGTATGTTCTCTCATTTTCAAATACATTCCTTGTTAAAATGTGTGTTGTAAGAGAAGAGATTAATCATTAAACAAGTTTACTCATTTTAGATAGTTTTAATAGGGATGATTGTGTCTTTAAATGTTTTATGGAATGATTTTCTTTTTCAAATATGAATATAATTACGTCAAGGTGTTCCCCACAATGTGGGAAAGGGTTTGTCGACATTCACGGAACTATGTTAATTTTGATGGGTGTGGTGAAGGTTTTTTCTTTTGGTGTTAAGTTTTGTAATTATTTTTGTCCCTTCTACTCAGTGTTGTGGTTGAAAAAGGTTGTTTCTATAGTATTGTTGTATTATGAGGCCGAGGAACATGTTAATACTATTGTTTTATCCTTGATTTTTATAAGAAAGTTTGACTACAAATGTTTGTTCAACAAATTTGTTTTTTTGGATATATGTCAGTTAGGGTTTTAGTATATTTTGAGGCCTATGTACATGTTTTATTTATGATTTTGGATGATATATTTTTCTTAGATCATAGTTGCAAAATGAACGACCCAATCTCCCAAGGTAAGCAAGGTTTTTTCTTTTGGTGTTAAGTTTTGCAATTATTTATGTCCCTTCTACTCAATGTTGTGGTTGAAAAAGGTTGTTTCTATAGTATTGTTGTATTCTGAGGTCGAGGAACATGTTAATATTATTGTTTTAGCCTTGATTTTTATAAGAAAGTTTGACTACAAATGTTTGTTCACAGATTTGTTCTTTTGGATATATGTCAGTTAGGGTTTTAGTATATTTTGAGGCCTATGTACATGTTTTATTTATGATTTTGGATGATATAATTTTTCTTTGTATGAATTTGATTATAAACATTTGTTGAGCATATCTGTGTGTTGGATCTGGTTTTTCATCCGTGATTAATTATGCATGTTTTGTTCTTCTTTCCATAGTTTTTAGGGCATGGTGAACTAAGGTTTCTTTCATTTTATAATGTTGCACAATAGTATTATTGAACCCAAACAGATGCAAACAATTGTCGGTTTTGAGATGGATGTTGTTCATTGCATTGGTCCACAATTTTGAATATGGAATTTATATGGTAATAAAAAGCCATAAACTAGGTGCTTCAACTGCTTCTTCACTGCCATCAATTATTATTGGAGCCCAACGAAAAGGTCTTGAACCTCCAATGTCTAACTTGGCAGCAATAATAATGACATTCTTTTGTAAGTTCCTTCTTCTTGATTTTATTTCCCTGAAAATCAACTTTCAAGTTTCTCTTTATCATCACTATAATTTTTGGTTGTTTGTCTTTTTAGCTCTACACCATTCACCCTCAAAATTGTTGTATTCATCTTCTTGCTTCGTTTTTAGTTACTCAAGGCTTGCAACTATTATTTCCTTATGAATCCAACTGATATTGTTCTTTGTATTGCTTTCACATTCGGAAGAGTCGTGTTCTACCCGCGCATACCCTCGTTGCCGTATTTGTAAATGTGTGTATACCACATTGGTTGAGATTATGATTCCTATTCAATGATGATTAATTTAAGGAAATTCCAACACAGCTTATCTCGCTCGATTATCTCGTTGGATTTTCTTTTATAAGTTCCTTCTTCTTGATCCTATTTCCCTGAAAATCAACTTTTAGGTTTCTCTTTATCATCACTGTAATTTTTTGGTTGTTTGTCTTTTTAGCTCTGCACCATTCACCCTCAAAATTGCTTTATTCATCTTATTGCTTCATTTTTAGTTACTCAAGGCTTGCAACTATTATTTCCTTATGAATCCAACCACTACCGTTCTTTGTATTGCTTTCACATTCAAGAGTCGGTGTTCTACCTGCGCATACCCTATTGCCCGTATTCGTAAATGTATGTATACCACATTGGTTGAGATTATGATTCCTATTCGATGATGATTAATTTAAGGAAATTCCAACACAGTTATCTACTCGATTATCTGTTGGATTTTCTTTTAATTGATTAGTATTTGCATTCAGTGTAAAGCATAAATTTATATTTTTCCAGAAATTCCAACACAATTATCTACTCGATTATCATCGCAGATTGCATGTTAGATTTTAGGCAAGAATTTGGTTTTCCAATGTATAATAATAAAGCAATACCAACTTCGAGTACTTGAGATTTACAGAGGTCTATCTTGTTCTGATTACCTATTTCAACCTTGTTATCATGATCTCTTGATCAGAAAAGAAGGTGGAGTCCAATTCACAAGATTTTCCTTACATCTACTATGGTTCTATTTTGTTGTCACAGTTTAGCAGTCTACAAAGTTTCATAGAATGTCTCCTTAGAGTTTCTTCCCAGTTTTGGCTTAGAGGACAAAATATTAGGTCTATCGGTTTACACAATTGGTCCTAAGGGACTGTCAATGATAAGATCTTTCCATCCTTGTTATTGAGCTATTTTCATACATCTTAAAATCTGCTCTACCTTCCACTTGTTTGGTGGTCATCTTCACCTAGAAATTATCCCTTATAATCATAGAAAATAGCCCATGCACCTGCTACACACCTGGATTTGATTTAGTTGCTATATAAAAATGAGATTGTCTGGGGGTTTCCATTTCATCTCTTTCCTACATTTACCTTTTACGATTGTTCTCACTTTTGGGAAATTAATACTTGATTTATTTTTGAAGTCATGGTTTGTAAATAAAATAGTATTGATTCCATTTTAGCAACACATTGTTTTGAGCATCTCTAGATTCCAAGATGCTAAATATGCCTATTAAACGAGTAGTTAGCATTAGTAGCTTTGTTTTCTTTTTCCTTTAAAATTTGGTCATAGTCCTAGTTAAAGTTAGTCAACAATTAAGTTGTTATGGATAATCGGTCAACATTTCTCTTGAATTGGCTTCTTTCAAGACAATTAGAGCCATATCTTCTGATTTTTTTTTATTTGTTTAGTGCAACTGACAATCATGTCTCCCCTGCTATATTTTAATAAGTAGAAAATTTGTATATTAAATGACGCATAGCCTCAGAAAAGTATAACGAGAATGGTCTTCAGAAACCTTATAGAAGCAGGGCAGAGCTAAACCATTACAACTATACTTAACATATGTACTTGACCATAAGCGTGTTGTGTAATCCTATCACCACCATATGAACATCACTAAGAGTCTGAAACATAATATATATAAATTCACATGCCTAGATATATGGATTGAGAATGTCTAGCCATGTTAGTTATATGACCTTGCTTCATTTTGTTTGCAGAGCTTTTTGTAAATGCCTTTGGATGATTTGAACGGTACATAAAGCTATAATTATGCACAATAGTATTATTGAACCCAAACAGATGCAAACAATTATCGGTTTTGAGATGGATGTTGTTCATTGCATTGGTCCACAATTTTGAATATGGAATTTATATGGTAATAAAAAATTTCAGACCTCCTGTTGCCTACTTCTCCACACAAGAATTCCAGTTATAACTAGAGTCAAATACAAAGCCCAAGTATTTATAAAATGAGACGACCTCCAATTTCTCATCATTGCATGTGATAATTATTCGTATAAAACTATTGTCTATATCAGTTTATGGTAGAGTCTGTTTGAATTATTTTTAATCCTCAAATTGTTACCTCTTACGAGTAGTTCCCATTGGAACTCCACATGCATTTCAATTGTATATAGTTTATTGATTCTGACATACTATTGCCTCCTACTACTATGTGGATTGAAAGTACTTTTTAAAAAATAAATGAAAATTACTTGCACTTTTGTTATGTACGTATTTGCATCCTTGTATACTATTGGAATGTACTATATCTTTCCATATAACTAATATTATTTTCCTTAAGCAACAAATGTTGTTTTTTTATCCTCAAAATGTTACCTCTTATGCATAGTTCCCATTGGAACTCCACATGTTATTTCGTGAAGAAATATTGCAAAAGGAACTTGGAGCAGTAGACTTTTGGTATAGGTAATAAAATATACTTTTAATAAGTTTGTTCCAGACTACATAGCTAATATTTATGTTCCCTCGTCTCATAGGTATGAATGGAAACATAGAGGCTCGCACACGTCCATGGTTTATTGTGGCTCGAGAATGCACCTAAAGTTGACGCAATGGACTAGGAGGATACAACAATTATTGAGGAAATAAAACAATACTTTGATAAGTTTGTGTCTTCCTGGAACCCCCATTCGGCTTGCAACCGCTTGGATTTTGTTCACAGGTCACTCTAGATGACCCTTGTTTGCTAGATACAACACAAATTCTATCCTCCTCCCCATATGCGGACCTTGAATAATTTCTTAATCGTGTTCAATGCCACACAAAATGTTCAGAGTAGACATGCATGCATAGAAAGCAATCACAACTGTAATGCAAGTACAACACACCCTAGGCCACACAACCTACTTCATCCCTGCTCATTGAAAGTGATGGGAAAATTAAGTACCTCCCTTCAAGAAACAATGATAGAATGAACATCCATAATCAAAATATGATATCCATATGGAGAACAAATTTTGATTACCAACCGGTACTTTCCCGCCACGTAGTTCTTAAATATATTGCAAAATATGCTTCAAAAGCATAGCAACGTTCAGAAACCTATCACCAAATTTTATCCAAATTTTCAAGAGATGCAGAACCACGATTCTCCAAAGACACATTGCGTTCCACAAAATGCTCATAGAAAGTGTTGTTGAACATGACATAAGCACACACAAAACATGCCACATGCTGCAAAAATGCCACTTGTTATGTGCACCATTCGTTTATATCATTAAATGTTGGCAAAAAAATCTTGAGACGTGTCATTGAAAGTGACACCAATGTACAAGAAACAACCGCTTTCTTAGATGCATATAGAGTTCACCCTGCAACCATGGAGTACATACCACTTATTCAATTTGCTCGAGATTGGAGCTACAACAAGAACCGTAAAGGTGATAAATGGAAATTGTGATCGACTAAAGTAATTGTTTGGGTCCACTCGAGATTTTTGGATGTCGCAGCTCGGGATTCAATGTCCTATTACCTTTTATGTTGGCCATAACTCCTTTTATGCAAGCCCTTCAGAAATATTGCCTCTGAATTTGGATCAACCCCATGTGACATCAACAACACTTGGGACCTGTACAAGCACAACTACAAACCATGGCATGCTTTATACACTACCGCAGAAACATGACATGCTATAATTGTTAGTTATGACTCTGAGGTCAAATGTAGTATTCAACATGAACCATTACAAGAATGACAGGTCTTCACACAACTTCATCTAGGAAATAACATGGGTCTTGACAATCTTGAAATGTTAGGGAAACGATATTTTGACATGCACAATTGGAACATACATGGCGTTACGCATTATTTGCAGATAACTAGTTCATCATTCATCGAGAGAGAAAAGACAAACATAAATAACACCAACATGCAGGCCACACTACCATCTACCACACTACCTTTGTCTTCAGAACAACAACTAGCTCTTGATACCATATTTCACCATTCATTAAACAAAACACTTATACCTCCACTAAGATTGATAATTCAAGGAACAACTGGCACAGGAAAATCATTTCTGATAAATAAAATCCAAAATTCATTTACAAGAAAGATCAACCACATCTCCCTCACCTCTCCTTCTGCTCACCCCTACTAGTGTTTCAGCATTCAACATCTCCGCACCCACAATCCATGTAGCCCTCTGTATTCCAATCAAAGAATTAAAACCCCTTGAAGGCCAAGCATTATCATCTTTTCAAGAGTTGCTAAAACATATAGAATATGTTCTTATTGATGAAATGAGTTTCATCAGCCCAAATTTGCTAGGAAAAATTGACAGTAGGCTACGTGAGGCTTTCCCACACTCAAAAACATCTAAATTTGGAAACAGATCAGTCATCCTCCTCGTGACCTCGAGAGCCAATTACCACCGGTTATGGATAGTCCTCTTTATGCAAGTAAATCCTATGGAGCCACCCTTTGGAAGGGATTTCATTCATCCATTACATTGCAAACAATATTTTGGCAACAAGGAATAACTAATGCACAAGTTTCATTCTGGAATTTACTACTCAACATGTGAGATTCAACCCCTCTTATTGAGGATTGGGAACTCCTAATGTCTCGCATAGACACACACCTAACTTAGCAAGAGCTCAAAAATTTAAGGACACACCACATTTGTTTGCAAAAAATGACCTCGTGGACTCCCACAACCTTCAAATGTTGAAGGCATTGAATGTTCTGATCACCCAATCCATTGCTAAAAGTAATAGGTGGGTTGGACCAAGAAATCCTGATGATGATCAGTTGGAGCACAAATTTTTGTTGTGCAAACAACAAAAAATCATGCTTATTGCAAATTTATAGGTTGATGCAAGTCTTGTAAATGGTACTATAGGAAAAATTACCGACATTATCTATGATGCATCAATGCCACCACCAACATTACCTTTATTTGTTGTTGTCAAATTTGATAGATACAACGGCCCATGTTGGGATCCCTCCAACCCGTTACATATTCCAATGCCCCTATTTTGAGAGGGAATCGAAGACAATTGTCACTTAAAATGGCCTGGGGATTAACTATCCACAATTCCCAGGGACTTACTATGCATAAAACAATTGTTGACATTGGAACCAATGAAAGGCAGGGTCTGACATTCACATCTTTCTCCAGAGTTCCATCGCTTACAAATCTATGCATTTCACCTCCTTTTTCATTCAAAAGGTACTAAAAATGGCACACGTACCAACACTTGGAGCAAGAAAAAGGAGGAAGCAAGACTATTATCACTCAACCCTTCATAAATACTACACTCTACTTTGATAGCACCTCCGCTACTACATTACTCAACAATTCTTCTATCCTAGACGACATTTCCATTCAAGGGGTATCAAATTTACTCATGTTTACTGGATATAAAATTACCCTAAAAAGCTACCATTCATGATATAATTCTTCTCATGTTAAGTTCAAATAAAATAGTCTACAAATGATACCACTCATGATATGAGATTTGAAAATGTATATGTACGAATTTGTAACAAGTTTGAAATGAAGAGATGAAACCTTTAAATGAAGTGGTTCGTCTATATATCTACAATTACAAAAATACACTTTTCAACATACATGTTTGATTTTTCCTTTTATTGTTTCCCGTTTCTTTATGTTAACCAACAACAACACATTTTTAATGTCTTCATCTGCACACAAATACCTACAATTTTAAAATGTCGAGAAAGAACCATGTAATTTATAGTTGTTTCCATCCAAAGCTTTGTACATTATATCACTTTTTTGCATTTTGAATTGTTTTAAGGGTTAGACCTCATGTTTGCGCTTTTTAAATGAAGTGGTTCATCTATATTTCTACACTTACAAAATCAATCACCCATAGTTTAAACAAAATCAACTACAAAAGTAATAACTATCCCTCTAAAACAAATAACATATACCATTCGGCGTTCACATTGCATTGTACACATGCGATTGCTAGTTTTATTGTCTCTATTTAGTTTTGGTATTTATAAGGGAAAATAATAAATATCATATATGTTCATTTATTTTCACTAAATAAAAGGGCTTGTGTGTTAAGTAAGTACATTTCTAAGACACAGGCGTGTCAAGTATAGCTTCTAATTTCCCATTTCAAGAATGCTATACTCGGACTCTATGTTTTATGCCTCTTCATGGCTAAAACGCTTCTCCAAGGGGGCAATATGTATGCACCCAAATTTGCACGTGCTACATTGTCGGAAAACGGTTACAAAAGGTCCCCAATGATGATTCATGTCTTTTCCAAAGGTGTTCGAGCTCCTAAACCTCCTTGCAACTTATATTTGTAGCCTAGTTTTCCTTACTTAGCCTTTACATGCTTTTCCTTAGCTTCTCGCATCATTTTTCCATTGTTTTGGCTTTTAGTTACAAAATCGTCACCTTTTCCGTCGATAGTCTTGTAACCGCCACCCAAGCAAGGTGATAGTTTTTTAATCGCCGCCCTATGCAAGGCGGCGGTCCTGTAGAATTCACTGCCGCCTGCACAAGGCAAAGGTCATGTGTGTTTTTTCCAGGATCTTCTAACATCAATTAAGACACATGTTGCCCCACTCAAGTTCACTTTTAACACACATTTGTGAACCGTTTTAGCTAATTTCAATCCTAACTGCCTTGTGGAATTCTCTTCTTCACTTCTAATTTGTAATTGATCATGATTGATTGTTCAAACTGCCCCTTCATTGTTGATGTGGCACCCCATGGTCAAGTGTGATTGTGCACAACCCAACCAACCTTCTATAAATTGATCGCTTGTTCTCAAGAAAATGGTCGAGATCATTTTATGTATTCTTGTATTGTTGAGCTGCCTCATTCTTGTTGGAAATTGCATAACCAAGCTTTGTTCACTTGTGCTATCTCTCTTCCACCTACATTATTACCAGACTGCCATTCAAGTTGTCATTGCTCCAACACCTTCTCACTGCTTCTTCTACTGCATTCCCAATCCCTTGGACTCACGTGAACATGGGAGATTGAAAAGACAAGTTGAGGGGACAAAGCATAACACAACTGGATTTGCCATTGCTTTGTATTTCTAGGTTGGGGTTGATGTTAGTTTCTTCATTTTCTTCATATTATTGTTTTCTAAATCATACACATGCATATATATCAAATAGAGTAGAAAATAAGCATCTCCATTGTTGTAATCATTCAATAGTTATAATAGATCAATTCATATAGGAAATCCTCCATAGAAATCTTCTTTACTTTTTTCGGGGAAGTTGCAGGGAAGAAAAGCTTCTGAGAAGCTCTGATTTCTTCCCATGCTTCTGAGGCAAAATAGAGGGTTAGATTTGCATCCATAGTTTAGTGAAGCTTTCATTTAATTAGAATAGACTAGATACACTCAACACATGTGAATAACTACACCAGGTTATTTACTTATTTAGTTTTAGTGTAGAAGTAGCTTTAATTATTCAAATAGAAGTAATTTATTGTCTTTGTTTGTAATAGTTTAGTTTAGTTGACTTATTTAATTAGTTTCCTTTTAAGCAAGTAGATTGGATTGTCAAATTTCATCTTGGTTAAAATAGACACTTCAACGTAGTTCGATATTTAGATTCAATCAAGTAGTTTAACCATAGGGGATTTATGCTACCCGTACTTAGCCTCTATTTTCCCCTTTGTCAACTCACTACTAGGAATTCACACTACTAGATCTTAGTCATTGATTCTCCTATAGCCAGCCATCCACATTTCCACATCAGCTGCCTCGGCACGACCTCGGGGAGTCGAGTGCGGTTGAAGGTTGCGTGTCAATTTTCATCCATACAATCCCCCATGTTGGTAAGTTGTGGATGCTTCTATTGAATGCTTCATCCTCCTATGTTGCATCTTCAATGTCCAAATTCTTCCATTTTATCAGATACTCATTGATGACCCTTGTCCTCAAATTCTTAGTGCATGTTTGTAGGATTTATTTAGGTTCCAAGATGATACATCCCTCTTCATAAATCTCTGGTGATACTGTTTTAGAAGACACCTTATGCCCAATGACCTTTTTAGGAAAGAAACATGGAAAAATGGATGTATTTTACTTGACTGAGGAAGATCCAGTTTATATGCCACACTACCAATTTTTTTCAACACTTTATAATGCCCATAATATTGGGGTGTGTTGGCTCCCAATATTACACCCCAGGGACTTGGAAACAAATTTGAGACATAATGGATTCTAGAATGATAGATCTGAAAGATATGTCATTTGAAGCTAGGGATATATCTAACATTATCTTATCACCATGTCCTGGAAATGACTAGGAGACACCTCACAAAGGGGATGGCTAGATTCTGCTACTTCGGCTTTACGTGAACCAGTGAGATAACTTAGGGGTAACTTGAATGGGGGATATTGTAATTTAATCTCCTTCGAATGATTGGTGAGTCAATTTGAGCTAAGTATAGCCATGAATGTAATATCTACTCACAAGAGTTGTCAGTCATATTGAGTACATCATACACAAGTTACTGAAGACAAATAAAAATGATTCACAAACATCATCTTTGCGTAAATGGAAAATGAAATAGATCTTAATGATGTTGGAATGTTAATATTCACAAAATCGAGGCAAATGCATTTATCATAGACAAACGTAATGTAATTTACTGAGACAAACACTAGCATGGTATACAAATTTTAATGTGTTTGTAGGGGTAGGATGGTAGGATACTTTTATTTATAAAGAGGGGGAATGAATGATGGTTGATTCAAAATAGCAATGTGCCTATAACCACCATGATAGCCCGATACTTTAGAATGTAGAGAAGATAAAATCAAGTAAGAACAAATTTCAAAGGGAAATTTGCATTCATTGATGCCCAATTCATGTAAATAATACCAGAAAACCTTTAGAACCCTCAACACAAATGTTTGTGAAAGAATTCCAATAAGATGTTCATTGTTCCCATTTTCTACGAGATTGTTCTATGAGGATCAATACGGAACCCCCGCACATCAAAGAGCTCGCACTTCAATGACGACATGAATGCTCCAAGTAATCAGTAATAATCGAACAACAATGGAAAATCATGCATAAAGCAAAAACATGTCTAAAATTCTCATAGATAAAAAAAGAGGGTATATATGGGAGTTTTGTGTAACTCCCGTGCTTGGATAATCATTCCTTTCAAGAGGGAAAGAGGAGTTAAGATTCCAAATAGGGAATGCAAATCCTATAACGCCATTGACACATATGATAATGATAAATTCTATGACGAAATATACCATGTGTCATGTAGCTCTTGATACATATGATCTCATTAAGCTAAATAACTCACCACATGATGTGGGCAAGACCCCGAGTGATGACGAGGCAAGTCACACACACCAACACCCCCTTCATCGAAGCTAAGGTAGAGGTCATGGCAAGTCAGAATAGAAAGAGAACTCCCCAAACAACTAAGAAAGATGTGTCAATAGGGTCTAGAAACTAAAGGCCTAATAAGGTACCCATGTATAAATAACATATATATGGAAAATAAGAAGAGGAGAAGAAGTACTAGAAAGCTCGAAGAAGATGGGCGGTTGTAGCAGACCTCACCCCAAGAAGAGACCACAAGTGAAGAAACTTTGCCTCAGTGAAGGGCTTGGTGAATATGTTTGCAACATGATAAGATATTTGACAATAATATAAGTCAATGATGTCCTCATGTATCAGGACCCATATGAAGTGCATGTGGATCTTAATGTGCTTCGTTCATTGATGTTGAACTAGATTTTGTCACACCCCACAATTTTAGTTTACTTTTCTGAAATGAATAGGTCGAAATGAGGAGTCGATCATGTGATATGAGAATAAACATTGTTGCAAAGTTGTATATGCATCCACATGTGTGTGTGTGTGCATAACCTAGAAAGGATATGCACACTTACTTGTAGTTGTATGTGCAACCCCACAACAATACTTATCGTTTGACACACATGATGTACACAAAATTTATGACAAATTATTTTTTTATTTTTCACTTGTATGTATGTATCTTGTTGGGTACAAAAATGTGATGAATCGTCAAGTTAATTGGTGTTGTATCTATAATATGAATTATTATGTACTTGGCTACACTGTGTTACTTAGCTAAAAGTGATGACTGTTACAATTGGGTATTGCATGGTTGTTTTACCTATTATTGTTAATGACATTTATCTCCCTCTATGTATTTAATGGTTTTAAAACTATATTAAACTCTTACAACATTAAGGTATTCAATTATTGTATTCGTATTATTCCGTTAACTAGAAATGACCGCATGATAACTAACCATCTTCATGATTGGGCTTGGATGGTCAAGGACAATATGGCATTATAGAATCTCCCTTATAAAGCTGGTAATGATTCTAATTTTCTTAAGGTAATGCTAGTTGATGGTTTTTGAAGCCATTGTTAAGACGCAACAAGTAAGGGTAAGACAATTGAGTTGTGGTAATATGGTTTGATTATTCTTAGTATGAGAATGAAGGTACAAGTTATTTGTAATGTGATTATCTATTTACCAGTCAGACCTTACTCTATTTGAAAAATATTATAAAACCAACCCCATTGCATATAACATTGGGTGGGACTTCTTGACATAGGATTATGTTAAGAGAAATATTTGTTTTATTGACTTGGTTGCTAATCGCTACGGAAATTTGACCATAGTGATGACATTGATATTGTTTGAAAAGTTCATCATGATAAGTCAAATCCAATTGAGTTGGGCTAATGATTTATAATGTATGAAAATTTCTTGACTGATAAAGTCGATAATTGACTCAAGCAAATCTCGTATTTGATTTTAGTCAATAATGTAACTTTGGTCATTTGACTACCCATGCATTATTTGGTTTTGTTTTGTCGAATAATTTTCTTCAACCAATCGAATGATAATTCCATGTAAATTTTGTTGGGTAGTAAGGTTTAATAATTAAATTGTTTAAATTATTTTTAATCTAAAAGGCGTAGACCATATTGAATAACCAACAAGAATGTGGCTTTGTTTAAAACAAGTTATTAAATTTAGTTGTTGGATGTACCTATGCAAAATTTGGTTAATAGCCTTGGATTAAGCATCTTGCATAATCTTAGTAATTCAAATGTGTAGACATATGCACTTTACACATAATTTGGTCGGGTCTTAAATTACTATTTAGAAGGCTCTCAAGTGTACAAAGTACTAATTAATCCCACCTTTTGGCCATCTTTATTTTTCATTTTATTTCATATTTTCCATGTATTTTCCAACACTTATTAGCTTATTTCACAATTTCCCTAACATTCTAGCCCTAAATCGGGCGCCCACTATCTTGGGCACCCCAGTCCCACTCTGGGCACCCCGATCTATGAAAATCCCCTTTCACTCATTTTTGGGTCATTTCTAGTTGTTGGTCATCTTTATATTTTTCTCAGTCGGCCTTGTTGGGATTAATTACGAAATTAAGCTTGAGAGCCCTATAAATATAAAGTTATAAGACCATAATGAGGGTCTTAGGTCATAGCATTACACACTATTATCACTCCATCTAGGGCTGCATCCATTGCATCACTTGCATCCATATAGTGCATGCATCAAGGCTAGGAGATTTGCATCACAAACACTTCATAAGGGGAGGAATTCTATTCTATTCCATACACACATGCTATTTACATCTTCTATAGTTATTATTGCTCGCTACTTCACAAAGTGTGATTGACACGAGAGCACCTAGGGCACGACACACACACACACACATTAGAACTACATCCAGTGTCTGAAATGTAGTGCAACACTTAGTGATAAGTCCATTATCTTGGCGGTTGAGGTTCGTTTGAGACAACAATGGAATCGTCCCCAAGTTGTGGACCTTGCACACTCGAGATGGATCTCCAGAGAAGGCTTGTTCCTCTACCTACGTCGCCTAACGCTGGTGCTAATCTTAGTGCTTTGAAAGAAAACATTAGACTAAACGATGCCAAGGACTAGTGATAAAAGAATGTGGAGAAAGGGGAAATCCTAAGCTAAGGAAGGTGATAGCGCTAGAAAGAAAGGGTCGATCTCTCTCCACGAGCGGTGAAGGAAACAAAGAGGGTGTGAGAGAAGAGGGAAGATGACGTGTGTCATAGATCAACACGCGAGATCAACCTTCCAAGCCACGTGCAACACTTGAACATGGGGATCTGCTAGCGGGAATACACACAACATGCTAGAAAATGCAAACAGAGAGGCGAGATGTAATGAAAATGAGAAAGGGAAGACAAGAGTTCCAAAAACATGATTTTATTGCTTAATGGATGCATAGTCATTTACATTCATGAAAGGAGGCAAGAATAAATTACAGATACCATGCCAAGGTTTGAGACCCATGGGAAGTTGGCCACCATTTTGGCATGGTGTCATTACAACAAAGAGGGATCCTTTTTACAAAGTAGAACTCTGCTATTTATAGAAGAATAAGGAGAGAAGAGAAGGAGAAAGAGAGGGAAAATCAAATTCAAATCTTCAACCACTAACAACCAATGATAAATGACTACAAATCCACTTGCAAGGCTATCAAATGTGATTCCCCATGTCTACTTAGCGTGTAGAAGAAGGAAGGAGGCAAGATCTGATGAAATCTGGTGGTTGAGGTCGATTAGAAGTGTGCATTGATGAGATGAGAGATGTTTCCCTATTTTCTTCCTACCAAATCCCACATACATTTGAATTTGAATAGTCCAACATGTAGTTTGTGTCAACAAACTCTCTCGAAAAACCTAGGGATGCGCCGATCGAAGCTCTATAGCGAAAGATATGGTCATCGCGAAGATGTCGAGCCATCTAGGCATGCAAGACACGTGGCGCGCATGGATTGATTGAAGGAGTTAGTCAAATGTTCATTTGTTTCATATTATGTACCACGTGTCATGTATTGGTTGGTTATCTAGATTCAAGGTGCCTATTTGGCATGCTTTGATAGGTTGTGTGCATCACACTCAAGTTTGACAGATGACGTGGAACAATGAATGGCACTCAAGAAGGCACAAGGCACAAAAACGAGAGGCACAAAGGTGCGTGTGTGGGATAGGCATGTGAGTGTAACACACACGACATGAAAGAAGGCATACTTGTAGAAGACAAGTATGGAAGTAGGGTGTGAACATTCAACTAAGGTAGGGTGCGCTGCGGAAGAAGAAAGAAAGGAGGCACATGAAGGAGATGAGTGTATGTAAGTGTGCATGAGGAATTCCGTGGACTTAGCTGATTTAGAAGGCAAGTATGTAGAGGTGTGTGACAGGGATAGGAAAGAAAGTGGGTGTGCAAGAGGAATGCACAAAGGAGATAGAAAAATGCAGAGAGAGAAGCAGGGAGGTGCACAAGGGCACGTAGAGGAACTGCAGTTGTGCCAAGGTGTCAAAAGAACAATCTTGAGTGCACACAACCTGAAATGTGAAACATCGAGTCAAAATGAAAATATAAGTTATTCAGATAACTAGGAGAGTTATTTGGATAACAACAACCTAGCATAAATATGGAATGTTTGGATGTAATGTAAAACTAGACTCATATATAATGATGACTAGTGTAGTGTGTATGAGATAGGTGATGTAGAAATGACTAGTATATGAGTTATGTATAAGATGATGTGAGATATGTGGTGTGTGTCATCGGGTAACAAGGGTGGGCTACGGTGTGAAATAAATATGCATATGGATGAAGGAAAAATGAAGAAGAAGGGAGCTATGATAATATGAGGAAAGAGGGGGGTACGTAATGTGATATGCCCCAAGAAATCATGAGAGATGAGTCAACCTATAAGGTTGAGGGACGGATGCCCATCAATTGGTACCAAGGAGGAGGAAAGGGTAGGACCTTGATCCACAAGGGGGGATATAGTAGATAAAATTGGATCCTATGAACAAAAAGTACATGTAGGTGAAGGATGAGTGAAGGATGAAGATTGAGATGGTGCAAAACAAAGTAGAGAAGGCAACCGGATGGGTCCTAGGTAGTGTGACAGCCAAACGAGCCAAATGGATGGATCAGGGAAGAGAAGGCGGTGGTGGAGGAAATGCGATGAGGTCTAATTATTGAATGTATCGATGGCATGCGATAACATGTGACAAGAGTCTCGTATGATGTCCCTGAATGCGATGATAGTGAAAAAATGGATGATCATGGGTGTGCATTAATTGCGAAGGTGGATAATAACGAGTAGAGGGTAACATAAGGAGCTGGTGGTGAAGAAGGTGACCCAAAATGTGTTTTGGCGTAGCATTAGAGGGAAGGATAATGGGTGAAGGTAATGGTATAACTAGTGGATTAGGGAGGGGACCAGTAGGGGAGGTGGATGGGGTAGGAGTTGTAGGAGCATGCTGAAGTTGTTCTATCTCAACATGAAGAGACACAATTGTGGCTTCCATGGATTGACACTAAACTTGTAGTGCGTGTATAGCCTCCCATAGGTGTGTACAAGAAGAAGGATTGTGTGAGTGAGAATCATCAACTACCTCGGAGGAGAGAAAGTGTATTGTAGTAGGAGGTGAATCAGTATTAATAGAAGAGGGTAAGGGAGAAGGAAGGTCTTCTAGAGAATCATCAAGATAGGCATCAAAATCATACTTTGTACAACACGAGATACTTGATAAGCAAGGGTATGTGGTTGGTTGTCTAGATAACCATGAATGCGTAAAATATGCATGACCATGACATATTGTTCATCGGTAAAGGGAGGCAATGGGAAGCCCAAGGCATACCAAATAGTGAAGTTGGGTGAATAACAAAGAAAAGAACTAGCTACAAATACGCACATCACCAAATGGCATGGGAAAAGTGATATCAATGTGATTAGGATCAAGTGTCCCTCGATATAATCTAGCCAAGATTGGCCAAGAGTGAGTGGAGAAGTAGGAGGAACACATGCAAGATGAATGACAAGGTAGAAAACATGCGGGCCATATGTAGCAGCAAGAATGATAGAACCATGATACAGGTGTGGGTTGTATAGAGGAGTATGAAGGTCATCAAAGTCAAACCCAAGTTGGAGGAGACCATCGTGGGAACATACAGTGGTTGTGCAGGATGTGTTGAGTGGTATGTGTTCCCAATAAGAATTATTTAGGAAGAGAGTGCAAGTGAATGGTGGACACACGAAGGAGGATGATGTTGGTAGAGAGGTGGGGAGAAGATCCATAAATGGTGAAGGGCCTTAGTATGGCACAATAGTGGTGGTAGGATCAAATGGTGGGGAAAATCCGTATCGAAGCTCTCGGATAATAATTGTGAATGACATCTTGTAAAGAAAAGGGGACAGGGGAGGAATATGAAAAATAACTGAGTATTGTGGAGTATGCGTGGTGGAGGGTATGATAGTGTTGGCAATAACATGAGTATGTGGTGAAGCAGAAGGGACCTTATCAACCATGAAAATGGTAGGAACTAGGTCATGTAGGGGTGCTTGAGGTGGGGAAGTAATCGTGGATGGAGAAGGAGGAGATTGAAAAAGAGGTAAGGCAGTGCTAGAGTCATCTATGTCCGCAGGAGGAAGAGCCTGGACTTTTGCTATAAGTTGAGCTAGGGTGTAGGATTAATGGTGCACAAATAAGTGGTGACAACATCTTGGATATCCTAAAGATCCATTCTAGAAGATGACAGTTGAATGAAAGAAGGACAAGGGTTATAACCAGAGTAGCAGTAGGTGTGTCGACAAAAGCACGACCATGGTTATCAAATTAGAGAGTAGCTACAGACTTAGAGGAAGAATAATTTCTATGACATTTACCCATGATGGGAGGTGTAAATGTAAAACCCTAGAAGGTGTTATAAAGAGACGTCGGGTTCACCAAAATTATTAACTAAAATTAGAACTCGAATGTAAAGAATGTAGTAGTCCTAGTTAATCTAATTAAGAGGACTAAAACGATGTATAAATAAAACTAAATCAACTTGGCACCAATAGTAAATAATTATTCTAAGTGAAATAAAACCCTAATTATGCAAGAGAAGGAAGAGAAATGGCTTAGATAATTCGAAGATACTTGTCACGAGGTTGTCGCATGTCTGAGAATAAAATCTGGAAGTGTAGAAAAACACTCAAGGACCATATGAAGGATCTGAAGTGACTAGGGCGCTTGGGAGTGTATTGGGGCACCCCGAGGTGACCTAGTTTGTAATTTGGGCACCACCGATCACTGTAAATTCTCATAACTTTGCAACTAGTATGGTTGTAAATTGGTTTCAACCTTCCCTATTTATCGCGATGTATATGTCATATGAGTTGGAAAGCGACTTGTAATGCAAAGAGAAGTATCAAACCCTAGAAAAATAAAATATGCATATGAATGGGTTGGTGTAGTGCACACTTTCCTTTGACACCTTTTGATGCTTATTCTCGATATCTGTTGATTACATTATAGACATTATTATGTTTTGATTTAGTATGATGTTAGACATTCATCACGTATTATCATCGATATTGATTTGATTTTGATGCATGATGATTATTAGAGATACCTTATATGTGGATGATGATATAATATTGACATGGATATTTTATGGATGTTTTTAGACATGTGATTGGATATTATGAGTTGATCTAGAAAATGGATATTATTTTGATGATGATATAGTTGTGGATTAAAAATGCAAATGATGTAGTTGTTGCTTCAATGTTGTTGTGATTCATTTATATAGTTGGTATTGTGATTTCATTTATATCATGTTGGATGTTCTGATATGGCCACGAGGCCGAAGGAGGTATTGTATTTTGTAGGTTAAAAATATCACAACAAAGCATCGGGGGATCGGAGACCAACCAAAATGGAATTCTAGGTGAATTCAACAAGGTCACCATGACAACTTGTTTTATTGTGTTGTGTGTTGTTTTGTTAGAGATTCCCATGGGGATTTCCTTTATATGTGACCATGGGTTGTGTATTTATTAATGTGTTTCTTTTATTATTGTTGTATGTATTTTATTAGTAATGTGTTCTTTTCTTTTAATTAATTAAAATTGTGATAGATTAATCTTATGTTCAAAATTTAAATAAATTAAATTGGGATATGGGAAAGTAATAATGAAAGTTGTTGGCTATTTGTATTTAATTTGTAAGTGATGTGTAATTTGTGTAAGAGCTCGTGTAAGTCAGATTTTAGAGTAAGAAATACTCCACCTCCATAGAAATTCGAATTTGTCCTTGGGGGCTGTTTTTGGAGGCTTGTGGGACAAGTAAAACTTGTCTCATGCCTCTAAATTTAATCTACCAACCATACTTATGGATGGAGATGAGATTTGTGAATTTTATAATGAATTTTAATAGTCTTGTTGTATGGTTTTAATTGCACTTTCTTACATTTTATTTAATTTTTTGTCCCTCGAGGTGTGGGATTTTTAGAAGTGTGTAAGTAACTTATCATATTTTTCACCCACCTCTTTATTGTGCTTGGGAAAATGGAGTTTGCCTTTTGTGTTGAATTGGAGGATGTGTGATGTGGCATCCTAACATCATCCTCTTCTCTACCTCTTCTATTTAATCCAAAATCTTGCCTTGTTTTTGGGTTGTTGAACCTTTTGCATTCTTCCTTGGGCGCATTTTTTTGTGTGGAGCTATTGTTTTGGAGGAATTTGGAGAAAGATTTGCATGCTTGGAGTATGCTATTTTGGGACTATGTGTTTTAGATTTTGAAGGTTACTTATTTGGAGACAAAAGTAACCATAGAGAGGTAGGAATTTAACTCTTTTTATATGTTGTCATTGCTTGTTGTGTGTGTGGATAGTGCATGCCTTGTTTTATTTGTTGGCTGGTTGGGTAGACTACCTTAGAGAAGGTGTAAGAGAAGGCTATGTGGAATCCATGTGGGGGCATAAAGGAATGCCATTGGCATCATAATTTTGTGGAGGGAGTTTGGGTTTGGGATCCACCATGGAAAAGAAATAGCTTGCATTTCTTACTTTGGGGGCATAAGAAAATATGTGGGGGCATAAGGAGGGATTTGTGGGGGGCATAAGGAAATGTGTGTGATGAATTATTTTGGTGGTTTGTTATTGGTGGATGCCCAAATTCCAATTGGGAGGCATAAGTAGCTTCCCACATAGGCCTTGCTCCTTTGGCTTGTTTGATCAAGCTTGAGTTTTGATTGATACATTTTCAATTACAGTTGTAAACTGTTGTTTTGTATTGATCTATGTTTTATTTTGAAATGTGTATGTGAAAGAATGATGTGTGTTGTGGAAGCCAGTTGTTGCCATGGTTGAATTACACCTATTATTGTATTTTGGTTGGGGCTCGGGGGCCAATGATGAAGGAAGGCTTCTCCTTTCATTGGATGTCTTGGTTGAGTGGAGAGTGTTGCCTTTCCCCCTCTTTTGTTGTGATCAATTGGAGAAAAGAGAAAATGTGTATGTTGAAAAATGTAGTTTGAAAGTCCTTGTGAAAACACATTCATCGTAATTCTTTCCCACATGATGTGGATGAAATTGTAATAGTTATGTTATGGAGAACTGATGTTGAAATTGATTATGAGAATGTATATTTGATTTGAGAAAGACATTTTCTTTCTGCTCTATACATTGGAAGAAATAAATGAAATTCTATTAACTATATTCAAGAAATGGAAGAATGTGAAGATGTAAAGTTTTATAAATGAAGTCAATAAAGAATTGCAAGTTCATCTCTCTTTTGCATTATTGTGATGAAGTTGGAAATATCAAATTGTGATTTGAAATATTTGTTTAGAAAATGGAAGAAGAAGAAATACGTGTGTAAGAATTATATTGCATTACCTATGTTAAAATACATTAAATTGGAAATTAGATTTTACAATTTATCTTGGAAATGATTTGTTTAGAAACAACTAATTGTATTGGGTTAGTTTAGAAATGAAATGCCACAATTGAATGATAAAATTTGTTATACAAATTTAAAAGAAATTGATCTCTTGTAAATATTCGAAACCGACAATCAAATTTAATAAAAATGCACAGTTCAGACCTGCACACATTAATCAACTTGAAAATGATATATTTTAGGATGCTAAGATGTTAAGGAACTCTTTTGACAAAGAAATACTTAAGAAAATAATTTTAACATTGCAAATCGAACCCATTTCTCTTCCTCACCGTTTTTGTCATTTGTTGGACAAAATTCAAATGTAAATTAATTGAACAAATTTAACTTCCTAAACCACTTTAAATCCTTCCTAGATCAATTCTCCATGTCTGTTTGACATGTTGAGTGAAGGAGGAGATCCAATTTAATCAAATTGAAAAGTTGGAAATTGTCAATTTACTAATTAGTTTTTGTAAAATTGACCCTTTAAACTTTAACAAAATGTAAAATTTATGTTTTTGTACAAAGAGGGCATCAAGATATTTCCAAAAAGTCCTCGTTTGCCCAAAACCAAGCTTCCTAGCTCAAGTTATGACACTTTGAAGTTTTTGAGCCTTGGCGGGAAAATTTGGAAAAAATTTCCCTGGCGGGCCCACAACCGAAAAATTTCCCGTTGAATTGCCTTAGAATTATTTTTGGAAAATTTTGGCTCGAGAAAAATTTCATCTTTTCCTCTGCCATCCTAGCCAATCAAAGGCGCCACGTGTCTTCACTGGGCAGCGGCGAGAAAATGCGACATCTTTTTGCCCTTTGGCTTTTTTTGAAAATTTTGGATAAATTTTCCTTTTGGACTCCGCCAGCCCGCGGCCATTCACAGTTGCACGCGTGACAGATTTGGGTGCTAACGAGGGGCAAACCCTTTTTTTCTTTTCAGTTTTTTCCTTTGGAATTTTTAAAATTTCTCCCATGGCCCCGCACTCCCGCCCTTGCCTTGGGATTTTCTCTTCGCGGGTGTGCGGACCGTGTGCGCGCCTTTCACTCCAATTTCCCCTTTGGTGAAATTCGTTGATATTCTCCGCCACCTGCCTCTCCTTCTCTCTTCTCCCCATGGCATTTTGTGTAGCACCACTTTTCCTCGGTGGACCCGCGCGCGTGGGTGCTTTGTTCAAATTTTCTTCCCTTTGGGTGGAATGCCCCAAATTCTTCCGCCGCTCTGCCCTTCCCTATTCTCCCCAAGCATTGTCTTAGCAGGTTGCCACGTGTCCTTGGAGGACCCACAGAGGGATGGGTGTAATTGGAAAATTTCTCCCACACAAGGAAAATTTCCTTAAGCCACCCTACGACCCACCAACTCGCCAAAGAGGTTTTTTCCTCCTCTTGACACGTGTCCCCTTGGGGAAAATTTGACTCCAAAACTCCACCTGACCATAACTAGAGTTCTACTAGGAGTTAGGAGGACTTCTTTATATCACTGAGAAAAGTGAGAAAATTTCCTATCAAATGGGAATGATTTAGGAAATTTTAGAAGTGTTAAGTATGAGAAATATCAAGTTGAAACTCTGAGCCTGTTAGAGAGTGGGTATGGGGGTAAATTACTCCTTGAACCTAACTGAAACCTCTAACCCTAAAATTTGAACCTTATGAACTTGAAAATTTGTTAATGAAGGAAGAATATATTCTAGTAATTTAGATTCATTCTAGAACCTAATAGGGTCAATCATTGCCTTACTGAACTTAGTTGTAGAAACTTTTTATCAAAAAAATTATTCCATAATTTTCTAACTAACCCTAGGTTGTTTCTTAGGTCTCAAGTGGGTTGTTTTAAATGTGCATCACGGTTTGGTATCGTAGTCCGTGGTTCAAAAGCTTGGACCATTGGGCACACTAGAAAACTTGAGACATACACTTAAACCTAACGCACTCTTAAACCTAGAAAATAACTTAGCTAGAAATTTGTATATTTTATTAAACATGGAAGTTGTGTAAAACTTAGCAAAATGAACTAACTCTCACTTTAGTCTCAGGCAGGAGGCTCGAGGCGAAGCAAGAGGAACCTTCACGAGACTCGACTCACCACCACCACCACCAATACTGGATCAGGGTGTAAAGAACTATCCTACCTCGAGATTCTACAGACCCTTAAGGATGTTAATGCCGCTCTGCGCGGAGGATTAGGAGGAGGACATGCATCTAGTCATGTGAGAGCCCCTTCTATCGAGGTCGGGTATCTCCTCGACCTAACAAGGAGCATAGAGGAGATAAATCCCATGTGGAGTTGGCCGGACGCAGTCACCACCTAGGAGACATGGTGACAGAATTCCAAAGTATAGAGAGAGGTCTCGGAGCCCTAGGCTTAGGGATGAGTGGGCAAAGAGACCTAGAGGCCGTCACCATAGACCATAGTAGCGGATCACATCAGGGAGATCTTGAAGCTTTGGCCATCACTTTACTCAAGTGACATGAGTGGATTTCAGGAAGAGGCTGGTTAGTGAGCTTGAGTGGTTGTTTCAAGCTTTGTCCTTGTTCTAGCAACACGAAAGCTCATGTTGTGATCCATCTACTAAGGGATGGAGCAGGATTATGGTGGAGGACAGAGGAGCATAAGCTCCATGTAGATTCAGAGACAGTGACCTGGGAGCTTTTTGAGGAGATATTCAAGAGCAGGTACTTGTCACGGAGGTTCATACAATAGAGGATCGACAAGTTCCACGACCTCTAACAGATTCTCTTTCGATGGCAGAGTATGAGAGTAGATTTTTGGATCTACTCCAATATGTAGAGTATATGCAGGATGAGCAAGTGCAGATTTACATGTTCATCTAGGGCCTGAATTTAGATATTGGGGGTGTTGTGTGGATCCACCGCCCATGACATTAGCAGAGGCTTTTGAGAAGGCCCATATTATAGAGGAGACTCAGGGTAAGACCCAAAGCGGAGTTAGATCGAGTCAAGAGCTGCATCAAACGCAGATCAAGATGGTAGATTGAGGAGGTCAGTGCCCCTTCCTCATGGTGGCCGAGGGTATAACATAGTCATCCTTTAGGACACAACAAAGACGAGTCCCACCCACCTCATGCAGACCTCCACAAAGAGCTAATGCATAGAGAGGTTGGAGTGTGGGGCCGCCTCCTAGGGTCCCATCGGGACATAGGGTGGACCTGAGAGCTCTATCGGGGAGCTTGCCAGCGAGACCTCAAGCAGACCGCAACCAGATCATCAAGATCCACATCAAAGACTTCTAGGGCACCTATTGGAGGTGCTACTCATTAGGGAGGATCGGAGGATTTTTGGTTGTGGAGTTAGTGGACACTTTTAGAGATTTCCCACAAAACCCTAATAACAAGGGTAAGGCACATTTCGAGTCGGCTATTGGTGACATGGGAATGCATAGCCATAGGATTTATGCGGTGGTTGAGAACCACCAGGGAAGAACATCAAAGCAGTCATTGAGACCACATGTATCATTGGTGGTATTTCTACCTTTGTATTGTTCGATTCTGGTTCTTGATTCTTTCATTGCACCATCTTTAATAGAGTGATGCGGTGGTGGTAGTTAGGTAGGGTCTTAGTTGGGATGTTGAGATGGCTTTTGAAGCCAAGATCTCTATAGACTCCTTAGTCAAGGAGTGTGTAGTGGAATTGGGACCTTTCACCACTACCTCGGATCTTTGTATCCTTCCTTTGGGCTCGTATGGAGTCATTTTGGGTATGGATTGGTTGTCTGCACATAGGGCTAGGATAGATTGTTATCACAAAACTATATACTTTGCGAGATGATTTGGGAGTGGAATTGGTGATTTCGGGGGCCGGGAGACTTGTTTATGTTCACACCATCTTAGCTATGCAACTTAAGCGGTGTGTGCAATGGGGTTGTCAGATGTATGTTGTTACAGTTAGTGACAGATCAGAGGATGGGTCTAGTGGACCATCGCTAGATGATCATCCCATTTTGAGAGAGTTTTTTGATGTCTTTGTAGGGGAGCTATCTCAGGTTACCACCCCCACGTGAGATTCATTTTTATATAGATCTAGTACTGGAGCAGAGTCTATCTCACGGGCACCTTATCGGATGACCACCCCGAGCTCGTGAGCTCAAGTTACAACTTGAGGGTCTTTTGGAGAAAGGCCTCATCCATCCTAGTGTATCCCCTTGGGTGCACCAGTGATCTTTGTGAAGAAGAAGGATGGATCCTTGTAGTTGTGTATTGATTACTACCCGGGTTGAACAAGGTTACAATCAAGAATCGTTATCCTCTTCCTCATATTGATGACTTGTTTGATCAAATGAATGTAGCCACAATTTTCTCTAAGATTGATCTCAAGTCAGGGTACCATCAACTAAGGATTTCAGAGGTGGACATTCATAAGACCGCCTTCCGCACGAGATATGGGCACTATGAGTTCACAGTGGTGCCTTTTGGTTTGACTAATGCCCTTGTAGTGTTCATGAGTTTGATGAATGGGGTATTTAGGACCTTCTTAGATCGCTTCGTGCTCATCTTCCTAGATGACATTTTGATATACTCATGTACACGTGAGGAGCATGAGGGGCACCTTCGATAGGTTCTTCAGTGTCTTCATGAGCAGAAAATTTACGGGAACTTGGAGAAGTGTGCTTTCTTTCAGACAGAGGTGTAATATTTGGGTCATATCATTTCTGGGGAAGGTATCACCATCGATCCTTCCAAGATTAGAGCCATTATGGATTGGCTAGCACCCACTATAGTGACCAAGGTGCACTGACTCCATGGGACTAGTAGAGTTACTACCGGATATTTGTTCGAGAATTCTCTCAGGATTGCACACCTATCACTTCCCTTCAGAGGAAAGGGAAGAAGTTTTTTTGGTTAGACAAATATGAGAAGGCCTTTAAGACATTGAAGGAATGCCTCACCATAGCACCTATTCTTGTAGTGCCGATCCATAGGGTGAGTTCTTTGTTTGCACGGATGCTTCATTGGTAGGCCTTGGAGGTGTGTTGATGCACGATGATAGAGTAGTAGCTTTTGAGTCTCGTAAACTCTAGGATCACGAGCTTAATTATCCAACCCATGATCTTGAACTTGTGGCAGTTGTGCATGCTTTGGCTAGATGGAGACATTTTATTCTTGGTAGGAGATTCATACTCAGGACAAATCACTTGAGTCTTCACCACCTCTTCATGCAGCCCCCAATCTCAACGCTTGTCGCGGCGTTGGATGGAGTTACTTTATGAGTATGACATGGAGATAGATCATGTGAAGGGGAAAGAGAATGTGGTAGCAAATGGAGACATGTGGCTATGGCCACTTCAAAGGTGAGCATAGATTTGTGGAGCAGTATTCTTCAACAACTTCCTCTTGACACTTGACATTGCGGTTCGAGCAGGCGAATAGAGTCATATAGACCCCTTGAGGGAAGTTTGATGGATTTAACTTAGAGGAAAATGGTCTTCTTAGGCACTTTGAGGCTAGATATATGTTCCCGAGAGATGGAGGCTTGAGGCAGACATCTTGGTAGAGGCACATCATACACCTTGTTCAAATTTCCATCCCAAGGTGAAGAAGATGCACACCACCTTGAGACAACTATATCATTGGAGAGGACTTTATCAAGACGTGGCTCGGTTTGTTTCATGGTTTTGGAGTGCCGAGAGTTAAGGTTGAGCGTCAACATCCAACATGCCTTCTTTATCCTCATCTTTATACCGAATGGAAGTGGGACACCATTTCCATGGATTTCATTGTTGGGCTACCGATGTCGAAATATCATTACGACACCATTATGGTCATGGTTGATAAATTGACAAAAGTGGCTCTCTTTTCTCCAGTAAAGACCACTTACATAGCTAGAGTAGTGGCACAAGTATATTTGGATGAGATTTTTAGGTTACACGAGATTACGTGGAAGATCATTTGTGACCGTTATCCTCAGTACACTTCAGATTTATGGACTACCATGTAGTATGTCCTCGGATGAGAATCAACTTCAGCACAACATATCACCTTGAGATAGATAGACAGATCGAGCGGGTGAATCAGATTTAGAGGACATGCTCAAGATGTATGTGATGGATCAACGAGACTAAGTGGGAGGAGTATCATCGTACTTAGTGGAGTTTGCCTCTGATAATAGTTTTGAGTTCCATAGGCATGGCTCCTTTTCAAGATTTATATGGTAGAGAGTGCATGATACCTCTTAGGCGGGACATGTTAGAGGACAGTATCTCTCATACCAGATCTTCTACAAGACATGGAGCAGAAAGTGGTGTTGATCAGGAAGATATTACAGGAGGCACAGGACAGGCAAAAGAAGTATGCGGATCAACATAAGATCGACCATAGTTTTGATGTGGGCATGAAGGTGTTCCTTCGTGTTATGCCACATAAGATCCCTATCCGTTATGGAAAAGGTTCTAAGTTAGCTCCTAGATTCATTGGATCTTTCGAGATCTTGGAGTGTATCGACCCTTTGGCCTACCGTCTAGCATTGCCACCCAGCTTGTCTCGCATACATGATGTTTTTCATGTTTCGATTCTCGGGAGATATATTCCAAATTTGTCTCATGTGTTAGATTGGACATCATTACAAGTACAAGATCGGGGCGGTGATGGTGGAGCCCGTTCACATTTTAGATTGCGGGACCTGGGCCTTCGAGGAAGAGAGGTTGATCGAGGTTCGGTGCGGTGGGATAGATATGACAAGACTACAACTACATGGGAGGATGCTTTACTTCATTATGAGTTTAGTTTCCACATTTGTTCTAGTGACTTCCAAGAGGAAGTCAAGTCTAAGGGGAGGGGGATGTAGTGCCCACTTCCCTTTGACACCTTTTGATGCTTATGCTGATACTATTGATTACATTATAGACATTATTATGTTTTGATTTAGTATGATGTTAGACATTGATCATGGATTATTGTTGATCTTGATTTGATTTTGATGCATGATGATTATTAGAGATACCTTATATGTGGATGATGATATAATATTGACATGGATGTTTTATGGATGTTGTTCAGACATGTGATTGGATATTATGAGTTGATCTAGAAAATGGATATTATTTTGATGATGATATAGTTGTGGATTAAAAATGTAAATGATGTAGTTGTTGCTTCGATGTTGTTGTGATTCATTTATATAGTTGGTTTTGTGATTTCATTTATATCATGTTGGATGTTTTGATATGGCCACGAGGCCGAAGGAGGTATTGTATTTTGTAGGTTAAAAATATCACAACAAAGCATCGGGGATCGGAGACCAACCAAAATGGAATTCTAGGTGAATTCAACAAGGTCACCATGGCAACTTGTTTTATTGTGTTGTGTGTTGTTTTGTTAGAGATTCCCATGGGGGATTTCCTTTATATGTGACCATGGGTTGTGTATTTATTAATGTGTTTCTTTTATTATTGTTGTATGTATTTTATTAGTAATGTGTTCTTTTCTTTTAATTAATTAAAATTGTGATAGATTAATGTGAGAAATATTATGTTCAAAATTTAAATAAATTAAATTGGGATATGGGAAAGTAATAATGAAAGTTGTTAGCTATTTGTATTTAATTTGTAAGGGATGTGTAAGTTGTGTAAGAGCTTGTGTAAGTCAGATTTTGGAGTAAGAAATACTCCACCTCCATAGAAATTCGAATTTGTCCTTGGGGGCTGTTTTTGGAGGCTTGTGGGACAAGTAAAACTTGTCTCATGCCTCTAAATTTAATCTACCAACCATACTTATGGATGGAGATGAGATTTGTTAATTTTATAATAAATTTTAATAGTCTTGTTGTATGGTTTTAATTGCACTTTCTTACATTTTATTTAATTTGTTGTCCCTTAAGGTGTGGGCCTTTTTAGAAGTGTGCAAGAAGTAATTTGTCATATTTTTCACCCACCTCTTTATTGTGCTTAGGAGAATGGAGTTTTCCTTTTATGTTGAATTGGAGTATGTGTGATGTGGCATCCTACATGGATCCACATCATGCTCTTCTCTCCCTCTTCTATTTAATCCAAACTTTTGCCTTATTTTTGGGTTGTTGAACGTTTTTGCATTCTTCCTTGGGGGCACATTTTTTGTGTGGAGCTCTTGTTTTTGGAGGAAGTTGGAGAAATCTTTGCATGCTTGGAGTTTTCTATTTTGGACTATGTTTTGGAATTTAAAGCTTGTTGTTTGGAGACAAAAGTAACCATGGAGAGGTAGGAATTTAACTCTCTTTTTATATGTTGTCATTGGTTGTTGTGTTGTGTAGATAGTGCATGCCTTGTTTTATTTGTTGGTGGTTAGGTAGACTTGCCTTAGGGAAGGTGTAGGAGAAGGCTATGGGGAATCCATGTTGGGGGCATAAGGGAATGTCATTGGCATCCGAATTTTGTGGAGGGAGTTTGGGTTTGGGATCCACCATGGAAAAGAAATAGCTTGCATTTCTTACTTTGTGGGGGCATAAGAAAATCTATGGGAAGCATTGTTAGAAATAATCTAACACTTAATTCACGATATGTGGATTAGTGTGTAATTGTAATAAATTAATTATTTAATTGCTTTAGTTAGCTTAGTTGTTAATGTGTTGTTATCATCCCTTAGATTGTGGAGGATGTTCTTTAGTTAGAATATTGTTCTCGGATGATTTCCTGTAGAAGATTTTTAGGGAAATATGCTATTTCTGCATATTTGCTTTGTTTAGGAGATTTGTTCCATGTATTGTGGAAGAGATAGAAGCTGTCCAATATCTATAAATATTGCAGCTCTCTCTTTTGATTGTAATGCTTCATTTTATATTAATAAAATCACAGCAAGCTCCGCCTTGTTTTTGCAATTTAATCTGGTTTACAGATTTCATTTGGTATTAGAGCAGGTGAGTTAAGGCTGTAGATAATTGCTGAGGAAGTGTTAGAAGATTTGAGGAAGGAGGACTAGAAGCCTGAGCCAGGAGGAGCCATAGATGCCCCCAGCCTCTTCACAGCCCCTGCCCCTTCTCCACACACCCGGCAGCAGTAGAAGTAGCAAGAGTGAAAAAAAAAAAAAATTGGAAGGGCAATCACAGGCCAGAACACCTGGATGCACCTCCCAACTCCATTATTGTTTTCCAGGTGAAATTATTTCAATTGAGGAGATATTTGTCAATTTCTTTTAATATTTGATGTTGTATTAAATTGCAAATATAACAAATATTATTTTGAAATCTGATTATTTCATTGATAAAAAAGAGAGAGTTTCATACAATTGGGGTTGTTATCTATACATAAGATACCCCCCTAATCCTACTTCTAATTCAAGCGGATCCCCAATTCTGGAGGCATCGCTTCTATGTACTGTATCAATTGTCTATTTCACAGATTTGCAGCAGTGAATAGACATATGGAGCAGTGAATCGAAATTCAAAGAGCCAAATCCAGGAGAGGACAACGGCGAATGTGTTGGAAACCTTTGAGCCAACCTCTTTCGGAATCCAAATGGCAATAAAAAGTGAAGGAGAGAACGGCGGCGGAAGAAACAAAGGGGCGGCGGGCAATACAAGACTGATCCATGCCAAGTAAGCCCTAAATCGGATTTTTTTGTAAAAAAATATTCCATTTTTGGATGTTGAGAAAAAAATTAGGACAAAAAAATTCCATTTTAGGAAAGGGGTCCTGGAAAGATCATAAAATCAAAACTTGTATTTGTCATTACTTTCATGGTACCTCGGATTGAGGTGCTATTTTTTTTTGAAAGTATATGTTTTTTCGAGCTCTACGCTTTGGTCCAGTCAAAGAGGCCAAAGACCCCAAAACTAAATTTGTAAGGGAAAAGAGGCCAAAGTGCCCACAAATTTAAAAAATTGCAAAAATATTAATTTTTCGTAAACAAGAAGGGGGGTGCAATTCTTTTTTCTATTTACAAGATGTTTGTAAAATGGCCGTTAATGCTGAAAAATCATTATAAAAGGCCAAAAAGGAGCCCACACTCAATAAAAATCAATTTTGGGGGGGTGTGTACTGATTTGAGGGGGGATTTGTTTCATGTTTGATTCTCTATCTCTCTTTTCTTTCATGCACAAATGGCTAACAATTCACCCAAATTCTTTTTGCTTGATTCACAACTCCTACGAGGAGATAATTATGCTGCATGGAAAATGAAAATTAAAACTCAACTTGAATTTGAGGACATAATTAGTGTAGTTGATGGCTCGATAACGAGACCAGAAAATGATATTGCTCAACAATGTGTGTTTGATTGTGCTAATCAAAAGGCAAAACTTATAATTCTGTTTGGCGTAACTGATGATGTACAACCTCATATTCGTCAAACAACAACAACAAAAGAAGCATGGGATAAACTAGCAACTGTATACGAAGCTAAGAATAAAAATGCTATTTTGCAATTACAAACACAACTCCATTGTCTCAAAATGAAGTCTAATGAGTCCATTGAAGGTTTTCTAAAGCGTGTTGCTATATTGAGATCATCTCTCCAAGATTTGGAAGAAGAGGTCACTGATGAATCTCTTGTCCCTATTGTATTGAGAGCTTTACCAGCCTCATACAAAATATTTGTCACAACTCTCAACATTATGGGTCCAACTACAAGTTTTGAAGAGTTAGTGAACATGTTACAACAGGAAGAGTCCATGAAAAAACCTATAGAAGATGAGGAACAAGCCCTCTCTTCATTCCACAAGGGAAAGAAACAAATTCATACAACTGGTAAGCAACACAAGCAACATTCTCAACAGAATACTCAAGGGAACACTCAGCAAAAGTAGTGTCAGATTTGTGGCAGAAAAGGACATGACTTAAAAGATTGTTGGTATAACACATTTTAGAAGGGTTCATCTAGTGGCAAGAAGCCAAATTTTCAACAATCTAGTCAGGGTTACCAAAAAAACAAGGACAAAGGAAAAACAACTGGAAAAAGAAAACACCACACGACATGAAAACATTGCTTTGAAGAGGAAGATAACTCACCAGATGAGGACTTCCTATTTGTTGCACAATCAACTCAAGAAATCAATTCACTACAGGCAATTTGGTATGTTGACTCAGGAGCAACAAGACATATGACTGGGAGAAATGATTGGTTCTTAAAGTTAAAGACTACTCCTAACAAAGACTATGTTTCATTGGGTGATGATTCATCGTACAAAGTACAAGGAATTGGAAACATCTCCTTACCTCTTGGATCAAGAAAGTGCACAATAAGAGATGTTCTATATGTTCCTGGATTGACAAAGAATCTACTTTCAGTAAGTCAGCTTTTGGAGCACAACTTAAAAGTGGATTTTGATTGTACAGATGGAAAGAAGATGTGTTTAATCAAAGATAAGTCTAAAAACTCCAACATTGTTGCATGAGCTTCTGGTGTAGGTCGTATGTTTCAATTGGATTTTGTTCAAACCAACAATCAGGCCCTTGTAGCTAAGGATACATCATCGGCACAATTGTGGCATCGAAGATTTGGCCATGTAAGTTTTGGCTATCTTGAAACACTTCAAAAAAATAATATGGTAAGAGGACTACCAAATTTCAAGAAGAATACAAACAAGTGCACAAATTGTTTGGCAGGAAAACAACATAGAGCTTCTTTTCAGAAAAGCAGTACATTTAGGGCCCGTGGTAAACTTGATCTGGTGCATACCGATCTGTGCGGACCTATGAGACCTAGTCATTCAAGGTTTCAATATTTTATGCTCTTTCTTGATGATTACTCGCAAAAATGTGGGTATACTGCATTCACACCAAAGACCAAGCCTTTGAAACTTTCAAGAAATTCAAAGTAGCTTGTGAAAATGCAACTGGTAAGAAAATAAAAACACTCCACTCAGATCGAGGGGGTGAATACACTAGTAATGAGTTCAAAGCTTTTTTGGAAACACATGGAATTCGTCAGAAAATGACACCTCCATATACACCACAAAAATGGTGTAGTTGAGAGAAGAAACATAACTATAATGGATATGGTAAGGTGTATGATCGATGATTTAGGCTTGAGTAAAACATATTGGGCGTATAAAGAAAAAACAACAAATTTATCTCATTGAATAGAGTTCCCACTTCCGCACTTGATGGAATAACACCACAGGAAGCTTGGTCAGGGACAAACCATCTATAAAACACCTTAGAGTTTTTGGATGCAAGGCAAGTATGCACATTCCTAAGAAAAAGAGAACTAAACTTGATATGAAATCAAAACAACTTATATTCTTGGGATACAATGATGAAGCCTTGGGATACAGGTTAATGGATCCAAAAACAAGGAAAATTTTCACAAGTAGAGATGTTGAGTTTTTTTAGAATAAAGAAGCAGATGCTCCTTCCATAAACTCACAAAACAATCCTACTAAGAAAATAGAAGATGTTCTTGATGAAGATAATGATGATGAGGATAATTCAACTCCTCCATCTACAGGAACAACTAAATGTATGCCTAAGTGGTATACTAATCTAATTCGAGATGCTAAGTTGGATAGTGATCCTAACACATCCACTTCAGGACCAAGAACTCGTAGTATGGCTCAAAATGAGGTAAACTTAGCCTTGATGAGTACAATAATTGAATCAAGTGAGCCCACTACAGTTCAGGATGCCAAACAGTCAAAACCTTGGTCAGATGCTATGAATTCAGAATTCAACTCTTTGATGAAAAATAATACTTGGCAACTTTCAGATCTTCCATCAGGGAAGAAGGCAATAGGTTGCAAATGGATATTTAAAACAAAGTACAAATCAGATGGAAGCATTGATAAATACAAGGAAAGATTGGTAGCTAAGGGTTATGCACAAAAAGAAGGCATTGATTATGAAGAAACATTCACACCAATAGCTAAGATCAAAACAATTAGGATGATATTTGCTCTAGCTGCACAATTTGGTTGGAAAGTTCATCAAATGGATGTAAAAAGTGCATTTCTCAATGGGGATTTACAGGAAGAAGTCTACATGACTCAACCAGAAGGTTTTGTCATACTAGGTAAAGAAGGAAAGGTATGTAGACTCATAAAGTCACTGTACGGTCTCAAACAGGCTCCCAGGGCATGGTACATAAAGATTGATGAGCATCTCATCAAACATGGATTCAAAAGAAGTCCATATGATCCTAATCTCTATCTCAAAAAGCAAGGGGGGAGATAGTGATCATAGTAGTATATGTCGATGATCTAGTCATCACTGGAAGTTCGGTGAAGATGATTGAAACAACTAAGGAAGATCTAAATCGATCATTCGACATGACAGATCTCGGGCTTCTTCATTATTGTCTTGGACTTGAAGTATGGAAAAAGGAAAATCACATCTTTGTTACTCAACTAAAATATGCCAAGACAATGCTCGAGAAATTTAGAATGATGGATAGTATACCAATGGCTACACCTATGGAGACAAGGCTTCAATTGTCTTGCAGATCCATCAAAACAAGTAAATGTTACTCTTTATTGACAGTTGATTGGGAGTCTCATTTACTTAACTTATTCTAGGCTAGATATCAGCTATGCAGTCAGTTATCTTTCTCGATTTATGCAAGAACCAAGGGTTTGTCACTGGAAAGCAGCAAAGAGGGTACTGAGATACATCAAAGGAACCATGGACTTTGGCCTAGAATACAAGAAGAATGATAACTTCTTCTTGATAGGATATACAGATTTAGATCATGCAAGGAACATTGATGATAGGAAGTCCACTTCAGGATTTGTGTTCTTTTTGGGATCTAGACCTATTTCATGGGGGAGCAAGAAACAAAATTGTGTTTCAAGGTCTTCCACAGAAGACAAAATATCACACAGTAGGAGGAGCTATCTGTGAAGCGATTTGGCTCAGACGGATACTTGAAGGATTGGGAATTCCATAGGATCATCCAACAATCCTACATGTAGACAATGAAGGAGTAATAAAACTTGTTTGGAATCCAGTTTTTCATGAATGCACCAAACACATTGAGGTGTAGGTACATTTCATTCATGAACAAGTTTAGAACAACAACATTCAGCTTCAACATTGCCCGACAGAACATCAATGTGCAAATATCTTCACAAAATCTCTTGCACGTCCTAAATTTGAGGCATTCAGAGTATTTCTCTCCTGTTCACTTCAGAGTATGATGAATTAAGGGGGGAATGTTAGAAATAATCTAACACTTAATTCACCATATGTGGATTAGTGTGTAATTGTAATAAAGTAATTATTTAATTGCTTTAGTTAGCTTAGTTGTTAATGTGTTATTATCTTCCCTTAGATTGTGGAGGATGTTCTTTAGTTAGAATATTGTTCTCGAATGATTTCATGTAGAAGATTTTTAGGGCAATATGCTATTTATGCATATTTGCTTTGTTTAGGAGATTTGTTCCATGTATTGTGGAAGAGATAGAAGCTATCCAATATCTATAAATATTGCAGCTCTCTCTTTTGATTGTAATGCTTCATTTTATATTAATAAAATCATAGCAAGCTCTGCCTTGTTTTTGAAATTTAATCTGGTTTACAAATTTCGGACATAAGGAGGGATTTGTGGGGGCATAAGGAAATGTGTGTGATGAATTATTTTGGTGGTTTGTTATTGGTGGATGCCCAAATTCCAATTGGGAGGCATAAGTAGCTTCTACCATAGACCTTTCTCCTTTGGCTTGTTTGATCAAGCATGAGTTTTGATCGATAGATTTTCAATTGCACTTGTAAACTTTGTTGTTTTGTATTGATCTATGTTTTATTTTGAAATGTGTATGTGAAAGAATGTTGTGTGTTGTGGAAGCCAGTTGTTGCCATGGTTTAATTACACCTATTATTGTATTTTGGTTGGGGCTCGGGGCCAATGATGAAGGAAGGTTTCTCCTTTCATTGGATGTCTTGGTTGGGTGGAGAGCGTTGCCTTTCCCCCTCTTTTGTTGTGATCAACTGGAGAAAAGAGAAAATGTGCATGTTGCTGTCCTGAGCAAAAGAAAAGTGCAGTTTGACAGTCCCTTGTGAAAACACATTCATTGTAATCCTTTCCCACATGATGTGGATGAAATTGTAATAGTTATGTTATGGAGAAATGATGTTGAAATTGATTATGAGAATGTATATTTGATTTGAGAAAGACATTTGCTTTCTGCTTTGTACATTGGAAGAAATAAATGAAATTCTATTAACTATATTCAAGAAATGGAAGAATGTGAAGATGTAAAGTTTTATAAATGAAGTCAATAAAGAATTGCAAGTTCATCTCTCTTTTGCATTGTTGTGATGAAGTTGGAAATATCAAATTGTGATTTGAAATCTTTGTTTAGAAAATGGAAGAAGAAGAAATACGTGTGTAAGAATTATATTGCATTGCCTCTGTTAAAATACATTAAATTGGAAATCAGATTTTACAATTTATCTTGGAAATGATTTGTTTAGAAACAACTGATTGTATTGGGTTAGTTTAGAAATGAAATGCCACAATTGAATGATAAAATTTGTTATACAAATTTAATAGAAATTGATCTCTTGTAAATATTCAAAACTGACAATCAAATTTAATAAAAATGCACAGTTCGGACCTGCACACATTAATCAACTTGAAAATGATATATTTTAGGATGCTAAGATGTTAAGGAACTCTTTTGACAAAGAAATACTTAAGAAAATAATTTTAACATTGCAAATCGAACCCATTTCCCTTCCTCAGCCGTTTTCTGTCATTTGTTGGACAAAATTCAAATGTAAATTAATTGAACAAATTTAACTCCTTCAATTCCTTCCTAGATCAATTCTCCATGTCTTTTTGACATGTTGAGTGAAGGAGGAGATCTAATTTAATCAAATTGAACAGCTTGGAAATTTCCAATTTGCTAATTAAAAACTTACGATCATTTTTGCAAAATTGACCCTTTTAACTTCAACAAAATGTACAATTTATGTTTTCTTTGGGAAGAGGGCATCGAGATCTTTCCAAAAGTCCCAGAAAAATTACGTTATAATTTTTTTTGAAAATTTTGGCTTAGGAAAAATTTCATCTTTTCCTCCGCCGTCCCGCAACCAATCAGAGGCTGCCACGTGTCCTCACGAGGTAGCGATGGAGGCATGGCATCTTTTTCCCTTTGGCCTTTTTGAAAATTTTGGAAAAATTTTCCTTTTGGACCCGTCGGCCCCCGTAGCCATTTACAGTGCGCCACGTGGCGATTTGAGTGCTAATGAGGTGGTGGACCCTTTGTTTATTTTCAGTTTTTGCCTTTGGAATTTTTGAAAATTTCTCCCACGGGCCCACACTCCCATCCTTGCCTTGGGATTTTCTCTTCCACGGGTGCGCGGACCCACGCGCGCCTTTCACCCCAATTTCCCCTTTGGCAAAATTCATCGATATTCTCCGCTGCCCGCCTCTCCCTCTCTCTTCTCCCTGCAACATTTTGTGTAGTGCCACGTGTCCTCGGCAGACTGCGGGTGTGTGGGTGCTGTTTGACTTTTCTTTCCTTTGGGCGGAATGCCCCAAATTCTTCCGCTCGCTCCACCCTTCCCTATTTTCCCCGGGATTGTCTCAGGGGCCGCCACGTGTCATTAGAGGACCCGTGGAGGCACAAGTGCAATTGGAAAATTTCTCCCGTGTAGGAAATTTTCCTTAAGCCGCCCCACGACCCGCCAACTCGCCAAAGAGGTTTTTTCCTCTCCTCTTGACACGTGTCCCCTTGGGGAAAATTTGACTCCAAAACTCCACCTGACCATAACTAGAGTTCTACTAGGAGTTAGGAGGACTTCTTTATATCAACGAAAAAGTGAGAAAATTTCCTATCCAATGGGAATGATTTAGGGAAATTTTAGAAGCATTAAGTATGAGAAAAATCAAGTTGAAACTTTGAGTCTGTTAGAGAGTGGGTATGGGGGTAAATTACTCCCTGAACCTAACTGAAACCTCTAACCCTAAAAATTGAACCTTATGAACTTGAAAATTTGTTAATGAAGGAAGAATATATTCTAGTAATTTAGATTCATTCTGGAACCTAATAGGGTCAATTAAGTTGCCTTACAACTTGGTTGTGGACACTTCCTATAAAAATATTATTCCATAATTTTCTAACCAACCCTAGGTTGTTTCTTAGGTCTCAAGTGGGTTGTTTTAAATGTGCATCACAAGTTAGAATGACCCCACTCTCCCAAGCTAGTGGACTTATCATTGAGCATTGCACTACATTTCAGACTTGGATGTAGTTTTGGTGTGTGTGTGCATGTCGTGCCCTAGGTGCTCTTGTGTCAGTCACACTTTGTGAAGTAACAAGCAATAATAACTATAGAAAATGTAAATAGCATGTGTGCATGGAATATAATAAAATCACCCCTATAAAGTATGTGTGATGCATATCTTCTAGCCTTGATGCATGACACTATGTGGATGCAAGTGATGCAATGGATGTAGCCCTAGATGGAGTGATAATAGTGTGTAATGTTATGACCTAGGACCCTCATTATGGTCTTATAACTTTATATTTATAAGGCTCTCAAGATTAATTTCATAATTAATCCCGACAAGGCTGAAAAATAAAAAGATAAAGATGACCAACATCTATAAATGACCTAAAAAGCAAAAAAATTGGATTTGCATAGATCGGGGTGCCTGTAGAGGGGACCGGGGCACCCCACTATAGGCTGGGCACCCCGATTTAGGGATAGAATTTCGGGACAATTGCGAAATGGGTGGATAAGTGCTGGAAAATACATGAGAAATATGAAATAAAATATAAAATAAAGATGGCTAAAAGGTAGGATTAATTAGTACTTTGTACACTTGAGAACCTTCTAAATAGTAGTATAAGACAGGGCCAAATTATGTGTAAAGTGCATAATTTTGTGTCTACACTTTGTTTCTCAAAGAGCCTTAAAGCCTAAAAATAATTGAAAAATTTAGACTTTAGCTTAAGAAAATACTTTGAAGTATAACGTGAAAATTCATCAATGAAGGTTTGTATATATAGAGATCTAGTAAATGAAGGAGATGGGAAAGGGCCGAAATGCCATTATGAACAATATCCAAGGGACGAGTGAATCTCTAGAATTTTTCCTTGTCAAATTTTTTTAGGGTGCTTCTCGAGGGCACAACCCTCATAAAGACCCTTAGAAAATATGACACGGGGTAACTCATTGACCATTTAATTTTAGCTCAATTGTTCAAGGTAACGATAGTTAAGATGGCCAAAACACTCATGCCATAGCTTGCTAACATCATCGACATGATTTTGCAAGGAAGTGGGCGTCATATCGAAGTAAAGTGGGAAAAGGTATACAATCGTAAATGGTGATCTACCTTTCCCTCAACCACTGTGGAGTCAGAGTGAAGATCACATATAATCATTGAGTTAGGACCAAATTACACTCACATTCCTTCACCAAGGTGAGTGATTTGGTAAATTGATAGGAGATTGGTAGAGAGATTGGGAACACTCAACACTTGGTTAAATGTTCCACCATCCATCTCTACCAATCCACTACTAGAAACCGATAATGTAATATCATCATCCAACACAATTTGGGACATGTTACATGGTTCTATGTTGGATAAATCAATCGTGCGAAGAGTCCATGTGGTGCATGGTACCATAATCAATAATCCACATCGATGAAGGAGATGCTCTAGCTATAAGGGCCTTTCCTTTCTTCTTCTTAGATTTAGACTCCATTGCTTTAGAAGACTCGACCTTCAAGAATTCTATTTGATAGACTCAGAACACTTATTTTATTTTTCTCAAGTAAATGAGTTAAGTGATTGATTTATTTTCTCATACATTTATGCTCTTCATGGTCATACTTCTTGTAATAGGAACACTTACACTTTTCCTTCTTCACTTTAGGCTCATAAGTAGAAGCATTTGTGTTAGGCTTGGTTTGGGCTTGGTTGGTCTTGGTTTCCTTATTTGGTTGATCCTTTTTCTTTTTCTTCTTTTCAATTTTCTTTTCCTTACCATTACTTTCCACAAGGGCATGTGATTTGGATTTTAGAGTCCCCATTTGAATGAGTTTGTCCTGTTATCAAATGAGTTGAGAAAAAAAAATCAAATGAGGGCATTTTCCAAGTACTTCCCAAGGTGGATTTCATGGCATGGAAAGTAGAAATGAAGATGGAGAATTCGGGACCAAACTTAGAAAGAATCGGAAATATCAAATGAAAATCTTTCTTCTCCACTTTACATTCTTGTAGAAGTAATCTAGTATGGATGAAATTTGAGAAGAAGACATGTAGGTTTTCAAATTCACTCGGATTTAATCCTAGTAGTTCATTCTCCAATTCATACACTCTCATGTTATCATGCTACCTAAACATATCGTTAATAAATTTCCAAGATCCATTGAGTGTTGAAGAATTTTTGATGTGGAAGAACAAGTAGGGAGAGAAGGACATACAGAGAAGACCTAAGGCTTCATCACAATGATTAAACCACCTAGATTTTTTAGGTTCATCTTTAGGTTCAGTCTCTACTCCTATGGTGACATAGAATAACCCTTTACTATGTAATACCATAGAAATTTTAGATCTCCATTCGAATAAATTGAATGGTGTGAGAAAAGGTATTGAAGAGGCATCCATCATGAAGAGAGAGAAGGAAGGAATGTAGAAGGAAATAGAAAGAAACACAACTACCCTAAAATAATATAATCATCCTTGAATTTCAAAGTTTATAGTTCAAAGGCATTGATTACAATCAGGTGTGACTGCGTGCGCTAAGAAACTCATCAAACACTCACCTTACAATCAACATAATAACACGTAAGAGTGGAGATCATAATCAAGTTTTGTTGATCACAATAATTCAGCACCATAAGTAAGCACAAAATGAGTAAAAAACAAGAGAAGGCGAGAAAACATAGTCATGTGTGAGAAAAAACATCTCACATCATAGTAGAAACCCCCTTGCCACAAGACTGTGGCGGACACGCTCACTAGTCTGAAAGTAATAATAAGGGTGATATAATGCAAAAGAGGGATCAAAATGAGTCCAAAAGACATATAGGATGCACGGCGAGGATCCCCGAAGGAAAAAAACTATAAATGCCACTACACACTCCAAAGAGGATCGGTAGAAAAAATCCTCTAATAATGCTAGAAATCGTACTTTTAGGTTTTCCAATTAACCTAATTTTAGAAATTAAAAGGGATTAAAATCAATTAAAAACATTTAAATTAAATGATAATTTACTACCAATTTTTAATTAAAGAGCTTATATAAAAAATAAATGCCTAACTAATTGATAAAGCCCTAAGTTATGATTAACCACCTTTAATTAAATTAGATCCTAATATTAATTAAATATCTATTCTAAATATTATAACCTTACCTTATATTAAAAGTTGACCCTTATCTTAAATTTAAAACCGACACTTACCTTATAAAATTGCACTTAACTTTAAAAAAGCTTCAAAAGGCTTGAGCGGGAGATAATTTGAATATTTCAAGGCTAGGTGGGAATTTTCGGTCAAGAGCTCGATGAGGTGAGCAGGAGAAGCCCATGTGGAGCTTGATGGGAGGAGGAGCTCTAGGCACCGACAGTCGGAGAGCACGGCGGGGTTGGGCATTACAACGTAAAGGCGTGGTGAAATGGAAGGGA